>CM024644.1:19784177-20384177 GCA_014182715.1 Eucalyptus cloeziana | reverse complement strand
TAGGTTTTTTTTTTTTTTTTTTTTATTATCTGAATTGCATGTTTAATTTTAATTTCGAATTAGAAGTAGGGCATTATTTGCACGTCATTGCATATTAGATAAAATTGCATGTTTAATTTTAGGTCTAGACAGATATTTAGATGAATTGCATGATAGGTTAGTTTTTTTGAATGCATGTTTGGAAGGCATTTAGAATAGATAGCATTTTACTTTAGTTTTCACTTTAGTTATACTTTTATTTTCTTTAGTGATTTTAATTATGAATTTTCGTTTAAATAAAAAATAAAAATCATCATGTGCACGTCATGCAGAATTAGGGTCATGTAGAATGCACGTCATTTAGTGATTATTAGAGTCATTTAATTAAAAAAATCATTTGCCCATCATTAGAATTAGGTCATCTTGGTTAATTTAGATTGCATATTTAATTATTGCATGTTCATTAAGAAATCATTAAATCTTTTACTCATTCATATAGTTTAAGACATTTTTCCATGCCATATTATTTCATATTAGGTTGAAAGCATTGCATTACCTTGCATATTGATTATATTCTCGTTAAAAAGTGAAAGCAAAATTGATTGATTGCTTGTTAATTAGAAATCATATTTAGGGTTGCTGATGTAAATTCTGATCTAACACTGCAGATGTTTTCGTTGCTTTGAGGTAAGTTTGTGATTTATTTATTATTTATCTTGTCACGCCCCGAACCCCGAGACACGTGAACATCCCACCATGGTCATACAAATGCGACATTCCTAGGTGGTGTCGCCGACCCAATTAATTCATTATGCGCATGCGAAACGTATTAAAAAAACCCTGACAATGAAATACGGGATAGAAAAGCAGGAAGCAAAACCCCAACAAAACACTTTCAAAATTCAACAGAATTACAAACAAAGGCCTACAGCCAAAAGTCTACGAAAGACCGGCTCTTAAAAAAAGAACGTCCTACGACCTACAAGTCGAACACGTTCTCCAATCCTTATGACTTCACCGCTGCAACTCCTCAAGCCAACCAAAGCTATCTAGCTGCTCCATCCACCAGGGACCTGAAATTGTTGTCCCCAAACCGGGATGAGACAATGTCTCAGCAAGTTCAACCCCCTAAACCCCTATTAGAAAGAAAATACACCCCGAGTGGCCTAGCCACATCACACAAAAAACTTACCTCGTCTTAATTCCTTCCTGCAGGTTAGCACAATTTATATCTCACAAACTCAGGTAATAATAAGAATTCGAACAATTGGAACGCCAACACTTTCATAGAAATCATAAATACACTCGACACGCATTCCAATTATTATTCACTTTTGCCACCCAAGGGCATAGCCTACTCGCAATTCAGCTATCTTCTGACATTAATGCCAGGCATCGCCTCCCCCCTTGGAGCGCGGCTTCGTCACTACGTCGACGACATTCCCGAAGGAGCATCGCCTCCCCCCTTGGAGCGCGGCTTCGTTACTACGTCGACAGCATTCCCGAAGGAGCATGGATCCAGTTGGCCTAGCCTCTACTGCGATCCGAATCACGTCACTACACTGACGGCAATCCACAAAGAATAGAGGTCCAGTCGGCCTAGCCACTACTACGACCCGAGTCTATCAACCAGCACACGACAAATCATTATTGACTTCCGGACATTCCACATTTCACTCACATACTTCAATTTCAATAGTAAACCATAACAATCAAATTTCTGCATCAAAATCCAACACTTGGGTTTTTATAGCTAAAAACCCTATTTATCACAATCAAAACTCAATTTACCACATCCATTCATCAAATTCAAATTCTAACTGCACAGCAACGATCAGCACGAAATTTTAAGCAAATGAGGCCAAAAATAATTTTTCAAGTTTTTTTTTTTTTAATAGTAAAAATAGCCGACATTCAATTTTGCCACTTCCGTTCATCAAATTCAAATTCTAAGAGCACAGCGACGATCGGCCCGAAATTCTAAGCAATTTGAGTCAAAAATAATTTTTCGAGTTTTTTTTTTATAAAATAAATAATATTTTAATGATTTTCGGAATACAATATATTATTAAATTCCAGAATTTCGAAACAATTAAATAAATCAAAAATAAAACCTATTATGTCACATCAAGGCTTATATTAAAAATAAACCTTCTTAACTTTAAACTAAACACCATTTAACTTAATTAAACACACTAATCTAATCCACAATCAAATAAACTAATCAACCCACATAAACTCACTTAACTTAGACTAAGTACACTTAGGGCATCATTAACCGTCTAATCAAGATTTAGTGAGCTAAACTCACCGGATTAGCGAGCCGAGCACGCCAAAACGACGGGATCGAGGATCGACTTTCCTCAAGGCGGGCCGAGCATCCGGGCTCGGGAAGGCGGCCAAAAAGGGCCAAGACCGGGCTGTGATACCCATTTTCTGCAGCTGCTGGTTTGGTGCCGATGGAGGGGAATCGGTGGCTTGTTCGGGTCGGAAATGGGCGGAGAGAGGCGGCGGTAGCTCGGGTGGCGACCGGTGGCGGCACATGGCGGCGGAGGAGCTCCGGTGGGGGCCGGCTCGGGACGAGCTGCTGAACGCAGGCTGCGTGGGCTGCGCGCGAGCTGGCAACGAGCGGCGCACGGGCGGCGCGGGCGGCGGCGCGCGGCGGCGACGGTGGCGTGCGGCGGCGGCGACCGGCGGCGGCCGGCGGGCGTGCGGTGGCGTCGGGGTTGCTGGTTCGTTCTTCCATTTTTCTGGCTTTTGCACAGCAAAGATGGAGGAGAAACCCACGTAAAGGAGAGAGGAAGAAGAGAGGAAGGAGAGAGAGAGAGAGGACCATTTCTTTTTTTTTTTTCTTTTTCTTTAATCCAATAAAAATGGCCCACCATGACATCACTTCCCACTCACCCAAATCTTCCACCACAATCTTCCCAATAGGTCCAAATTTTAATTTCCGCCGTGGCATACCAATTTTTAAACTTTGTGCATCACATTCTTTAATTTCATTCAATCCACTTCCAATTGAGCCAAATTGAAACCCGTAAAATTAACCCAATGTTACCACACTTCAATTTACATAACCACTTGACCATAGAACCAACTTAGATCCCAAAAGTATAATCAAAAGTGGGCCTACCAATTTTCCGAACCAAATTAGCCATAATTTGATTATTTTGCTGAAAAACTCGGTTTGCATAAAAAATCCTCTGGAGATGAGTCGATGTTCCTAAAATGATTTGTGACACACCATGACTTCCAATTTCTGAATTCGATCTCAATTTCACGGTTAATTTCACTTTGGCACGATATTAGCGCGTCCTGATCTACCGGGTAGCTTTTAGAAATTTTCGTGCATTTGACCTGTGGTTGATCAATTCAAGCCACAATGTACATTTTTGACACATTGGCGACTCTCGGTTGTCGAGAAAATCTCAAGGTTTCAAACACGAACATAGGGTACCCAAACAACAGAAAAGCCGGCCTAGTGCCGATCGACAAGAATTGTGCGATCTGGTGGAATCACCCACACTCGATCACATGCCTCTATCGAGTCGACCTATCTCCGGTCTCTAATCGATCTTTAACTGTGCCGTAATGGCCCTTGCAGATTAACTCGGTCGAAAGATCGTTTCCTGGTCAAATTCTCGAGTCCGATGCATTAGAATTTCTTAATGGCTTCACCCGATAGACTAGTTATCCCATGAGTGATCAGTTCAGGGAAAAGAACTATATGCGTGCAGATGAAATGCCTGTTTCAATTTATTGAAAATAGAATTGGAAATTCGGGATGTCACATATCTGGGTGTTAAATTGGTGGATTGCGCACCCACGTAATCACCTCACATGCTAGGGAAATAGATTTAAAATCAATTCAAACTGTTTGCCAAACATTTTTTTTTTTTAAATAAAAGAATGGTACCGAAAGGGCATTAGAGAAATCTAGTGTAACCAAGTCCCCGTATCCATAGTTTCTGGTTCGTAGGAGTAAAGTAAACCTCCCGTTGCTTTACTTGGGTTTCTAATCGACCCACCAAAAATAGATTAGTGGCGACTCCTAATCGAAAATCATTTGCATGTTAAGAACTTAAACTTAAGTCGCGAATTTGTATGGGCTTGGGAGAGCTCAAGCTAAGTCTAGGCTTAGCAATCCATTAGCCAAACCCTAGGTGGTTCACACCCGAAAATTTGGTCGCGACATTCACTATTAGAACATTATGTAACATCAACAAATGTTCTTCAACATTTTCGCACAATTTTTTTTTTTTTAAGTGCTCAGCCAAATCTCTTTGAACTTCATGAGTTGCTTTTGATTTCTATGTAAATGGTGTTCAACTTCTTTGGATGTGACGATGCCTCTGGACTTTAGGAAGACTCCAAGCGCTTTGGGTTAACCGCAATTTCTCCTTGAGTTTTCAAAATTGAAACTGAAAAGAAGCGCTAATGTCAAGAATCCATCCCTTGTTTTAGAGCCTTCCCCTTCCCTAGGTCGCGGTGCTTTATTACAATTCAAACCTTAAATCGTTCTAGGATTGTCACTATCATCGATTGAGAATTTAAAGTTCTAGTTGTTTGGGGAAGTTGATCAATCACCTAGAGGTTAATTGGTCTATTAAAATTAAGTATCTAGGCCGGGGAGTTCAGTTGCGAATGTGAAAGGATTAGTACCCCCACATAGCCCTTTTGGTGCAATATTTCTTGGTTAAGTTCTGCCGTGCAATATCATGTCCTACTTTTAACACACACACACACATATATATTTCTATTTCTATTTCTATTTCTATTTCTATTTCTATTTTGGGTGTCAAAAATTGAAAACTTCACTGCCCGCCATTAGGTGAAATTGCCACATCATGAGGTAAATGACGTCTCGACTCCATTGTGCCGCATATGATTAATGTCCTTTCAAAAATATACAATGCATGCAAAGCAAATGGATGAATCCAATCCCCATTAATATGAAACAACTGAAGGGGACGAATCCATCCCAGGAAAACAAGATCCAACCAAGCCGGCATGAATCCAATGAGATACCACTGTCTTGTCTGCCATCTACTGCCAATTATTTGCATGTCCCTCGTTACTTCCGGCGATAGGGCTCGTTACTTCCAGCGATGGCCGGCTGCTGCCGCTTATGATCAAGCCGTCCGCGCGTGCTGTCGCGTGAACTGGGGATGGTGATGAGGACTTGATAACCGTTGCCTAGATTGGTGGTGATGGTCTGATTGAGGGCCGCCACCGGGCCTGTGGCAAGGGCATTAGCCCTTGCTCGAGTACTAGCGACGCCTAGCTGGCCTTCGCGAATTGGAGGGGCGGACCACCTTCCAACCCCTCACCGTTCTTTATTTCTCTCCCCTTTTCTCCGATCCAACGCATAGTAGAATTTACGGTAGTTGATCATCTATGGACTTCGTAATTCGACCCTGATGCTTGGCGATGATTCTTTACCTATTGACCCCCCTCCCCTTCCCTCCTCAAGTTCGTAAACTTACACCAAGCTTTTGACTAACCAATCAAGCCTCGTTACTTGTTGAGTACAAAGAGTTTGTTTTTAACTAACTGATCAAGTCTCATGACCTTCCAATCAGCGTCAATTGTCCTAAGTAGCACGGCCAGTACTAATGTAGATGATTTTTTTTACATTTTCTGAATTTGTTTTTTTTTTTTTCCTTTTTCTCTTTCCTTTCTCTTTTATCTTTTTTCCTTATTTCCCTCCGCCGATTACTAGCCTCAACGATGGCTGATGAGGAGGAGGGCCGGGACGCCTCATTGGCCACAACCGAGGTCTGCCCTCACCAGATCTAGCAAGGGGACCCTCAGCCAGCCATGACACCCTCACTAGAAGCCGACGAGAGCCGCCGAGGGCGTCTAGTGAGCAATCATTTAAAAGTATATGGATAACGAAATTTCCCCCTTTTTTTACACATTCGTACTTCAAGGAACAAGATGCAGGTTTGGCATCGTCCTTTCCCCTTACGTGCAAATTTGGAAGTGGCCTAGTTGAGGATCTATCCTATGGGGCGCAAGTTAATTTTATTTATGGGTTGTTTTAACGATATAAGAATGTGAACTATATTATTTGAATGCATTGTTGTGAACTATATAATGTGAATTTTTTATTTTATTTTAATGGTATGCACGATAACGTGATCATGTCTCGGATATTGTTCAAAGTTAGGTCTCATAAGATCAACCAAAAAAATAAAAATAAAGAGGTGGATCTCAAAGTAAGATTGACTGCTTTTTTATTTTATTTTTCTCTCCTAGTGCTAAGAAACGATGCTCCTCAAAAAGTGTAAAATGTCCTGTGTAGCTTATCCTTGTGTATACCGATTTAATGTTGCACTGGTTAATACTATAAGATACACTCGTTCAAGTGATAAATACAAAACTACTTTGGTTGTCATCCATAATACCTTAAAATGAATTTCAATTTGCCAAAAAATACACAACGTTTTTGTTAAACTTCATCCTTGATAAATCAAGAAAACAAAAATCTTTAATAGACCTAATACGTCTTTGAGCCACATGATTGCAAATACTTGCTTATCACTTGGATTATTCTATGTGCATATAGGTATAGACATACCTTCCAGACACTTGCAAACGTTAGATATAAATCCACTTTGTGTTTGACATGAAGCATGTCTAAATTAACTACGAGAGTCACACTTTCCACTCTGTGCCCGAAGTCTCACATGACGTATGTGGAAGAGACTATTTGCCTACATTTGTGATTGGTGGACCTTAATTGAATCAAAAGTTTGGATGTCTTTATCACTCGCTACGGGGATAAAAAAGAGAGAGAAATTTAATGTATACCAAACCCCAATTAGTTTGCTCTACAATGTAACTTGATGGAATGACTTTTTACGATGGTATACCCTTGGCATACGACAATTGTAATGTGACTCGAGAAGGTTGGTCTCCGACTTGAGGGCTCTCGATCCCTCAATCAATGAAAAATCAAATTACCATTACATATGAGTCTAAGTCGTCATCTTTGGTTTTTCTTTTGGCACAATATTTCTCTTTTCTTCCACTTTAGATATGTTCTAAGTCATCATCTCTTAAAATAGATAGACAAATAATTAGAGAAGGAGCAAGACGTCGAACAGAGATAAGAGAGTAGTTCGATATGCCGATGCTGAAAAGATTAGCAATCATTTCTTTAACAAGATAGACCTATTTATTTATAGACGACATGGGAAAGAGATTAATACTAAGTTTTGGATAGACGATCAAATATTACCAAAAAAAAAGAATTGTAGGAAAATTTGAAATATCTCCGTGAAACAGGGCGAAATTGGAGTATCAGTATTTTACTTGGCATCAAAGCTATATTGGATTCTATTAATTAATAATTTTAAAAATGATGAACCAAAACATCACGAAAGAGATCATTCCATGGTCCGGACAAAGTCTGGTGATTCTTTACTTGTTTTAATTGGCATGGAAGAAAAGTTACGTGCCTTGGAGCTCCCAATAGCTTGATTTAAATTAAATTATAGAAACTGAGAGAGCCTTTTGGTTCAAATGGCTGAGGCAGAATTAGCCTTTGATACTTCTCTGTTGTTCCATCCTTCTTTTTATTGATCTCTTCGGATGCCAACTTGACCTTTTCTTCCGGTTTAATCAGTAATTATTTTCCCATCCTTCTTATTATTCTGAATCATCTCTAAAAATGAATTTGCCGAGTGAACCATATAAAAGGGTAGAATAAATAAATATATATATATATATATATATATATATATATATATATATATATTGAGGGTCCATTTGTTTTAAGGAAGAACATGATTTAAGCAAATTACTTACACAAGTAAAGAATAGACAAGAACCTGCTGGATCTTTGAAGTAATGTCGATTCTTTGTTGTTTCCAGGAAAGTAAGATAAAAGAAGGAAGAAAGCATTTTCGTGTTTACCTGCAGGCCACTCGTAAGAAAAGTACCTCTCTTTCATCCTGTTTTAAGTAAGCCCTCATCATAGCAACTACCTTACAAAAGGAAGAAATCGTGTGTTCGTTTTCTTCTCAAACCAAAAGCAAGAGTCAGTGTCTTCATCCCTCAGCATGGCTGAATCACTCCTCTTCAGCATTGCAGAGGGTGTGCTAGGGAAGATAGCGTCACCGGCGCTCCAAAAAGCCATCGCAATTTTCGACTTTGAAAATCAGATTCAGGAGCTTAGAGAGACGTTGACTACCATTAAGGCAGTGCTGTTTGATGCGGAGGAGCAGAAGGCCAAGAACCACCGTCTGCAAGTGTGGTTAGATGGGCTTCAACATGTACTTTATGATGCGGAGGATGTGCTCGATGAACTCGAGTGCGAAGCCTTAAGGAAGCAGGTGATAAGTCAGTATGGGGGCATCAAAGGGAAGGTACTCCACTTCTTTTCCCTCTCTAATCCACTAATACTCCGTGCAAAACTCAGTCATAAAGTCAAGGAGATAAGGGAAAGATTATCCAGAATTTCTACTGAGAAAGATCGATTCGATCTTAATGTGCGGAGTGTTAACAATGGTGGGGCACATATGCACTCACGAGAGATGACTTACTCATATGTAAACAAGTCTGATGTCATTGGAAGAGATGCTGATAAAGAAAATATAATTGAGATGTTGATGCAGCCGATAGATGACAAAAACCTCTCGGTGATTCCCATTGTAGGAATAGGAGGTTTTGGCTAGACGGCACTAGCTAAATTAGTTTACAATGACGATAGTGTGAGAGAGCAATTTCAATTGCGACTATGGGTGTGTGTTCCAAAGGACTTTGATTTAAAGAAAATTATTGAAGGAATTATCAAAGATGCAATTGGTCAGAGTTTAAGTAACTTTGATATTCAACAATTGCAAACCCATTTGCAAGACACCATCAAAGACAAGAAATATTTACTTGTCTTGGATGATGTATGGAACAATGACCGCCGTAGATGGAAAGAATTGAGAGATTTGTTAAGTGTAGGAGCTAGTGAAAGCAAGATAATTGTGACAACACGTAGTTTAGAAGTTGCTTCTATAATGGGTACTCATCCAGCACATAATCTAAAAGGTCTTTCTCATGAAAACTCTATGACCTTATTCAAAAGATGGGCATTTGACGAGAAGGAAAAGGAGCCTTGTCCTGACCTCCTAGGGATTGGAAATGATATTGTTAAAAAATCACTAGGAGTGCCTCTCCTTTTGATAATTTTGGGGAGTCTACTTCATGCAAAGGACGAGGAAACATATTGGGCATATATAAGAGATAGCAAAACATGGGAGTTAGTGGAAGTAGAAAAGGACATTCTACCGGTACTTAAGCTTAGCTACGATGATTTACCATCTCACTTAAAACAATATTTTCCTATCTTATCACTTTTCCCCATAGGAACAGAAATTTTGGACAGTGATTTAGTAAGGCGATGGATGGCTTTTGGACTCATTAGTTCGGCAAGGGAAAAACTAGCAGTGGAAGACGTTGGTGTTGAGTACGTCAAAGACTTGTGGAGAAGATCTTTGATCCAGGATGTTGATGAGACTGAATTAATATTATCATTTGAAGTGCACGATCTAGTCCATTCTCTTGCAATGAGTGTGGCACAAAATTATTGCTCTGTTGTTGATTTAGATACTACGGAGATTTCAGAAAGAGTTCGGTATGTTTCCATTCCTACTGCTTCATCAAACGAAATTTCAAATTACGATGGAGTCCCACCTTTTCTGAGAAAGAAAACTGCAAAAAGGTTGCGTGCAATTATGTTTCAATACAAAGTTGATGATGGAGTCATTACTAGAAACTTTGCTAGAACATGCATCTCCAGGTGTAGCCACTTACGGTTTCTCGAGTTGTCGTATGGTAGCTTTGAAGAGCTGCCAAGTTCCATATGCAACTTGAAGCAATTGAGATCTTTACTTCTCGTTGGGAACAAGCAATTGAAAAAGCTACCAAATGCCATATGTAAACTGCAGAGCTTGCTAGAGTTAGACGTCCATGGTTGCATGAAGCTAGGCGAGTTGCCCAAAAACATAAAAAGGCTTGTCAATCTTAGATTTCTATCTATAACAATAAAGCAAAAGAGTTTGCAAGAAAGGCAAATACAATATCTGGAAAACTTGCGATTTTTGGGACCCAGAGAATGCAAAAATCTCCAAGTTTTGTTCGAAGGTACTTGCCGACTAATTCACCTTCAAGTATTGGTAATTGTAGATTGTGGGAGAGCACTATCAGTGCCTTTCGAGGAATTAACCTCCCTAGAGCGTTTGTATATTGAAGGTATCTCGCTCATGTTGGTCCCAGAGAAAAAGTCCAGCTTTCCTTCGTGTCTTCGTCTTCTGTCAATAGCAAATTTCGAGCAAGTTATGGAGCTACTTCAGTGTCTCAATGAATGTGCCTGCAATTTGGAATCATTTTCCGTCTATGATTGCCCGAGCTTCATGGCAATACCCGAATGGCTGCCCAATCATACACATCTCAAGGAAATTCTCTTGATCCGATGTCCCAACTTATCATCCATGCCGCAAGAAATCTGATCACTCGCTACCCTCAAAGAATTACACATCGAACATTGTGGTGAATTGAGCAAGAGATGTCAACAAACAATTGGCGAGGACTGGTCCAAAATTGCTCACGTTCCCCGAGTCAAACTTGATCTTAAATGGGTACAATGGACTGAGTGGTAGGTACACATCAATCTGCCTCACTCTTCATTTCTTCCTCGTTTTTAGATGTAATATAGCCATGTATATTGAGATTCCCTTCTTATATATTTCTTTTCCTGACTTCCTCACTTGACAAAAGTTACATTCATAATATTGACAGCTTAGCTATATATTTGAACAACTTTTTACAAATCTCAATTTCCAAGTTTCCCGTGGCATATTGAAATTGAGATTTGATTCCCTATGATGAAATATTCTTTTCTATTTTTACTTGAAAATTGGAATCTAATGTAACGTTTTGAAAGTATACTTTTTCTTTTGATGATTATTATTTTAGAACGATGAAAATTTTCCAGATTCACTACTTCAGTACCATCAACGCTTTGTTAAAAAAATAATGTGGGCCTTCAAACATTGTGCACAACATATAAAATGTACGGTTCCATGTGTTATTTCGCATGCATATCTCTTCGGAGTCATGATTAAATTATTTTAAAAAAAATTTAGAAAAACTTTGAAGAGCCAAAGTTTCCACATATTTTTATACGAAACAAAATTTCTACATTAGCTTTTAGCGAAGGAATCTTACATCCATATATAAGTTGATTTTGATAACTATAGAAAAATATCTGGGTAAATAGAACATTCAACGATGACAAATTCGCATGACATCATTATGTTATAAATACGTCAAGTTCATTCTTTTCTTATGTTTTTTCCTTTTCTTTCGAGCGCAGATAAACTCCCATGGTTTATTTGCCACGCTACGTGAATCACTGGAATTTGAATCTGTACTCAGCTATTCCTTCATGAAGACAATGATTGTTGAGATTGTATTTATAACTTTCTTTCCTTTAATAAGTGTTGTCGTTTATTATTTGCTTGTGTTTGTTTAGCAAATTTCTCTATTGACAAAATATCTTATTCGCATTGCATGCTATCTCTATTTGAATTTGTTGGAACAATATTTATCTCTCATTTCTGGACAATGAATGAAATTGTGCCGCATAAATTAGTGCCGGTTACTAGATCTTTTTAGAATTGCTCTTGCTGAAGAGTTTCCTAGGGAGAATGCATTTAAAACCATATCCTTTTCGTTTTTAATTTGTTTTACTTCGCTTTTGCATGGGAAGATCATGTTTTTCTTTTCCTTCTGCTCCTAAGAGTGGACTTATGAATATGAATGCAACAAATGCTAATTACATTAGCAAAAAGTTGTTATTATCTGTGTTGATACATATTTTACCCTTTTTTGTTTAGAACTTAATCGCATAGAAAATCATGGATTAGTCTCTGAAAAAAAGAAGAAGGTAAAAAGTAAAATAAATCATTTTCATTAAAATGCATCATGTTTTCATTAAATTGCATGACATATAGACATAAGGAGCATTTGCATTACTACTATTAAAATTAAAATATAATCATTTTAAAAAGTAAGATTGGGCCGGGGGCAGGCCGGCCCGGCCTTCTTGCTTTTTTGTTCTTCCTCTTTCCCCTTTGTCCTTGGCCCGGCCCGCGGACTTCTTCCCTCCTCCTCCTCCCTCACGCATCGGACGCGGTCTGCATAAAGGGAGAGAGGAGGTTCAGAACGACCAAGGCCGGCGGTCGGGGGCTAGGCTAGCGAGACAGCTGGCGGTGGCAGGGGCCATGCGCGCCTACCTGCCAGGCTTAAAAGGGGAGAGGAGGATTCAGTGCAGGGGGGTCTTCGAATAGGGGGAGAGAGACCGAGCGAGAAAGGGAGAGCAACCGAGAGAGAGCGAGGAGTGAGGCCACAAGTGAAGGGCCTCCTCCGGTAGCCACCGCGCCTGGACCTTGGCCACCAACCCTCGCCGACGTGCGCTTTTCCCTATGGTAATGGTCGCCGTGCGTTTCTTTTTTTATTGTTTCGAGTTGTGTTGATTTCCCGAGGATCCCAGGTCGGAGGCGTGCGGGCCAACCAGATGTAGTCCGATCTATCGAGCTTGCCCACCGTTCATGCGCCCCCCTGGGCGAGCCAGGCGGGGGCCCTCGACCGACCTTCTTTTTATGTGCCCCCTGCTTTTGCGCTTTTTCTCATGTTTTACACGACATACTTAGCTGGGGTGTGCGTGTTGGGTTCTCTTATGCTGTCCTTCGCCGATGTTGAGCATTCCTTGCCGACTCGTGTTAAACTTTGATCTGGGTCTGAGCCCTGTTCTCGTCCGTGGTTTCCTTTCATCTGTCGCCTACCACATGTTTGACAAAATGCCTCTGAGAGTCGATTTACAATGGTTATGGTTGATTTGGCTATGGTTTGTGTGAAATCGATTGAGTAATGTATATTAAGCCTAAACTCGACACATGGTGGGTTTGCCGAGTACTTTATTGAACTTTTATTTTGGCATGTTCTTCGTATTGCTCTCTTCATGATGAACGTTGGTGAGGAGAGTGAGTGAGGGTCACTGTTATGCATATTACCGAATCTCCAGTGTGTTTGCGTTGAACTCGTGTTACGTCCCATTCTCTATATCCATGTTTTGGGCATTTTTGTGAAGCAATGGGTGCGAGTGTCAAATCGATGAACGATGGTGATATTTCGATGATAGCCGACGAAGATGGTTTGGTAAACACTCGGAGTAGTGAGGACAGTTCCCCTCGTGTTGTGGATGTCTTGTTTTAGATGAAGATGGGTTGTTGATTTTCCTCTAGCGTCTCAATTCTTTAGTCTAATTGAAAGAAGGAATTTGGGAGGGACTAATACTGAAGAGGGCAAGTGCAGGCGTCTGAGAAGGGAAATGTGAGAAGATTTGGCGGTGGGCTCGTTAGACTTTGGGGTTTAATGGAGATTTATGGGCTTGAACTTAGATAAGATTGGTAAATTTGAGCCGGTTTAGACTAAGGGAGTTTGGGCCAATTTGAATTAGGTGAATTGGGCTGGGGCTTGTCATAAGTGAGTTTGGGTCTCCTCCAGTTTTGGCAAATTGGACTTCGCTTGGTCCTTTTCTCAAAAGGCTTGCTCTAACAGCCCATCTTCTATCGTGAAGCCCAAATTTGTGTGACCAGGCTTCTGTCCTCATCCAGGCCGGGCCCAAGCCTAGCCCAGCTCTTCTTTTCCGAATTAAAAAATTAAATAAAATATTTTTATAAAAATTAAAATTAATTAACAATTCAAAAAAAAAAATTTTTTAAATCATGAAAAGCTAAAAAAAAAATAGTTTTTTTTTTTTTTTGGACAGTTCTCTCTTAAAGTGTGAGAAAATCCTTGATAAATATTTTTTGCTCAAAATTGAACAAGCCTAAGGCTTTACAATAGGGTTCGAATGGTTCTTCGATACAAAGGCTTTTGACTACGCCATTTCCATATGATGATTATGCAATTTATTCTATGTCACTTTGGTTGTTGTTATGTTAATGATTGCGTACCCGTATGATCACATCACATGTTAGCGAATAGATATAAAATCAATTTAGACTGCCTAGAAAAAATCTTTTTTTAATGAACAAAATTAGAAACCAAAATGGCACTAATTAGTTAATTAATGTAATCAAGTCACCGACTCTAGATTCTATGGTTGCATAGGAAGTGAACTACATTCCCACACTCCATTCGATTTCTAGTTGACCCTAATAGGTTAGTAGCAACTCATTTTTCAAAAAATTATCATAGTATCAATTTGAACACCCGACGTCACGCAAAGTATGAAATTGGGAGAGCCCACGTCTAAAATATAAGTTGTAGGCCTGTCCTTTAAGTAATATCCTTAAACAATCTACCTAAAGCCTTTGTAAGTTTTACTCTCTCAAGCACTTTTGGTTGAACATTTGACTATGTATGCTACAGTTCCTCATAAGTTCAGCACCGCCTCTGTCAATTTCATGATTACACAACAGCCATAGGATTGCTTAGAATAAACATCCTGGAAGATGAAAATGAGGTTGAGGGGGCTTGGTTCGTAAATTCAGCGAAATCGATATCCTAGGCTTCAACTTGAAAGCTCAAAAACAGAGAGATAACGAATATATCTTAGGACAGTGATCAACTCGCACCATATTAAAATCTCAATGTCCGGACCATTGCTTATAAAGCAAAATGATTAATTTAGTTGGAACGGATTTTAGTGTAGCCATTATAATCACCCGCCAAAGTAAGACAATCTAGGCATTCATGAAGCTCTCTCAAGATGCTATTAGGCCCTCCACATGATTAAGACAAATTCATTGGAATAAAGAAAATTGGAGCAAAAGAAAAGAAAGATAAATCCTTCACCATCGAATTGGAATGCAATAAATCTTAGTCATTCAATAAATGTGATTGTGATTTTTAGGGAGAATTACCAAAAAAGTCCTAAACATATTGCAATTGTGTCAATTCAGTCATAAACTTTTTTTTTTTTGGCCAATTTAGTCCTAAACCTTTTACAATTGTGCCAATTCAGTCCATCCAGCCAAAATTGGCCGGTCGTCGACGTGACGTGGACGCTGGCCGAGGACAGCTAGCCATCGAACACCGATGTGGAAATTTTTAATATTTTATATTTTTTTTTTTCAAATTTTTGAATTTTTTTAATTTTTGAATTTTTTTCCCATCTTCTCTTTCCTGGCTAGTGAGGTTAGCCACATCGGCCATTGGTGAGGCTCACCCTTGCAAGCCGGGCGAAGGCAAGCCTCACCCAGCGGCGAGGGTCAACCTCGCCGTGGCCGGCAAGAAGGCCGCTATCGCCGGATCGCGGCGACGGCCTTGCATTCACCAGTGGCCGGCGAGGCTAACTTGGCCAGCCCTCGCCTCTGGCCAGCATCGGCCGACCAGAGGAAGGAGAAGGTGGGGAAAAAAATTCAAAAATAAAATAAAAATTAAAAAAAAATCGAAAAAATTAAAAATTAAAAAATTGCCACATCGGCATTCGCCGGCCAACTGTCCCTAGGCCGGCGTCCACATCAGCGCCGACTAGCCAATTTTGGCTGGATGGATTGAATCGGCACAATTGTGAAAGGTTTATGACTAAATTGGCAAAAAAAAAAAAAAAAAGTTTAGGACTGAATTAACACAATTGCAATAGGTTTAAGACTTTTTGGTAATTCTCCCAGATTTTTACCATTCGATCTAATGTTGAAGGATCTACATTTTAATTCGACCCATCAAGTGTAACATGATAAGAAAGTTCTTTCATCATTAAATGATTCGTATGTATTTTTTCGAGTGGGGCCGAACTTTATTTGGGGCCTGTCACATGTAACATGATGAGAAACCATGACTCACAAAGAAGAGCTAGCCCATGAAGACCATAAAAGCAAGTCAAGAACCTATAGGTCGAAAATAGAGAAAAAAGGACAAGATGACTTACAATAATTGAGGACATGATAGCACGGTAACTCCTTTCGATTGGATCCTTGATCGTCATTACTCTAATTATTGAGTTCAATCAACTTATAAAATTTTCATAGCTTTGGACTAACAATAATATAATTAGACCATTTAAGGAAAAAAGGGGGGGGGGGCAGGAGAAAGAGGATTTCATGATCAACGCCCTCCGCATGATTAAGACAAATTGATTGGAAAAAAAAAAACTGGGGCAAATCAAAGATAAAGCTGACGTTGATTTTGTTCTTTGTGAGGATTTCATGCATTCATACCTTCATGAGTGTTTTAGGGGTTGAAGACTTGGTGAGCAAAAGCAGAGGAAGGGCCACACAAAATGAGACGCACTCCTTTCGAAATGTGAAAAAGTTAATAGGACTTCATGATTAATGCCCTCCACATGATTAAGACAAATTGATTGGAAAAAAGAAAACTAGGGCAAATCAAAGATAAAGCTAAGGTTGATTTTGTTCTTTATGAGGATTTCATGTGTTCATACCTTCATGAGTGTTTTAGGGGTTAAAAACTTGGTGAGCAAAAGCAGAGGAAAACCCACACAAGATGAGTCGCACTACTTTCGAAATGTGAAAAAGTGAAGAGGACTTCATAATCAATGCCCTTAACATGATTTAGACAAATTAATTGGAAAAAAGAAAATTGGGTCAAATCAACGATAAAGTTGATGCTGATTTTGTTCTTTACGGGAATTTCATGCGTTCATACATTCACGAGTGTTTTGGGGGTGAAGACTTGGTGAGCAAAAACAAAGGAAGACCCACACAAGATGAGTTGCACTCCTTTCGAAATGTGATCTCTTTTAAAATGATTTCAAACTAAAAATTTCATAGTAAAAAAGGAATTATGTGGGAAGAGGAAGCTCCATTGAGCCAGAAGACGTGAGACTTGCAGGGAGCATCTACTTGAGCTTCAAAGAATCGGAAGAAGAGTGCCATTAACCATATACTGAAAATTATGAAAACATTGCATGTGAATTCGCATATCACTATTTGCATATTGGAAAATTTTGAACTTTTCAGGTTAATAAAAGGAAAAAGTGTGTCCATCGCAAAATGTAGATGAAGTAAAGAATGAAAAGAAAATGTTTATTTATGTGGTTTTAATTAAACTACGTGATACTCGTATGGACATTACAGTTGCACGTGCATTTAACTTCAAGGTGTTGGTTAAGTGATTCCGTTGGTGCTCAGTTACTTTCGGAGATCCGAATGCTTACGAAACACTATCTACTCATTTATTCTGTCCGTAAAGATAATCAGAGTCGCTGGAATAATAGAGAAGAAACTGACATCAAAGTTCTATTATGTCTCAATCATGACTTTTCTACACCATAAGGCGAAATCGGGGAGTCCCACGCTTCCTAATTTTGTCCTAAATGGTCTGAATTAAATCTTCAAATTTCCCAATCAAACTGATTAAAAAAGGAAAAGATTTGATCTCACAATGAGTCCCCATTTGCAAAGAATTGGGCATTTGTTGTGCATCTGAAGTGGGATTGGTTGGTTTGGCTTTGAGTCACCTGTAGCTATGCTCTGCAAAGGCTTAAAAAATTATTCTCATTTCCCCAATCTTATATAGCCGGCTTAGTTATCGTCGCTGCTGCTACTGTTCCTATGGTTGATCTTTTTGGAGTCAAATTTGGAAAAGATTATAATCCAATTTGTCTTCTAGACATTATGTTCCGTATATATATATGTGCAGGTCTTGAAAAGGCTGCTAATCCAAACTGCACTTGAAATTTGTGCTTAGTGAAGACTATCCGGAAATGGATAAAGTGAGATTGCCAAAAAAAAATTGTAAAAATTATCAACAATGGCATCGGTCATGCTATGTAGGACGGCCGATGTCTACATCATTGATTTTTGATCAAAATTGGCTTGAATGATAAAATTGGCATCTCATTAGAAATGTTTAAGATTATATTGACCAAATTAAAATATATAAAATTAAATTGGTATAAATATAATAGATTTAGAAATTTTTTAATAATATCCGCTCAAAAATGTGTCAGTGTATGAGTTTTAGTCTTTCCTTTGCTGTGAATGTTTGACGGGTGACTACGCTCAGAGGTCCAAAAAAATCCAACGGAAAGGGGGTCGAATAGCTGGGTACAAGTTATGCTTGGTACGGGGTCCATTCATATACAACCTTTTTGTTGCCAAGAACCTCCTACGGGATTATTGAGAGAAGACATGATTCCTAAATGCTGCAACAGGAAATAATTGACACTGGACGATGAAGAAACGATAAGCCATTGGCTATCACAAGTATCTTAGTGGCATCCTTTTTTCCCCCAAAAGGAAACTTACATTTATTACTAAAATGATACCTAAAAAGATTCATAAAAAATCTCAGAAATCACCATAACAAAGCAAGCCCGTAGAGTTGCAAAACAAATCAAAATCCAGAAATTAAGGTATATTGTTAGAGCATGGTTAGCAAAGGTGAACATATGCTTGTCCTTCAAGAACAGATTTGTGATTGCATCTAAGCAAAAAAATTGGCAATTGATCACTGAATCACACGTCGTCATCAATGATGAGCACACCTCAGGATCTCCATTTGTAGCTATGACTTTGCCTTTTGGTGGTGTGCACCTAAGTTCAATATCCCCAACACCAAATGTGTTTTGCATAATTTCTTTTTTCCTTTAGATTGAAATTGAATTTTCACCTTCAATATAAGGTGAGCATGCTTTGCTTTTCTTTTCTTTTCTATTTTTTGGAGGAGAAATAAGGTGAGAATGCTCGAATGAAAATAACCGGGGAATTCATGTACATATTGTTGGGAAAATATGGTTCGAATTGGATAGAACAATGAAGTCGAATCGAGTAATCAAATCGGATTTTGAGGCGTGATATTACTTTCTTTAAGGATTTATTTGCCCCACAAAGTTGCTAATGGTCACCGGAAAATTTCCTCAGGGATACAACAAAGTCTCAAATGAAAATACTAAATAACAATTCTAGTATTTCTCCAAGGTCTCTCATGTGAAACAATTAAAAACAATGGCTGTAGTTTTTTTCGAAAAGAAAACAAAAAAATGGAAGAAGATCATCGTTTGATCTCAAAGTAATGTTACTTATCTTTGTCTTTCGAATAGATGCAACTCTTCAAAAGGTTGCAAAAAGAACAAATGTAACCTTTCGTGAAAATGTACGTCTCAAAGGTTACGTTGAAGAGATATAAAAAATTTGGAATTAAATAAATAATAAACTAAAAATAACCATAACTTTTCGTGAACAGTCACACTGTTTCAACAAGACTTTATAGCTAATTTTTATAGAAATAAATCCGAATTTTTTCAATAAATAAAAATAATGATCGTTGGTTAATGACAAATCTCGTTCATGTGTGCACTCACATCTTTTCAATGTGGGACAAGACATCTCTTCATTTGTTTTATAAACAAATTATCAACAATCCCCCACTTTTGTTTATAAAACAAAAACAAAAAATAAAACGTTAGAAATATACAGCCAAAATTTCCGTGAGATTAATATACATACATAAAGGTCTCTTTTGAGTTAAACATTTACTTAGTGCAAGTATCTCAAAACTCTATCAAAGTGACAAGTAGCTCGGCTTTAAATTTGTACTTTTATATAATAGAACCAGACATACCGCACATATATTAACCTCTTGTCTCAGCGAAAAAGTTCTATATTACTGCGCACTTTTATGGCTTTGTGCTTGATCCTGTTTCATGAGCTCTCTAGAAAGCAACCCTAACTTTCGTAAGAAGCGGCACCACTTCTAAGCTCATATATGTGAAGTATCTACTATGTGTTTATGTTACTATCAACACATTACAAATTTGTACTATACTTCATTAAGAATTCAATTCAACTTTCAAAACGTAACAGATAATATTGACTTCTCATATCAAGGCTACGTCAGTATCAAATAATCACATTCAATAACTTGTTCTTACCCATTAAACCTTATAACTAGTGATGTTTTAGAAAAATTCGGGTTACCATTATTGGTGATTTCAATTAAAGGGTTTCAGCCCCGTTTCTTATGAGGTCAATTATTACCATGTCTCTTGGTAAAGCCTTTGTCAAGAGATCAACTAGATTATACTTGACCTCACGTAGACAATTGTTATGATACCATCTTTAATCAATTGTCTCACATACTCATGTCATAGACTAATATGTCTAGACTTACCATTATAGGTGCTACTGTAAACTATTGCCAAAGTAGCCTGACTATCATAGTGAATAAATAGGAGGTATAGGACTATGCCATAATTTGATATCCAACAATAAATTCATAGTCCATTTAGCCTCTTTCCCAAATTTTGCTAAAGCAACAATTCAAATTTCATAGTTGAGTGAATTATGCACATTTGTTTCTTGCTCGCCCAAGAAACAACACATTCACGTAATATGAAAATCCATCTAGAAGTTTCATCTCCCATACTTGTAATCCAACTAGTATCGGTGTATCTTTGTAATACAACCGAATAATTATTATAGAACAATCACAAATTTTTAAGTTCTCTTAAAATAACAAAAAAATTCTAATAATGGCCTTTCAATGTTCTATAATTGGATTACTAGTATATCTACTCAACTTGCATATATAAAAAGTAATATCAGGTCTAGTATAATGCATCGGATACATTAAAGACCAATATCACTCACGTTAAAACTCTCCACCAGGAATCAAATCGAGTACTTATATATTTGAAAACAAGTTGTTTAAATCTATACAACATCTTCTCCATTTAATCACTTTAGCTCAAAGAATAACCCTCACTATTTTCTTAATTTTAATACTTAAGATAGTATCTACTTCTCCTAAATCTTTCATTTTGAAAATGAAAGCTAGATACTTCTTAGTCTCAATGACTCCAATCATATTATTTCCAAAGTAAGCATATCATTAACCATGGCTTCAAAGAAACCCCAAAGAGATACTTATCTGGCTTACTTCTTCTTGTCTCAGCCGCCTTCTCCTCTTCCTTATGGAGCTTTGAAGCATTAAAATAACATTTAGCATAGAGAGAAGAAACCAGGGGACCAGGAAACCAAGAAGCAAGCACAACCAAGCGTTTTCTTGAAGCAAGGGTCGCAACAAGACAATTTTTTTTTTTTTTTAGTTCTTTCCACATGAAAGCCAAGAAAACATTCAGATCTAATCAATTCACTCACCCTCACTCAACTAGCAAAAAAAAACATGATAGGCAGAGGAAGAAGGCGTTTCTTCTACCTGTTACTAGTGAACTTCTAAAAAGCCTAGCGTAGGCAACCAATATGATAATTTCATATGTTTCATCATCATGTTCGTTTTATAATAAACCAACTTCAGAAATCCATACAAGGATGCCAAACAAGTAAAATAAATAGATAAGAACTAGAGTGAATGAAGTACAGATTCAACATAGACAATATCTCAAGAGTCCAGCAATCAGAGAATGCCTTCTAGTAGAATATTGCAAATGTTATCTTCTTTGAATAGTTTAATTAAAGCAAGTTATACACCATTAACAATCAAAAGCCTGTCAGAGCGCTGAGGAGAGGGTCAACGCTAGACCAAAAGATTGCCCCATGATTCGGACGACTCATCAACTCAGCAAGATGTTTCGATTGAATGGATCCGAATTCAAAGCACTGAACGTAGAGTCATTCGATCGAATTCTCCAGGTTCTCATTCTCAGAAAGATAAATTGATAGTAAAACGGTCATAATGGGTCAACGACACCAATACACTGATTGCAATGTGATGCATTTCGCAATCAAACAATTTCAGGAATCTAGATGATCACCAACCAACCTGCAACGATGATGATAGAGATGAACAACAAGACAAACCAAACATGCATCCGGTTCTTGTCCTCGGGCAAGTACTCGCTCAAACGCTCCAATCTCATAAATGTCCTCACACACGGCCCCTAGAGCCTGCTCACGACGTAGAAGTCCCTCCTGAAGTACGTGGCGAGGAAGGAATTCTCGTTGCCAAGGGTTTGCCTCACAATGCCCTGGCAATGCCTCGCCAACTCCACGCTCATCTCTGCCCATCCTTTCACGAATTCCTTCGCACGGTCCACCGCATTCCTGATCTCTCCGACACCCGTCTCCAAATTCAATCATTTATTTTTAATAACTAAAAAAATATCCCATGAGTTCACATATTTCGCAGCCATTTAGACAAATCTAGAATGTGACTTCTCGAGGCGGTAAAAATAAAATAAAAAATCAAAATTGGGCTATACTTGAATCGGCGAAAGAGATTAAAAGGCATCTTCAAAAAATGAATCCATCATGTATCTGCCCCTTGACGAGACCGAATTATTGAAGTGTGCAGGGACCCGGACTAACACATTTTTGATAGTCATATCAAGGTAAGCCTCAGCGGTTTCACGCCCCTTTGTGAGGAGCATGGATGAAATTTCCTCCACACAAACTGCTTCTTTACGACCTTGCTGTTGCCTATGTCATCGTCCGTGGGAAGCCCCACCGCAGTTCCATGAGCCTTTATCAATCTCCACTTGTCAGGAGCACCCTTTCTGAGAGAATCCATGGCTGACGTCTCAGTACACAAAAAAAATAAAAAAAATAACAACAACCCCCGCGATCCCCAAAACGACAGTAGTAACGAAGCAATCGAACGGATCACCCTTTCAAAACCCAATCGAATCAGAACCAGAAAAATCACACAATCCTACGACAGGAAACCTAACCAATAGCCCGACCACGATCACTTTCCGGTCAACAGCAGATCATCTAGGAACCTAATCGCAACCCTAAAGTAAATGAGAGAGAACACGAAATGAAAGTTGCAGATTGGATGTCAGTCGGCAACGACAGACACCAGAAACCGATTCAGACGGATCGAGAACGGAACCGGAAGAAAATCTGAAAACCCTAGACGCGACGAAACGAGGGGCTTTCGGACGTCGCTCCTTCGAAATCCGCAGGTACTGAAAGCCTTACTTTGTTGAATATGAACATCTCTAACTCGATCTATGCACTTCATTAACTTGACTCCATTGTTGTCAAATAAATCCTTAAAATTGTTGGGAAAATATGATTTCGAATTGGGTAGAACAATGAAGTCAAATCGTGTAATCAAATCAGACTTTGAGATATGATATCACTTTTTTAAGAATTTATTTGCCCCACAAAGTTGCTAATGGTTACCGGAAAATTTCCTCAAGAATACAACAAAGTCTCAAATGAGAATACTAGATAATCAATTCTAGTATTTCTCCAAAGTCTCTCGTGGGAAACAATCAGAAACAATGGTTGTAGTTTCTTTCGAAAAGAAAACAAAAAAATGGAAGAAGATCATCGTTTGATCTCAAAACAACATTACTTATCTTTGTCTTTCGAATAGATGCAACTCTTCAAAAGGTTGCAAAAAGAACAAATGTAACCTTTTATGAAAAAATACGTCTCAAAGGTTACGTTGAAAAGATATAAACAATTCGGAATTAAATAAATAATAAACTTAAAATAACCGTAACTTTTCGTGAACAGTCACACTGTTTCAACAAGACTTTATAGCTAATTTTTATAGAAATAAATCCGAATTTTTTCAATAAATACAAATAATGATCGTTGGTTAATGACAAATCTCGTTCATGTGTGCACTCACATCTTTTCAATGTGGGACAATGCATCTCTTCATTGTTTTATAAACAAATTACCAACACATATGACAAGTGAAAAATAGGAACTAAGTTATGAGTGTTTTAGACTTATCATCTTATCCTTTTTTCCAGCTTCAACAATGCTTTGAGTCAAATTTTGTGGTTTTATTGCTATTTGACTTGATACATAATTGAGTGCAATGGCGCAAAAGATGATTCATATGCCCAACCCTACTCAACTGGCTCAGTTGTTGTGGCTGTTGCTGCTGCTTCTACGGTCGGTCTTTCCGGAGTCAAATTTGAAAAAATTAAAATTTTCTTCTAGACATTATGTTTGCATAAATTTTATAATGGATGATGCAGAAATAAACCATTGGCAATCACACGGGTTTTCAGTAGTATCCGTGGAGATGAATGCATATTGGCCTTTTTCCTTTTCTTTTTCTTGCGGTGGCTTAAGGGATTCGTTCCTCTCTTGCATGCTCCTTTTATTCGTCTTTCGCAATGGAAAACTTGGAACTTGAAGGAGCTTTGGTTTCTAATTCAGGAAGCGCGACAGTTTGAGCTGGAGTCGAACCGCGGAGTAGTGGGTTTTCATTTGATGCATTCTTCAGGTATTTCCAGCAAGCAATCACTCTCCTATTTTTTGAAATGAGAACTGTGTAAAAAGATCAGAGTTGGATGAAGAAAATTACGTCTGCTTGAAGGGGAAAATTTTAACTCCACTCGACGTCCGGTTTGCATGAAGGAGAAGAAATCAAAATCTGCCTTAGAGCTGGCCCGCCTCATTATTTAGTTGGGAACAATATTACCCAATTTATTTTTAGTTAAGTTTGTACGAAGGTGATGTTTATATTGAGAGGCTTTTATTTGATTCGAGACTGAGAAAAGCAGGAACATCTTGACAACGGTTCAATCCCGATCCTCTTTTTTATCTATAATGAAAATATACATTTGGTCCCCTTACCTCATCAATGTGTCTACTACGGTTTCTTAAACTTTTTCATGCAATTAAGTACACAATCTCGTTTGATTTGTGTCTGTCTGCTATCTATTGTCAGTTATTTGCATGTCCCTCGTTAAATGTTTTCGGAAGCGATGGGGCTCGTTACTTCTAGTGTCGACGGACCGCTGCCGTTCATGATCAAGCCGTCGCCAAGCTGGGGAGGTCAATGAGGACCTAAGAGCCCTTGCCTAGATTGGTAGCGGTGGTCCGATCAAGGGCCGCCATTGGGCCTGGTGGCAAGGGCGATAGCCCTCGCTCAAGTAATAGCGATGGCTAGCTAGCCTTCTCAAATTGGAGGGGCGGAGCACCTTCCATCCTCTGGCCGTTCTTCGCTTCTCTCCCCTTTTCTCCTATCCAACGCATAGTAGAATTTGCAGTGGTGGATCATCTATTGACTTCGTAACTCGATGCTGATGCTTGTCGATGATTCCTTAAAAGTTATCGATGACCCTTAAACGTAGCTGTCAATTTAGCCGCATCTCTCAAATTTGTAAACTTGCACCAAGTATCTAACTAACCGATCAAGCCTCGTTACTTGTTGATTACAAAGAATTTGTTATTTTTTTGCATAATACTTATATATTTGAATTGGAGCAAAGGTCTTGTCAGGAGGCTCAATTGAAACACCATTAGAATGTCGATTTGGAAAACTTGCCATTGTTCTCTATAATATTTTAAAGAAATGACCGTATAACAGTGTAATAATATCATAGTCATACCTCAACCACAAGTGTTATGAATGGCAAAATAAATATAAAAAATCATGGGAGGACCCATCTGTGACCTTGTGGCAAGCATTCTACTGTGACACTGTTACACAGTTATGTTAGAGGTGCTCAATATTTTAGGATCTTCAAAAGAGAGGAAAAGAGAATCAATAAAAGTTATATTTTTACTCAATTGACTTGACTTTATACTTTATCAGAGAAGAGTATTTATACTTGAACAATATGCATAATAAAGGAAATTAATTACCTTATAATACAACGAAATATCAAATAATAATCCTAATATCTAATAATATCTCTAACAATATTCACTATTAGAACATTCTGTAGTATCAAAAAATGTTCTTCAACATTTTCGCACAATTTTTTTAAGTGCTCAGCCAAATCTCTTTGAACTTCGTGAGTTGCTTATGATTTCTATGTCAATGGTGTTCAACTTATTTTGATGTGACGATGCCTTTGGACTTTAGGAAGACTCCAAGCGCTTTGGGTTAACCGCAATTTCCTTGACTTTTCTAAATCGAAACTGAAAAGAAGCGCTAATTTCAAGAATCCATCCCTTGTTTTAGAGCCTTTCCCTTCCGGGCCTTCCCTAGGGCGTGGTACTTTATTACGATTCAAACCTTAAATCGTTCTAGGATTGTCACTATCATTTCTTAGATCGATTAAGAATTTAAAGTTCTAGTTGTTTGGGGAAGTTGATCAATCACCTAGAGGTTAACTGGTCTATTAAAATTAAGTATCTAGGTTGGTAAGTTCAGTTACGAATGTAAAAGAATTAGTACCCCACATAGCCCTTTTGGTGCAATATTCCTTGGTTAAGTTCTGTCGTGCAATATCATGTCCTAGTTCTAATACATATATATATTCCTATTTTGGGTGTTAAATATTGAAAACTTCATTGCCCACCATTAGGTGAAATTGCCACATCATGAGACAGATGACGTCTCGACTCCATCGTGCCGCATATTATTAATGTCCTTTCAAAAATATACAATGCATGCATGCAAAGCAAATGGATGAATCCAATCCCCCATTAATATGAAGCAACTAAAGGGGAAAAATCCATTCCCGGAAAACAAAATTCAAACAAGCGGGCATGAATCCAATGAGATACCCTAGTCTTTTCTGCCATCTACTGCCAATTATTTGCATGTCCCTCGTTGATGGTTTTCCGAGACGATAGGGCTCGTTACTTCTAGCGATGGCCGGCTGCTGCCACTTATGATCAAGCCGTCCGCGTGTGCTGTTTCACGAACTGGGGATAGCAATGAGGACCTGATAGCCCTTGCCTAGATTGGTGCTGATGGTCTGATGGAGGGCCGCCACCGGGCCTGTGGCAAGGGCAGTAGCCCTTGCTCGAGTAGTAGCGACGGCTAGCTGGCCTTCGCGAATTGGAGGGGCGGACCACCTTCCAACCCCTCACCGTTCTTTATTTCTCTCCCCTTTTCTCCGATCCAACACATGGTAGAATTTACGGTAGTTGATCATCTATGGACTTCGTAATTCGACCCTGTCGCTTGGCGATGATTCTTTACCTGTTGTCGGTAACCCTTAAACACGGCTATCAGTTTAGCCCCCTCCCTCAAGTTCGTAAGCTTACACCAAGCTTTTGACTAACCAATCAAGCCTCATTACTTGTTGAGTACAAAGAGTTTGTTTCTAACTAATTGATCAAGTCTCGTGACGTTCCAATCAGCGTCGATCGTCCTAAGTAGCATGGCTGGTGCTAATGTAGATGATTTTTAAATTTTTTTTACATCTTCTGAATTTGTTTCTTTTTTTTTTTTTCCCTTTTTCTCTTTCCTTTCTCTTTTATCTTTTTTCCTTGTTTCCCTCTGCCGATCACTAGCCTCAACGATGGCTGATGAGGAGGAGGGCCGGGATGCCTCATTGGCCACAACCAAGGTCGGCCCTCACCAAATCTAGCAAGGGGACCCTCAGCTAGCCAGGACACCCTTGTCAGAAGCCGACGAGAACCGCTGAGGGCGTCTAGTGAGCAATTATTTAAAAGTATATGGATTACGAAATTTCCCCTTTTTTTACATATTCATACTTCAAGGAGCAAGATGCTAGCTTGGCATCATCCTTTGCCCTTACGTGCAAATTTGGAAGTGGCCTAGTCGAAGATCTATGCCATTGGGGTGCAAGTTATTTTTATTTATGGGTTGTTTTATATTATTAGAATGCATTGTTGTGAACTATATAATGTGAATTTTTTTATTTTAATGGTATGCACGATGACGTGATCATGTCTTGGATATTGTTCAAAGTTAGGTCTCATAAGATTAAAAAAAAAAAAAGAGGTGGGTCTCAAAGTAAGATTGACTGCTTTTGTTCTCTCCTAGTGCTTAGAAACGATGCTCCTCAAAAAGTGTAAAATGTCCTGCGTAGCTTATCCTTGTGTATACCGATTTAATGTAGTGGTTCCAATGGTAGAAGTCACGGTTGCACTTATTAATATTATAAGATACACTCGTTCAAGTGATAAATGCAAAACTACTTGGTGGTCATCCATAATACCTTAAAATGAATTTCAATTTGCCAAAAATACACAACGTTTATGTTAAACTTCATCCTTGATAAATTAAGAAAAAAAAAATCTTTAATAGAACCTAATACGTCTTTGAGCCGCACGATTGCAAATACTTGCTTATCACTTGGATTATTCTATGTGCATATAGGTATAGACATACCTTCCAGACACTTGCAAACGTTAGATATAAATCTACTTTGTGTTTGACATGGGGCATATCTAAATTAACTATGAGAGTCACACTTTCCACTCTGTGCCCGAAGTCTCACATGACGTATGTGGAAGAGACTATTTGCCTACATTTGTGATTGGTGGACCTTAATTGAATCAAAAGTTTGGATGTCTTTATCACTCGCTACGGGGATAAAAAAGAGAGAGAGAAATTTAACGTATACCAACCCCATGTAGTTTGCTCTACAATACAACTTGATGGAATGACTTTTTACGATGGCATACCCTTGGCATATGACAATTGTAATGTGACTCAAGAAGTCTCCGATTTGAGAGCTCTCCATCCCTTAATTCAATAAAAAATCAAATAACCATAGCATATGACTATATGAGTCTAAGTCGCCATCTTTGGTTTTTCTTTTGGCATAATATTTCTCTTTTCTTCCACTTTAGATATGTTCTAAGTCATCATCTCTTAAAATAGATAGACAAATAATTAGAGAAGGAGCAAGACGTCGATTAGAGATAAGAGAGTAGTTCAATATGCCGATGCCGAAAAAATTAGCAATCATTTCTTTAACAAGATAGACCTATTTATTTATAGACGACATTGGAAAGAGATTAATACTAAGTTTTGGATAGACGATCAAATATTACAAAAAAAAAAAAAAAAAAAGAATTGTAGGAAAAATTGAAATATCTCCGTGAAACAGGGCGAAATTGAGTATCAGTATTTTACTTGGCATCTAAGCTATATTGGATTCTATTAATTAATAATTTTAAAAATGATGAACCAAAACATCACGAAAGAGATCATTCCATGGTCCGGACAAAGTCTGGTGATACTTTACTTGTTTTAATTGGCATGGAAGAAAAGTTACGTGCCTTGGAGCTCCCAATAACTTGTTTTAAATTAAATTATAGAAACTGAGAGAGCCTTTTGGTTCAAATGGCTGAGGCAAAATTAGCCTTTGATACTTCTCTGTTGTTCCATCCTTCTTTTTATTGATCTCTTCGGATGCCAACTTGACCTTTTCTTCCGGTTTAATCAGTAATTCTTTTCACATCCTTCTTATTATTCTGAATCATCTCTAAAAATGAATTTGCCGAGTGAACCATATAAAAAGGGTAGAATATATATATTGAAGGTCCATTTGTTTTAAGGAAGAACATGATTTAAGCAAATTACTTACACAAGTAAAGAATAGACAAGAACCTATTGGATCTTTGAAGTAATGTCGATTCTTTGTTGTTTCCAGGAAAGTAAGATAAAAGAAGGAAGAAAGCATTTTCGTGTTTACCTGCAGGCCACTCGTAAGAAAAGTATCTCTCTTTCATCCTATTATAAGTAAGTTCTCATGAAAGCAACTACCTTACAAAAGGAAGAAATCGTGTATTCATTTTCTTCTCAAACCAAAAGCAAGAGTCAGTGTCCCTATCCCTCAGCATGGCTGAATCACTCCTCTTCAGCATTGCAGAGGGTGTGCTAGGGAAGATAGCGTCACCGGCGCTCCAAAAAGCCATCGCAATTTTCGACTTTGAAAATCAGATTCAGGAGCTTAGAGAGACGTTGACTGCCATTAAGGCAGTGCTGTTGGATGCGGAGGAGCAGAAGGCGAAGAACCACCGTCTGCAAGTGTGGTTAGATGGGCTCCAACATGTATTTTATGATGCGGAGGATGTGCTCGATGAACTCGAGTGCGAAGCCTTAAGGAAGCAGGTGATAAGTCAGTATGGGGGCATCAAAGGGAAGGTACTCCACTTCTTTTCCCTCTCTAATCCACTAATACTCCGTGCAAAACTCAGTCATAAAGTCAAGGAGATAAGGGAAAGATTATCCAGAATTTCTACTGAGAAAGATCGATTCGATCTTAATGTGCGGAGTGTTGACAATGATGGGGCACATGTGCACTCACGAGAGATGACTTACTCATATGTAAACAAGTCCAATGTCATTGGAAGAGATGCTGATAAAGAAAAGATAATTGAGATATTGATGCAGCCGATAGATGACAAAAACCTCTCGGTGATTCCCATTGTAGGAATGGGAGGTCTGGGCAAGACGGCCCTAGCTAAATTAGTTTACAATGACAATAGTGTGAGAGAGCAATTTCAGTTGCGACTATGGGTGTGTGCGCCAAAGGACTTTGATTTAAAGAAAATTATTGAAGGAATTATCAAAGATGCAACTGGTCAAAGTTTGAGTAACTTTGATATTCAACAATTGCAAACCCATTTGCAAGACACCATCAAAGACAAGAAATATTTACTTGTCTTGGATGATGTATGGAGCAACGACCGCCGTAGATGGGAAGAATTGAGAGATATGTTAAGCATAGGAGCTAGTGAAAGCAAGATAATTGTGACAACACGTAGTTTAGAAGTTGCTTCTATAATGGGTACTCATCCAGCACATAATCTAAAAGGCCTTTCTGATGAAAACTCTATGACCTTATTCAAAAGATGGGCATTTGATGAGAAGGAAAAGGAGCCTCGTCCTGAACTCCTTGAGATTGGAAATGATATTGTTAAAAAATCACTAGGAGTGCCTCTCCTTTTGATAATTTTGGGAAGTCTACTTCGTGCAAAGGACGAGGAAACATATTGGGCATATATAAGAGATAGCAAAACATGGGAGTTAGTGGAAGTAGAAAAGGACATTCTACCAGTACTTAAGCTTAGCTATGATGATTTACCATCTCACTTAAAACAATGTTTTCCTATCTTATCACTTTTCCCCAGAGGAGCAGAGATTTTGGACACAGATTTAGTAAGGCGATGGATGGCTTTTGGGCTCATTAGTTCGGCAAGGGAAAAACAAGCAATGGAAGACGCTGGTGTTGAGTACGTCAAAGACTTGTGGAGGAGATCTTTGATCCAGGATGTTGATGAGTCCCAATTAATTTTATCATTTGAAGTGCACGATCTTGTCCATTCTCTTGCAATGAGTGTGGCACAAAATTATTGCTCTATTGTTGATTTAGATACTACGGAGATTTCAGAAAGAGTTCGGTATGTTTCCATCCCTACTGCTTCATTAGAAGAAATTTCAAACTACGATGGAGTCCCACCTTTTCTGAGAAAGAAAACTGCAAAAAGGCTGCGTGCAATTATGTTTCAATACAGAGTTGATGATGGAGTCAAAACTAGAAACTTTGCTAGAACATGCATCTCCAAGTGTAGCCACTTACGGTTTCTCCATTTGTCGTATGGTAGCTTTGAAGAGCTGCCAAGTTCCATATGCAACTTGAAGCAATTGAGATCTTTACTTCTCCATGAGAACAAGCAATTGAAGAAGCTACCAAATGCCATATGTAAACTGCAGAGCTTGCTAGAGTTAGACGTCCGTGGTTGCACGAAGCTAGGCGAGTTGCCCAAAAACATGGAAATGCTTGTCAGTCTTAGATTTCTATCTATAACGATAAAGCAAAAGAGTCTGCAAGAAAGCGGAATACAGTATCTGGAAAACTTGCAATTTTTGGGAATCTACGAATGCAAAAATCTCCAAGTTTTGTTCGAAGGTACTTGCCGACTAATTCACCTTCAAGAATTGGAAATTGTAAATTGTGGGAGACCAATATCGGTACCTTTCGAGGAAATTAACCTCCCTAGTGCGTTTGCGTATTAAAGGTATCTCGCTTATGTTGATCCCAGAGAAAAAGTCCAGCTTTCCTTCGCGTCTTCGTCGTCTGTCAATATCAAATTTCGAGCAAGTTATGGAGCTGCTTCAGTGTCTCAATGAATGTGCCTGCACTTTGGAATCATTTTGCATCTTTGATTGCCCGAGCTTCATGGCAATACCCGAATGGCTACATAATCATACACGTCTCAAGGAAATTCTCTTGATTCGATGTCCCAACTTATCATCTATGCCGCAAGAAATCCGATCCCTCGCTGCCCTCAAAGAATTACGCATCGAACATTGTGGTGAATTGAGCAGGAGATGTCAACAAACAATTGGCGAGGACTGGTCCAAAATTGCTCACGTTCCTCGAGTCCAACTTGATCTTAAAAGGGTACAATGGACTGAGTGGTAGGTACACATCAATCTGCCTCACTCTTCATTTCTTCCTCGTTCTTAGATGTAATATAGCCATGCATATTGAGATTCCCTTCTTATATATTTCTTTTCCTGACTTCCTCACTTGACAAAAGTGAGGAATAGAGATTAATGCATTTTGCACATTCATGATATTGACAGCTTAGCTATATGTTTGGACAACTTTTGACAAATCTCAATTTCCAAATTTCCCGTGGCATATTGAAATTGAGATTTGATTCCTATGATGAAATATCGTTTTCTCCTTTAACTTGGAAATTCGAATCTAACGTAATGTTTTGAAGGGATATTTTTCTTTTGATGCTTATTATTGTAGAAGGATGAAAATTTTCCTGATTCACTACTTCAGTACCATCAGCGCTTTGTTAAAAAATAATGTGGGCCATCAAACATTCTGTACGACATATAAAAAATACAGTTCCATGCGTTACTTCGCATGACGTCTCTTCGGAGTCATGATTCTATTATTTTAAAAAATTTGAGAAAAACTTAAGACAGCCAAAGTTTCCACATATTTTTATACGAAACAAAATTTCTACATTAGCTTTTACCGAAGGAATCTTACATCCATATATAAGTTGATTTTGATAACTATTGAAAAATATCTGGGTAAATAGAATATTTAACAATGAAAAATTCTCATGACACCACAATACATGCCAAAATATTATGTTATAAATACGTTAAGTTCATTCTTTTCTTCTTCTTTTTTTCTTTTGAGCGCAGATAAACTCTCATGGTCTATTTGCCACCCTGCGTGGATCTCTGGAATTTGAATGTGTACTCAGCTATTCCTTCACGAAGACAATGATAGTGGAAATTGTACCTATTACTTTGTTTCCTTTAATAAGTGTTGTCCTTTATTATTTGCTTGTGTTTGTGTAGCAGATTTCTCTATTGACAAAATACCTTATTCGTATTGTATAAGATCAATTGTAGCATTATCTCAATTTGAATCTGTTGGAACAATATTTATCTCTCATTTATGGACAATGAATGAAACCGTGCTGCATAAATTAGTGTCAGTTACTAGATCCTTTTATAATTGCTCCTGTCGACGAGTTTCCTAGGAATAATGCATTTAAAACCATATCCTTTTCGGTTTTAATTTATTTATTTTTTAACTTAACTTCTGCACAGGAAGATCATGTTTTGCTTTTCCTTTTGCTCCTAGGAGTGGACTTATGAATATGAATGCACAACGGCTAATTACATTAACAAAAAGTCAATATTATCTGCTCAAAGCGCTCAAAGCCTTTGTCAGTTTTACTCTCTCGAGCACTTTTAGTTTAGTTGAACATATGATTGGAATTAAACATCCTGAAGATGAAAATGAGGTCTAGGGGGCGCGGTCCATAGGTTCAGCCAAATCGGTATCCTGGGTTGTAGCTTGAAAGCGAAAAAACGAAGAGACAACCATTAATCAATATGTTCTAGAAGTAAAATGATCAACTCGCACCATATCGAAACCTTAATGTCCGGTCCATTGCTTGTAAAGCAAAATGATTATTTTAGTTTGGACAATTTATAGTATAGCCATTATGATCGCCTGCCAAAGACGAGACAACATGTTCTTGAAGCTCTCTCGAGATCCCCTATTATTTTTTCAAAGGCAAGAAAAGAAAATAGCCGCATCGTTCATTTTCATCATCGCAGAGAGTGGTCCGAGCCAACTTGGATGGCATGCCCTCCGATAATTAAGACGGGAGCGGCAAAATCGTGCTTGTTAAGCTATGCACAACAACGAAAAGGTCCAAGAACAATTTGATTTCGGAATACGGGCATGCATTTCCATTGATTTTGATCTAAAAAGAGCTCTCGGAAAAATCCTGAGAGATTCTATCAGTCAAGCTTGACAAGAATTCTAGCTACTATCAAATATCTGGGACAATGAAAAATTAGGGCACGCCAAACAAACATTCTATTTCTGTTTCAAAACAATTTTTTTGTTTCAAACGTGTTTCTAGAATAGAAATCCGTTTGGTGATGCAATTTTATTTTTCTATTTATGGAACAAATTTTTAATCCAGAAAAAGATTTGGAACAAAAATGAGAAGTAAAATTTTTTTAACTTTCTATTTCTGAAAAAAAATGAAAATAAACACTCTTCTCATCACTCGTCCTTTTTAATAGTCGGCCACCCACCCACCGCTGTCATCTGCCGTCTGCCGTAGCCAGTAGCCACCGATTGCTGCCCACCGCCAATTACCGCTGCCGCCATCCGCCACCCCTCGAAAAGGAGAAATTTGGTATCGTTATCAAACGAAATTCTATTATGAGAATAGAAATTTCGCATCGTTATCAAACACAAATTTTTATTCAAAAATTCTTCCAAAAATAAAAAAGAAAAATCTATTTCTCTTCTAGAAATCAATTTCTGGTCATAATGATTATCATTTGCGCTCTTATAAACTCATTTGCGATACTTAGCAAACGATGAGAAAAATTTTCTCGTGCTTGACGGTGAATAAGACAATGGTCGAACTCATAGCATGTGGAATGAGATGACAGGTTTGTTCATGGTGCCGGGGCAAGTTGCCTAGATGCGATAGCCGCAGTCACGAAGTCATTTCCCTAATGGAGTATGTATTAACATTCGAGTTCAAAGCCTTTCTTGCTTCAAATGGTGCATTGAACTGCAAGCCAGAAATTGCGCGCTTTACAAAACAATCAAGACCGTCCAAAAATGCAAGGAAAGGGTGTCGATGGGTCGGGTTGGGTCGGGCCGGGCCAGGCCGGGTTTCTATGATACCCCACCCGACACAAAATATTATAGGAGTGTACTTGATCCTGCTCAACCTGAGACCCAAACAGCAAATAACCCGAGCAATCAGGTCTGGTTAGACCTGGTCAGGTCATCGGTGGCCACGGCAAAGAGGAGAGCGTGCGCCGGGAGAGAGAGGAGGAAGAGCCATTGACGGCAACAGAGTCGACAAGGAGGATTTAATCACAAGAGCTTGAGGCAAAGACAGCAACGTTGTCAAGCGTCAAAGGGCGTCGCCCTCAGCTTAGATTTGCATTTGAACTGAGAGACACGGACACTAGGACAAGAAGTAACGCATTTGGGGTCGAACAATATTATGACCCTAACCCAACCCAAAACATAGACCCTGCCCATCATTACCCAAACAATATTAAGACCTGACTCCAATATAACCCTTTTTCGTATTTGGGTTGGGTAGGGTCGGGCCATTTTGACAGCACTCATTGTAAGGGAGTTCCCTCTTTGCTCTAAAATCCCTTGGTGTCTTCCCTATCGATGACGACATACATCAATAAGAGACAATAGCATCGTCAAGAATTGGTACAAAGACAACAACATTGTCGAGAATCGGTACAAAGACGAAACAACATCCTCCCTGCACTCAAATTTAGTCAAAATCTATGAAATTTTATATCATGACTTCTTGGCTTAGACTATTGAAAAAAAAAATTCTTTTTTTTTTTTTTGGGGGGGGGTGTCTTCTCCTCTTAATTAAAGTTTTTGCATCCTAGTGGATGCAATTACATAGAAGTATATAGACTAGAAAATTTTCCCAAAATTTTGTTTTTGGTACTTCACGGAATAACATGCTTGTTTGGCATCTACCTTTGCCCTTAAGTGCAAATTTAAGAGTGGACTAGTGAAGGACCTGCGCTGTGCAATGGGAGTTACTGTAACTTGAGGGTTGTTTTAATAATGTTACAATGCGAATTATGTTATTTAAAAATATTGTTGTAAATTATATAGTACGAATTTTCAATACAAGATTCAAAATCTAGAAAGTGAACTAGAAAGATAAAATATATCTTGTTGGGAATTCGGTTCGAACAATGTCGGGCAAATGAATGAATCAAATTTTTCTAATGAAAGTGGAAATATTAAGACACATAGCATCTCGAGCCCTCTTACAGCACGTCTCATATGGCGAGTTGCTGATCGAAAGCTCAAGTCCATGCATTCACTGACAAATATGATTATGCCTATTTTTCACTTAAAAACTTTAATCGATAGATTATGAACAAATTACATATATTCATTGTTATAAATCATATCAATTCTTCAACATGGGAAAACTTTCATCAAACACCCTGACACGTGCATTTACCTCGTTGTTTCCTTCTATTTGCTGCAATTCTTTCGCAATATAAATTAAAGTTTATTGAAATTTATGTGTACGTTTATACAATGCCCAATCGGCCTAGAGATCGGCCTAGAAAATCCTCTCTCTCTCAATTTTGTTGCATCTACCGACTGCGTATAGATACATTTAAAAAGTTTCATGTTTGTCATATAATCGTACTTATGGTCATACTAGTTTGGCATCGACTGGAACCGGTCCTAAAGGCATTTTTGGGTCCGGCCCAAACATACCAAGCCAGACTTTGCTCGGCTCGATAGTTAGCATGGCTCAAAGAAAGGTCAGGAAAAAAAAAGGCCCTTACCAAAATTACTCGGTTCAGTCCGAACTGGTCGGGCCTTAGCCCATAATTTTTTTGTTTTTTAATTTTTTCGAAAATATTTTTCATTAGCAAATTTCAAACTCTAGCGCCCAAATATCAAATGACTAAAACAAACTAACTTAAAAGTCATAACTTTTGTCAAAAGAAACGAAGTTCACACATCTTAACTTTATCACGAGATAATATTTTATGACTCAGCTGAAGTTTGATGATTAATTTATTGTTTTCTACAACATCACAAATGTTTACAAAACATAAGTGACTCGTCTCTAAATTTTGTATTTTATATTTTCCCTAATTCAGATATTTCTTATTTGTTTAAAACATTTTAGGCCAGACTAGGCTACTTCATGCCCAAGCGTCTTAATTCGGGCTAGTTTGATATGTGATTTTGGGCCTTCCAGACACTTTTTTTTTCTTTTACATTTTTAGCATCAACACCCTTCAACGGCAACTTAAAAAATGGACCGTCCCAATGCCAATCGGGAGGAATCATTTTTATTTTTGGTTTGCTACAATAATATTATAATGTGATTCTATATTTTTCTTTGCAAACTCACATTGTGATTTTTCTAACTTTTGAGCAATCTATGTGTCAAAATGTGATCATGTTTTAAAAATATTCTAAGATTTTTCTATTAAACTAACGATGACAATCAAATTCAATTTGAAAACGAATGGACCCTAAAATAAAAAGATATTTAATTGTGAATCGGGTTCGAACAATGCAAAAAAGATGAAGAAAAATTAAATTTTTGGATAAAAGTGCATTCAAGTTAATACATCGATGCGCACGATATCTCAAACTTCCATTTTGACCCATGCTTCATCCTGCGAAGTGGCTGCAGGGAAGCTCAATCTCTGTGCCCGGTAACAAATTCAAATATGCTCACTTTTCACTTGAGAAATTCAAATCAACAAGCTAAGAATCTGCCTGATATTTAATGTTCTATGTCACATCGCTTTTGCAATACTAGATTACTTTTATCTAGCACGCTCTGACGCATGCCTCATTATTCTCTGCCATTGGCTGCGATTTTTAGGCATATATGTTAGGCGAATATATATGAAAGTTACAAAATTTTCTAGTTTTATATGTATGTCCATACTTGAAGATTATGTTAGGTAATACCCCACGAACAAATGTTTTTTTTCTTGTGTTCTCGGAAGCACAGACAGCGTTTGATAAGTTTTTTGTTTTCGAAAATAAATTTATTCTCAGAAATAAATTTGGAATATAAATAAAAAAATTACCTTTTATTCCCGAAAATAAAAATACAAACACAATCAATTCTCGTCCCTTTTAAAACTTCTTCACAGACGTCTTCTCATTTCTCTCACTCCTCTCTCTCTCGTGAAGTTTCGTTATCCTCCTCCTCCTCCTCCTTGCATCGTTCGCTGGAGACGATGGAGTCGCTGACACCTTTCCTCCTCCTCATTTCATGTCGTTTTTTGAGGTGCTCTCGCTTTCGCCACCGACGTACGGACCGCTCGTGCTCTCGCTTCCCCTTTTCCTTGACAGCAAATCTGCAATTCGGGGTTCCCTGCAATTCTTCTTTCCTCGTGGGTTTCTCCCCCTTTGCGGCATCGAAGTTGTGGGTAAAAGGAAAAATGAGATTTCAGGGTCGATGGTTTGTCTGTTTCACAAGTGTGGTGGAAGCAGTTGCTCGAGAAGATTACTGGTATCACAAAGAGATGGGGTCTCAAATGGTGCTGTCAAATCCCAAAAAGAAACACCATAAATCGAACAACGAACATGGAAATAGTAAAAGAACAGATATAATGCCCACCACCACCTCTCTTGTTTTCCAACTTATCCTCAAAAACATTCTCGAACACGCTCGAAATCCTCCCCTTACCTTATCTATGCATTAATAGTTGTCTGTCCTCGATGGAGTTTGAGCTGGGCTTTTTCTCAATGTACGTTTTCCAGCATTCCATTCCTAAATTTTCATGCCTTTCGATTCTCCTGTATGAGGTTCTTTGAATTGAAAGATTCAAAAGCAACATATTTTTGTTCACAGTTCTCTGGGTTCTTACCAATTTTATGATAATCTCTTTATGTGATGAATAAAAGTTGGGTTATTTATTTATTTTATTTTTTGGTGTTTTGCTTCTTTTTGTTGGGTGGTTGTGTTTCAGGTTCAGAGAACGTGGCGGTTACTTCAATTCATCTCTCTCTCTCTCTCTCTCAGCTAATTAAGCGCACCTGAAGTTCGGATTTTGGGGTCGAAAGACCAAGATATAAAGTAGCATTTGTGACTCAAAGCGATCACGAAAACTTTCACTCGCAATCAAACATGCAGAGTTTTAATCTTTGGAATTGTGCTGATGGCTTGTATGGAAATGAACATGTATATGCGTGAAGTGGCCTCTTTTTGTTTTTAGAACCTTTTTTTAATCTCCGTCTCTTTCGCTCGCTCGAGGAGGTTAGTGGTTTCGAAATGATAGATACTCTGAAAATGTAGGACGAATGTGGGAGGGAAGAAGCAGACGGTTACGAGTGGAGTAGAGCTTGCGAGGTGTTGTGGTTCATCCTTCAACTAAGTTAGAGCAGATTTTAAGATTGAGAAACATTTTTGGTGGAACTAAGCTTTGATGGGAATTGTAGAGTCTCTCTGCAAGGCTTTGAGACTTAAAAATTTGTTAAGTGACCCAGGTGCTAAATTATCATTAATAGTCAAAGTGAAATTTCCTGCATTTCTGTACCTCCAAATTACTTGGAACAAGAACAGTCCTGTTCCTATGCCAGCGGAAGTAATATTAAGAATGCTAAATCTCTTCCTCAAGGAGTTCATATTGGCAATATCATTGTTATCGGCACGCATAGGCCTTATGTGGAACTTATTTCTATTATGCCTAATCGAGGCCTTCGAGTGATTGCATCAGGGACCATACTGTTAACAAGTATCATGGACAGTGTAGTCAGCCGTTGTATCCCCCAGGACGTAAGGTTTGTATTAGCTGACAAGTTATGCGTTCTTTCTGGTACGAGGAATAGAATGCTTCTCCGTTTTGAGTGGCCGACAGTCTCATTAATGAATTCTTCAGAGCTACTATGGGCCTATTTGTTAAAGTTCTTTGTTTCTGTTTATATACAAAATTTCTATTTTTTTGTTCCAGGGAACAAAAAAAGAACAAAAACGCGTTTGTTTGCGTTTTTGTTCTAAATCTATTTTTTTTGTTCCCAGGAACACATTTGGAATAGAAATAAGAAACAAGAAAAACGTGTTTCTTGTTTCTGAAACAATTTTTAAAAACAAATTTTCTCTCTCTCTCTTTTTTCTTCTCTTTCTTTTTCTTCTTTTCTTTTTCTTTTTCTTGGCCGGTCGCCGGCCTCGGCCATGGCCGGCGACCGGCCGAGGGGTCGGCGATGCCGTCGAGGGCCGGCGACCTCGCTAGAGCATCGCCGGCCCCCGAGGCCGAGCGTTGCCAGCCCCGGCGAGGCCGCCGACCCCTCGTCGGCCGGTCATGGCCGAGGCCGATGACGGCCAAAAGAAGAAAAAAATTTTAAAAAAAAAAATAAAATATTAAAAAATTAAAAGAAACAAAAAAAGAGCACAAATTTACCAAACGTGTTTCTTCATTTTTTATTGCTGGAACAAGTTTATCAAATGCGTTTTTTTGTTCAAAAATTGTTCCCCGGAACAGTAACACTTTTTTTCTATTTCTGTTCCCTCGAACAATTTTTAAACAGAAATGTTACCAAATGCATCCTATGTCACAACTCTTCGAGAAATTCTTCTAGAGGAAATGCATATGCAGCAATGTCAGAGATAAAGGCAAATTATTTCAGCCTAGGAATGTCTACTGGTGTTTAATCTGGGAAGGTTAAATAGCCAATTGTCGAATCGGCATAACTCCTGTTTTTCTGGTGCCCTTGAGCGATTCTCTGGATTCCGCCATGATTGCTCTCAGTGATGGACCCCGGTTCTTGCAAACAGCAAGGCACAGCCTGTTTTTTACATCGATTTCTTTTCGACCTTCAACTCATGTAATTCCAGTTTATTCGGCTGAGTGCAACAAGGGAGTTTTATTTGTTGCCGAAGACAGTCTACATTTGGTGAGTTTTGATCTTAGTCCTATCGTTCTGGTGGCTTTTTTTCTTGTTTGATTGCTCTTTATTTTCATTGCGTTTGAAGCTCTTTAGTGTCATCCTATATTAGCATTTTCGACAGCGCAAGTATCTTTACATGAGCCATGACCTCTACAATCCTGATTTGTCATCACTTCTTATTTCGAGTCCTAATTTATTTTCTTTTTGGGCTAAGGAGAATTTTGTACTTACAAAAGTATTGGCTACTATCCTCTCTGATCAGTGATTTATTTGACCTAGATCGACGAAGGAAAAACAACTACATACCCCTTCAAAAGATTTAGAAAATCTATGATGATCGCACAGTTAGTGCATCATGTCCACTCACAAAACAACTGGTGAATAGAATAAAAAAATTCAATACTCTTGGAAAGCACCCCCGTTCCTCCCTGAATTAAACATGGATTAAAGTTCTGTATTCTACATTTCCAAACAAATAATTGTTGGGTTCAAGGCAGAGTTGCTGGATAACACTAATTCTTTCTTCACAGTTAAGCCACAATGGAAGCACTGCTCCTTTTATGATGTACTAGCGATTTTGACCCCTAAATAACCGATCCTGAACTGCATATTAATTATCTTTCTTATTTATGACCTGTCATGATTATTATAATCCTAATCTTAGGCATGTATTTTAGCGACAAATGTCAATGGAGTCTTTTAACTATGCAGCAAACATAATACTGTCGATATAGTACTAAAAAAAACTGAATATTTGCATCCTAGTTCGAGTACAAGATCTGAGAAAAGGATGTTCCACCTTCCGCCTTTCTGTTCCACGTTCCAGAGCGATCCACATCCTAAATAACCTTGCTTGTACGTCCACGGTTTTACTTGCAGCTGTTGCCCAGCTAATTCCAGTCAATGCATCAAGAAAAGAGCTGTCATTGCTGTTGAGCAGGGTAGCAGCTAATGATATTCAGCATTTTTTTGAAATGGAAAAATATCTACTTGCAATCAAAAGCCTTTTTTTTCTTGACTCGTGAGCTATAAGAACGTTATCTGTTGCTGCTTCTTAGGTAGAAGGCAATCGCACTGAAAGCTATTTGCCGCCCTTAATGGTCCTCCGGGGATGAATAGCTTTGCCATAGATTCATTTCCTTGACTCATCAGCTTATGAAATTGTTATCTGATTCCTGCCTTTTGTCTGTCAAGTGAAGTTTTTGGCTGAACGGCTGAAAGTACTTTCATCTACGGATCTCTCATTTAGTTCAGGAATGAAGTGAACTTTTTTCCACCGCACAGTGATTTTGACACTCCCAAGATTCCCTGTTGGGATATCCAGGATGAACATACGAGTTAGGAAGGACGTCGGGTCTCCTGTTCTCACGATAAAGTAAGCCACTGTCATTATCTTCTATGTGTCGAAGATCTGTAAGATCCTCCCGACGCACAATGTAGTAGATTGTAGGACAGCTTCCCTTAGAGGCTCTAGTTGTCGAGAGAAGCAAATCCAGTAGAGAAAAAGCTTTAGATGCTCCCAAAGTGTCGTCGGGAGGCAATGCCCCACTTATAAGAGCGAAGGTATTCATTCGGGACCCCACTAATTCCTCATTATCTAGCAAAACTCACGAAGGCATTGTTATAGGAGTATTGTTGAAGGATGGAATTATGTGATCCACCTGTCCTCGGCAAAACTCATGGCGTTACCCTTCATAGGAGGTATAAAAGGCTCCATTACAGTAACAAGGTATGTTTGCTTAGAATTCCCCATTGGATGGTTAGACTGGGCTGATAAAAAGCGTCTCTTGTGTTCATGTACTCTGCACCTGATGACTCGGACAGAAAAATATTTCATTCCTGTTCATGTACGGTTGTGAGAAGTAATCAGGGAAAGATAATCGCATGTTGAGAGGTTTGTTTCAAATTGATAGTGAAACCAATGACTTAGGTGTGAATTCTAGTCTCGAGGCTTTTCTTGATTATCATATTGTTTTAATTTGATTTCAATTGCTCAATGGGTGATCATCAAAAAGTAGTGGCCTAATTGCGACAAGTGTGAACTCAATATGATGAGTGGTGATACATCATGACAAGTGCAACACGTCTTAACATGCGACGATCAAACCATCTTTTAAGGGTCAATGGGCCACCAAGGGATCACATTCCAGTGGAGATACCATCAGATGGGGATACTCTGTGATTGACACTCTTTGGAGGAGATTTGAAAGAACTCTTTCCTCGCAAAGTTTTGATTAAAGAATGAAAAATCTAAAACATTAAATTTGTAACACATGCAATTGTTCCATAAAATTACTAATTTGGTTATTCTGATTAGTCCAAATTATTTTGAGCCGATTTCTTTTAGCATTAATAAATTTATTGAAAACTCAATATTCATTTTGACCTCATGTATTACACAATTACAAAACGTTGAAAACTTATCAGAATTAACCTTAATTAACGTTGGATTGATGTTTTTAAGCAACTAATTATTGCCGTATGGTCTTGTCACCATTACATGACATTATGGAAGACAAGAAAGAGATAGATTCGTGGGCGAGCCACAACCTTGAATTGAAATTGAGGATTATATATCATTGAACGTTGATATTGAGGATTATATATTATTGAATGAGGCCTTTTTCATAGGGAAAACCATTTAATTCAGAAAGCCAACACCCAACAATAATTGAATTTTGGGACGTCAAGTTTGTTGGTCCCCAATTGATATTGATCTCTCCGGGGCACCTACATTGGATCCTTGGTGTGCTTACATGCTTCCTCACCTAGGTAAAGGTTGTTTCTAACCAACAGGAGCTGCCTATGTCTATCTGCTAATGCAGTGGGCTGCCAAGCTGCGTTCATTATTTTAACATATTAATATTCGCACACATTGTCCCTTTTCATTAAGACAATATATTTTTCAAGCCCCATACCCGACTCTATCCTCTAAATATTTTTCACATTTAAGAGATCCTGAGGTCTAGACAAGGCCCCAGATGTACCCTTTTAACACCTTGCTAAGGACAATCATTCAATTCAAAAAGCTAACACCCAACAATCATTGACTTCCGGGACAAGAAGTTTGTTAGTCCCCCATTGATATCGATCTCTCCAAGGGGCCTACCTTAGATCCTTGGAATGGTTATATGGTTCCTCATTAAGGTATGGGCTATTTCCAACTAACAGAGGCTCCTGTGCCTAACCGTTAATGCGGTGGGCTGATAAGCATTTTTCATTATTTTAACGTGTCAATGTCCGCATATCTTGTCGCCTTTATTGGTGTGGTATGTTTTTCGAGCTCCATATCAACCTCTACCTTGTAAGTGTTTCTACATCTGAGTGATCCTAAGGTGCGGATGAGGGCCGGCTTTTTAATATCTTACAAAGGACGGATACAAAAGAATCATTTAATTCAAAAAGCTAACAAGTCGACAATCATTAACTTTCAGGACAGCAAGTTGGTTGGTCCCCAATTGATATTGATCTCTCCATGTCCCATGCACTGTCCGCATGTGGATGTATTGGATATTGATTAAATGAATATTTTGGGACACTTGCTAAAATTTAAGTTCTAAAAACCATATTATTTACGTGATGCAGGTGACAGGTGCTTTAAAAATCAGGATAATGATGGCTTCAGTGTCACAATCATTTTTATATGGCACAATTTAAGTACCATGATCTTTAAAAAGCACTGTACTTAAAGTATTTTTATGACTTAAATCTGTTGAAATATATGACGTGGCTTGCCGGAGTCAATTAGATGGAAGCTTATAAAAAAAATTGAAACTAAATCAATCGTTCATTGACTATTAGTAGATTTTTTTACTACACTTTTTAATTTGACCAAACGATATCATGAGCCGAAAGCAGAAGAACAAATATATGCTCTAGTTTTGCCACTCTTTTTCTTAATTTTGTTAGACTCAAAAGCAAAATAATTGAGCAAACATTCTCTCCAAGTAATTTCGTTTAAAATCACAACAAAAAAGGAAGTAAGCAAATTTTCTTCACCTCTCTGAAATTGCTCTATTTTTTCTCTGAAGATGAAATAATAACGCTTGAAGCTTTGTGGTAATGTACCAGTTCTCTTCGATCAACTGCAAGGATCGATGGTACTACGTTTGGGGACCAATTTAGCCCCCAATTTCTCAATATGTGAAAAAATAAATGCATTTAACGAAGTTGTTCTGTAGATTGTGCACCGCACAAATTGGAATGCTTTGTGCCAAAAATATAAGAACGGTCACTTCAAGAAGACTTTATGAACCATCACTTTAGTGTCAAATTTTTGAAAGTGTCCAAATCTTATCTCTTACAAGTCCCAAAATTCAGGAGCACGAATAGAGAGATCTAAGTAGTTTCTATATGCAATTGTGCAATTCGACTCTAAATAGCTTCCTTAACCCTTTAGACCGTGTTTGGTAGTCCGGATTTATGTTTAGATAGGACAACAAAATATTCTGTCTAGTTTGACAACATCTTCTGAATTGGATAAACTCAGATTTACCTTAAATATACCCAGATAAAATGCAAGACAAGAGATCTGGGTTATGGGATGGGATAAACCCGAATGGATAATTTTTTTTTAAAAAGAAAAGAAAGAGTGATGGAGTCCGGCTTCGTTGGACCACTGCCATGACAACCAATCATCCTTACTTTCAACCACCAACGCCGTTCAGCCGATCATCCTTCGATGGCCATCTAACCAAAGCGGCTGTCAATGATGAATAACCCAAAATCAACTGGCCTGAAAACTCTGAAAAAGTAGAAGATGATGAAAAAAAATCAAAATGCATGAAGTTTTGGCATTCTTATGTTGGTCCTGGACGGTGATCACTTGATTTTGTTGTGTTGCTTTGACGTGTGATCCTATCCTTAACTAAAATTTGAGAATTTGAGCTAACAACCGAAAGATTTCGAAGGAGGAGGAGTTCCAGCAAAAATGGTGACTAGTGCTAGTCTCGACCGTGCGAGATTACGTCTATAAGATGCTGCAGGATATATCTGGCATGAAGGTTCTCATTCTTGATTCTCAAACCTTAAGCTCCTCTTTGACTCAATCATTTATAAGGGAAATTTCACAATTTCATCGCGTCAGTTCGCGTGTTGTCTCTTGGCTCGTTGCTGTTTGCTGTGGAATTGCTTGACTATGCGATGTTAATGGAATTTGCTGTTTGTGTTGCGGTGAATATTGTGATTCGTAAGCATTGTTAGAGTTGTGTACCCATAGTACGAGCTTCTTAAGAAGGAGGTGCTCTTGGTGGAGGTGGTGGACTCCATTTTCAAGTCTTGAGAATCGATGTCGCATCCCAAGGCGACTTGCTTTCTCTGCACGACGTCGGAAAATGTCCAGCATTTGCGACGCCTGCTTGCCAGCCCTAGATCCGGACCTCTGTAAGCAAATGACATTTTCAAATATTTTGAATCCTATATTAATTGCACCAAACATGGAATAAGTTTTTTTACAATCCAAAATATATTTGAAAGATTTCTAATCATTTCTTATCATAATCATAAATGTTATCAAATCGCACTTCGGATGGCCCAGATAAGAGGTTGGAAAAGTCAAAGTTGCCAAATTTTTTTTTTTTTTTTTTTAAAGTAAGAAGAAAACCAGATATGTTTCCTACTTTGCTGGCCACGATTGCAGATCAAAAAAGGTTGTTACCTTGAAATCGCACTTGGTGGCCCAGATAAGAGGCTGGATAAACTCAAAGTTGCCCTATCTAGCGCTTGGTGATGCACATTGGATGGCATAAATCCGGTTGTGTCTAGATTGAAACCCAAATTTCCTGCCCTTGAGGGTGGGCTAAGCTTGGATAACAAAAACATAGTACACAATAGTTTTTTTTTTTTTTTTTTTTTTTTTTTTTTTTTTTTTTTTTTTTTTTTAAAAAGTAAGAAGAAAACCAGATATGTTTCCTACTTTGCTGGCCACGGTTGCGCCACCCAACGGTGGTCGCTTGAGATTTTCCATTTTCTCTCACCCAACTGCGGTGAATTGTGCAATCCTTCGCGGTGGTCATTGATCACCGCGAGGCAGTCGCACCTCCTAGTCACAGTAATTCCAAAAGGTTGTGCCAATTTTAAGAATTACAGAACCACATGCGAACTCGACCCAAAAAGTTTTATCACGCGATGATGACATCATTAATCCATGAAACTATTTTAGAATAAATTGTCCATTGTTCCATTATACTAGATGTTAAAAATGTCAAACATGAAAATAATTAATAAATAATGATTTGGTCATATCACATCATCACGTAACTTAAATTTAAATGCATTCCACCATCTATGATCTCTCCGCCTTATCACAATCAAGTCCATCTTGCGGCGGTTGAAGGATGTCATATCCATGGGTGGGGGATCCCTATTACAGCTTCCTCAAGCATGTAAGTTTTAAGACAGTCTCAACGTATCAAAACCCTCCTTTGGCTAGTAGCGCATAAGTACTTATTAACCAATGAATTGAAGATGTCTTGCAATAAGGGAGGTAATTCTTATTCTCTAGCGTTGTCAATCTTCAATGGAAACAACATTGCATGTTTTGCAAGATTGTCCAGTCATTAGGAACATTTGGGTTGAACTCGTCCCACAAAATTATTTTGAAGAGTTTTGCTCCATGAATGTCTCTCAATGGTTGAAATTTAATTTGGTTGACATCAGGAGATTTAACTCTCACTTTGATTGGAGTACTATTTTTGGTGTGAGCATATGGCTTTTTTGGCAATGGCAAAACAAGTCTCTATTTCAAGAAAGTTTTGTTTTTCCTTCCAATCCTATACAAGTAATTTTTCACACATGAAGGAAATGAGCAAGTTGTCTACAAGTGGATCACATACTTCTCCCATTATGGTTGCTTGGGCTCCTCCTCCACCCAGAATGGATTAAATTGAATACGGATGGGGCGTCTAAAAATAATCCTAGACTTGCAAGAACCGAAGGATTATTCCTAATGAAGGGAGAGACTAGCTTGGGAGTTTTACCTTATTTCTTGGAGTATGTTTGTCTCTACAAATTGAATTATGGGCACTATGGATGGGACTTACCATTGCAAAGCAATAAGATTTCCACAAACTTATCATTGAGATGGACTCCAAAATTATTATCCAAACTTGTTGACTTAGAAAGAGTGGTTGACATTGGTTCTACACTACTTAAGAATATCAGAAGGCTATTAAGCTTTCATTTTAAATTTAAAATTCATCATATTTTTTGAAAAGGCAATCGGCTTGTTTTTTTTTTTTTTTTTTTTTGATAAAAAGGCAATGCTTGCTAATGTTGAATGTTGGTATAGCGAAGTGTTTGGATATTATGTTTTACCCACAACGCCTAGAGAATTATCTTATATTTTGTTTAGTGATAAAATTGGTATCATAGACTTAAAACATTAATTTTTCTCAGTTTTGTATCTTGTATTCATTTAAAAAAAAAAAAAGTTTTAAGACAGGCTAGTGCAGAGGATTCCTAGCCACAAAATAGTGTGGTCCTCACAGCGCTCAACCCTTTTCAGAACCCATTTTTTGAGATTGGCCTTATGTAATTGTAGCTCTTGTCTTTTCGTTGTGTGTTACGATAAGACCACACGTCAAGTCAATTTTGAGATTTGCCATAGCCAACACGATGACAACGAAGTACTCTACTGAACGACTATAATAAAAATATATTTATAAAGCAACGTCAAAAAAGATATTTAAATCGGTTATTATATGTAATAATAATCCTCCACATGACTTCACACATTGATTTTTTTTCCTTCAAAAAGCTTAACACATCTAACATCTCTAACTATTGATTGAACACATATGAGCTCATGAGAGAATTTTGCATAAATTTAGGGCTGTTCGATGCAACTGAGAAAATAAGTGATGAAAAAAAGGATACATAAAGTTTTCTGAGGACAATTGAAATATAATAGTTTTATATTATAAATATTTTTTTATCAAAGAAAAAACAATAGTTTTTAGCAACATATTTGGCAAGTTCTAATTGCCATCAATCATTTTACTATGGATGAATTAAGAGACCTGTCTTTACTTATCGCATTTTTCATTTAATCAAATCTATTAAGTTAATGCTAATTAAGGTTATGAAACAAATATAATCTTCCTAGTCCATAAATGATGTGGTAGATGCAACTAATCAGACTAAATGAGCTATATAGATATAAATGGGATTGATTAAATGTCATAAATTCCTGAATAATGATTGACTTGGTCTAATAAGGGGCTGGTGGGGAACTCATTGAGATATGTTTAAATCTAACATTGTTGATACCATGAAAGAACTCCAAATTAATATACACATGTGATAAATTTACTCTAAATTAATTTTTTTATCATTAAAAATCCAAAACTGATACTTTTGTGATATCTTTACATTTTCGTTAATTTCTATTAAATTGGATCACTACCATACTTACAAAAAAAAAAAAAAAATGATTACTATCACAAAAAATCATAAATCGGTACACTTAAAATAAACGGGGTAAAAACTCAAATCGGTACACTCATAAACTGCCACGTGTTATCCAACTCAAAATTTGATGGTAAAATTTCACGAAAAACTAATAAAATGTAAATTTATCATAAGTGTATTGTTTTGGGGTTTTCGTGACTTACCTAGACTCAATATAGGATGGAGGTCCTACCTCAGCTAGTACTTTCATTTCAATGTCTCCATCTTGCTAATTATGAACATGTGGAAAAGGTTAGTTCTGAATGAATTCGTCCTTCAATGCATCTACTGGTGTGATTCATGGAGACATTAGGAGACGTGATTGAAGATCTTGGTCCGCCTATACCACACTCGATCAAGCCTCACTAATAAGCGTGTACTTATATGCCGGCCATGTAACACAAAATAAAGTGGAGAAGCTGAAACATCATTTTCAAAAAGAAAAAATGAAAAAGAAAGAAACAAGAGGCACGTATGAAATCGCCCCATATATACCCACTCCAAGCCTCAAGGGCATACTCACCACACATAACATTCCCATTCTTGTGTTCCTTGAAAACTTTCAGTACTAAACAACTGTTACATTCGCAAAGAGGCAGAGAGAGCAAAAAAGAATGAGTCAATCGCTATGCAGCGGCGGCGGGATCTTCCAAGCCTTAAACGGCCACGTCTCCGGCAACGGGACGCAGGCTCTGGTCCTGTCCCATGGCTTTGGGGCCGACCAGACCGTTTGGCACCATGTCGTGCCGTTCTTTGCATACTTCTTCAAAGTGGTGGTCTACGACTTGGCCTTCGTCCACCCAGGCGTGTTCGGCGCAGCCACGAGCAAGTACTCGGACCTGGGGGGTTACGCTGAAGACTTGGTGTGCCTTCTCGACGAGCTGAAGGTGAAGAGGAGCATCTATGTCGGTCACTCCATGTCCGCCATGATCGGGTGCTTGGCCGCAATACGCAGGCCGGACCTCTTTGAACACCTTGTGCTGTTCAGTGGATCTCCAAGGTAGGCTCTCTCTCTCTCTCTCTCTCTCTCTCTCTCTCTCTCTCTCTCTCTGTTAGAAACATATGTTGTACGTTGTTGATTTAATGAATGGAGTTAAGAAGGAAGAACATTTTTTGCCTTCTTGACAACCTTTTTCCATGCATTCATGTTGAGTTGTACTTCATATCTTGCATATACTGCAGTCAGGTATACTGTCGGTAGATTCACATGCACACAGAAATAAACACTGTATCCCAAATGTCATGTTAGGGTTAAACAGAATTACCATTTGAGAAATACTTATTTAACTATTTTTCTGTTTTTTGCCAAAAAAAAAAACGAATAATTAGACATTATTGTAGGGTCCATTCCTTCAAGAATTTGCGATTCATAATATGTTGTTAAAAAATTACCATTTGAGAAATGCCTATGTAACTATTCTTACGTTTTGGGCCACAAAAAAAAATAAATAATAAATAATTAGAAATTATTGTGGGGCTCCTTCAAGAATTTAGAACGGATAATATATTATTATTCTAATAGTAGACTAAAGACAATTATATTAGTAAAACTCTTACTATTTTGCATCACATTTATTTTTTTCAAAAAAAAAAAAAAAAAGGGAAAAAACGATATAGATTGTGTTAAATTTACGACACGTGTCACCTTGAGTTATCCGTATACATGTTCCTCGGCAACTAGCTTGAGCGCTACAAAAAAGCTGATTTATCTTCTAACATCATTTTATTAACAGATATTCTTGAATCACAGGTACCTCAACGCCGAAGGATACGTCGGAGGCTTCGATGAAACAGCGATCAACTCGCTACTCCAATCGATGCGCGCGAATTACTCAGGTTGGGTCCATGATTTCGCTCCGGAAGCAATAGCACTGAACAACACGAGTGCACTGATGGAGTTCGAGCGCAGCTTGGGAAGACTAGAGCCCGAAATCGCGGCGAGCGTAGCTAAGACCGTGTTCCTGAGCGATGTGAGATGGGCTCTGCCGAAAGTGCTTGTTCCGTGCTCCATCATTCAATCCCAAGAGGACGTCGTCGTGCCCGTGTCGGTCTCGTATTACATGAAGAGCAAGATTGGGAATGGTTCCTCCGAGGTGAAAATACTAAGGACCCAAGGCCACCTTCCGATGCTCACTGCTTATCCTTTACTTCTGGATGCCTTGAAGGGGACAATTTTAACTTCACTCGACGTCCGGTTTGCACGAAGGAGAAGTCAAAATCTATCTTAGAGCTGGCCTGCCTCAATATTTAGTTGGGAACAATATTACCCAATTTATTTTCAGTTAAGTTTGTGCGAAGGTGATGTTCATATTGAGAGGCTTTTCTTTGATTTGAGACTTAGAAAAGCACGGACATCTTGACAATGGTTCAATCCCGATCTTCTTTTTTATCTATCATATGTACTTTTTATTTTATATATTATGATGAAAATACACTTTTGGTCCCCTTACCTCATCGATGTGTCTACTTCGGTTTCTTAAACTTTTTCATGCAATTAAGTACACAATCTCGTTTGATTTGTGTTTGTCTGCTATCTACTGCCAGTTATTTACATGTCCCTCGTTAAATGTTTTCGGAAGCGATGGGGCTCGTTACTCCTAGTAGCGGTGGGCCGCTGCTGCTCATGATCAAGCCGTCGTCGCGCATGCTGGGGAGGGCAATGAGGATCTTAGAGCCCTTGCCTAGATTGGTGGCGGTGGTCCGATCAAAGGGCGATCAAAGGGCCGCCATTGGGCCTTTTTCGCTTCTGTCCCCTTTTTCCTATCCGGTAGAATTTGAAGCAAATGAATCATCTATGGACTTCGTAACTCGACGCTGATGCTTGCCGATGATTCCTTAAAAGTTATCGATAACCCTTCAACGCAGCTAATAGCGATCCCTCAAATTTGGCTTGCAGCTGGCCTTCAAAGAATTTGTTATTTTTTTGGCAAAATTCGAATTGGATCAAAGGTCTTGTCAGGAGGCTCAATTGAAACACCATTAGAATGTCAATCTGGAAACCTTGCCATTGTTCTCTAGAATATTTTAGAGAAATGATTGTATAACCGTGTAATAGTATCATAGTCATACCTCAACCACAAGTGTTATGAATGACAAAATAATTATAAAAATTATGGGAGGACCCACTTGTGACCTTGTGGCCAGCATTCCACCGTCTCTTACACAGTTATGTTAGAGGTGCTCAATATTTAAGGATCTTCAAGAGAGAGGTAAAAAGAATCAATAAAAGCTATAATTTTTACTTAGTTGACTTGACTTTATACTTTATCAGAGAAGGGTATTTATACTCAAACAATATGCTAATAAAGGAAGTTAATTACCTTATAAAACAATGAAATATCAAATAATAACCCTGATGTCTAATAATATCTCTAACAATATTCACTATTAGAACATTATGTAATATCAAAAAATGTTCTTCAACATTTTCGCACAATTTTTTTTTTAAGTGCTCAGCCAAATCTCTTTGAACTTCATGAGTTGCTTTTGATTTCTATGTAAATGGTGTTCAACTTCTTTGGATGTGACGATGCCTCTGGACTTTAGGAAGACTCCCAGCGCTTTGGGTTAACCGCAATTTCCTTGACTTTTCAAAATCGAAACTGAAAAGAAGCGCTAATGTCAAGAATCCATCCCTTGTTTTAGAGCCTTCCCTTCCCTAGGGCGTGGTACTTTATTACGATTCAAACCTTAAATCGTTCTAGGATTGTCACTATCATTTCTTAGATCGATTAAGAATTTAAAGTTCTAGTTGTTTGGGGAAGTTGATCAATCACCTAGAGGTTAACTGGTCTATTAAAATTAAGAATCTAGGCTGGTAAGTTTAGTTACAAATGTAAAACGATTAGTACCCCACATAGCCCTTTTGGTGCAATATTTCTTGGTTAAGTTCTGTCGTGGAATATCATGTCCTAGTTCTAATTAATATATATTTCTATTTTGGGTGTTAAAAATTGAAAACTTCACTGCCCGCCATTAGGTGAAATTGCCACATCATGAGGCAAATGACGTCTCGACTCCATCGTGCCGCATATGATTAATGTCCTTTCAAAAATATACAATGCATGCAAAGCAAATGGATGAATCCAATCCCCATTAATATGAAACAACTAAAGGGGACAAATCCATCCCAGGAAAACAAAATTCAACCAAGCCGGCATGGATCCAATGAGATACCATAGTCTTGTCTGCCATCTACTGCCAATTATTTGCATGTCCCTCGTTGATGGTTTTCCGAGGCGATAAGGCTCATTACTTCTAGCGATGGCCGGCTGCTGCCGCTTATGATCAAGCCATCCGCGCGTGCAGTCGCGTAAACTGGGGATGGTAATGAGGACCTGATAACCCTTGCCTAGATTGGTGATGGTCCGCCACCGGGCCCGTGGCAAGGGCAGTAGCCCTTGCTCGAGTAGTAGCGACGGTTAGCTGGCCTTTGTGAATTGGAGGGGCGGACCACCTTCCAACCCCTCACCATTCTTTATTTCTCTCCCCTTTTCTCCGATCCAACAAATAGTAGAATTTACGGTAGTTGATCATCTATGGACTTCGTAATTCGACCCTGATGCTTGGCAATGATTCTTTACCTGTTGTTGGTAACCCTTAAACACAGCTATCAGTTTAGCCCCCTCCCTCAAGTTCGTAAACTTACACCAAGCTTTTGACTAACCAATCAAGCCTCATTACTTGTTGAGTACAAAGAGTTTGTTTCGACTAACTGATCAAGTCCTCATGACGTTCCAATCAGCGTCGATCATCCTAAGTAGCATGATCGGTACTAATGTAAATGATTTTTTTTTTTTACATCTTCTGAATTTGTTTTTTTTTTTCCCCTTTTTTTTTTCCTTTCTTTTTTTATCTTTTTTCCTTATTTCCTCTCGCCGATCACTAGCCTCAACGATGGCTGATGAGGAGGAGGGCTAGGATGCCTCATTGGCCACAACCGAGGTCGGCCCTCACCAAATCTAGCAAGGGGACCCTCAGCCAGCCGGGACACCCTTGCTAGAAGCCGACGACGAAAACTGCTAAGGGTGTCTAGTGAGCAATTATTTAAAAGTATATGAATTATGAAATTTCCCCTTTTTTAACACATTCGTACTTCAAGGAACAAGATGCTAGTTTGGCATCGTCCTTTCCCCTTACGTGCAAATTTGGAAGTGGCCTAGTCAAAGATCTATGCCATGGGGGTGCAAGTTATTTTTATTTATGGGTTGTTTTAACGATATAAAAATGTGAACTATATTATTTGAATGCATTGTTGTGAACTATATAATGTGAATTTTTTTTTTTTTTAATGGTATGCACGATAACGTGATCATGTCTTGGATATTTTTCAAAGTTAGGTCTCATAAGATCAACAAAAAAAAAAGAAAAAGAGGTGGGTCTCAAAGTAAGATTGACTGCTTTTTTTCTCTCCTAGTGCTTAGAAACGATGCTCCTCAAAAAGTGTAAAATATCCTGTGTAGCTTATCCTTGTGTATACCGATTTAATTCCAATGTTCACGCACTGGTTAATATTATAAGATACCCTCGTTCAAGTGATAAATGCAAAACTACTTTGGTGGTGATCCATAATACCTTAAAATGAATTTCAATTTGCAAAAAATACACAACGTTTATGTTAAACTTCATCCTTGATAAATCAAGAAAACAAAAATCTTTAATAGAACCTAATACGTCTTTGAACCACATGATTGCAAATACTTGCATATCACTTGGATTATTCTATGTACATATAGGTATAGACATACCTTATAGACACTTGCAAACATTAGATATAAATCCACTTTGTGTTTGACATGGAGCATATCTAAAGAACTATGAAACACTATTGTGCCAAAAGAAAAACATTAGATGTAATGACTTTTTTGGACTTTATCACTCACTATGGTATACCAACCCCAATTGGCATATGACAATTGTGGAATGTGACTCAAGAAGGTTGGTCTCCGACTTGAGGGCTCTCGATCCCTCAATCCAATGAAAATCAAATTACCATTACATATGAATCTAAGTCGCCATCTTTGGTTTTTCTTTTGGCACAATATTTCTCTTTTCTTCCACTTTAGATATGTTCTAAGTCATCATCTCTTAAAATAGATAGACAAATAATTAGAGAAGGAGCAAGACGAGAGATAGTTTGATATGCCAATGCTGAAAAGATTAGCAATCATTTCTTTAACAAGATAAACCTATTTATTTATAGACGACGTTGGAAAGAGATTAATACTAAGTTTTGGATAGACGATCAAATATTACCAAAAAAAAAGAAAAAAATAATAATTGTAGGAAAAATTGAAATATCTCCGTGAAACAGGGCGAAATTAGAATATCAGTATTTTACTTGGCATCTAAGCTATATTGGATTCTATTAATTAATAATTTTAAAAATGATGAACCAAAACATCACGAAAGAGATCATTCCATGGTCCGGACAAAGTCTGGTGATTCTTTGCTTGTTTTAATTGGCATGGAAGAAAAGTTACGTGCCTTGGAGTTCCCAATAGCTTGTTTTAAATTAAATTATAGAAACTGAGAGAGCCTTTTGGTTCAAATGGTATGAGGCAGAATTAGCCTTTGATACTTCTCTGTTGTTCCATCTTTCTTTTTATTGATCTCTCGGATGCCAACTTGACCTTTTCTTCCGGTTTAATCAGTAATTCTTTTCGCATCCTTCTTATTATTCTGAATCATCTCTAAAAATGAATTTGCCGAGTGAACCATATAAAAAGGGTAGAATATATATATATTAAAATAATATTTTGAGGGTCCATTTGTTTTAAGGAAGAACATGATTTAAGCAAATTACTTACGCAAGTAAAGAATAGACAAGAACCTGCTGGATCTTTGAAGTAATGTCGATTCTTTGTTGTTTCCAGGAAAGTAAGATAAAAGAAGGAAGAAAGCATTTTCGTGTTAACCTGCAGGCCACTCGTAAGAAAAGTACCTCTCTTTCATCCTATTATAAGTAAGTTCTCATCATAGCAACTACCTTACAAAAGGAAGAAATCGTGTGTTCGTTTTCTTCTCAAACCAAAAGCAAGAGTCAGTGTCCTCATCCCTCAGCATGGCTGAATCACTCCTTTCAGCATTGCAGAGGGTGTGCTAGGGAAGATAGCGTCACCGGCGCTCCAAAAAGCCATCGCAATTTTCGACTTTGAAAATCAGATTCAGGAGCTTAGAGAGACGTTGACTGCCATTAAGGCAGTGCTGTTGGATGCGGAGGAGCAGAAGGCGAAGAACCACCGTCTGCAAGTGTGGTTAGACGGGCTCCAACATGTATTTTATGATGCGGAGGATGTGCTCGATGAACTTGAGTGCGAAGCCTTAAGGAAGCAGGTGATAAGTCGCTATGGGCGTGTCAGAGGGAAGGTACACCGCTTCTTTTCCCTCTCTAATCCACTAATACTCCGTGCAAAACTCAGTCATAAAGTCAAGGAGATAAGGGAAAGATTATCTAGAATTGCTATTGATAAAGATCAATTTGATCTTAATGTGCGGAGTGTTGACAATGGTGTGGCACATACGCACTCACGAGAGATGACTTACTCATATGTAAACAAGTCTAATGTCATTGGGAGAGATGCCGATAAAGAAAAGATAATTGAGATGTTGATGCAGCCAACAAATGACAAAAACCTCTCGGTAATTCCCATTGTGGAATGGGAGGTCTGGGCAAGACGGCCCTAGCTAAATTAGTTTACAATGACAATCGTATGAAAGAGCAATTTGAGTTGCAACTATGGGTGTGTGTGCCAAAGGACTTTGATTTAAAGAAAATTATTGAAGGAATTATCAAAGATGCAATTGGTCAGAGTTTGAGTAACTTTGATATTCAACAGTTGCAATCCTGTTTGCAAGACACCATCAAAGACAAGAAATACTTACTTGTCTTGGATGATGTATGGAGCAATGACCTCCGTAGATGGAAAGAATTGAGAGATTTGCTAAGCGTGGGAGCTAGTGAAAGCAAGATAATTGTGACAACACGTAGTTTAGAAGTTGCTTCTATAATGGGTACTCATCCAACACATAATCTAAAAGGTCTTTTTGATGAAAACTCTATGACCTTATTCAAAAGATGGGCATTTGACGAGAAGGAAAAGGAGCCTCGTCCTGACCTCCTTGAGATTGGAAATGATATTGTTAAAAATTCACAAGGAGTGCCTCTCCTTTTGATAATTCTGGGGAGTATACTTCATGCAAAGGACGAGGAAATGTTTTGGGCATATATAAGAGATAGCAAAACATGGGAGTTAGTGGAAGTAGAAAAGGACATTCTACCGGTACTTAAACTTAGCTATGATGATTTACCATCTCACTTAAAACAATGTTTTCCTATCTTATCACTTTTCCCAGAGGAATAGAAATTATGGACGATCATTTAGTAAGGCAATGGATGGCTTTTGGACTCATTAGTTCGGCAAGGGAAAAACTAGCAGTGGAAGACGCTGGTGTTGAGTACGTCAAAGACTTGTGGAGGAGATCTTTGATCCAATATGTTGATGAGACCGAATTAATATTATCATTTGAAGTGCACGATCTAGTCCATTCTCTTGCAATGAGTGTGGCACAAAATTATTGCTCTATTGTTGATTTAGATACTACGGAGATTTCAGAAAGAGTTCGGTATGTTTCCATCCCTACTGCTTCATTAGACGAAATTTCAAATTACGATGGAGTCCCACCTTTTCTGAGAAAGAAAACTGCAAAAAGGTTGCGTGCAATTATGTTTCAATATGAAGTTGATGATGGAGTTATTACTAGAAACTTTGCTAGAACATGCATCTCCAAGTGTAGCCATTTACGGTTTCTCGATTTGTCGTATGGTAGCTTTGAAGAGCTGCCAAGTTCCATATGCAACTTGAAGCAATTGAGATCGTTACTTCTCAATGAGAACAAGCAATTGAAGAAGCTACCAGATGCAATATGTAAATTGCAGAGCTTGCTAGAGTTAGACGTCAGTGGTTGCATGAAGCTAGGCGAGTTGCCCAAAAACATGAAAAGGCTTGTCAGTCTTAGATTTCTATATATGACAATAAAGCAAAAGAGTCTGCAAGAAAGCGAAATACAATATCTGGAAAACTTGCGATTGTTGGGACTCAAAGAATGCAAAAATCTCCAAGTTTTGTTCGAAGGTACTTGCCGACTAATTCACCTTCAAGAATTGATAATTGCAGATTGTGGGAGACCAATATCGGTACCTTTCGATAAATTAACCTCCCTAGAGCGTTTGTGTATTAGAGGTTCCTCGCTCATGTTGATCCCAGAGAAAAAGTCCAGCTTTCCTTCGCGTCTTCGTCGTCTGTCAATAGCAAATTTCCAGCAAGTTATGGAGCTGCTTCAGTGTCTCAATGAATGTGCCTGCACCTTGGAATCATTTTGCGTCTTTGATTGCCCGAGCTTCATGACAATACCGAATGGCTGCCCAATCATACACGTCTCAAGGAAATTTGCTTGATCCGATGTCCCAACTTATCATCTATGCCGCAAGAAATCCGATCCCTCACTGCCCTCAAAGAATTATGCATCGACCATTGTGGTGAATTGAGCAAGAGATGTCAACAAACAATTGGCGAGGACTGGTCCAAAATTGCTCACGTTCCTCGAGTCGGACTTGATCTTGAATGGGTACAAAGGACTGAGTGGTAGGTACACTTCAATCTGCCTCACTCCTCATTTCTTCCTCGTTCTTAGATGTAATATAGCCATGTATATTGAGACTCCCTTCTTATATATTTCTTAGCTATATGTTTGGACAACTTTTGACAAATCTCAATTTCCAAATTTCCCGTGGCATATTGAAATTGAGATTTGATTCCCTATGATGAAATATCGTTTTCTCCTTTAACTTGGAAATTCGAATCTAACGTAATGTTTTGAACGGATACTTTTTCTTTTGATGCTTATTATTGTAGAAGGATGAAAATTTTCCAGATTCACTACTTGAGTACCATCAGCGCTTTGTTAAAAAATAATGTGGGCCATCAAACATTGTGCACGACATATAAAAAGTACAGTTCCATGTGTTACTTCGCATGCACGTCCTTCGGAGTCATGATTCTATTATTTAAAAAAATTGAGAAAAACTTAAGACAGCCAAAGCTTCCACATATTTTTATACGAAACAAAATTTCTACATTAGCTTTTACCGAAGGAATCTCACATGCATATATAAGTTGATTTTGATAACTATTGAAAAATATCTGGGTAAATAGAATATTTAACAATGAAAAATTCGCATGACACCACAATACATGCCAAAATATTATGTTATAAATACGTCAAGTTAATTCTTTTTTTTTTTTTTTTTTTCTTTTGAGCACAGATAAACTCTCATGGTCTATTTGCCACGCTGCGTGGGGATCTCTGGAATTTGAATGTGTACTCAGCTATTCCTTCACGAAGACAATGATAGTGGAAATTGTACCTATCACTTTGTTTCCTTTAATAAGTGTTGTCCTTTATTATTTGCTTGTGTTTGTGTAGCAGATTTTTCTATTGACAAAATACCTTATTCGTATTGTATAAGATCAATTGTAGCATTATCTCTATTTGAATTTGTTGGAACAATATTTATCTCTCATTTATGGACAATGAATGAAACCGCGCTGCATAAATTAGTGTCAGTTACTAGATCCTTTTGTAATTGCTCCTGTCGAAGAGCTTCCTAGGAATAATGCATTTAAAACCATATCCTTTTCGGTTTTTATTTATTTATTTTTTAACTTAACTTCTGCATAGGAAGATCATGTTTTGTTTTTCCTTTTGCTCCTAGGAGTGGACTTATGAATATGAATGCACAACGGCTAATTACATCAACAAAAAGTTAATATTATCTGCTCAAAGCGCTCAAAGCCTTTGTCAGTTTTACTCTCTCGAGCACTTTTAGTTTTAGTTGAACATATGATTGGAATAAAACATCCTGAAGATGAAAATGAGGTCGAGGGGGCGCGGTCCGTAGGTTCAGCCAAATCGGTATCCTGGATTGTAGCTTGAAAGCGAAAAAACAAAGAGACAACCATTAATCAATATGTTCTAGAAGAAAAATGATCAACTTGCACCATATTAAAACCTTAATGTCCGGTCCATTGCTTGTAAAGCAAAATGATTATTTTAGTTTGGACAATTTATAGTATAGCTATTATGATCGCCTGCCAAAGACGAGACAACATGTTCTTGAAGCTCTCTCGAGATCCCCTATTATTTTTCAAAGGCAAGAAAAGAAAATAGCCGCATCGTTCATTTTAATCATCGCAGAGAGTGGTCCGAGCCAACTTGGATGGCATGCCCTCCGATAATTAAGACGGGAGCTTAGGCAAAATCGTGCTTGTTAAGCTATGCACAACAACGAAAAGGTCCAAGAACAATTTGATTTCGGAATACGGGCATGCATTTCCATTGATTTTGATCTAAAAAGAGCTCTCGGAAAAATCCTGAGAGATTCTATCAGTCAAGCTTGACAAGAATTCTAGCTACTATCAAATATCTGGACAATGAAAAATTAGGGCACGCCAAACAAACATTCTATTTCTGTTTCAAAACAATTTTTCTGTTTCAAACGTTTTCTAGAATAGAAATCCGTTTGGTAATGCAATTTTATTTTTCTATTTATGGAACAAATTTTTAATCCAAAAAAAGATTTGGAACATAAATGAGAAGAAAAAATTCTTTACTTCTCTATTTTTGGAACAAAAATGAGAAATAAACACTCTTCTCATCACTCGTCCTTTTTAATAGTCGGCCACCCACCCACCGCTGTCATCTGCCGTCTGCCGTAGCCGGTAGCCACCGGTTGCTGCCCATCGCTGCCGCCATCCGCCACCCCTCGAAAAGTAGAAATTTGGTATCGTTATCAAACGAAATTCTATTATGAGAATAGAAATTTCGCATCGTTATCAAACACAAATTTTTATTCAAAAATTCTTCCAAAAATAAAAAAAAAAAAAGAAAAAGAAAAATCTATTTATCTTCTAGAAATCAATTTCTGGTCATAATGATTATCATTTGCGCTCTTATAAACTCATTTGCGATACTTAGCAAACGATGAGAAAAATTTTCTCGTGCTTGACGGTGAATTAGACAATGGTCGTACTCATAGCATGTGGAATGAGATGAGAGGTTTGTTCATGGTGCCGGGGGAAGTTGCCTAGATGCGATAGCCGCAGTCACGAAGTCATTTCCCTAATGGAGTATGTATTAACATTCGAGTTCAAAGCCTTTCTTGCTTCAAATGGTGCATTGGACTGCAAGTCAGAAATTGCACGCTTTACAAAACAATCAAGACCGTCCAAAAATGCAAGGAAAGGGTGTCGATGGGTCGGGTTGGGTCGGGCCGGGCCCGGCCGGGTTTCTATGATACCCCACCCGACACAAAATATTATAGGAGTGTACTTGATCCTGCTCAACCTGAGACCCAAACAGCAAATAACCCGAGCAATCAGGTCTGGTTGGACCTGGTCAGGTCATCGGTGGCCACGGCAAAGAGGAGAGCGTGCGCCGGGAGAGAGAGGAGGAAGAGCCATTGACGGCAACAGAGTCGACAAGGAGGATTTAATCACAAGAGCTTGAGGCAAAGACAGCAACGTTGTCAAGCGTCAAAGGGCGTCGCCCTCAGCTTAGATTTGCATTTGAACTGAGAGACACGGACACTAGGACAAGAAGTAACGCATTTGGGGTCGAACAATATTATGACCCTAACCCAACCCAAAACATAGACCCTGCCCATCATTACCCAAACAATATTAAGACCTGACTCCAATATAACCCTTTTTCGTATTTGGGTTGGGTAGGGTCGGGCCATTTTGACAGCACTCATTGTAAGGGAGTTCCCTCTTTGCTCTGAAATCCCTTGGTGTATTCCCTATCGACGACGACATACATCGATAAGAGACAATAGCATTGTTGAGAATCGGTACAAAGACAACAACATTGTCGAGAATCGGTACAAAGATGAAACAACATCCTCCCTGCACTCAAATTTAGTCAAAATCTATGAAATTTTATATCATGACTTCTTGGCTTAGACTATTGAAAAAAAAATTCTTTTTTTTTTTTTTTTGGGGGGGGGTGTCTTCTCCTCTTAATTAAAGTTTTTGCATCCTAGTGGATGCAATTACATAGAAGTATATAGACTAGAAAATTTTCCCAAAATTTTGTTTTTGGTACTTCACGGAATAACATGCTTGTTTGGCATCTACCTTTGCCCTTAAGTGCAAATTTAAGAGTGGACTAGTGAAGGACCTGCGCTGTGCAATGGGAGTTACTGTAACTTAAGGGTTGTTTTAATAATGTTACAATGTGAATTATGTTATTTAAAAATATTGTTGTAAATTATATAGTACGAATTTTCAATACAAGATTCAAAATCTAGAAAGTGAACTAGAAAGATAAAATATATCTTGTTGGGAATTCGGTTCGAACAATGTCGGGCAAATGAATGAATCAAATTTTTCAAATGAAAGTGGAAATATTAAGACACATAGCATCTCGAGCCATCTTACAGCACATGTCTCATATGGCGAGTTGCTGATTGAAAGCTCGAGTCCATGCATTCACCGACAAATATGATTATGCCTACTTTTCACTTAAAAACTTTAATCGATAGATTATGAACAAATTACATATATTCATTGTTATAAATCATATCAATTCTTCAACATGGGAAAACTTTCATCAAACACCCTAACATGTGCATTTACCTCGTTGTTTCCTTCTATTTGCCGCAATTCTTTCGCAATATATAAATTAAAGTTTATTGAAATTTATGTGTACGTTCATACAATGCCCAATCGGCCTAGAGATCGGCCTAGAAAATCCTCTCTCTCTCTCAATTTTGTTGCATCTACCGACTGCGTATAGATACATTTAAAAAGTTTCATGTTTGTCATATAATCGTACTTATGGTCATACTAGTTTGGCATCGACTGAACCGGTCCTAAAGGCATTTTTGGATCCGGCCCAAACATACCAAGCCAGACTTTGCTCGGCTCGATAGTTAGCATGGCTCAAAGAAAGGTCAGGAAAAAAAAAAAAAAAAAAGGCCCTTACCAAAATTACTCGGTTCAGTCCGAACCGGTCGGGCCTTAGCCCATAATTTTTTTGTTTTTTAATTTTTTCGAAAATATTTTTCATTAGCAAATTTCAAACTCTAGCGCCCAAATATCAAATGGCTAAAACAAACTAACTTAAAAGTCATAACTTTCGTCAAAAGAAACGAAGTTCACACATCTTAACTTTATCACAAGATAATATTTTATGACTCAGCTGAAGTTTGATGATTAATTTATTGTTTTCTACAACATCACAAATGTTTACAAAACATAAGTGACTCGTCTCTAAATTTTGTATTTTATATTTTCCCTAATTCGAGATATTTCTTATTTGTTTAAAACATTTTAGGCCAGACTAGGCTACTTCATGCCCAAGCGTCTTAATTCGGGCTAGTTTGATATGTGATTTTGGGCCTTCTAGACACTTTTTTTTTTCTTTTACATTTTTAGCATCAACATCCTTCAACGGCAACTTAAAAAATGGACCGTCCCAATGCCAATCGGGAGGAATCATTTTTATTTTTGGTTTGCTACAATAATATTATAATGTGATTCTATATTTTTCTTTGCAAACTCACATTGTGATTTTTCTAACTTTTGAGCAATCTATGTGTCAAAATGTGATCATGTTTTAAAAATATTCTAAGATTTTTCTATTAAACTAACGATGACAATCGAATTCAATTTGAAAACGAATGGATCCTAAATAAAAAGATATTTAATTGTGAATCGGGTTCGAACAATGCAAAAAAGATGAAGAAAAATTAAATTTTTGGATAAAAGTGCATTCAAGTTAATACATCGATGCGCACGATATCTCAAGCTTCCATTTTGACCCATGCTTCATCCTGCGAAGTGGCTGCAGGGAAGCTCAATCTCTGTGCCCCGTAACAAATTCAAATATGCTCACTTTTCACTTGAGAAATTCAAATCAACAAGCTAAGAATCTGTCTGATATTTAATGTTCTATGTCACATCACTTTTGCAATACTAGATTACTTTTATCTACCACGCTCTGACGCATGCCTCATTATTCTCTGCCATTGGCTGCGATTTTTAGGCATATATGTTAGGCGAATATATATATATATGAAAGTTACAAAATTTTCTAGTTTTATATGTATGTCCATACTTTAAGATTATGTTAGGTAATACCCCCACGAACAGATGTTTTTTTTCTTGTGTTCTCGGAAGCACAGACAGCGTTTGATAAGTTTTTTGTTTTAGAAAATAAATTTATTCTCAGAAATAAATTTGGAATAAAAATAAAAAAAAAATTACCTTTTATTCCCGAAAATAAAAATACAAACACAATCAATTCTCGTCCCTTTTAAAACTTCTTCACAGACGTCTTCTCATTTCTCTCACTCCTCTCTCTCTCGTGAAGTTTCGTTATCCTCCTCCTCCTCCTTGCATCGTTCGCTGGAGACGATGGAGTCGCTGACACCTTTCCTCCTCCTCATTTCATGTCGTTTTTTGAGGTGCTCTCGCTTTCGCCACCGACGTACGGACCGCTCGTGCTCTCGCTTCCCCTTTTCCTTCACAGTAAATCTGCAATTCGGGGTTCCCTGCAATTCTTCTTTCCTCGTGGGTTTCTCCTCCTTTGCGGCATCGAAGTTGAGGGTAAAAGGAAAAATGAGATTTCAGGGTCGATGGTTTGTCTGTTTCACAAGTGTGGTGGAAGCAGTTGCTCGAGAAGATTACTGGTATCACAAAGAGGTGGGGTCTCAAATGGTGCTGTCAAATCCCAAAAAGAAACACAATAAATCGAACAACGAACATGGAAATAGTAAAAGAACAGATATAATGCCCACCACCACCTCTCTTGTTTTCCAACTTATCCTCAAAAACATTCTCGAACATGCTCGAAATCCTCCCCTTACCTTATCTATGCATTTATACCTGTCTGTCCTCGATGGAGTTTTGGCTGGGCTTTTTCTCAATGTTCGTTTTCCAGCATTCCATTCCTAAATTTCCATGCCTTTCGATTCTCCTGTGGAAGTTATTTCTATTATGCCTGATCGAGGCCTTCGAGTGATTGCATCAGGGACCATACTGTTAACAAGTACCATGGACAGTGTAGTCAGCCGTTGTATCCCCCAGGACGTAAGGTTTGTATTAGTTGACAAGTTATGCGTTCTTTCTGGTATGAGGAATAGAATGCTTCTCCGTTTTGAGTGGCCGACAGTCTCATTAATGAATTCTTCAGAGCTATGTCACAACTCTTCTAGTAATTCTTCTGGAGGAAATGCATATGCAGCAATGTCAGAGATAAAGGCAAATTATTTCAGCCTAGGAATGTCTACTGGTGTTTAATCTGGGAAGGTTAAATAGCTAATCGTCGAATCGGCATAACTCCTGTTTTTTCTGGTGCCCTTGAGCGATTCTCTGGATTCCGCCATGATTGCTCTCAATGATAGACCCCAGTTCTTGCAAACAGCAAGGCACAGCCTGTTTTTTACATCGATTTCTTTTCGACCTTCAACTCATGTAATTCCATTTTGTTCGGCTGAGTGCACCAAGGGAGTTCTATTTGTTGCCGAAGACAGTCTACATTTGGTGAGTTTTGATCTTAGTCCTATCGTTCTGGTGGCTTTTTTTCTTGTTTGATTGCTCTTTATTTTCATTGCGTTTGAAGCTCTTTAGTGTCATCCTATATTAGCATTTTTGACAGCGCAAGCATCCTTTACATGAGCCATGGCCTCTGCAATCCTGATTTGTCATCAGTTCTTATTTCGAGTCCTAATTTATTTTCTTTTTGGGCTAAGGTGAATTTTGTACTTACAAAAGCATTGGCTACTGTCCTCTCCGATCAGTGATTTATTTGACCTAGATCGATGAAGAAAAAACATCTAAATACCCCTTCAAAAGATTTAGAAAATCTATGATGATTGCACGTTTAGGGCATCATGTCCACTCCCTAAACAACTGGTGAATAGAAAAAAAAAAATTCGATACTCTTGGAAAGCCCCCCCGGTTCCTCCCTGAATTAAAACATGGATTAAAGTTCTGTATTCTACATTTCCAAACAAATAATTGTTGGGTTCAAGGCAGAGTTGCTGGATAACACTAATTCTTTCTTCACAGTCAAGCCACAGTGGAAGCACTGCTCCTTTTATGCTGTACTAGCGATTTTGACCCCTAAATAACCGATCCTGAACTGCATATTAATTATCTTTCTTATTTATGACCTGTCATGATTATTATAATCCTAATCTTAGGCATGTATTTTAACGACAAATGTCAATGGAGTCTTTTAACTATGCAGCAAACATAATACTGTCGATATAGTCCTAAAAAAACTGAATATTTGCATCCTAGTTCAAGTACAAGATCTGAGAAAAGGATGTTCCACCTTCTGCCTTTCTGTTCCACGTTCCAGAGTGATCCACATCCTAAATAACCTTGCTTGTACGTCCACGGTTTTACTTGCAGCTGTTGCCCAGCTAATTCCAGTCAATGCATCAAGAAAAGAGCTGTCATTGCTGTTGAGCAGGGTAGCAGCTAATGATATTCAGCATTTCTTTGAAATGGAAAAATATCTACTTGCAATCAAAAGCCTTTTTTTTCTTGACTCATGAGCTATAAGAACGTTATCTGTTGCTGCTTCTTAGGTAGATGGCAATCGCACTTAAAGCTATTTGCTGCCCTTAATGGTACTCCAGGGATGAATAGCTTTGCCATAGATTCATTTCCTTGACTAATCAGCTTATGAAATTGTTATCTGATTCCTGCCTTTTGTCTGTCAAGTGAAGTTTTTCGCTGAACGGCTGAAAGTACTTTCATCTACGGATCTCTCATTATTTTGGATTGCAACTTCTATATGATTGAAAGAAGTAGCCAAAATCAACCTTCTTTTAGTTCAGGAATGAAGTGAACTTTTTTCCACCGCACAGTGATTTTGACACTCCCAAGATTCCCTGTTGGGATATCCAGGATGAACATACGAGTTAGGAAGGACGTCGGGTCTCCTGTTCTCAGGATAAAGTAAGCCACTGTCATTTTCTTCTCTGTGTCGAAGATCTGTAGGACAGCTTCCTTTAGAGGCTCTAGTTGTGTCGAGAGAAGCAAATCCAGTAGAGAAAAAGCTTTAGGTGCTCCCAAAGTGTCGTCGGGAGGCAATGGCCCGCTTATAAGGGTGAAGGTATTCATTCGGGACCGCACTAATTCCTCATTATCTAGCAAAACTCACGAAGGCGTTGTTATTGGAATATTGTTTAAGGATGGAATTATGTGATCCGCTTGTCCTCGGCAAAACTCATGGCGTTACCCTTCATAGGAGGTATAAAAGGCTCCATTCCAGTAACAAGGTATGCTTGCTCAGAATTCCCCATCGGATGGTTAGACTGGGCTGATAAAAAGCGTCTCTTGTGTTCATGTACTCTGCACCTGATGACTCGGGCAGAAAAATATTTCATTCCTGCGTCATGTACGGTTGTGAGAAGTAATCAGGGAAAGATAATCGCATGTTGAGAGTTCTGTTTCAAATTGATAGTGAAACCAATGACTTAGGTATGAATTCTAGTCTCGAGACTTTCTCTTAATTATCATATTGTTTTAATTTGATTTCAATTGCTCAATGGGTGATCATCGAAAAGTAGTGGCCTAATCGTGACAAGTGTGAACTCATCATGATAGGTGGTGATACATCATGACAAGTGTAACATGTCTTAACATGCGACGATCAAACCATCTTTTAAGGGTCAATGGGCCACCAAGGGATCACATTCCAATGGAGATACCCATCAGATGGGGATACTCTGTGAATGACACTCTTTGGAGGAGATTTGAAAGAACTCTTTCCTCGCAAAGTTTTGATTAAAGAATGAAAAATCTAAAACATTAAATTTGTAACACGTGCAATTGTTCCATCAAATTACTAATTTGGTTATTCTGATTAGTCCAAATTATTTTGAGCCGGTTTCTTTTAGCATTAATAAATTTATTGAAAAGTCAAAATTCATTTTGACCTCATGTACTACACAATTACAAAACGTTGAAAACTGATCAGAAGTAACCATAATTAACGTTGGATTGATGTTTTTAAGCAACTAATTATTGCCGTATGGTCTTGTCACCATTACATGACATTATGGAAGACAAGAAAGAGAGATTCGTGGGCAAGCCACAACTAAATTTAGGATTATATATTATTGAATGAGGGATTCGAAATGATATATTATTCAGAAAGCTAACACCCAACAATAATTTAATTTTGGGACGCCGAGTTTGTTGGTCCCCAATTGATATTGATCTCTCCGGGCCACCTACATTGGATCCTAGGTGAGCTTACATGCTTCCTCACCAAGGTAAGGGTTGTTTCTAACCAACAAGAGCTGCCTATGCCTATCTGCCAATGCAGTGGGCTGCCAAGCTGCGTTCATTATTTTAACATATCAATATTCGCACACATTGTCCCTCCTATTTAAGACGATATATTTTTCAAGCCCCATACCCGACTCTTTCCTCTAAAGTGTTTTTACATTTAAGAGATCTTGAGGTCTAGACAAGCCCCCAGATGTACCTTTTTAACACCTTGCTAAGGACGGATAAAGAAAATCATTCAATTCAAAAAGCTAACACCCAACAATCATTAACTTCCGGAACAAGAAGTTTGTTGGTCCCCCGTTGATATTGATATCTCCAAGGGGTCTACCTTAGATCCTTGGTATGGTTATATGGTTCCTCATTAAGGTAGGGGCTATTTCCAACTAACAAAGGCTATCTGTGCCTAACCATTAATGTGGTGGGCTGATAAGCAGTGTTCATTATTTTAACGTGTCAATGGCTGCATATCTTGATCCTAAGGTGCGGATGAGGGCCGACTTTTTAATATCTTACAAAGGACGGATACAAAAGAATCATTTAATTCAAAAAGCTAACAAGTCGACAATCATTAACTTTCAGGACGGCAAGTTGGTTGGTCCCCAATTGATATTGATCTCTCCATGGCCCATGCACTGTCCGCATGTGGATGTATTGGATATTTGATTAAATGAATATTTTGGGACACTTGCTAAGCAATTTAAGTTCTAAAAACCATATTATTTACGTGATGCAGGTGACAGGTGCTTTAAAAATCAAGATAATGATGGCTTCAGTGTCACAATTATTTTTATACGGTGTGGATTTAAGATCATTTAAGTACCACGATCTTTAAAAAGCACTGTACTTAAAGTACCTTTTATGACTTAATCTGTCAATTTGACGTGACTTGCCGGAGTCAATTAGATGGAAGCTTATAAAAAAAATTGAAACTAAATAAATTGTTCATTGACTATTAGTTTTTAATTTGACCAAACGATATCGTGAGCCAAAAAACGGAAGCACAAATATATGCTCTAGTTTTGCCACTCTTTTTCTTAATTTTGTTAGACTCAAAAGCAAAATAATTGAGCAAAGATTCTCTCCAAGTAATTTCATTTAAAATCACAACAAAAAAAGGAAGTAAGCAAATTTTCTTCACCTCTCGAAATTATGCATTTGTTTTTTTCTCTGAAATTGCTCTATTTTAAGATGAAATAATAACGCTCGGAGCTTTGTTGTAATGTGCCAACTCTCTTCGATCAACTGCAAGGATCAATAGTACTACGCGTTTGGGGACCAATTTAGCCCCCATTTTCTCGATATGTGAAAAAATAAATGCATTTAACGAAGTTGTTCCGTAGATAAATTGTGCACCGCACAAATTGGAATGCTTTGTGCCAAAAATATAAGAACAGTCACTTTAAGAAGACTTTATGAACGATCAATTTAGTGTCGAAATTTTTTGAAAGTGACCAAATCTTATCTCTGACAAGTCTCCAAATTCAGGAGCACGAATAGAGAGATCTAAGTAGTTTCTATATGCAATTGTGCAATTTGACTCTGAATAGCTTCCTTAACCCTTTAAATTGTGTTTGGTAGTCCGGATTTATGTTTAGATAGTATAACAAAATATTCTATCTAGTTTGACAACCTCTTCTGAATTGGATAAACTCAGATTTACCTGATTATACCCAGATAAAATGCCAAATAAGAAATCCGTGTTATGGGATGGGATAAACCCGAATGGATAATTTTTTAAAAAAATAAAAGAAAGAGTGATGGAGTCCGGCTTCGTCGGACCATTGCGATGACAACCAATCTCATCCTTACTCCCGACCACCATGTCGTCATCTCTGATCAACACCATTCAGCCGATCATCCTCCGATGACCATCTAACCAAACCAGGCTGAAAACTCGTCTTTGAAAAAGTAGAAGATGAAGAAAAAAAATCAAAATGCATGAAGTTTTGGGCATTGGTATGTTGGTCCTGGACGGTGATCACTTGATTTTGTTGTGATGCTTTGACGTGTGATCCTATCCTCGACTAAAATTTGAGAATTTGACCTAACACCGAAAGATTTCGAAGGAGGAGGAGCTCCAGCAAAAATAGTGACTAGTGCTAATCTCGACCGTGCGAGATTACGTCTATAAGATGCTGCAGGATACATCTGGCATGAAGGTTCTCATTCTTGATTCTCAAATCATACGCTTCTTCTCTTTGACTCAATCATTTATAAGGGAAATTTCACAATTTCATCGCTTCAGTTCGCATGTCGTCTCTTGGCTCGTTGCCGTTTTCTGTGGAATTGCTTGATTGAGTGATTGGCAAGGGATGCGATGTTAATGGAATTTGCTGTTTGTGTTGCGGTGAATATTGTGATTCGTAGTAAGCATTGTTAGTGTTGTGTACCCATAGTACGAGCTTCTTAAGAAGGAGGTGTTCTTGGTGGAGGCGGTGGACTCCATCTTCAAGTCTTGAGAATCGATGTCGCATCCCAAGGCGATTTGCTAGCCCTAGATTCGGAGAGCATCACCTCTGTAAGCAAATGACATTTTCAAACATTTTCGATCCTATATTAAATTGCACCAGACATGTAATAAGTTTTTTTACAATCCAAAATATATTTGAAAGATTTCTAATCATATCTTATCCTCTAATCATATCGTAATCCAAATTCAGATGATCAAACGTCACCTTAAATCGCACTTGGTGGCCTAGATAAGAGGCCGGATAAGATCAAAGTTGCCCCTTCTAGCGCTTGGTGATGCACATTGGATGGGATAAATCCGGTTGTGTCTAGATTGAAACCCAAATTTCCTGGCTTTGAGGGTGGGCTAAGCTTGGATAACAGAACATAGTACACAATAGTTTAAAAAAAAAAAAGGTAAAAAGGTAAAAAGAAAACCAGAGATATTTCCTACTTTGCTGGCCACGGTTGCGCCACCCAACGGTGGTCGCTTGAGATTTTCCATTTTCTCTCACCCAATTGCGGTGAATTGTGCAATCCTTCGCGGTGGTCATTGATCACCGCGAGGTAGTCGCACCTCCTAGTCACAGTAATTCCAAAAGGTTGTGCCGATTTTAAGAATTACAGAACCACATGCGAACTCGACCCAAAAAGTTTTATCACGCGATGATGACATCATTAATCCATGAAACTATTTTAGGATAAATTGTCCATTGTTCGTTATACTAGATGCTAAAAGTGTCAACATGAAAATAATTAATAAAGAATGATTCGGTGACATCACATTGTCGTGTAACTTAAATTTAGATGCATTCCACCATATATGATCTCTCCGCCTTATCACAATCAAGTCCATCTTGCGGCAATTGGAGGATGTCGTATCCATGGGTGGGATCCCTATTACAGCTTCCTCAAGCATGTAAGTTTTAAGACGGGTCTCAACGTATTAGAACCTTCCTTTGGCTATCAGCGTATAAGCATTTATTAAGCAATGAATTGAAGATGTCTTGCAATATGAGAGGTAATTCTTACTGTCTATGTTGTGAATCCAACGTTACGTGTTTTGCAAGATTGTCCAGTCATTAGGAACATTAGAGTTGATCTCGTCCCACAAAATCGTCTTGAAGAGTTCTCCATGAATGTTTCTCACTGGTTGAAATTCAACTTGGCTAATGTTGGGAGATTTTACTCCCACTTTGATTGGAGTACTACTTTTGGTATGAGCATATGGCTTTTTTGGCAATGGCAAAACAAGGCTCTATCTCAAGAAAGTTTTGTTTTTCCTTCCAATCCTATACAAGTAATTCTTTCGCACACGAAGGAAATCATTCCTTCGCCCATGATCAACTTGTCTATAAGTGGATCACATACTTCTCCCATTATGGTTGCTTGGGATCCTCCTCTACTAGAATAGATTAAATTGAATACGAATGGAGCGTATAAAGGTAATTTTGGACTTGCAGGAGTCAAGGGATTATTCCGTAATAAAGGGGGAGACTGGCTTGGGGTTTTACCTCATTTTTTGGAATATGTTCGTCTCTATAGGTTGAACTATGGGCACTATAGATGGGACTTATCATTGCAAAGCAACAAGGTTTCCACAAACTCATCATTGAGATGGACTCCAAAATTATTACCGAACTTGTTAACCTAGAGAGAGTAGTGGATGGTACTGGTCTAGCACTACTTAAGGATATCATAAGGTTATTGAGCTCCCATTTTGGGCTCAAAATTCATCATATTTTTCAAAAAGGTAATCAGCCTGTTGATATACTTGTTAATGTTGGTATAGCGAAGCGTTTGAATATTACGTTTTACCTGCAATTGCTTAGAAAATTATCTTATATTTTGCTTAGTGATAAAATTAGTATTAAAGATTTAAGATGTTAATTTTTCTTAATGTTGTACCTTGTATTCGCCCAAAAAAAAATTAAAGTTTTAAGACAAGCCAGTGCAGAGGATTCCTAGCCACAAAATAGTTTGGTCCTCACAGCGCTCAAACCCTTTTCAGATTCATGTCCCATGAACATTTTGAGGTTGGCCTTATATAATTGTACCTCTTGTCTTTTCGTTGTGCATTACGATAAGACAACACGTCAAGTCAATTTTGAGATTTGCCGTAGCCAACGAGATGACAACGAGTATAATAAAAATATATTTATAAAGCAACGTCAAAAAAGATATTTAAATCGGTTGTTATATGTAATAATAATCGGCCACGACTTCACACATTGATTTTTTTTCCTTCAAAAAGCTTAACACATCTAACACCTCTAACTATTGATTGGACACATATGAGCTCACAAGAGAATTTTGCATAAATTTAGGGCTGTTCGATGCAACTGAGAAAATAAGTGATGAAAAAAAGGATAAAAAAGGTTGTCTGAGGACAATTGAAATATAATAGTTTTATATTATAATTATCTTTTTTTTTATCAAAGAAAGAACAATAGTAGTTAGCAATTGGCAAGTTCTAATTGCCATCAATCATTTTACTATTGGATGAATTAAGAGACCTGTCTTTACTTATCGCATTTTTCATTTAATCAAATCTATTAAGTTAATGCTAATTAAGGTTATGTAACAAATATAATCTTATCAAATAGGCCTTTAGTTCATAAATGATGTGGTAGATGCAACTAGTCAGACTAAATGAGCTATATATAATAAATGGGATCGATTATGAATGTCATAGATTCCTGAATAATGATTGACTTGGTCTAATAAGGGGCTGGTGGGGAATTCATTGAGATATGTTTAAATCTAAATATGTTCATACCACGAAAGAACTCTAAATCAGTATACAAATGTGACAAATTTACTATAAATTAATTTTTTGATCATAAAAAATCCAAAACTAGTACTTTTGTGATATATTTACTCCTTGTTAATTTCCATTAAATTGGATCACTACTGTACCAACGAAAAGAATAAAATTAGATTACTTCCACGAAAAATCATAAATCGGTATATTTGTAACAAATGAAAGTAAAAACTCATATCAGTATACCTATTAACTGTCACGTGTCATCCAACTCAAAATTTTGATAGTAAAATTTCTCGAAAAACTTACGGAAGGTAAATTTATCATAAGTGTATTATTTTGGGGTTTTCATGATCTTTACCTAGTCTCAATATAGGACGGAGATCCTATCTCAGCTAGTACTTTCGTTTCAATGTCTCAATCGTGCTAATTATCGACTCATGTGGAAAAGGTTAGTTCCGAGTAAATTCACCGTTTAATGCACTCCTGGTGTTTGACTCATGGAGACATTAGGAGACGTGATTGAAGATGTTGGTTCTCCTATACCACACTCGATCAAGCCTCACTAATAAGCGTGTACTTATATGCCGGCCATGTAACACAAAATAAAGTGGAGAAGCTGAAACATCATTTTCAAAAAGAAAAAATGAAAAATAAAGAAACAAGAGGCACGTATGAAATCGCCCCATATATACCCACTCCAAACCTCAAGGGCATACTCACCACACAAAACATTCCCATTCTTGTGTTTCTTGGAAACTTTCAGTACTAAACAACCATTACATTCGCAAAGAGGCAGAGAGAGCAAAAAAGAATGAGTGAATCGCTATGCAGCGGCGGCGGGATCTTCCAAGCCTTAAAAGGCCACGTCTCCGGCAACGGGACGCAGGCTCTGGTCCTGTCCCATGGCTTTGGGGCCGACCAGACCGTTTGGCACCATGTCGTGCCGTTCTTTGCATACTTCTTCAAAGTGGTGGTCTATGACTTGGCCTTCGTCCACCCAGGCGTGTTCGGCGCAGCCGCGAGCAAGTACTCGGACCTGGGGGGTTACGCTGAAGACTTGGTGTGCCTTCTCGACGAGCTGAAGGTGAAGAGGAGCATCTATGTCGGTCACTCCATGTCCGCCATGATCGGGTGCTTGGCCGCAATACGCAGGCCGGACCTCTTTGAACACCTTGTGCTGTTCAGTGGATCTCCAAGGTAGGCTCTCTCTCTCTCTCTCTCTCTCTCTCTCTCTCTCTCTGTTAGAAACATATGTTGTACGTTGTTGATTTAATGAATGGAGTTAAGAAGGAAGAACATTTTTTGCCTGTCTTGACAACCTTTTTCCATGCATTTATGTTTAGTTGTACTTCATATCTTGCATATACTGCACTCAGGTATACTGTCTGTAGATTCACACGCACACAGAAATAAACACTATATCCCAAACGTCATGTTAGGGTTAAAAAGAATTACCATTTGAGAAATACTTATTTAACTATTTTTATGTTTTTTGCCACAAAAAAACAAACAACGAATAATGAGACATTATTGCGAGGTCATTTCTTCAAGAATTTATAACTCATAATATACTATTAAACAATTACCATTTGAGAAGTGCTTATGTAACTATTCTTAAGTTTTGGGCCACAAAAAAATAAATAATTAGAAATTATTGTGGAGCTCCTTCAAAAATTTGTAACTCATAATATATTGATTTTATAATAGTAGCCTAAAGACTGTTATATTAGTGAAACTTTTACTATTTTGCAACACACTTATTTTTTAAAAAAAGAAAAAAAAAAGGAAAAATCTATATAGATTGTGTTAAATTTATGACACGTGTCATCTTGAGTTATCCGTATATGTGTTCCTCGGCAACTAGCCCGAGCGCTACAAAAAAGCTGATTGATCTTCTAACATCATTTTATTAACAGATATTCTTGAATCACAGGTACCTCAACGCCGAAGGATACGTCGGAGGCTTCGATGAAACAGCGATCAACTCGCTACTCCAATCGATGCGCGCGAATTACTCAGGTTGGGTCCATGATTTCGCTCCGGAAGCAATAGCACTGAACAACACGAGTGCACTGATGGAGTTCGAGCGCAGCTTGGGAAGACTAGAGCCCGAAATCGCGGTGAGCGTAGCTAAGACCGTGTTCCTGAGCGATGTGAGATGGGCTCTGCCGAAAGTGCTTGTTCCGTGCTCCATCATTCAATCCCAAGAGGACGTCGTCGTGCCGGTGTCGGTGTCGTATTACATGAAGAGCAAGATTGGGAATGGTTCCTCCGAGGTGAAAATACTAAGGACCCAAGGCCACCTTCCGATGCTCACTGCTTATCCTTTACTTCTGGATGCCTTGAAGGGGACAATTTTAACTTCGCTCGACGTCCGGTTTGCATGAAGGAGAAGAAATCAAAATCTTCCTTGGAGCTGGCCGGCCTCATTATTTAGTTGGGAACAATATTACCCAATTTATTTTTAGTTAAGTTTGTGCCAAGGTGATGTTTATATTGAGAGGCTTTTCTTTGATTCGAGACTGAGAAAAGCACGAACATCTTGACGATGGTTCAATCCGACCCTCTTTTTTATCTATCATATGTATTTTTTATTTAATATGTTATAATGAAAATAAACTTTTGGTCCCCTTACCTCATCGATGTGTCAACTTCGGTTTCTTAAACTTTTTTCATGCAATTAAGTACACAATCTCGTTTGATTTGTGTCTGTCTGCTATCTACTGCCAGTTATTTGCATGCTCTCGTTAAATGTTTTCGGAAGCAATGGGGCTCGTTACTTCTAGTGGCGGTGGACCGCTGCCGTTCATGATCAAGCCGTCGCGCAAGCTGGGGAGGTCAATGAGGACTTAAGAGCCCTTGCCTAGATTGGTGGCAGCGGTCCGATCAAAGGGCCGCCATTGGGCCTGCTGGGAAGGGCGATAGCCCTCGCTCAAGTAATAGTGATGGCTAGCTGGCCTTCTCAAATTGGAGGGGCGGAGCACCTTCCATCCTCTGGCCGTTTTTCGCTTCTGTCCCCTTTTTTCCTATCCGACACATAGTAGAATTTGAAGCAATGAATCATCTATGGACTTCGTAACTCGACGCTGATGCTTGTCGATGATTCCTTAAAAGTTATCGATAACCCTTAAACGCAGCTGTCAATTTTATTTAGCCGCATCCCTCAAATTTGTAAACTTACACGAAGTTATTAACTAACCGATCAAGCCTCATTACTTGTTGATTACAAAGAATTTGTTATTTTTTTGGCATAAATACTTATGCATTCGAATTGGATCAAAGGTCTTGTCAGGAGGCTCAATTGAAACACCATTAGAATGTCGATTTGGAAAACTTGCCATTGTTCTCTATAATATTTTAGAGAAATGACTGTATAACAGTGTAATAATATCATAGTCATACCTCAACCACAAGTGTTTTGAATGACAAAATAATTATAGAAATTATGGGAGGACCCATCTGTGACCTTGTGGCCAGCATTCTACCATAACATTGTTACACAGTGATGCTAGAGGTGCTCAATATTTTAGGATCTACAAAAGAATCTTCAAAAGAGAGGAAAAGAGAATCAATAAAAGTTATATTTTTACTCAATTGACTTGACTTATACTTTTTCAGAGAAGAGTATTTATATTCGAACAATATGCATAATAAAGGAAATTAATTACCTAATAATACAACAAAATATCAAATAATAACCCTGATATCTAATAATATCTCTAACAATATTCACTATTAGAACATTCTGTAATATCAAAAGATGTTCTTCAACCTATTGGATCTTTGAAGTAATGTGGATTCTTTATTGTTTCCAGGAAAGTAAGATAAAAGAAGGAATAAAGCATTTTCGTGTTTTCCTGTAGGTCACTCGTAAGAAAAGTACATCTCTTTCATCCTATTATAAGTAAATTCTCATCATAGCGACTACCTTACAAAAGGAAGAAATCGTGTGTTCGTTTTCTGCTCAAACCAAAAGCAAGAATCAGTTTCCTCATCCCTCAGCATGGCTGAATCACTCCTTTTCAGCATTGCGGAGGGTGTGCTAGGGAAGATAGCGTCACCGGCGCTCCAAAAAGCCATCGCAATTTTCGACTTTGAAAATCAGATTCAGGAGCTTGGAGAGACGTTCACTGTCATTAAGGCAGTGCTGTTGGATGCGGAGGAGCAGAAGGCGAAGAACCACCGTCTGCAAGTGTGGTTAGATGGGCTCCAACATGTATTTTATGATGCGGAGGATGTGCTCGATGAACTCGAGTGCGAAGCCTTAAGGAAGCAGGTGATAAGTCGCTACGGGGGCGTCAGAGGGAAGGTACACCGCTTCTTTTCCCTCTCTAATCCACTAATACTCCGTGCAAAACTCAGTCATAAAATCAAGGAGATAAGGGAGAGATTATCTAGAATTGCTACTGATAAAGATCAATTGAATCTTAGTGTGCGGAGTGTTGACAATGGTGTGGCACATACGCACTCACGAGAGATGAGTTACTCATATGTAAAAAAGTCCGATGTCATTGGAAGAGATGCCGATAAAGAAAAGATAATTGAGATGTTGATGCAGCCGATAGATGACAAAAACCTCTAAGTGATTCCCATTGTAGGAATAGGAGGTCTGGGCAAGACGGCCCTAGCTAAATTAGTTTACAACAACAAAGTGTGAGAGAGCAATTTCAGTTGCGACTATGGGTGTGCGCGCCAAAGGACTTTGATTTAAAGAAAATTATTGAAGGAATTATTGAAGGTGCAACTGGTCAGAGTTTGAGTACCTTTGATATTCAACTATTGCAAACCCGTTTGCAAGGCACCATCAAAGACAAGAAATATTTACTTGTCTTGGATGATGTATGGAGCAATGACCACCATAGATGGAAAGAATTGAGAGATTTGCTAAGCGTTGGAGCTAGTGAAAGCAAGATAATTGTGACAACACGTAGTTTAGAAGTTGCTTCTATAATGGGTACTCATCCAGTACATAATCTAAAAGGTCTTTCTCATGAAAACTCTATGGCCTTATTCAAAAGATGGGCATTTGACGAGAAGGAAAAGGAGACTCGTCCTGAACTCCTTGAGATTGGAAATGATATTGTTAAAAAAATCACTAGGAGTGCCTCTCATTTTGATAATTTTGGGGAGTCTACTTCATGCAAAGGACAAGGAAACATATTGGGCATTTATAAGAGATAGCAAAACATGGGAGTTAGTGGAAGTAGAAAAGGACATTCTACCGGTACTTAAGCTTAGCTATGACAATTTACCATCTCACTTAAAACAATGTTTTCCTATCTTATCACTTTTCCCCCGAGGAACAAAAATTATGGACACTCGTTTAGTAAGGCGATGGATGGCTTTTGGACTCATTAGTTCTGCAAGGGAAAAATTGGCAGTGGAAGACACTAGTATTGAGTACGTCAAAGACTTGTGGAGGAGATCTTTGATCCAGGATGTTGATGAGTCCCAATTAATGTTATAATTTGAAGTGAACGATCTAGTCCATTCTCTTGCAATGAGTGTGGCACAAAATTATTGCTCTATTGTTGATTTAGATACTACGGAGATTTCAGAAAGAGTTCGGTATGTTTCCATCCCTACTACTTCATTAGAAGAAATTTCAAACTACGATGGAGTCCCACCTTTTCTGAGAAAGAAAACTGCAAAAAGGTTGCGTGCAATTATGTTTCAATACAGAGTTGATGATGGAGTCAAAACTAGAAACTTTGCTAGAACATGCATCTCCAAGTGTAGCCACTTACGGTTTCTCGATTTGTCATATGGTAGCTTTGAAGAGCTGCCAAGTTCCATATGCAACTTGAAGCAATTGAGATCTTTACTTCTCGTTGAGAACAAGCAATTGAAGAAGCTACCAGATGCGATATGTAAATTGCAGAGCTTGCTAGTGTTAGACGTCCATGGTTGCACGAAGCTAGGCGAGTTGCCCAAAAACATGAAAAGGCTTGTCAGTCTTAGATTTCTATACATAACGATAAAGCAAAAGAGTCTGCAAGAAAGCGAAATACAATATCTGGAAAACTTGCAATTGTTGGGACTCGAAGCATGCAAAAATCTCCAAGTTTTGTTCAAAGGTACTTGCCGACTAACTCACCTTCAAGAATTGGAAATTGTAGATTGTGGGAGACCAATATCGGTGCCTTTCGAGGAATTAACCTCCCTAGAGTGTTTGCGTATTGACGGTTCCTCGCTCATGTTGATCCCAGAGAAAAAGTCCAGCTTTCCTTCGTGTCTTCGTCTTCTGTCAATAAAAAATTTCGAGCAAGTTATGGAGCTGCTTCAGTGTCTCAATGAATGTGCCTGCACTTTGGAATCATTTTGCGTCTTTGATTGCCCGAGCTTCACAGCAATACCCGAATGGCTGCCCAATCATACACGTCTCAAGGAAATTCTCTTGATCCGATGTCCCAACTTATCTTCTATGCCGCAAGAAATCCGATCCCTCGCTGCCCTCAAAGAATTGCGCATCGAACATTGTGGTGAATTGAGCAGGAGATGTCAACAAACAATTGGCGAGGACTGGTCCAAAATTGCTCACGTTCCTCGAGTCCGACTTGATCTTGAATGGGTACAAAGGACTGAGTGGTAGGTACACTTCAATCTGCCTCACTCCTCATTTCTTCCTCGTTCTTAGATGTAATATAGCCATGTATATTGAGACTCCCTTCTTATATATTTCTTTTCCTGACTTCCTCACTTGACAAAAGTTAGGATTAGAGATTAATGCATTTTGCACATTCATAATATTGACAGCTTAGCTATATGTTTGGACAACTTTTGACAAATCTCAATTTCCAAATTTCCTGTGGCATATTGAAATTGAGATTTGATTCCCTATGATGAAATATCGTTTTCTATTTTAACTTGAAAATTGGAATCTAACGTAACGTTTTGAAAGTATACTTTTTCTTTTGTTGATCATCAGCATTTTGTTAAAAAATAATGTGAACCATCAAACATTGTGCACAACATATATAAAGTACGGTTCCATGTGTTATTTTGCATGTATATCTCTTCGGAGTCGTGATTCTATTATTTAAATAAATTTGAGAAAAACTTTTAAGAGCCAAAATTTCCACATATTTTTATACGAAACAAAATTTCTACATAAGCTTTTACCGAAGGAATCTTACATCCATATATAAGTTGATTTTGATAACTATTGAAAATTATATGGGTAAATAGAATATTCAACAATGACAAATTTGCATGACATCATTATGTTATAATTACGTCAAGTTCATTGTTTTCTTATGTTTTTTTCCTTTTCTTTCGAGCGCAGATGAACTTCCATGGTTTATTTGCCATGCTACGTGAATCTCTGGAATTCGAATGTGTAGTCAGCTATTCCTTCATGAAGACAATGATTGTTTGAGATTGTACCTATTGCTTTCTTTCCTTTAATAAGTGTTGCCCTTTATTATTTGCTTGTATTTGTATAGCAAATTTCTCTATTGACAAAATACCTTATTCACATTGCGCGCTATCTCTATTTGAATTTATTGGAACAATATTTATGTCTCATTTATGGACAATGAATGAAATCGCGCCACATAAATTAGTGCCAGTTACATGGAAGGGGGAGGTGAGGGGTTCAAATCCCCACCTTCTCGGGGGATGGGGTGGGGACGCGTACGTTTGAAGTGGGTTTCGACTCCCATGCCCCGCAAAGCGGGGGCAAAAGTCCGAGAGTGAGTGTAGAATAGGAATAGAGTAGGACCGACAAAAAAAAAAAAAATTAGTGCCAGTTACTAGATCTTTCTAGAATTGCTCCTGTTGAAGAGTTTCCTAAGGATAATGCATTTATAACCATATCCTTTTCGTTTTTAATTTGTTTTACTTCGCTTCTGCATGGGAAGATCATGTTCTTCTTTTCCTTCTGCTCCTAAGATTGGACTTATGAATATGAATGCAACAAATGCTAATTGCATGAGCCAAAAGTTATTATTATACGTGTTGATACATAAATTTTACCTTTTTTTTTTTTTTATTTAGAACTTAATCACATAAAAAAATTATAAATTAGTCTCTAAAAAAAGAAAATAAAAAGTAAAATAAATAATTTTCATTAAAACGCATCACGTGTTCATTAAATTGCATGACATATAGACATAAGGAGCATTTGCATTACTAGTATTAAAATAAAAATAAAATTATTTAAAAAAAAAAAGCAAGATCGAGCCGGGAGCAGGCCGGCCCGGCCTTCTTTCTTTTCTGTTTTTCCTCTTTACCCTTTGTCCTTGGCCTAGCCCGCGGACTTCTTCCCTTCTCCTCCTCCCACACGCATCGCACGCAGTCATAAAGGGAGAGAGAGGAGGTACAAAACGACCAAGGCCGGCGGTCGGGGCCGAGCTAGCGGGACGACTGGCTGTGGCAGGGGCCATGCGCGCCTATCGGCCAGGCTTAAAAGGGGAGAGGAGGATTCAGTGCAGGGGGATCTTCGAATAGAGGGAGAGAGGAGAGGAGAGAGAGAGAGACCGAGTGAGAAAGGGAGAGCAACCGAGAGAGAGCGAGGAGTGAGGTCACGAGTGAAGGGCCTCCTCCGGTAGCCACCGCGCTTGGACCTTGGCCATCAACCCTCGCCGACGCGCGCTTTTCCCTATGGTAATGGTCGCCGTGCGTTTCTTTTTTTATTGTTTCGAGTTGTGTTGATTCCCTGAGGATCCCGAGTCGGAGGCGTGCGGGCCGACCGGATGTAGTCCGATCTATCGAGCTTGCCCACTGTTCACACACCCCCCGGGCGAGCCGGGCGGGGGCCCTCGACCGACCTTCTTTTTATGTGCCCCCTGCTTTTGCGCTTTTTCTCATGTTTTGCACGACATACTGAGCCGGGGTGTGCGTGTTGGGTTCTTTGTCCTTCGCTGATGTTGAGCATTCCTTGTCGACTCGTGTCTAACTTTGATCTGGTTCTGAGCCCTATTCTCGTCCGTGGTTTCCTTTTCATCTCTCGCCCACCATATGTTTGACAAAATGCCTTTGAGAGTCGATTTAAAATGGTTATGGTTAATTTGGCTACAGTTTGTGTGAAATTGATTGAGTAATGTATATTAAGCCTAAACTTGACACATGGTGGGTTTGCCGAGTACTTTATTAAACTTTTATTTTGGCATGTTCTTCGTATTGCTCTCTTCATGATGAACGTTGGTGAGGAGAGTGAGTGAGGGTCTCTGTTATGCATATTAACACGACGGGCCAACCATACCAGTGGATCCCATATCCACTATATTTTGGGCCAAGCCCAAGTTCCTCATCGCTTGCTTTTGTGGGCCACCAAAGTTACGATGGGGGCCCGCTAGCCACAAATGGGGCAAGCTCAACCATCGGAATGGAGCATACAGGCGGGTCGGGCGAATCGGGTCAAGGGACGAATCCCTACCCAAATTTCACGCCTGGATTTCTGCCCGTTCTAGCGGTGACGTTCATCGGACGACCAGAACTAGGCGATCCTCTGTATGTCCCCACCGCCAACGGACCGAAGCTTCGACTGATAAGCCAACAATTGACCGGACCATAGAGTTATTCAAAGTGGTCACAGGAGCTCCGACGGGCACTGGTGACAAAGGACAAAGACAGATTCCTCGTCGGAACCGTTGCGATCCCCTCCGATGAACACCTAGCCCGACACTGGCGGAAGTGCAATCAACTCGTCCGAACATGGATCGGGAATTGCATATCCTCAGAAGTCGCAGCTGGGCTTCCACCCACAGAGGATGCCAAAACTGTGTGGGAAAACGTAAGAGAAATGTATGGTAGACTGGATCAAGTCAAAATTTTCCATCTCATGTAGGAAATCAGCAAGCTTAAACAAGGAAACATGATGGTCACGGCCTGCTTCAACAGGTTATCATCACTCTGGAATCAACTCAAGGTAGCAGAAGAAAAGCTCGAAGGGCCGGAATCTACCCTTAAGCAGTATAAAAGGATTAAAGAAAGAGAAAAGGCCACGTGATTCCTGCCGATTCTAAACGAATCATACCTCACGTTTCGATCACAAATCCTTGCTATGGATCCCATGCCACCGATCGGGCGTATCTTCCAATTGGCGATGCAGGAAGAGAGTCAGCGACTCGCAACGACTGAGCACACGAGGAATAGCGAGAGCATCACTCTCGCCGCCTGCGGTGAACGGAGAGAGGCAGCCATCAGGACAACCCTAACCCTAGCTCACAAAAGGGAAAGGAAGAGTCCCTTAGGGTTCGGCGACGGAGACTCACACAGCCTTAAAAGAGACGGGACGAACAGCCCAAATTACACGCGAGGATCGAACGGCCCATATTACATGCAAGGATCGGACGATTCTCAAGGGGCCAAGATCATATCTGGATTGGACGGTGGACAGGAGATCGCGTTTAAAGGAGCGAACGGCCGGATCTTCGCCACGTCATCAAGGAATTTCGCAAAAAAGTTTAAGGGAAAGGGTAAATTTTTATGCGAATATTGCAAGCGTACTAACCATGCTATTGACAGTTATTGGAAATTACACAGAAAACCGGGAGAAAAGGAGAAAAAAATTCCCACAGCTTATCAGGTCACTGGACTAACTAGTCCAAAAATCGAGCAGCCTATTTCATATTGTCAGTATCAACAACTCATGCAAGCATTACAAAAGTTGGATACTTCCAACAAAGGGGGAAGTTTCTCAGATATTTCACATTGCCTAATTAATTCTATTTCCAGAAAAGCATGGATTATAGACTCTGGGGCAAATGACCATATTATATGCGACAAGGGATTTTTTTTTCAAATATAAATGAAAGCTTGAATTTTCCTGTCTCCATACAATTACCCAACGGAAATATTACTCATGTCAAAGTGACAGGAACAGTTAATCTCAGTCCTCAGATTGTTCTTCAGAATGTGCTATATGTCCCAGAATTCTAATTCAACCTCATATCTATGTCTCAAGCCTACAAAGAAAATTCCTGCCGGGTAACCTTCGATGCTAACACATATTTGTTTCAGGCCCTTTCGACTGGCAAACTGATGGGCTTGGGTAATCTTTCTGAATGACTCTTTTTCTGGACAAGTTTTCCAAGTAATTTCAATTTTTCTTGCAATTCATTGAATAAAAAATCATTGTGTAATTTAACTACCAATGATAGAAATTTTACTATGCATATGAGATTGGGTCACAATGCCTCCTTTCCATGTCCTAAGTGTCCTATATGTCCCCTTGCAAAGCAATCACGTACACCATTTCCTTCTAGTACCTCCCGGACTAGTGAAATTTTTGCATTAATTCATGTGGACATTTGGGGACCTTATCATACAGTAAATCATGATGGTTCTCGTTATTTTCTTATGATAGTGGACGACATGGATTTTCTTGATGCAGCCTAAGAATCAGGTCTACTCTCACTTGAAAAATTTCATTCTGCTATCCAAGAATCAATTCAGGAAATCTATTCAGCAGATCCGTATTGATAACGGGAGAGAATTTTTCAGTCATGAATGCTCCATGTTATTCAAATCTCATGGTATTCAACACGAAAGTTCATGTGTTTATTCACCACAACAAAATGGAGTGGTTGAACGCAAGCATTGCCATCTATTAGAAGTTGCTTGTGCCTTAAAATTTCAAGCATCAATTCCGAAAAATTATTGGGGAGACTGTATCACCACAGCAGCTTATCTTATTAATCGAATGCCCACTTGAATCCTCAATGGGCGAACGCCATTTGAGCTGCTGTTCGGGAAGAAGCCTGAATTGAGTCACCTCAGGATTTTCGGATGTCTCTGTTATGTCGCAACAATGGGACCTCGAGATAAATTGAGTCCACGTGCACGGCAATGCATCTTTATGGGATATCCTAATCTGCAAAAGGGGTATCGGGTCCTTGAGATTTCCACAAGAGAATTCTTAGTAAGTCGTGATGTAATTTTCCATGAGAATATTTTTCCATTTTCTGAAAGTGCATCTCCAGATGAAAGCCCAGAGAAAGTATCCAGCCATCATAATTTTCTCTCTGATGAGGCATTATATCAAGATCCCTCCTACATACCAGTCACACAGCCAAGGAGTCTTATTCTTCCTCCAACTCTAGCTCCGCCAAATTCCAATACGAATTCGAATTCTTCAGAAAATATTCAGGAAGATACATTAGAAGATTCCATTGCCAATGAGGAAGTTCATGACACTACACCATCTTCCTCATCAGAGACATTACAACCTACCACTGGAGTTGATTATCCTAGGTGATCTGGATGGGCTACACGACCTCCAACCTGGACCAAAGACTATGTCTGTGCTACTTACAACTCTCTAGGTATTCAGTATCCAATCTCATCATATGTTTCCTTTGATCGATTATCTCAAGAGCATAGATGTTGCATTAGTTGTTTATCCGACGACAAGGAACCGTCCAGTTATGACGAAGCTTCCATTGATCCAAAATGGCAAGAAGCCATGAAGGCAGAATTGAAGGCACTTACCAATAATCATACATGGGATCTTGTCCCATTGCCACCTCATCGCAAACCGATTGGATGCAAATGGGTCTACAAGATCAAGTATCGTGCTGATGGATCTGTTGAACGATACAAGGCAAGATTGGTAGCCAAAGGGTTCACACAAAGAGAAGGTTTTGACTACCACGAGACATTATCTCCAATTGCCAAAGATGTTACAGTCCGTTCATTCTTAGCTGTCGCTGCCATTAATGACTGGCATTTACACCAAATGGATGTCCACAATGCCTTCCTCCACGGTGACTTAGATGAAGAAATCTACATGGATATCCCTCATCATACGGAGACAGGGGGAGAATAAGGTATGTCGTCTCCGTAATCCCTTTATGGATTAAAACAGGCATCCAGACAATGGTACGCTAAATTTACTGGCGCTCTTACAATAACAGGCTTCAAGCAATCCAAGCACGATTATGCTCTATTCTCAAAAACTAAAAGTATGTCATCTATTTATTTGATGATTTATGTCGATGACATACTTGTTATGGGAAATGATAGAGCCTCTATAGAGAATTTCAAGGAATATTTGCATGCCACCTTCCATATTAAAGACTTAGGAGCACCTAAATATTTCATTGGAATTGAAATTGCCCGATCTGACAAGAGGATTTCCCTTAGTCAGCGGAAGTTTATATTAGAGATCATATCAGAAGTAGGTCAGTCAGGATGCAAGCCAGCTGTAATTCCCATAGAGCAAAACACTAAGTTGACCACCGCAGATTATGATAAGGGAATATCTCAAAATGATGATCCCATACTTAGTGATCCGTCAGGCTATCAAAGACTTGTTGGGAAACTTATATACCTGACAATGACTAGACCTGATATCTCATATGCGGTTCAGACACTTAGTCAGTTTATGCACAACTCGAAGCGTTCTCATTTGGATGCTACCTTAAAGGTCGTGAAATATCTGAAGAAATATCCAGGACTTGGGATACTTCTATCTAAAAGATGTGACATGAGGATGACAGCATATTGTGATGCATACTATGCAACATGTCCTATTAGTTGAAGATCTGTCATTGGATATTGCATTAAGTTGGGAGAATCTCTTCTTTCTTGGAAGACCAAGAAACAGCCCACTGTGTCTCTGTCCTCAGCCGAAGCAGAGTATCAAGCTATGGCCAAAGCTACTTGTCAAATAGTATGGATACGAGAATTACTTAAGGATCTTGGAGTAGAAGTGCAAGGACCCACAAAGTTATATTGTGATAATGATGCGGCTCTTAAACTTGCATCTAATCCTATAGTGCATGAAAGAACCAAGCATATAAAAGTGGATTGTCACTTTACATGGGAAAAGATCCTGGAAGGAGTAATTGAGACAAGAGAAATTGGTACATCGAAACAACCAGCAGACATGTTCACCAAGCGCTTATATCAGAGACAACACACATATCTATTAAACAAGCTAGGCGTCTTGGACATCTACAAGCCACCAGCTTGAGGGGGAGTGTTGGAAGATATACAGTTAATATGTGGACGATTGCCCGACATCTTAATTGATCTTGATTTGTGTATATATATATCAATTAAATATTAGATTTGATCTAGATTGATATTTAGGATCATTTATTTCCTTACACAAGACACAACTTGTATTATATCTTAGGAGAATTGTACATTCAGTATTACACAAAAGAATACAACAAATTTCATACATCGTTCTCTATCGTTCTCTCTGGACTCCGTTCATCCTTCCTTCTCCTCTTTGCCTTCCTTCAAAATTCGTTCTGAAAGTAGATATCATTTATCATCCATTGTTATTGGACACATAAGTATGGTGATGGTAACACAAAAAATTATAATGAGTAACTTGGGACATACTGATTTGAAAGTGCGGTATAAATATTAATAGACATATAAAATATATGTCACCCAACTATCAGACATATTCTTTATGATCGGTAGAAGCTTACAAATACTATTATGATTTTTTTTTTCTCACGTGACATGCAAAAACACTTGGAACGAAGTGGACTCTTTTTTATTTCTTTCCCACGCTGATGAGTCAACCAACTCTTTCTTTTTCTCCTCAATTTGGAGCCTGCAAACTTTGAAAGAGCCTGAGCTTTCATGCATTACTTCAATAGCTCCTCATCTTCATGTTCTTGCAAAAACATCTATCTATCATACACCTCCCACATAGCTCCCTCCCATTATTACCCTTGCTATTTCCTACACATCAGCCTCAATAAGTAGACGTTGATTTCTAATCATTATTTTCGTCGAAGACAAAAATTACGGTATCTCTTATGTGTTGGTCGCCTCCTTTCAAAAATTGCAAATTGGCACAAGAAAATTTATAAATGAGCGGAACATGAGGTCACATAATAAAAACTGTTTATCATCAAAAAATCGCGAAGACCAATACTACTTGGAGCAGTCGGCCAAAAGTCAAGGCAGAGAAGCAAGAACATTTCTTTCCCTCACGTATGGACGAGCCAGCTCTCTTTTTCATTCTATTATCGAAGCTTTGCATGCTGAAGCTTTCTAATGCCCTATTTATAGGCACCAGTCTACTGCTGTAGGAACGTAAGCTATTGGAACGAAATTTTTCGAAATGTGTAGCCAAAATTCCTGAACACAAGAGTCACACGTTTAGCCACGAAGATTGAAGCCTATAAATTTTGAAATGCAAAATCCTAAACTTTATGAACCTCAGCTTCACGTACGACATCAAGAGCTCCTCGTCTTCTATTTTCTTGTGAAAGCATTTATTGTATGTCTACCAAATAGTTCCCTGCCAGTAGGCTTACTATTCACTGCCCAGTAGCCCACAGATCCAATGATGCCCCACTGCAAGGTTCAATTAGAGGACAAAAACTTCGCGCGGATGTTTCTAAGAACTTATTGATTGTGTAAGGCCCTGTTTGGTAACCGGCCAAATAGTAAAAATTTCTATTCTTTTGTTCCCAAGAGTAGTTTTGAAACATAATCATATTTGGTAAAAACTTTATTCCTGGGAACAAATTTTCTATTTTTTTTGTTTCCGAAAGTAGATTTGGAACAGAATCAAGAATATAAAAAAAAGTTGATTCTTGTTCCTAGGAACAATTCTAGAATCAAGCCCTTTTTTTTTTCTTGTTCTTCTTCCCTTTTCTTCTTCATCCACCGCCGCGGTTGCTGTCCGCCATCTGCTGCCCACCACCGCCGATCGCCAGTAACCGATCTGGCGAGCTCGCCCCTAGGCCTCACCCAGCCACCGGCGAGGCTCGGCCTCGCCCAAACCTGGTGAGGCTCGGCCTCACCAAATCTGGCGAGGTGGAGCCTCGGCGAGGCCGGGCGAGGCCCGCCCGGCCACCGACGAGGCTCGACCGGCCTCGCCAAGGACCGACGACGCTCCGGTGAGGTCGTCAACCCTCGTCGGCCGATTGCTGGTCATCCCAAGGCTAGCGACCAGCAACTTGAAGAAGAAGAAGAAGAAGAAGAAGAAGAAGAAGGGAAAGAAAGCAAAAAAAAAAAAGGAAAAAAAAGTAATAAATTTATTTAAAAATTAAAAGAAAATAATTTGCAGTAGAAATTTTGAGCACGGTATCAAACGCAATTCTATTCCAGAATCAAAATTTTTGTCCAGCTTACCAAATGCGTTCTTTTGCTTAGAAATTGTTCCTGTGAACAGAATAAAAAGAATCATTTCGATCGTAAATTGTTAAGAACAAAAGCATTACCAAACGCGCCCTAAGCTTCCCCTTTTTCCTTTGGACTGGCAACCAAGGCTTTTTCACGTTGACCCTAAAAAGTAGAGGTCCATGATGGCCTTGGAGACTCGGAAAGGAAGAGCAATTGGGACGGAAGAAAAATAATTGATGAATGCTTTTCCATAGTATGATGGTGACTGTCGTCTCTATCTTATCCCTATTCAATTGGAAAGTTTGGTATAATTGACTAAATTTAGGATGCATTTGATTGAATTTTTAAAAAAAAATAGAAAAGACTTTAAATTAAAGGGATCTTTCAAAACACAAATTGTGTTTGGTAAATTATAATCTAAAGGCCCATTGTAACGTACTTTTGAGCAAAATAGTGTTTGGACAAATTATATTTACAAAGGACCTTTATTATTTAAAAAAGTTGGCCAGTGAAGGGTAGTAGTCGCCGACGATCTAAATCTGTCATCTGCAGCCGTCATCTAAGGTTGCTGGACCTTAGGCAATCCCTAAAGACCATAGGTGAGGGCTTCTTAGGGTTGGGGAACACCTAGGACCCAGCCGAAACCCTTGCCTAAGGTCGCGCAGTCTCGTTCAGGGCTGCATGTGGTTGAGCAACCCTTGATGAGAATCACATGAGGTCGCGCAACCCCTAATGTAGGTGGCCCTCATCGAGGCCATGCAACCTTGGCAAAGGTCTCCCCTGAGTCACACGACCCTCGGTGAGGGCCACCTATGGTTGGGCGACCCCCGGCAAGGGTCACGCGACCTCAAGCAAGGGTGACCCTCGCGGGGGGTTGCGTGGCCCAGATAGCATGAGGGATCGCAAGATGTGACCCCCCAGTGATGGTCACCATTGATCTCTCTCTTGCCACTTGTCGGTCCCCCTGCAACCCTATGCAACCGGGCCGGCTACCCCTTAATGGAGAAGATGCATAATCAAATAACAAGGGCAAAATCAGAAAATAAATAGTGAAGGATGATTTTGGAAGAAAATTTTTTATTAGCCTACCCAAATTTGCATGCTGAGAAGGCCGAAGGCCCTAAGCACCCCAAGACCACTCTAGGCTTTTAGCCTTTAGAAGGCCAACTTTCCCTTAATGGAGTTTGTAAAAAATTTCCCAAATACCCAAATATTGGCCAAAGGGGTTTTTGGTGTCCAAAGCCCATTCCCAATGCAAATTCCAACTGTAGCCTTAACCTTTTATGTACAAGCATTTAGGGAACACTTGAATTCATTCGGGATTTGAAATATAGGAAAATTTTACATATTGCTAATGTTGACACCTAAATTTTGGCGATTTGTTTAAGTGTTTATTAATTGCATTGGAAAATTAGGGATTAATTTCTAACCCCTTAACAAAAAATTTTCATTAAAATTGCATCACATATAGACATTAGAAGCATTTGTGTCACTAGTTTTAAAATTTACCAAAAAAAAAAAAAAAAAAAAAAGAGAGGGGCAGTCAGGCCGGGTTCGGACAAGCCTTGGGCTGGCCCCTTCCTCTCTTTCCTTTTCCCTCGCGCCGGGCCCGGCCCAGCCCATTTTCCCTTTCAGCCCAATCTGCACACGACCTGGTCGTCTCCCTCCTGCCGTCCTTCACGCGTGCCTACAAAAAAAGAAGAAAAGCAGCAAAGCAGCAAAGCAGAGAGGAGTAGGGGGAACAATCAAATCAGGGGACAATTGGCTAGAGTTGGTGGTCGCGGATTAGGCCGGCAAGGGCAACTGGCACAGCAAAAGGCCAGACGTCCGTGGAAAGAAGAAAATGAGCAGAGGAGGACTCTCAAAAGAAAAAAAGCAGAACCAAAAACTAGTAGAACCAAGAGGAGGAGCAACACAGAGAGTGAGCTCGAGGAGGAGAGCTCGAGAAGAGGGAGCCGTGCCGCCACGTTCGGAGCCGTGCGGCCGCCAATGCTCGAGCCGTGCCACTGTCACCGTCGCCGACGAGCCACCCAATCGACGTCGTTCGCCACCATCTTCCCCGGAACCCAAATCTGAAGAAACGTGGAGAGAGGAGGATCGAAAAGAATAAAAAAGAAAAAGCAAAAAAAATATAGAAATAGAAAATGGGCTGTGATTTTAGTTTGGTTAGTGGGCTAGCGAGGTTAGGAGCTAAAATGAAAGTTGGCTGAGAGCAAAAATTGGGAATGGGCTGTTTCTATGAAAGGATTTTCGTGGGCCTTATTTTTGTTTTTTTTTTTTTTTTTTTCGAGTACGCCTTGGGGCCGGGCCGTTTTTTTTTTTTAAATAACCAGGACCGATGGGGTTCAAGCTGGTTTAGCAGGGCTGGGTCTTTTGACCCGGTCCGAATTTTTTTCATATATTGAAAAAAAAAAAAATCCAAAAAATTCAAAAAATATTTAAAAATTCAAAAAATTCAAAAATCCCAAAAATTCCAAGTTTGTTTTAGAGATCCCTGAAAAGCTTTAAAATAATTCTTGGACAATTTTCTCTTAAAAGGTGTGGGGAAATCATCGACTTAAGATTGTGCTTAAAATTGAACAAGCTCGCACGGCTTCACCTTAGGTTTCTAATTATCTTCGGATACAATTGCCCTTGATTGCACACTTACAACGCGATGATTATGGTTCCCCCTTGGTCTAATTGGATTGTCATTTATTTATCTCTTAATGCTAGGTGTTTATTTCTCTTGTAATTCATTTAATGTTTACTTTAGTTGCTGATTGTTATTTTGATGATTGCGCACACGCACGATCACTTCACATGTTAGTGGATAGGTATAAAATCAATTCAAACTACCTGACAAAAATCCTTTCTTTTAAAATGAACAAGATTGTGCGGCCATTAAGATGAACAACCTTCCAAGTCAGTGGTACCACAAGGGTGCCAATAGAAACATTGGCGTAAACAAGTCCCCGTTCCTAGAAATCTCTGGTTGCGTAGGAATTGAAACAACACTCCCACGTCTTGATTGGTTTCTAGCTGACCCCAATAGGCTAGTGGCAACTCTTAGAATTACATATGTTGTTAAGAACTAAAAATATAAAATCCAACATCGCGCAAGGTATGAGCTTGGGAGAGCCCGCGCCTAATCTAGGGCCATTGGTCCGCCTCTTTAGGCAAATGCCCCTAAACCTCTTCCTCTCCTTTCTTTTCCCCGAACGACAAAAAAAAAAAAAAAAAAAAAAGCCGCGACAGTTAAAAGAGAGAAATTGAGTATATTTTACTCATTTCTAAAAGGAAAATTTTGCTACTTGAAATTGTGTGTGGGTGTGTGGTTTCTTTTTTTTCTCTTTTCTTTTTTTGGTTATCTTAAATTGCATATAGCATAGACATTAGTACTTGACTGATGAAATTTGGATTTTGATGATGCTGGCAAAGTGTTAGTAGAGTCATAGATAAGCGTTATCATGACCAAATCTAATTTTCTCGAAGCACTTCTTTTGAAAAATGATTCACTTCCTTGGCTTAAAATATATTTGATTATGTTTATTCCCTTACGCAAATTCTTTCCATTTCATATTATTCATAAGCATGCTCAATTGGAAGAACAATTGCTTCAACTAACCCATATGTTCTCTTCAGCAAATTCCTTAAGTTCATCTATCTCAGTCCCTTGACAATTCTTTTCATGGTTAATCATTAGTATGTTTTTTATCAACTGCTATATTTTCTTCACAAGATTCCCCGGCCATCTTGGATTCCTTAAACAGATTTACATGTCAAACTTGACCAAGTGCGGAATACCAATCAAATTCATTCTGTCTGGAAAAATCATGTTATGATTTTATGTTATGTTCATTCAAGCGTCAGAATATAGCAATTGAGGCCCAAAATGTATGTGAAGTTCAAGTTGAGGCACTAGACCAAGGTAGTGCACACAAGCCCCCCAAACAATCACCATGTAGGTAGGTTTCTTGAAGGTTCACATTCCTTGACCCCAATCGAGGGAAAGATCTCAAGAGATGGTCCACAAAACGCGTACGATGGTCAAGTCATGATGGAGACAAAGCAAAGTGGATCCCCCCTTGTCATTATCCCCATTAATTCTTTGCTTACATTGCCTTTTCAACTTGTGTTTGTACTCCATCCATGCCAGCCACAGACCGAGCTTTCATGGACAGTGCGCGTTGGCCCATCCGTACGAATGCATTTCTCATTTTCGCAATGACTCCAAAGAGCAAATCTCACAAAAGCTTCCAATAATTTCAGCAGTAGTGCCATATCGCTACTATTGCATCAAGGGTCACTTCCAAAAACAATCTCCATAGAATATAACAATTTTATCAACTTAATTATATGAACTTTATATGAAATATCAATGTAACTTTTGTGGCCAATTTCTATCGAGATTTATTGATGTGACAACTTAATTATCTTGGATTGTCCAATGGTTTCCATCAAAAATTGGTCACAAAAACTATATTGGAATATCGCATAAAGGTTTAAAATTAAATTGACTAAATTATAAATTTTAAAACTAAATTGACATTCATATAATAAATTTAGGATTAAGTGGACGAATTTCTTGATACAATAATTGGTTTAAAATATGAAAAACACTCATGAGTATGACGTTTGTGGCATTTGGTATGATGCATGTGATCCTGCCTACCCATACTTGTCTTGTTCCCACTTGCCTATCTTTGAGCTATGAGCATTGCAAAAAATTGTGGCATGTCTTCAAATTTTTAATTAAAAAAAAAATAGAGGTCATTAATGGTTGAAAAATCATTTGGAGGTAACTTGAGGAAATTCGTTCTGAAATTAGATATCATTTGTCATTCATTGTTGTCGAGTACGGAAGCATGGTAATGGCTGTATAAGAAAATTATAATGAGTAACTCAGATCGGGACATACTTAACTGAAAATACATTATAAATACTACACACAAAAAAAAAAAAAAATTGTCACACAATTGTCACACACATAATTTATAATTAGTGAGAGCTTACACTTACTATTACAATTTTTTTCTCACATGACACGCAAAAATACTTAGAGCGAACTCTTATATTTCTTTCCTGCATGGATGAGCCAACTCTTTTTTTTTCTCCTCAGTTTGGAGCCCGCAAACTTTGAAAGAACCTTAGCTTTCACGGATGACTACAGTAGCTCCTCATCTTCATGTTCTTGCGAAAGCATCTATCTATTGGACGTCTCCCAAATAGTTCCCCGCTACTAACCCCTACTATTTCCTACACAATAGCCTCGATAAGTAGATGCTGATTTCTAATGGTAGTTTTCGTCAAAGACAAGAATTACGGCATCCCTTGTCAATTTCCTAAACAAAAAATTCATTGAAGCCCACAATTTTGAAAGACAAAATCCTTAACTTTGGGAGCCTTAGCATCCCAAATAGTTCCCTACTGTTAGACTTACAATAGACATTGATTTGTCAATCCAATGATGCCCCTACTACACGGAAGTTCAATCGAGAGGAAATAAGGCTTCACGGACGAAACTTCGCACGGACGTTCCTGGAAACGTACTGATTGCATCGGTGCTTTAAAGTTCTGTGCCTTTTCTTTTGGGCCGATAACGGCGTTTCACATGGACAATGAAAAGGAAGAGGGTCATGATGGCCTTTGAGACTCAGAAAGAAGAGTGGTGGGGCTAGTTGAGAAAAATAATTGGTGAATACCTTCTAGTAACGCAAGGGTGGTTGTCGTCTCAAAACCGATAGTACTAATGTCATTTGGGCCAAAAAATCAAAGAAAAGTAAGAAAGAACATGAGTGTCCAATAGTTACGTTTATTATCTTTTGTCATTTGCCGAACTTCATAAGTTATTTAAAAGTAAATTTTGTTTATGTGCTTGCCAAAAAAAAAAAAAAAAAGAGAGAGCATAATTTCTTAGAGATATGAATTAAGCTTATAAAATGAGACATGTTTCATATATAGATATAAAATAGATACAATGGATATATCTTATCAGATAAATGTAAAAGTGATTTTCCAGAACACTTACTTTCAATGGGTAATAGACAAATGACACTTTCCATGAGGGATGTCTATCTTAACTTATTTTTGAACAATTTTCCTTTTATTTTTCCACTTTAATAGAACTAAATATTTTTTGGCTTTAATTCAAGGAGTGTATAATTACTTTCAATATTGCGGAAATCTCTTATTCTAATGAAGATAAAGTATATTTCTTGAATAATCAATTCTTGTGATCACGGTAATATAATTATAGTGGCAATATAGCTAATACGTTCCTTCATTTTCTTTTTTTTCATTATGGGGGTGGTTGCCAAGGCCAGCAGGGAGCAGACGTCGAGGGCGAGGAGTGAGGAGTGAGGACCACAAGAACTGCTTTTAGTCAATTAACAATTTAAATTTTTTTAGTCAAAATTCGAAAAGGCCTCTGGATCCCAATATAAACACGTGAAATACATGAAACGACAATCCTGCTTCGTCTTCCTGCCTTGTCTACTGCTTTGCCTTCTTCCTCTTTACCAGCTCGAGTACGCTTCCCAGCTGAGGCCCTAGCAGTCGAACGGAGTCGAGTCTCAGAGAGAGAGAGAGAGAGAGAGAGAGAGAGAGAGAGAGAGAGAGAGAGAGAGCTGCAATGGGAAATTATTCCTCAAAGCAACAACACAAGCGTGTTAGAGACACCGATGCTTCGAGTCCGACCATTTCGAAGAAACAGAGACACAAAAAATTGGTTGAATTACAGTCAGAGCAGTGCGAGAGCGAATCGCCTCTTCTTCTTCCCTTTTCGGACTCTTTGGAGAAGATCGATGTGCCATCGGCATCCGAAGCAAATTCTAACCTACCTGCTTCATCCACCTCTGAGAATGGAAACAATTACTATGTATTCTTGAACTTTAGAGGGTCTGATACTCGGAAAGGCTTCGTCGATCACCTCTACCAAAGACTCAAAGCTGTGGGCCTGAGGTGCCATGCAAACCCTGTCTTTAGAGATGATGAGGACCTCCCCTTCGGCGAGAATATTGGTGAAAATCTCATCAGTGCAATCGAGCGCTCTAAGGTTTCAATCCCAGTCATCTCGGAAAATTATGCTGATAGCGAATGGTGCCTCCGCGAGCTCATCCATATAATGAAGTGCAAGGAAAGCAGAGGACAAATGGTCTTGCCCGTGCTTTACAAGGTGACACCCAAGGATGTGCGACAGCTAGAGAGGAGCTTTGGAAAGGCCTTCGAATCCTGTAAGGATAAATTTGAGGAGGAGGTCAAGCAACAGGGGCTGCTAGCTCTCAGAAAGGCAGTTGATCTTAGAGTATTCGAATCAGAGAAATTTGCTGATGGGTACCTCGTTTACCTTCTTTTAACAGATCCTTGTCGGAAGAACTTTTCTATTTATCATCCTTAATCTATGCTTTGTGGAGCCATTAATAAGTTCTTATGTGTTGTGTTGTTTGACAGGCGTGAAGGGGAGTTGATAAATGAACTCGTAGAAATAATATTGCATAAGCAACAACATGATTTTCAACCGCATCTTCCTGTAAACTTGGTTGCAATCGAGGATCATGTGGCTAAGCTTATGGAATTGGTGGATCTTGCTTGCCCGGACACTCGAATTATTGGGATTTGGGGGATAGGTGGCATCGGTAAGACAACTTTGGCTACGATCATCTATAAAATGCTTTTTGACAAATTTAAGTGCCGGAGTTTTCTCAAGGATATTAGAGAAACAATTAATCGCGAGGGTGTCAAGTGTGTCCAATCTCTACTGCTCTCAAATATAAGGAAAGGTCCTAAAAGTACAGTGCATGATCTCGAAATGGGGATTAATATGATCCGATTAAGTTGTGAAAAAAAGAAGGTTCTTATTCTTCTTGACGATGTGGATCATCCAAACCACCTCGATAATTTGATTGGAGGTTGTAAATTCTTGTTAGGAAGTAGGATCATTTTCACATCTCGACATAAGGCCATTAATTGTCAAGATAAGGCCTTGTTGGAGTCTACATACTGGTATGAACTCCAAAAAATGAATATTGAAAACTCTTTGCTTCTGTTTAGCATACATGCCTTTGAAAAGAAACCACCTCCAAAACAACTAGCAACTCTTTCTCGTGATATTGTTGCCATCATAGGAGGGCTTCCCTTAGCTCTCACGGTTATAGGTTCACGCCTCAAAGGAGAAGAAGATCAGGGAATATGGGGAGAAATGCTAGAGAAATTGAGGAATGTGCCTGATGAGGAGGTACAACAGCAGTTGAGGATAAGCTATGATTTATTAGAAGATGTGGTTAAAAAAATGTTTCTAGACATAGCATGTGTTTTCATTGGAATTGACAAAAGAATTGCCCCCTACCTATGGGATCACAAATTATGTCCAAGAATTGGATTGAAAAAGCTGATTGACCGCTCATTAATATATGTTGATTATGACAATAAGTTGAGAATGCATGATGAATTAAGAGATTTAGGCAGAGCTATCGCTCGTCCAGCAAATAAGAAGCTTTGGGATTGTAGCAGACTATGGGACAAGGAAGTCATGATAGTTCTAAGGCGCAAGGTAACAATTACTTCTACTTTTGGCCTATTCCATGTCCTTTAATGGTAGCACCTCAAATAATTATTATTGTTCTTTTTCTCTATATCTTTGACCATTCTTAGTATGTTTTTAGCATTTTCTTGGTAAAAGCTAAATCCAATTTTGGCCTTTTGTTTATAAAAACTTTGCACTCGTGACTATGAGTCTCGGAAAATGGCTATTGACATCTTTTTTTAGCAGGTATGTTACTCCTTCGTTCCACATTGCTTGTTGAAACGCACAGGTTTGAAAATTTAATTTATGCCACTTATATATCCGGCTATAATAGTCATTACAAATTTAACAAAAACTTTACTGCCAATCATTACTTTCTTTCTTTTTTTTAATATTATCTTCCCAAAATATATCGGGAATTTATTTTTGAAGTACGTTGACGTGAAAATAAATACATGGACGTGAAAATAAATGCATGGGTTGATAAATGTTAATTAAGAGTATATAACCACATGCTAAACTGTCAAATTTACTTTCTTTTTTTCATACTTAAATGGATCTGCTTAATTCATGGATCACATATTATCCACCTTTTTCACCCTTGAAATGTACTTATGCATGATATATGTGATGGTATCCTTCTCAAGAATATAATGCATTATCTCATCTTTAATTTTCAACTGTGAATAGGTGCAATTTGCTTGAGTGCAGGTTCTAATTTATGACAACAAAAAGAAAGATTTTAGTTGAATTATTTGCACCTCATGACTATACTTAAGATTTTGTTCAATTCGAAGTAATAAGATCTTATGTAGCGGTTTCATTTGTACGAAGAATTTTTACAATTTGTTTTCTAGGATTTGCTATGCATGTTCACAATTTAAATCCAATATTATAATGTCAATGCTTAAGTGCATGTCTTAACAAAAAGAAAATTGAAAATTTAGTCTAAATTGTATGACTCAGTGAATGTCATTAACGTAATTGAAGAAACACCTTGAAATATATTAATTTTTAGAATAATCTAGAGATGCATAATTAGGTTAGTTGATTACCTGAAACAACACTACATAGTTTGATGACTATTACTCGATAATTAATAGAAAATCATTAGTTATCTTGTTAGTTAAAGCACTAGTAAATTTTAAAAATTACATTTAAATTTTCAATTGTGAATTTAGCTTTTCCTTTAGCGTCACTTTTAGTCAAATTAACAAATTACATAAATTAATGATGGAAGATTGTTCAAGATACATTAATTTATAAAGGAAGTGGCATGGTTAAGGTTTTTTTTTTTTAAATTTTTGTTATGAGCTCTGCGCGTGTATCATGGAACATTCATGTTCGTTGATATGAAAGATGGGAACTCAAAAGATTTCGATACGTGACGTAACAACATAAGGCTATTCTACGCAGCTTTCATAATGATATCCTAGTGTTCATGCTGGTGGGATCTAGTCATAGGTATTTTGGGCACATAATTCAACATTGTGCAAAACTAAGGAACGGTTATTACAATAGAAGAAACTAAATAACAACTAACATATGATTTTGTACATATTCTTACAAAGTAATTTTCAACCAAAAACTGAAAAGGAAGATCGAATTTAAGAAAGTAAATGATTGAAGGAAGTAAGTGACGGAATAGTGGGAGGTGAAAGAAATAGTATTCTCCTCAATGTATCTGCCTTTGGTGTTATACAATATCCACCTTTATTCTGTAATGAGCAAGCCTTTCCTGGTAGGGATTAGTTGAGCCTTAACGCATCCACACAAACAATGCAATGCAAAAAGAGGAAAATGATAATAATCGCTATCCTTTATTTACTAATTCTTATATTTTTATATGAACGGGTGAATGCAAAAATGCACCAACAAATTCTTAAGATCAAGTCAAATTTTATGATTGAATGGGGCAAATTCAATGATGACTAATTGAGTAGTGCGCTCACCTTAGAGGAGAATTATCCATTCAAACCCAAATCTACTATATAAATGTCAATTTGGTTATAAACTTACCAATTTAGCCCTGAATCTTGGCGCAAAATTCCAATGTAGTCCTTCTGATTAATTTTTATCACAAATCGTTGACATTGAGGGCCAATTATTTTCAGCCGTCCTACATAGCACACCGTCACTTCAATGATTTCATATGAAAATTGACCGGAAGGACTATATTGAAATTTCATGCAAAAGTCTAGAACTAAGTAGGCAAAATTGATAAGTTTTGGGTTGATTAGACAATTTCTCCCTTGTCTTAGGATTAGTTGTTGAGCTTTGAGCCTGAATATCCAAAAATGAAAAGTTGAGTTCAATAGACCAAATTCTTGTTTCCATCCAGCCATATGCCAAAACCAATAATATTTTATGAACGGGAAGGGAATGAGTTGTCATCTTTTATGAATGCAAAAGTCTGATTAGGTACTTTTTGTTTTTGAAATGTGTAACAGTTCTCACATATGTCAAAGGGACACCAGTTGTCAATATTATGTATGTTACAAAATTTAATTTCAAAATCTATAAGAAAAATAGACTAATTTTGTATAGGAGTTTCAAATAAAACATAAAAAATTGGGGCATACGAGTGAAGATCGACATATTCATGATCATATAATTGTAGAAGATCAGATATATTTCTTTTTCCCTATAGGTGTAGACAAAATGCATCAGCCACAATAACATGCAAAGTATACTAACAAAAGGAGGGTGGCTGGTATTTACAATCATCAATTTAATTTAATTTTTTGTAGGAGGAAAATGAAATTATTGAGGCACTACATCTGGACGAAAGGGGCTCCAGAGAGTTCATGAAGCAAGAGAGCTTCAAAAATATGCCTAACTTGAAGTTCCTTCATGTGAAGGATGTAGATTTTGATGGAGATTTCGAAGGATCACTTGTTGAATTAAGATGGCTAAAGTGGGGGAGATGTTGCGACTCTTTCAAGGCGACCAACTTTCATTTGGAGAAATTAGTCGTACTTGATTTATCAGGTGATTTTTTTAATGGAAACTATATTAATGAAAATTGGAGAGGATGGAGTTCAATTAAGGTAAAGATGAAAAAGGCTTTTTCTTTTGTTACATTTGATAATAAATCATTCTATATCTAACTGCTAATCTTGGAATATGTTTTTTCTTATAGATGGAGAGGTTGAAAGTTCTCAATCTTTCGCGGTGCTCCAGACTAAAGAGCACCCCTAATCTCTCCGCATTTAAAAATTTAGAGATGCTAATCCTCAAAGAGTGTGTTTATTTGGAGGAAATCGACCCTTCCATTAGAGATGTCAAGCGCCTCGTTTCCTTGAACTTGAGCCATTGTAGAAGTCTCAAGAAGTTACCTGAACAACTTGGCGAATTAGAAAATTTGGAGGAACTTATCGTAAACAAGACTCCGATAAAAGGAATCCCTTCTTCAATTGGAAAGTTAAGAGAGTTGGTTGAGCTGGACTTGTCATATACACGTATTAAAGAATTACCTGAATTTATTGGGCAATTGAACAAATTGAAAATTCTGAAGATTTCTTATAGCGACATAAAAAGGTTACCAAGCTCTATCGGGAAATTGCAAAGCCTCCGGGAGCTCGATGCCTACGGATGCTTTCACCTGGAAGGACAAATTCTTATCGATAAAGGTGGATTGTCTTCTCTAAAGACCCTTTATTTAAAAGACACAAATATTTCTAGCTTGCCAGAAAACTTAGATCAACTTTCTTCTCTCGAGCACCTCCATTTATATCGTTGTTATGGGCTTCAGTCACTCCCAAAACCTCCTTGTAGCTTATCATCCCTACAGCTCACCTGTCGAAGCAATGAGCTACCATCACTCTCTCACCTGAAGCATCTACAGGAGCTCATCCTTGATTCTTGCATGTCTCTTCAAAGCATCCCAGAGCTTCCCTCCTGCATACAGAAGCTTTGCGTTTGGAGATGTCCCAAATTGGATGGACTAAAGCAATTGGATGGACTGGAAGCTTTAAAATCCCTAAGAGAGTTGGGCCTATCACTATACTCTAATGAAGAGGCAGATAATCTCCATGCGATACAAGGCCTTGAAAAATTGGGATCCCTGGAAGTGGTGGATATCTCTAAGCGCAAGCACATTCAAGAGCTGGACCTTTCAAAGTCGGAGCATCTAAAGCGGTTGAATGTTAGGGATTGCAAAAGCTTAGTTGAAATTCGCTGCCCTAGTAAATTCGTGGACCTCTTTGATAGGCGTGGGTGCAAGTCACTCGAGAAATTTCCGGACTTTTTACCACGCAACGGCCATTATTATTGAGGGAAGAAATAGCAAGAAGTTGACTGAGGTTTGCGGGCTATAGTCGGATCTTCATGAGGAAGCCAACAAGGTTGCCGAGGATGTGGTGCTATTCTGGGCATTGGGGCAAGAAGAGAAGGAGGGTGGAAATCAAGCACAGAGAGAAGGGGAAGAGATTGAGGGGTCCAGCATCATCTGGTGGTCCATTTCTATCTTCTTCCGGTGGACGACGATGGGACGACGATGGGACGACTTATTCGAAAGTGAGATTCATGCTCACATGCTCCACTAGTTGAGAAATGGATTTCGACTTGTAATCTCACCCACTCACCGATTGCTTTGACCCTTTGTGCTCCAGCCTGAAATGGAAGAGAGAGAATGTTGGAGGCAAGGAATCTAGTGAAGGATCTTCACGTTGGGTCTTCATTGCTTCCGATTGCCATATCTTCAAAGTCGAGGTGATTAGACCCCTTTTAACATTAATCCACTATTGTCGCCGATCAATCGGTCTATTCATCGATTGATTCTTGGCGTGATTGGTGCATGCGCATTCTAGTGATTTGAGGTTTTTAGTCGCTATTGTTGGTCTGATTTTGGATGTTCGATGTCTACACACGGAGGAAATGAATTGAGACTAATTCAAGCTTTTCTGCATGTTCAGCGAAGCATGTTTAGTTGTCTTGTTATATTTATCAACTTGCAATTCCTGTTAGGTGCAGAGATTTGCTCAGTTACTCTTCTACCAGTTTGTTATGGTGTAATGAGATAATTATAACAGCTTTCGATTAGGTTTCGTGTCAATGGTGGTGAATTTTTCTTATGTTATCTGAGCAGTCATAGAGCATGTATAGCAGGATTATCAGGACTTGTGAGCCTATTACAGGTTTAGGTTGATTTTATCACCCTGTCTAGGTAGCGTGGAAATTGACTGCAAAGTTGTCGGAACTAATGTGTACTAACTTCAGGTTGAACATGAAGATTACCTTGATTGATGAGGTTCTACTTTCACAGCTATTTCTTTCCTATTCTCAGATCTTGAAGCACCTTGAGGGGTGATGAGAAGTGGAAAGATGAACAATCTCCTGTGACCATTTGTTTGTACCTATGAACCAAAGTAGCATTTTCTCCATGAGTATATGAAAATTCCTTCTCATAAAATTCTCCGATGATGTCTTCACTCATCCCAGTTAGCTAATAACGTAGTGAAATGGTGTCGAAGGCTACTAATTTCACACGGAAAAGGATGCTAATGTCCAAATTGTTGTGATGGTGATATGGCTTGTTCATTTTGTCCTTACCTTTTCTTTGCTAGCTTTCTAGTTGAATGGAATTGCTCCTTATCTCCTTCCGACTGTGGGAAAATGCAAAAGCTTGAGCTACGATACTAGAAGTCCATTGGTTTCTTCTTTCACCAGGAGTTATCAAGCTCTAACATTGTGGTGTGTTTGGAAGAACTTTTGCTTTTAACTTTCCTCTATACTGTTGTTTTTAGCATTTGCAATGCGTCTTTTGTTCAATACTTAGTGCTTCAAATCCTCAGAAAGCATAAAACTTTGCATTTTATGGCCAATTATAGCAAAATAATTCTTGTCTTGCTGACAAGGTCAAGAGGCACCTTTTGATTTCCAACGTTGAAACAGAAACACCATTAAATTTGTTTCTATTTCCATGGTTGGTTTTCATTCTGTCATCCTCTGTATGGATCCTCTATAATGTGATGGTCTTTCTTTTTGAAGGTTACAAATTCAATGCTAGTCGATTGTTGCCCACACTGATGCGAAATTCAGAGTACAAAGCTGACTGAATCTGACAATAAGTGGCTTTTCTTTTAAGTTAACTAAAGATTTCAGTTCACAAAAAGAACAGAGGATTTCCATTGTCTTGTGGATAACAGTGTGAGATCCAAACCAGAAGTATGGAGGAAGTCCTTAAATCAACCGTATTGCTTTCATGTTTTTCAGATAAATATGACAAGCAATCAATGGATAGCTAAAAAGGTGATTTGCTTTTAAGTCCTTTAATGTTTAAGAGCTGATCTAGATCTCTTAATGCCATCTTTTCTTGAACTATAGCTCAAATCATAATGTTTTGTTACAGCTGCCACAGAATGGAATTGGAAAGCCACTCCCGCAATAACTGTGGTTTCGCCAAAAATTCGCACCATTTTTGGCTAGCTGATGGCAGGGACAAAAAATCTTCAGAGCTCGGGTATTACCTAGCTATTTATGGCACTGAAATGAAGTGGGAGGAGCTGTGCATATGATCATTAATTCTGTGGATAGCTTAATTGGTATCACATCAGAAGCGAGGACTTCCCACTATAACTGTAATCTTGACATTGGAATAGCTCATTGGCAATATTAGGAGTGCAAATTGACTTGGAAGATGCTAGTCATGTTCTTTTATTATCATTTTCACAACAGTTTGATGCATGTCTTTGAATCCTGATGAAAGAAATCATATTCTTTCATTACAATTCACGCAAAAAGAATTCCATAATGATGGAGAACACATACACCCCATGTAGAATCATGAAGAATATTTGCATGACATCAGCACAACCGAGAGCTGGTTTTGGAGATCATCTGTGTTTCCTAGTAATTGTAAATATAGCAGGTAAAGTATCATAGTCAATTAAGAGTAGCTGCTTCACATTAGTAATTTTAGTTTGGCATGGGGTTGTGTCGATGCCTTATTGTTTCTTGTCTTATTTCAAGTAATCTCGAGGTCGACTAAGCGAATGCAATGCTTCAGCATCATCTAGCTTGTGATCCTGGTAGGAATGAAAATAGATAAGAATGCATTTGAAGCACATTGGATGTCATTATACGTCATCAGTTACAGAGTAAGACTCTTCATCCTTGACATCACATGAATATGTTGTTATGCGAATAGAGAGTATTACCTTTTTTCAAGTTCTATTAAAGTTGGTTTCCTAGAGCATAGGATGTTTATTATGCGATTCTTTCTTTCATTCATGCATAATAAAACAGAACTTCATTCATTATTAGCAAAAGTTCCACCCAAAAGCTTATGTCCACTTATTAGACCGCATGTATATAACCCCTATTGATACCCTTTATTCAATCAATGTGGAATAACACTTCTAAGGATTGATTGATCATAGGAAGTACTCATGTTTATGTGGTTTTGATTGCATTTTTAGTGGCTTATGTCTACTTATTCTGTCATGGATTAATAAGCCATTGGATATACCATCATAAGATTATTACTTTTCTCAAATTCAGGACACTGATGTTGAGATTATGAATATCCATGGATCTATATTCCACTTTCTTTGTCAATTGAAGTGCTAATAGATTGCTCAATATGATGATGGATTCATGGCCTTGATCCAAAAGTAACATATTGTACAGTGGAAAAACTGGTAGGAATCATGTTGCGCTCTTTCTTGTTTTTCATCTTGCCTAAATCCATCTCACATGTTCAGACCGTCAGTCAGTGTCTTTAATATGTTTGTTCTTCATTTGGCGATGACAATTTCTCATGCCCCTGAAGCTTTAAATGACCAGGAGCTTCACTGTTATTTTGGCAATGATGTGAGATACGAACCAAACATCTGGGGAATGGATACAACAAGGACATTCTTTAAGCTGATTGCATTGTGTCGTGCTTTGTGAATGGGAGTTGTCTGTCATAGTAATTAAAATAGGCGCTATACTTCACTCCTAGAAGGTTTGAGAGCTGATCTAGATCCATGAATGTCTATTTTTCTTGAACTTACTTAGTAACTACTCTTTTTTTTTCTTTTTTTTTCTTTTTTGAAGGACAGTAATTTTCCTCAAAATAACCCCACCTATATGTACTGAGTATCCTCAAATTTAGAAATGTCATGACCCAAGTTTCAGAACAAGTCTGGCCTGAAGGAGATGTGAAAAACTTAGAAGACCCAATTCCCCAATTAAGATATATGTTACTGAAGTTGCAGGACTTGATAAGTTGCTAAAGTAGAATACCATTCATTGGCAGTTCAATTGAGATACACGAATGGAGCATTAGTTCAGATAAAAGTGAAACATGAAAGTTTTAATAGATATACAACTGTAATGTTCTGAGTAAATCTACCAGAGAGGAGTAGCTCAAGACGGTGAAAAGAGAATAGGCTTACCTGGAATTCTGTAATTCCCTTTCAAAATCATATAATTTTTCTAAGTTCCTAATTATTACCGCCTCACTCCAACCTAAAACTCAACGAAAGTTCAAAACTTTTTCAAAATTAATTAAGCAAACCTAACAATTAGTGGAGGAGAGAAGATATGATGATAAAATTCAGGTCAATGGAAACTGGGACTCACCAACATCAGGCTCCAATGTTGCGCTGTTCAAGTCAGAAACAAGCTTGCTGATGGAGTCTTTAGTTCCATTCTACATAAAAGAAATGTCAGAAGATGCAACAGTTAGGCTAAAATTAAATGGTACACAGAGAAAATGTGTAGAACCCATTGTGGTTAGCATAAAAAGGCAGTTCTCATGAAGTTGACGAAAGAAGAATTTCGAGTTTCCGGAGTTTGCAGTCCCCCGAATTGCCAATGCAGGCAGATCTGATTGGGACCACTTTCGTTATCTTTCTACACCTACATTTTCATTTACCACAAGTTAAATTAGACTGTGTCACGAAAGGAGACAGAGAGGAACTCGTGAAGAAAGATGTCAAGGAAAAATTGTATTCCTTTCATTGAATTGTAATCTCTGTACAAGATGTATTTAATTACATAGAAGAATCAATAAAAGGAAATAGAAATATTCTCCTATCTTTACAGTCCTCAAATAAGAGACTTTGTATCAATTTACAATTGATATATTCTAAGTAAATCATAAGTGAATCATATCTTCCAACACTCCCCCTCAAGTCGGTGGTCTATATATGTCAAAGACACCAAGCTTGTTTAGAAGATATGTATGTTGTCTTTGACAAAGAGGTTTAGTAAATATATCCGCAGGTTGCTCCACGGTTCTGATTCCTTTTGTCTCGACTATCCCTTCTTGAATCTTCTCTCGAGTAAAATGACAATCCACTTCTATATGCTTTGTCCTCTCATGTAGTACAGGATTTGCTGCAAGTTTGAGTGCTGAATCATTATCACAAAATAGTAGAGTTGGTCCTTTAACTTGTGCCCCGAGATCCAGAAGTAGACCCCTTAACCAAACTATTTCACAAACAATCTTGACCATAGATCTATATTCAGCTTCAGCTGAAGATAACGATATAGTAGATTGTTTCTTTGTCTTCCATGAAAGTAATGATTCTCTGAACTTGATATAGAAACCAGTGATAGATCTCCTACTCATAGGACATGTGGCATAATCCGCATCACAATAGGCCGTCATTTCCATGTTGCATTTTCGAGAAAGGAGTATCCCTAAGCCTGGACATGTCTTCAAGTATCTCACTATCTTCAAGGCCGCATTCATGTGAGATTGTTTTGGACTCTGTGCATAAATTGACTAAGAATCATCGTACAGCGATATCTGGCCTAGTCATGGTCAGATATACAAGTTTTCCTACGAGTCTTTGATATCCTGATGGATCTTTTAACAGAGGATCATCAAAAGAGGATATACCAGTATCATACTCAATAGAAGTCAGCTTGGCATTTTGCTCGATAGGAATAATTGCTGGTCTGCAGCCCGAGAGTCCTGCTTCTGATATGATCTCCATCACGAATTTTTGTTGGCATAGAGAGATTCCTTGATCTGAACGAGCTATCTCAATTCCAAGAAAATACTTAGGTGGTCCTAAGTCTTTGATGTGAAAAGTGGAATGCAGATACTCTTTAAGTTTCTTTATAGCAGAATCATCATTTCCCATGATAAGTATGTCATCAACATAGATCATCAAATAAATAGATGACATACCTTTTGTCCAGGTGAATAAAGCATAGTCATACTTGGATTGTTTGAACCCAGTAGCCATAAGTGCATTAGTGAATTTGGCATACCATTGCCAAGAGGCTTGCTTTAATCCATAAAGAGATTTGCGGAGACGACATACCTTAGACTCCCCCTGTCTCCGTAATCCTGGCGGAAGTTCCATGTATATCTCCTCATTCAGATCACCATGCAAGAAAGCATTATGAATATCCATCGATGCAAAGGGCCAGATCACGAAAAGCAAAGAACCGATAGGAAAGAACGAACAGTGACATCTTTTGCTACTGGCGAGAAAGTTTCATGATAGTCGAATCCTTCGCGCTGTGTGAAACCTTTGGCCACTAACCGAGCTTTATATCTTTCGACATAACCATCTGCTCTGTATTTAATCTTGTATACCCACTTACACCCAATGGGTTTGCGATGAGCGGGTAATGATACTATATCCCAAGTTTGATTTTCTACCAAGGTATGTAATTCTGACTCCATGGCCTTTTGCCAATGAGGAGCATTTCTTGCCTCGTTATAACTAGAGGGTTCTAGTTCCTCAGAAATACGGCTCATACAACACAAATGTTCTGGCGATAATCTATCAAAGGAAATATAAGCGGAGATAGGGTAACGAGTATTTGATGATCGTGTAGAACCACATATAAAATCTTTCGTCCAAGTTGGTGGACGAGTAGCTCGACCAGAACGTCGCAGTGGCTCATGTGGTATGACAGATGATTCTTCAGTAAGATTTGCTTCTGGAGAATTCCTTAACTGTGTCGGTTCTTCTATAGTAGAGTCTTCAATAGAATCACGAATGGGGTTTTCAATAACCACTGGGAACAAAATATCTGCTGGTCTCGGAGGAGAAGCAATAAGAAGTGTTCCCCCAGAAGATAAGTCCTCTTCCATGAAGAAGTGATCATCCCTTGTCTTCTCATCTTCAGATGAAGATTTGAAATGTGAGAATGGAAAAATATCTTCATGAAAAACAACGTCCCTGCTGACAAAAAAATCCCCAGAAGATGGTTCATAAAGCCTGTATCCCTTTTGCAAAGTTGGATATCCCATGAATATGCATTGTCTGGCACGTGGTGCCATCTTATCTCTATGCCCGACTGTAGTCATGTAGCAAAGACTTCCAAAGACTCTGAGATGACTCAAATTTGGTTTCTTTCCATATAAAAGCTCAAAAGGTGCCTTCCCTTTTAGAATTCGTGACGGCATGCGATTGATCAGATATGCTGCCGTGACCACACAATCTCCCCAAAAATTCTCAGGAATAGAAGCTTGGAATTTAAGAGCTCGTGCTACTTCTAAAAGATGACGATGTTTTCTCTCAACAATTCCATTTTGTTGGGGTGTATATGTGCATGAACTCTCATGCAAGATTCCATTTAAGGAAAATAAAGAGGCACATTCAGCATTAAAAAACTCTCTTCCATTGTCAGTTCGTATCCGACGGATTGCTTTTCCAAATTGTGTTTTAGACAAGGAAAGGAAAGTCTTTATGTGAGAAAAGACCTGATTTTTAGATTACATAAGAAATATCCATGTGGCACGAGAGAAATCATCCACAATTGTGAGAAAGAAACGAGACCCATCATGATTCAAAGTATGATACGGCCCCCAAACATCAGCATGGATTAGAGAAAAAATCTCATCTGTTCTAGAAATGCTATTTGGAAAGGAAGCACGTGTTTGTTTTGCCATAGGACAGATCGGACATTCAGGACAAGGGAATGATGCAGAGTGGCCCAATCTTTTATGACTAAGAGAATTTATTTCATTGGTAGCAACATTACACAATGACTTATTGAATGCAACAGAAGATAATTTAGAAAGATGCAGAAACTTCATCCAAAAAAATAGCCCTTGATTGACTCTACCCAAGCCCATCAGTTTGCCAGTCGAAAGGGCCTGAAAGAAGCATTTATCAGAATGGAAAAGGATTCGACATGAGTTTTCTTGACAAGCTCGAGCAACTGATATGAGATTGAAGTGAAACTCAAGGACATATAATACATTTCTAAGAGTAATAAGGGAACTAAGATTCACAGTGCCAGTCATTGTGACTTTAGTAATGTGTCCATTCGGTAGCTGTACCGATATGGGGATAGATAATTTGACAATGTCAAAAAGAAAGGTTTGATCACAGACTATGTGGTCACTAGCACCTGAATCAATAATCCATGCATTTTTTGAAATTGAATTCATCAAGCAATAAGAAGTACCTGTGAAACTTCCACCCTTATCGAAGCATCCAATTTCTTCAATGCTTCCATCACTTCTTGATATTGTTCATGGGTAAATCGTATTTCCCATAGGTTGGCCCGATACCTGAAAACCGAGGACAATTTCCCTCTCTTTTTCTCCCGGTTTTCCATGAAATTTCCAACAGTTCTCAATTGTATGGTGTGGACGCTTACAATAATCACAATACATTTTACCTTTTTCCTTTGGGCCCATTATTTTTTGCAAAAGGATATCTGGTCGTGGGCTGAGCTGAGTGGGTTGAAAAATTCCCATATGGCCCATCGGATGTGCGAAATGAATTTTCGCGTGGGCCATTTAGCCCATAAGAGCTTGCGGACCGATTGGGTCCAGCAAATAGGTTTCCGCGTGGCCCATCTGGCCCATAGAGGCTCGCTGATTATGAGCCATTCAATCCAGCTAGATTGACACTCCGCGAGCCGTTGGATCCAGCCGGATCCAAGAATAGATCACCACCGTCCGATCGGAGGAACAGATCACCACCGTCTGTGGTCTTCCTTATAAACCTAGGGTTTTCGCCATTTGCGAACCCTAGATCCGCCTCTCCTCTGTTCTTTCCGAACCCTAGATCTGCTTCTCCTCTGTTCTTCTGCGAGGAACAGAAATGGCTCCTCACGGCGAGGACCATTCCATTTCCTCCCTGGCTAGTCCGTCGCTCTTTGTTGGCTCTCCTCTTGTGTGGCGAGTTGATAGATTCGACCGAGACTCGGCAGGGGCTCCACGGTGAGTATCTGGGAACGAAACGACTGGTAAGTGTCGTTGAGGATGAGGAGGAAACGAATCGCCTTCTCCCTCTCTCGTATGTGCTTGTATTGTGCATGTATCTGATCGGGCCAGTTGAAATCCTCTTCTGCTGCCTCTAATTCGTTCCATAGGGCCGAAAGCCTATTGTAAATTGTCGCAATTGTCATATTCCCCTGTTTCAAATTTGAGATCTGCTATGTGAGTGAAAATTTTTTAACTTGATCGAGTTTTCCATACATCTCTTGTATGTTTTCCCACATCCTTTTTGAATCCTCCGTCGGGGGAAGTCTGGTCGCGACTTCGGACGCGATGCAGTTTCCTATCCAGGTTCGGACTAGTTGATTGCATCTCCTCCATAGTCGTGCCATTTGCTCGTCGGAGGGAATCGGTAAGGTTCCGTCGATAAAAATCTCTTTACCCTTTGTTACCAGTGCCCTCCGGAATTCACGCGACCAACTTGAATAGTTGTCGGCACCCTTTAGTTGCTGGCTAATGATTTTGAGTTCCGGTCCATCTCCGTTTGTCGTATCAAGGGGGTCGCCGGGTTCCGGGCGGCCACTGGCAGTGAGGATCTAGTATGGAGGAAAGAAACCGGGCATAGGATTCGGGTAGGGATTCGTTCCCTGACCCGAGCCGCTCGACCCATATCCGTGACCCGCATCTTGAAAATCCGAGTAGGGATTCGTTCCCATACCCGGTACAGTCGTTCCGCCCGTCTGCTTCGGGTCGATGGATTGGCTTGCCCCATCATTGATTGGTAGGCCCCCATCGGCTCGCATGCTGCTCTGGTAGCCAGGCGATGATGCATTAGGGTTTAGCCCCTGATACCATGGATATGGCATCCATGGATATGGGTAGCTCGAAAAGGGCTGCCCTAGATTAGCCTGAGCCTAAATTTGCTGCCACTGCATATGTTGAGCTTGCTGTTGGATCTGACTTTGTTGCTGTTCGGATGTAGGAACCACGACTGATGAATCTTGGTCATCCAGGTTTGGCGATACCTCTCTCATAGTTTGATTGATTGAACGTGAGGTAGAATCCTGCGGTTTCGTCATGAGGTAAAGAAAATTGATTCCTGTGGTAACTCTTTTGCAGATAAAGCTTCTTTTAGGTAATCAACAGTTTGATTCCTTCGGCAATGCTTTTTTGGGAATTGGAGTTCCTTGAGGTAATCGAAGCGGAAGCAAGAAATTAGTTCAGAACTGTGGATGGCTCTGATACCATGTCACGAAAGGAGACAGAGAGAAACTCGTGAAGAAAGATGTCAAGGAAAAATTGTATTCCTTTCATTGAATTGTAATCTCTGTACAAGATGTATTTAATTACATAGAAGAATCAATAAAAGGAAATAGAAATATTCTCCTATCTTTACAGTCCTAAAATAAGAGACTTTGTATCAATTTACAATTGATATATTCTAAGTAAATCATAAGTGAATCATATCTTCCAACAGATTGCACAGCTAGATATAACGGGTCTATGCAATGCCATTCAGTTTAGTATATCTAAAAAGCCATCGACCTAAGTCTACCATCAATTTTCCATTCAAGCCAACAGGATAAGAGAGCACTTACACACTTCCAGTTTCCCCCTGCGAAGTCCACCTCTAAGTAGAAAGTCCATGCTGATTCAAACAGCCAAAAAGGATGAGTAAGTTCATAAATAGCATCGCTCCCAAAATTCGATGGAACAGAAAGGTATGCTTTGGCGGTGATCACCCTTCGCATCTAGGAGGAGAGAGAGAGAGAGACCGAGAGAGAGTGAGGAGTGAGGCCATGAGTGAAGGGCCTCCTCCGGTAGCCACCGCGCCTGGACCTTGGCCATCAACCCTTGCCGACACGTGCTTTTCCCTATGGTAATGGTCGCCGTGCGTTTCTTTTTCCATTGTTTCGAGTTGTGTTGATTCCCCGAGGATCCCGGGTCGGAGGCGTGCGAGCTGACCGGATGTAGTCCGATCTATCGAGCTTGCCCACCGTTCACCCCTCCCCCGGCGCCCGGGCGAGCCGGGCGAGGGCCCTCGACCGACCTTCTTTTATGTGCCCCGCTTTTGCGCTTTTCCCATGTTTTGCACAACATACTGAGCCGGGGTATGCGTGTTGGGTTCTCTTATGTTGTCCTTCGCTGATGTTGAGCATTCCTTGCTGACTCGTGTTGAACTTTGAGCCGGTTCTAAGCCCTATTCTCGTCTGTGGTTTCGTTTCATCTGTCGCCCACCACATGTTTGACAAAATGCCTCTAAGAGTCGATTTAAAATGGTTATGGTCAATTTGGCTATGGTTTGGAAATCAATTGAGTAATCGTACATTAAACCTAAACTCAACATATAGTGGGTTTTCCGAGTACTTTATTACACTTTTATTTTAGCATATTCTTCGTATTGCTTTCTTCATGATGAACGTTGGCGAGGAGAGTGAGCGAGGGTCTCTGTTATGCATATTACCGAATCTCCAGTGATGTTTGCGTTGAACTCGTGTTTCGTCCCATTCTCTATATCCATGTTTTGGGCATTTTTGTGAAGCAATGGGTGCGAGTGTCGAATCAATGAACGATGGTGATATTTCGATGATAGCCAACAAAGATGGTTTGGTAAACACTCGGAGTAGCAAGGACAGTTCCCCTCGTGACGTGGATGTCTTGTTTTAGATGAAGATGGGTTGTTGATTTTCCTCTAGCGTCTCAATTCTTTAGTCTGATTGAAAGAAGGGATCTGGGAGGGACTAATACTGAAGAGGGAAAGTGCAGGCGTCGGAGAAGGGAAATGTGGGAAGATTTGGCCGTGGGCTCGTTGGACTTTGGGGTTTAATGGAGATTTATGGGCTTGAACTTCGCTAAGATTGGTAAATTTGAGCCGGTTTACACTAAGGGAGTTTGGGCCAATTTGAATTAGGTGAATCTGGGCGGGGGCTTGTCATAAAAGAGTTCGGGTCCCCTCCGGTTTTGGCAAATTGGACTTCGCTCGGTCCTTTTCTCAAAAGGCTTGCTCTAATAGCCAGTCTTCTGTGCGTGAAGCCCAAATTTGTGTGACCAGGCTTTTGTCCTCACCCGGACCGGGCCCAAGGCCCGGCCCAACTCTTCTTTTCCCAATTAAAAAATTAAATAAAATACTTTTATTAAAATTAAAATTAATTAACAATTCCAAAAAAATTGTTTTATTAAATCAGAAAAAGATTTTTAAAAAATGGTTTTTTTGGGCAGTTCTCTCTAAAAGTGTGAGAAAATCCTTGATAAATGTTTTTTGCTCAAAATTGAACAAGCCTAAGGCTTTACAATAGGGTTTGAATGGTTCTTAGATACAAAGGCCTTTGACTGTGCCATTTCCATATGATGATTATGGCTTCCCCTTGCTTAGTCAGGATTGTGTTTATTTATTTTTTAGTGATAGATGCTTGCTTTTTCATGCAATTTATTCGATGTCACTTTGGTTGTCAATTGTTATGTTAATGATTACGTACCTCTATGATCACCTTACATGTTAGTAGATAGATATAAAATCAATTTAGACTGCTTAGTAAAGATCTTTTTTTAATGAACAAAATTAGATTCTATGATTGCACAGGAAGTAAATTACACTCTCACACTTCATTCGGTTTCTAGTTGACCCTAATAGGGTAGTGGCAACTCATTTTTCAGAAAATTCTCATAGCATCAATTTGAACACCCAACTACACACCTAAATTATAAGCCATAGGCCTGTCCTTTAAGCAATATTCTTAAACAATCTGCCCAAAGCCTTTGTAAGTTTTACTCTCTCAAGCACTTTTGGTTGAACATTTGATTGTGTATGCTACAGTTCCTCGTAAGTTCAGCACCGCCTCAGTCGATTTCATGATTACACAACAGCCACAGGACTGCTCAGAATAAAGATCCTGGAAGATGAAAATGAGGTTGAGGGGGCTTGGTCCGTAGATTCAGCCAAATTGGTATCTTGGGCTTCAACTTGAAAGCTAAAAAACAAAGAGATAACCGTTAACCAATATGTCCTAGGACAGTGATCAACTCGCACCATATAAAAATCTCAATGTCCGAACCATTGCTTATAAAGCAAAATGATTATTTTAGTTGGAACAGATTTTAGTGTAGCCATTATAATCACCCGCCAAAGACGAGACAATGTGTGCATTCATGAAGCTCTCTCGAGATGCCTTGTTGTTTTTTCAAAGGCAAGAAAAGAAAATAGCCGAGTCGTTCCTTCTCGTCATCGCGGGGAGTGGTCTGAGCCAACTTGGATGGCATGCCCTCCGATAATCTGGACGGGAGGCTTTGGCAAAATCGCGCTTATTAAGCTATGCACGACGACGAAAAGGTCCAAGAACAATTTGATTTTAGAATATGGATGTGCAGTTCCGATGGTTTTGATTTAAAGAGAACTCTCGAAAGAGTCCTGAGAGACTCTATTAATCAGGCTAGATCAGAATTCTAGCTATTAGTAAATATGTGGGACATTGAAAATTTATAGACCCATTTGTCATAAAAATTATCAAAAAAAGGTTCTAAATCTATTGCAAATTTTCCAATTCAAACCTTTTTTTTTTTTTGGGCTAGTACAATCTTAAACCTTCTATATTGTATCAATTCAGCCTATCCAGCTAAATTTGGTTGACTGACACTAACATGGATGCCTGCCAACACCAATGGATAATTTTTTTAACGATATTTTATTTTTTTGAATTCTTTTTCCTCCTCCCTCACTCTTCCTCTTGCTCTAGAGGGGAGGGCCGATCGCCGGCCAATGGTGAGCTCACCTTGTCGTTTGCTGGACGAGGGTGAGCTTGCCTAGTCACTAGCAAGGCGAGCCCTTGCCAAATTTGGTGAGAACTCACCTCGCCGGATCTAAGCGATGGATGACACCCCCAAGAGAAAGCAAATCAGAGAAAAAGAGAGATCCCATCAACTGATGTGCATGTCAAAGGGAGGATAACCCACCACCGTTTGAAGGGGAAGAAGATGGTCTATGTGATTTTGCCATTGAGTCACTCCAATTTGTCTCCTCCATCGTGCAAGGGATTTCTTGGAAGTTTTGACACAGCCAAACCATGTGAGGCCGACCTCACCGATCCACTGGCAAGGTCAACCTCATCGTTGCTAGGCGAGGCAAGCCCTCACCAAATCTGACAGGAGCTTACCTCGCTAGCGATTGGGCGAGGTGAGCTCATTATTGGTCGGCGACCGGCACTACCCTCTAGTTGGTCATCAAAGCAAGAGGAAGGAGGAGGGGTAAAAAAAGATAAATAGAAAAAGAAAAGAAAAAAAAATAAAAAAAAAATTCAAAAAAAAATATTATTAAAAAATTATTCGCCAACACCATCTAACGTCCATGTTAGCATCGGCAAAATTTGGCCAAATGGACTAAATTGACATAATTGTGTAAAAGATTTAGGATTGAAATAGCAAAAAAAAAAAAAAAAAAAGGTTTAGAACTAAATTGAAAAAACTATAATAGGTTTAAGACTTTTTTGGTAATTTTCCCTTCATTTGCGATACTTAGCAAACGATGAGAAAAAATTTATTGTGCTTGATGGTGAATAAGATAATGGTCGTCCTCGTAGCATGTGGAATGAGATGAGAGGTTTGTTCACGGCGGAGAGGGAAGTTTCCTAGATACGATAACCACAGTCACAAAGTCATTTTCCTAATGGGATTTGTATTAATATTTAAGTTCAAAGCCTTTCTTGCTTCAAATGGTGCATTCGACTGCAAGCAAGAAATTGCATGCTTCGCAAAACAATCAAGACCATCGAGAAATGCAAGGTAAGGGTGTCAATGGGTCAGGTCCGACCGAGGCGGGTCGAGTTTCTATAATACCCGACCCGATCCAAAATATTATAAAAGTATGCTTGACCCTACCCGACCTAAGACTCGAACAGCAAATAACCCGAACAATCGGGTCGGGTCGGGTCGGGTCGGGTTGGACCTGGTCAGGTGGTGGCCATGATGAAGAGGAGGGTGTGTGCTGGGAGAGAGAGGAGGAAGAGCCGTTGACGGCGGTGGGGTCGACAAGGAGGATGGAATCATAAGGGCTTAAGGCAGATATAGCCATGGTGTCGAGCGTTGAAGGACATCACCCTTGGCTTAGATTTGCATTTGAACTCAAAGACACGGACACTAAGACAAACAGGCATTTGGGGTCAAACAGTTATTAAGATCCTAACCAAACTCAAAACATGTACACTACCCGTCATTTACTCAAACAATATTAAGACCCGACCCCAATATATCCCATTTCTCGTAATCTGGTCTGGTAGAGTCAGGCTGTTTTAACAACCCTTATTGTAAGGGAATTCCTCTTGCTCCGAAATCTCTTAGGTCTTCCCTATCGACGATGACGTGCATCGATAAGAGAAAACAGCAACGTCGAGAATCGGTACAATGATGAAACAACATCCGTCCTTTGCTCAAACTTAGTCAAAATCTATGAAATTTTATATCATGACTTATTGGCTTAGACTATTGCAAAATTCTTCTTTTTTTTTTTTTTTTTTTTTTTGGGTTTTTATTTTGTGGGGGGGTGGTCTTCTCCTCTTAATCAAAGTATTTGCATCCACTAGGTGCAATTACATAGAAGTATATAGACTATAAAATTTTCCCAAATTTTTGTTATTTTGGGAATAACATGCTAGTTTGGTATTGACCTTTGCCCTTAAGTGCAAATTTGACAGTGGATTAATCAAGGATCTGTGCTGTGCGATGGAAGTTAGTGTAACCTGAGGGTTGTTTTAATAACGTTACAATGTGAATTATGCTATTTAAAAATATTCTTGTAAATTATATAGTACGAATTTTCATCTTTCAAGAAATACAAGTTTCAAAATCTAGAAAGAGAACTAGAAAGATAAAATACATATTGTTGGGAATCTTGTTGGGAACTCAGTTCAAACAATGTCGGGTAAATGAATGACCCAAAATGAAACGAGATTCCGTATCAACACATCCAATTGAGCAATATCGCAAATAGAAAAGATTTTTAAGTTTTCAAATGGAAGTAGACATATTAAGACACACAGCATCTTGAGCTATCTTTCAGCACATGTCTCATATGGCAAGTTGCTAATCGAAAGCTTGAGTCCATGCATTCACTGACAGATCTGATTATGCCTAGTTTTTACTTAAAAACTTTAATCGATAGATTAAGAAAAAATTACACATATTCATTGTTCTAAATCACGTCAGTTTTTTGACATGGGAAAACTTTCATCAAACACCTTGACACATGTGCATGTACCTCGTTGTCCCCTTCTATTTGCAGCAATTTTCTTCACAATATATAAGTTAAAGTTTATTGAAATTCACGTGTACGTTTATACAATGACCAATCGGCTTAGAAATCTCTCTCTCTCTCTCTCTCTCAGTTTTGTTGCATCTACCGACTGCAACTGTATCCAAGTATAAATACATTTAAAAAAATTTCATATTTATCACATAAAAGTAGGGAAAATGTTACAAACAATCCCTAAACTTCTACTTAATGTGTAATCTCGTCTCTAGACTTTTCATTTATTCAATTTGGTTCATGAATTATCGATAAATATCCAATCTAGTCCCTAACTATTTGAAAATTGACCAATTTCGTCCTTCCGTTAGTTAAAGTTAACGGAATTGGGCATTTTGGTCTTTTTACTTTTTAATATTTTTTTTTTTTTTTTCTTCTTCTTCTCTCTTCCCTCCACTGGCATGGCGGAGCCGGCCTAACGCAAGCGAGGGCGGCCCTCGTCAGCGTCGGGCAAGGGCCTCCCTCGCTTTACGCCGGCAGGGGCGGCTCTTGCCTGAAGCCCGCGAGGGCGGCCCTAGCTAGCCTAGGGTCACCCTTCCCTCCGCCATGGCCGACGGAGGGAAGAGAGAAGAAGAAGAAAAAAAAAAAAAAGAAAGAGAAAACAATCATCACTTAATGGTTTGAACGGAATGACTAAATTGAACATTTGTTGATAGTTTAGGGTCCAAATTGAGCAAATCGAAAACTTAGGAATGAAATTGAACATTAGATAAAACTTCATAGACCATTTGTAACATTTTCCCATAAAAGTACTTATAGTCATGCAAGTTTGGCATCAACTAGGGATGCAAGCCGGTCCTAGAGGCATTTTTGGGTCGGCCCAAACATACCGGGCCAGACTTTGCTTGGCTCGATAGTTAGCATGGCTCAAAGAAAGGGAAAGAAAAAAAGGCCCTAACCAAAATTACTCGGTTCAATCCGAACTGGTCAGGCCTTAGCCCATAATTTTTTGCTTTTTGATTTTTTTCAAAAATATTTTTCATTAGCAAATTTCAAACTCTGGCACTCAAATATGAAATGATTAAAACAAACTAACTTAAAAGTCATAAATTTCATCAAAAGAAACGAAGTTCGTACATCTTAACTTTATCACAATATAATTTTTTATGACTCGGTTGAAGTTTGATGGTTAAATTATTGTTTTCTACAACATCACACATGTTAACAAATCATATGACTCGTCTCTAAATTTTTTGTTTTTTATTTTTCCTAATTCTAGGCATTTCTTGTTTGTTTAAAAATTTTAGGCTAGACCGGGCTAATTCGGGCCGGAGCACCTTAATTCAGGCTAGTTTGATATGTGATTTTGGGCCTTCCGGACATTTGTTTTATTTTTTTCTTTTTTTCTTTTTTGCATTCTCAACGTCAACCTATGCCAATCGGGAGGAATTATTTTTATTTATGGGTTGCTACAATAATATTATAACGTGATTCCATATTTTATTTTATTTGGCAAACTCACAATGTGATTTTTCCAACTTTTGAGCAACTTATGTGTCAAATTGTGATCATGTTTTAAAACTATTCTAGGATTTTTCTATTAAACTAAGGACGACAATCGAATTCAATTTGGAAATGAAAGGATCCTAAAATAAAAAGATATTTAATTGTGAATCGAGTTCAAAAAATGCAAAAAAATATGAGAAAAATTAACTTTTTGGATGAAAGTGTGTCCAAGTAAATACATTGATGCGCATGATATCTCGAGCTTCCCTTTTGACCCATGCTTCATCCCATGGAGTCATTGCACGAAAGTTTAGGTCCACATGATAATCATTTTATTTTATTCCAAAATTATTTTTTTGTTCGAGACTTATTTTTGAACATAAATTCATTTGGTAAAATCATTTTATTTTTCTATTTCTAGAATATATTTTTATTTCAGAAAAGGTATGAAATAAAAATTAGAACTAAAATTTTTTACTTCTCTATTTTTGGAACAAACGTGAAAAATATAAATACTTCTTATCGTTTGTCTTTGTTACTAGCTGGTCTCCCATTTGCGGCCTCTGGCCACCATCCACCATCAATCTAGGCGTCGTCCGTCAATCACCGCCGGTCGTTCGTTGTCGCCGTCAATCAACAACCAGCCCCAATCGCTATCGTCTACCGTCAGCCATCCGTCCTGCCCAATAGAGAGAAATTTTATGTTATTATCAAAAAAAATTCTATTTCAAGAATAAAAATTTTATATCATTATCAAACATGTACTTTTTGCTTAAAAAATCATCCAAAAATAGTAATAAAAAATTTATTTCTTTTTTAGAAATTAATTTCTAACCAGAATATTTATAATTTACGCCTTCAAAGTCCGTGCCGTATAACAAATTCAAATATTCTCACTTTTCACTTGAGAAATTCAAGTCAACAAGCTAAGAGTCTGCCAGATATGCTAATATTCCCTGTCACATCACTTTTGCAATACTAGATTGCTTTTAACTAGCACGCTCTGATGCATGCCTAATTATTCTCTGCCAGTGGCTGCGATTTTTAGGCATATATATTAGGCGAATATATATGAAAGTTACAAAATTTTCTAGTTTTATGTGTATGTTCGAACTTTGAGGATTTTAAATGAAAGGCCTGTGTTCTGCTGCTGGCTGGGCTACTTTTCATTTATGGGTTATTCTGATCATACTACTAACGTGCACGCACACGCGATGGAAGAGTGAACGTTACAATCGACAATCTTTTTTATTTTGATCATACTAATGGAAAGATAATCGAGGTTGATAGTAACCAAAAAAATATGTTGTGTTTGATTTTTTTTAAAAATAAAAATTATGGGTTATGTATATTCTACAAAAAAAAAGAATGATTTGAAAAATATTTTCCTAAAAATGATTGTTCGTTTTACTTACAAAAATAAATAAACGAAAAATATTTTCATCACCCGAGAAAATGTTTGGACATAAATTATGGTTGGTAATGTAACATAATTATTTAAGTCAATATAAGCGATAATGTTTAGGAAAATATTTTTAAAATTATTCATCTTATGCGGAACAAATGGAGTGTTAGTATAATTAAAATGTAAATTATGTCATTTGAGCCCATATTCGTGTGAGTATAGAATATATATAATCAGGCTTAAGAGAAACAATAATAGAATTGTAGGGGGATTTTATTTGGCTTTTGCTAGCAAAATGCATTCCATCTATCTTTGGTTTTCTAATAGAGATAGTGAATAAGATATATCTTATGTGCCGATATAAAGGAAAGTTGAATATATGGAAGACTACTGTAACGAAATTAGCTGTGAAATAGTTTTCAACATAATTGTCATATTTACAACCCGATTCGATTTGTTTGAATCATAAATTTGTTGGTTTTTCATTTCGTGCTAATTTGTTTTTTTCTCCCTTACATATCTTTAATATAGCAATAATTCACCAAGGTCAAAAGTGGAATATGAAGGGTTCCTCTCCTTAAAATTAGGACCCCCTTTTTTTTATGATGTCATAGATGATGCACAAGTATATTATTTAGATGCGTTGTTGTAAGATATACTTATCGCTAAGCACATATGTAAGCACGCATGCGCCTGCTCAATATTACTTTTAATTTTTTTTAACCTTGGTTTCGGTTAATTTTTTTCTTCGATAGTTTCTATACTCCCCATTAAGCATGAACCAAACAAATAAATTCCAATGACCATAATCGTGTGTTAAGTATTGAAATTCAAATTGAAAGACTAAGAGAATGTAAATGCGAATTAAGCAATTAGCTTTGATTCAAATAACGATACCCCCGTTGCGCATTGCAACTACAAAACCTTATTTTCTTTACGTGTCGTTCTAATAATCTTCAAGGAGTTTTAGTATAACCTACGGGCCTCCCTATTCATATCATTATCATGAACTTATACTTGGATATCGACAATTATAAAAAAAATCAATTGTCCTTCTAAAATATTTTCTTGTCATTTTAATTGATATTATCATAAAATAATTATTTCTAGCCAAATTCTTCGGAGCTCAGCTCCTTCTTGTCGAAATTTCTCCATGATTTGGTGCTAAAAATATGTCGCAATCAATCTATTTATAAAAATTGTCTTTTGGCCAATTTTTTTTTTTTTGTCGGATCTTTTGGCCAACTTTACTTTTTGACCCGTTTAAATCGGACTCTATCTCGTGATGAAAGAAAATATTAGTAAAATAACTAAATTAGTATTAAATTAAATGAATTTCTTTTTCCTTTTCTTTTATCTTTTATTTATTCCGGTGGTTGTCGACATGGAGAGAGAACATGGAAAGTTCCGATTCTTGTGGCGGGCAATTCTCCACCAGGCGCCAGCCAGGTTCAACTAAGCCGCCCTGTAATCTTAGAAAATAAAATAAAATAATAATAATAAATAAATAAGAGAGCAGAAGACAGAAAAGCAAGAAATTCCAAAATAAATAATGAAAAATTGGAAAAGCCGTCCGACGACTCCCGCACACCGGAGAATTTTCGACGAGAAATTTCTCTGAGGAAGAGAAAGTCTTCCCCTGCTGCTTCTCTCCTCCAGAGTCCAAGGCTCTCTCTTTCTCTCTCCCGAGTCCTGCCAACGGATTTTCGACTTCTGGGTCTGTCTCAGCTTTGCCTTGAACATCTCCCCTCCCCTCTTCTGGAAGTGGGAATTCAGCCACAGAGAGAGAGAGAGAGAGAGAGAGAGAGAGAGAGGAGGAAGGGAGGGAGAGAGAGGGAGAGGGAGGGATGGAGAGCATAGCACTTTGGCAAGCTGGGACTCTGTGTGGGATCGTGTGCTGGATCTTGGTGTCTTCGTACTGCAATGTGACGCGAGCTCTCAGATCTCTGCTCCAACCCTGGGTTGCCCACCATGTGGTTGTGGGAATTCCTTTCATCCTCCAGATCCAGGTCTGGGATATGGAGAGGCAAAGAAATAAGAGAGAGAATTGAATGGAACATATGTGGAAGTACTAGTTTAGTGAATGAGAAATGAGGTTTGCTTTAATCTGACTCCGTTTTCTTACCTTTTTTTGGTTTTTTTTTTTTGTCCATGCAGAGGTTCCGGCACAGGGCGTTGGATGCTTTGTTCTCCGGGTTGTCCTGTGTTGTTTCTGTGCCTTTTTACACTGCCTTTCTACCTGTGCTTTTCTGGGTACTCTCTCTCTCTCTGTGGAAATTAGACACATAGCTACAGAAGTGGTTTTCTCTGTATATCTATAGAGTAATTTGAGTGGCTGCATTACTTGAATATTGATGATGGCTTGGCTTTTGGATATTTTCTTTTTGAAGAGCGGTCATGGCAAATTGGCGAGGCAGATGACCCTTCTGATGGCTTTCTGTGATTACATGGGCAACTGCGTCAAGGTACTCTATTTTCCATTACTTGGTGACTTTACATTGTCTCTGTTTAATTTAAGTAATGAGTGTATGTTTGATGATGAATAAAAAGAAAAATGCGGGGCACTGTCTTTCTTTTGCTGAGCTCTTGTTTGTGTTGCATAGGATGTGGTATCAGCTCCAAGGCCAAGTTGCCCCCCTGTTAGGAGAGTAACGGCGACAAAGGATGAAGAAGAGAATGCAATGGAGTATGGATTGCCTTCTTCTCACACTCTCAACACAGTTTGCTTAAACGGGTATGACATCGTCATCTCTTTTCACGAGAATCCTCATTGCATTTTGTGCATGGAATTGTTTTATGATTGATTTGTTAACTAGAAGCAGACATTATGGTATTTTTATCTTTCTAGAGGGGTGTTGAGGCTTAGAATTTTGACCCTGGAACAAAAATTGATAATGTTGTTTGTAGGACATCATAACCTGTTTGATGCAGTCATGCAGGCAATAGTCATGAGGCATTCATATTGATGTGGAGCTTTCAAGTTAAATACTCAGTTGCCATAGCTGAAGTACATGTATTGAACTAAAAAATGTAGAGAGTGATGAGAAGAGAATTGAGGTTGCAATAAGAATTTAGATATAGATGAGAAGAGAATAGATGTGAAGGAAAATAAGAAAATGAAGAAGAAGGGATAGTGAGTTGAGAGAGAATATTGTTCTGTATTTCATTTGTTAAGGGAAATAGCAAAAGAAATGAGCTAATATATGCTCTTACAACTTCCCCACTCACATGACAATGGTATAACGGGAAATAGACCTAAAGTAAACCTCCACATAGTAATTTTCCTACTACCAATTATAACTAACAGCAAAGATGACAATCATCATCCTCTAATCTACCCTCTCATATGCTGTATTTGCTAATAAAACTCCAGTTATGTGACGGTACATTGCAGTTGATGGCACATTTTTTTCTGTTTAAGTGAACATTTGTTGGTAGATTGCCTATGGTAGACTAAGCCATGAAAAGTGATCTTGTATTGTTTGTCTTTTTCCTCTGAAGTACAAATATAGCTGTATCAATGCATATTGTAAATACACTGACTCTCATCTCTTCTGCGGTGGCTTTGCAGATATCTATTGCACTATGTCCTGTCTTATATCCAAAGCAGGGATGCTTTAATAGCATTTGCTGGTTTTGCAGTCGTTTGTTTGCTTGTTGGGCTTATTGGCTTGGGTATGTTGCATCATCATTATCTATCAATTTAAGGGAGAGCTTGGGGAGTTGGTCTCGCTTTGGCTTCCCAAATTATCGCTTTCTAAATGAAAACATCAACAATGGATAAGGTTAAAGATGTAAAAGAACGTCAATCTCTTTCTTATCTTGCAGCTTCCCAATTAACTCATTGCTAAAGTTGTGGCAAAAGATTGGGGAAAGGCTCCTGCCAAATAACTGCTCCCAAAACATCCCATGTTTATGTCTTCCTTTCCTCTATTAACAAGCTGAAACCCAAAATTTCTGACAATTGAGATAGCAGGAAAATTGGCTGATGGTTCATCCTCAGTAGAAATAGTATAGTGGTAAAAGAAATTGACGTCAAGTATTTTATTTCCCTGCCCATTTATGGTTGTGGTCTTTTGTTATTAATTCATTATGGCATTGCGCAATGGATAAAACATAATTGCGCATGCTTATTAGAACCTCGTTATTTATCTTACAATTAAGTTGACATCTGGTTTTTCCATGGTAGGAAGAATATACCTCGGCATGCACAGTTTGATTGATATCATAGGCGGCCTCATTATGGGCCTGGTGATCCTTGCATTTTGGCTAACAGTCCACGATTATGTTGACAATTTTATAGTCTCAGGACAGAATGGTGCGTCTTTCCTCTTGCTACTTTTATCAATTCAAACCTGTGCATGGCTTCATGTCTATTACCCACTTAAAATAGCATGAATTCCTGAAGAAACTTGGATTTGTTGAGCATATTGAGACAGGTGAGAATATTGTTGCTTTATGTATGTATGATGTTTTTTTTTTTTTTTTTTTTTTTGGGGGGGGTGGGGGCTCGAATATGACTTTAATAGGTGGTGGTTAAGTGATAATTACATAGGTAGGCAATGGAGTTGTGGTATCTCTTTCTGAATTTTCTTATCTAACAAAAGATTGTTTTACTAAGAATAAACAATTATAATTAGCAGGAGGAACCAACCACTAATCTCATTGTTTTATTAAGAATAAACAATTATAATTAGGAGGACCAACCACTAATCTCTCCCTTTATGATGGTAATAGTATAGAAAATATTGCTTTGTGTGGGAGAGACCAACCGGTGATCTATCCCTTTATAGTAGTAATGATGGAAAAAAAATTTAGTGGGAAAGACCAATTGTGATCTCTCTCTTTATACTATAGTTCATGTTTGATAGCCTTACACACGAGCAACTTGGATAATGAGTGGGTATTACTTCACATGTTAAGCGGGATTATTAAAGTTTAGTGCTCCTCATAGTTGTCTGTCTTGCCTCTGCAGTAACTTATTTCTGGACAACCCTTAGCTTCTTGTTGCTTTTTGCTTATCCAACTCCTGAACATCCAACTCCGAGTTTCGAGTACCACACAGCCTTCAATGGTGTTGCCCTCGGAATTGTAAGTCTTCATCGTTATTTGAGATCAAAATGCTGCTTCAGTTTTGTTTCAAGTTTTGCTAATCTATGGCAGTCACTGCACTAGGATACCACGTTTCCTGCACGATGTTGACATCAATATTACTTGGATTCATGAGCCTTGGGTGTGATTTGTGAGCACGCGAGACATTTTAGTATGTTTGTTATGTTTGATATTGGAGATTCTGTCCTTGCTAGTATCAGTCAAGCATAAGACGAGGTACCCAGATTGAGATTGTGGATATTCATAATGTCGGTTGGATGACTCATGTTAGACCATTTAAGAGCTTTTCACTTGATACCCCATAAGATTATCCCCCCTTGGCCAATAAAGGTTGATGTAAAGGTATGTTCTTTCTTTAGAAGTTAGCCTTCTTAAATCTCTGAAACCTCAGGCATATGTCCTTCAGAGTTAACCTGCTTAGATGGATATTCAGAGGAAAGGGAAATCATGCTTCCAACAAAATTACGCCCCCTTGTTTTTGTTGGATGTTCACGGATGCTGCCCTTAGTTGTAGCTTCCATAACTGGGCTTTCAATTTGTAAAAGTGTCTACTTCAGAGTACGTCAAGCTGCAGCTGTGGATTAGCTATCCTGCTGATGTTAGGAAAGTTCATTACCCTAGGAGTACCTGAAATATCGGTGGGCCATTATAGGTTTATTATTCACTTGGCTGAGGAAGGTGTGCAGAACCTCACAGGGGAAAGTTTGCAAATTGTTGGGTTTTGAACAGATACCTTCCCTGTATACTTTTATCCTGGCAAATACAGTATCCTAAAAAAGCAGAACCTAATTGCGCTAGGTAAGAGACAAAATCAGTATGAATAGAGTATCCTCGTGGATGTTCAATTCCTACCTTACCTTCCCTTCCCCCTGCTTGCCCATCATCCAAAGAAATAAAATAAACTAAAAAGAAGATGCAATGCTTTGGGAAGCCCCACAAAGTCGTTTGTCATATTGCGCAATTCATATTCAGTAAGAGAAAAGAATCACGTATGTATCTGTCCTTGTAGATCTCTCATGTATATGTGTTTGTCCTATATTTCTGTCCCCTATGTTACATTCTGGGTTTTATAGTTTATTGCCAGGGTTGAGATGTCATTTTTCCCCAAGTCTCAATCATAGTTTTGTTGTACATGAGCTAATGAAATAGTTTTGGTGCAGATTGCTGGCGTCCAACAGACATATAGTCAATTCCACCATGAAGCTGTTCCGAGGCTATTTACACCACAACTATCACTCGCAGCGCTTCTGGGAAGAGTGCTCGTGGGAATACCGACAATACTACTGGTGAAAATCTGCAGCAAGACCCTCGCCAAATGGACACTTCCCATGGTCTCGAACACGCTGAGCATACCGATCAGATCGACTAGCTACATCCCAGCTCTAAATGGATCAGTCACTCTCAAAAAGTCGGACGAGATCAAGCAATCCGGCTATTTGCAAAAGCTATTCTTTTACGGCCACCAGCAGTCATTCGACGTGGATACAGGGATCAGGTTTCTTCAATACGCAGGCCTTGCCTGGTCTGTTGTGGATCTGGTTCCTTCTCTCTTCTCTCATTTGGGGTTGTAATGCTTAATGTGATGCTGAATTTTGTATATACATACATATATAATACGTATGAGCTTTTACCAGCATGAGATTTAGAGTGTAAATCATATGTATGGAGCTTAATAATGAAACCCATCCATTTTTCCTAGTGACTTATGCTAATTTTTGTGTACATAACCCATCTCTATAACTATCGCATCACATCTTTTCGATAATGGGTCTTACCTCATCAGCATCTCCCTATCCTTTTAGTTACTTACCTTGAGGAATTTGCACGAAAGGGGGAGGGGGAGGGGGAGGCGAACATATTAAGATGGCAAGCAGATCGTCATGTGGCCCAGAAAAGGAAAAGTTTCGATTGTCACGGTGATTATCCATGTTGCAGTTCGTTTTTTCATTCTTTCGTACCATTTCATATTCTGAATCACATTCGAGGGAAGCAGGCTTCCCGAAGTTTTGCTTTGGCTCTTCTTTCCAAACCCCTCAAAGAAAAGTACTGTTATGTAAGGATTTGCTCGCCTTACTGAATCCTGAGATTAATTTTCGAGGATCAAACTTGATTTTGAATCTACTTGACACTTTTTCCCCGGAGAAATCTAATTGGAATCTGCCTAGAAAATATATAACCTCGTCATAATTGGGGATGGATCTAGGTTTCCAATTCTTTCTTGATGTTTAATAAACCCAAAAGATCAGCTTAGAGGCGAAGCAGCGCTGCTACGAGAGACCAGCATTGCAATTCATTTTAATTTCCATTTAGCAAAGAAATTTCCTTCTCGTGTCCAGCATACGATTATGGAAGAGCTAATAAATCCTTTTTGACAGTGCAATTCTGAACTTTCAAACTTAGAGTTTATCGTATTAAAGACTCGAATTGCAATTTACCTTTCAGATACAAAGACAATGCAGAAAGCAAATGATAATCTGAACTGAAGCCCTAAGATTTTAAACAAACCTCTCCAAAAGAACCAAAATAGCATTTTAAATAAACTAAAGGTGAAAACAACTGCATAAAATTAGGAGTTCTCGACAAATTCATGTTTTGATCACGACAACCCACTGCTCTAGCAAATGAACTACAAAAGTGAGACACATTTACTATTCACAGGGTTCACTCAATCCTATAACTTAACAATAGATTGCATTGAGCGAAACTTAAAAAGCCATAACAAATTACACACTTACTATCCACATCTTCACCCTGTTCCTTATACACTGACCCAAGATAGACAGTTAAGCAAACCTGCCGTGTTATCATATCATAAATAGTTCATATGGTAAGAGCAACGCCTGCTAATGCGAAGGGAGAACTTAAGAATTTGCAACCTGACTTAGCTCCCAGCAGGATCAACGGCCTCCAGACACTCCATGGAAAGGCACAAGTAAAAAATCGGTTACACAGTGGAGTGACTTCAGAGGAAGTAATCAGGTGTTCTGCGGGTGACATCTGGTTCTCCTCTCCTAGGAGCTGGCTCGAACTGCCAAACAAGCAAAACAAAATCACAGTGCATAGATCGAACTAAACATTTCCACACTATTCACATCTCAAAGTACAATTGTTATGGAAAGAGTAGTATGAAATTAGTGTATTAAAAGAACAAAGAAATACCTGTATAAATGTGTGGCCCTTGAAGTCATCGACTTCCAAGATGGAAGCCATGTTCCCACAGCGATAACAATAGTTAGGTGCACTAAATATAGTCACAACCTTTTGTTCCTGTCCCAAGAAGAAAAAACAGAAGAGCTTTGCTGGTCTTTTAGATTGTTCTGCAAATTATTATTCTAAGACAAACCTTTTTAAGTCAAAACAACAAAACAACTTTGACATTTTTGCAGATTACGCATACATTGTGCAAAATGGTTTGTGTGCAAAAGGCCAAATGTTTTACCATTGAGTAGCTTAGGCCTGAATGTGGTTCACTTATGTTTCTCAAATTTTAAAAAGTAATGTTGATGAAAGCCTTATTTTAGAGCTATCTTAAACCAAGCACATATCTGTTCGGAAAACAGCTCCCATTCTAGCTTTCTCAAATCTCTATTTCAAGTACAAAGGATGAACAGAAAACCACAATGACAAATTTACAAGAAAAATAATTACATGTGCCCAGTTAAATCCATCCATGACCAGCTGATGAGCTCTAGCAATCAGCTTTAAGTTGTTTGTGTGATTGAATTGTTCAGATATATCCTGCGTAATTGAAAACAAAGATCAGAAACAACAATCACAGAGAAGAAAGTACACGGCAATTCAACCTCACAATGAGAAATCCCACACAATGACCTGGCCAAAAGTATAACCAGCACCCCGAGGTGAAATGCCCCAACCACATCGATCATCAGGATCTGACCATAGTAGATCACACATTGGTCCTTCATGAGGTACCTCTTGAACGCGATCAAAGTTCCTAATGCTGTCAAGAGTTTCAATTGAAGGAGATAATCCGCCATGCAGGCAAAAAATCTCTGACTCAACCTAAATAAGAAAAGGTGAAAGGCATAAGTGGGTTAATGGCCTTATATAGTCAATCATTCACGATTTCAAAAAAGCCATTAGTGTAAGCAAAATTACCACTTTCCTCATTTCTCCAATATAATCTAGCCACTAAAGCTGGAGCCCAAACCCAAAAACCCCGCAATCAAACTCAATGGTAAGGACATTAAAGCATGCATTAACTAAAGTTTTATTGACAAAGTGCCAGTGTGTGAACCAACTTGAGTGATTTGCCACGACTGTTGTACATACTGCTTCAGGGAACAAAAAGGAAAAGAGGCCATTCTTCCAGGGATTATCCTAAGTATGACACTAAAGGAGACGAAGTATGCCAAAGAATATTTTCTTTTCACAGAATTCTCCAGCAAACAAATGATTGACCAGGTTTGATGGACAAGGCCTTTCAACCATTAATTAACAACCTTCTCCTAGACTAAGTCCAGCAACTAAACAACTGCTTAGTGACATCTCTTTGGTCAGCAAATATCTGTTTAAGAAATTATGTTAGTTTATCTCAATTTAATCAGAGTTATGACCTAAGTTAATCAGAGTTGTGACCCAATATCGACTATTAACAGCAGTGACTAAAGGATCTTCTCACCAATGCTGTCAGCGGAAAATAGTCAAACAGATCTGTAAATATCTTCCAAACATTAGCATTTCCATACCTGCAAGTGAATCAGCAGAAAGAAACATTGTCACAAGTTTTTTTTTTTTCTACAGAAGAAACAAGAAACAGCATAGCTAATAAAAATATGAGACCATGACACCGCCATGAAGGATCTATTCATTTCGACAGCTCATGTCATGAAATAGCTAATGAAAAACGCCAATTGCCATTTTATATCAACAAGTCTTTAGGGAACGTGATACGCCATCCATTCCTGAAAAGGAAGGTCCATACCACAGGATGAGTTGCTAAGTCGCATCAAGTGACTGTTCAAACCTATGTAGCCCATATCTAGGGGAATTCCTGCACCACTACTAGGTCCCAGAATCCAGAACTTAGGAACTTTTTACATGTCACAAACCCCCAACTTTAGCAACCAAATCATGATATTCCATATATTTTCTGGGGAAATAAATGCCCCAAGAGACATGACATGATCCTTTTTGAGGTAGACATTACTAAACCAGCTTTGGTAGGGTCCCAATGATATAGGGAACAAAACTACTAGACTGTGCCACAACATTTTTCCAGCTAAACATATCTGCACAATGGCAGAGTTATATGCCATATTCTGGTCACAAGGCATAGTCCATTACATGGTCACTAGATGAACCAAGATGTGCAGAGGGATCATTAAAAAAAAAGGATAGTTAAAAATTAAAAATAATAATAATTAAAAAAAAAACACTTCTCTTCACTTTTGGATTTGACATTGCCCCTTATTTACATATGTAGACTATGATGAAGACCGAGGGAATGAAGTGAAGATCAAAGCAATCATAGAATAGATCACTGCAACTGTACAAACCAATGTAGAAAATATACAGTTTAAGATATCTTAAAGAAGAACACTAGCATAGAGAACTCACTTCCTTAAGCATTCATCATAAAAACCATAAACTTGAGTAATCTGCCAAAAGGGGAAAAAATTAATGAGTTGAATGGTACAAAACATCTCTGGGCAAGATTCACAAAGCAATATACGATTTAGATGTATAACGGGTAATTCCAAAACGAACTGTGAAGAAGAACGGCGTAACCTGCATCAGACGGATATCAAAGTCAATAGGAAGGTCAAGCAACGAGAATCGTTGCTTTGCTTTGCAATCACCGATATCTCAGGTAATAAACTGATTCCATAAGGGAAGGGAGAAACTTTCCAAAAACAATACTTAATATGAGCAGTTGTCTAGTCCAGCTCCAGCATGTTGCACAGGTTGGAGAGGAAGGACAGCAAGACAAGAGGTGAATAGCATAATAATGGAAAGTAATACCTGACGACTTTCATGATTCCCTCTAAGGATAGTAATTCGCTGAGGATATCGTACTTTCAAGGCCACTAATAGCTGGATAAATGAAATGACCAAACGTTACAAACGATACGGGAAAACCATCAAGAAATCTTAAAACAACAAGAAACTGAAAACAACTTGGAGATGAATGCTTGTTCCACACAAAGCTCACACCTCAGGATGCTCGTCATTTCCTTTTAGGGTATACTTCAATTTCCACTGACTTATTATTTTTGCACAAACAGTTGATTGAGTCTATAGTGATGAGTTGGGAACAATGGCTCAGAAAATTCCATAGATAGTTGAATGGAAAATCCGACAACCATTAAGCAGATATAGAGTAAAATAGACATAGTATGAGAATGCAAACTCAATTGCCATTGGTACAAAAAAGCTCAATTGTTATTCAAATGTGGGGCTGGTATTAAGGGATGTGTGAATCAACAAACATGTCAATGCAGTCCTTTTCCACCAGGATGACTGTGTGAATTGTTTTCCTTTTCACCATAGAAAAAGAGAAGCATAGATCTCCTTCCCTGGCAAACCAAATACCTTCCTAATGTGAAAATCCATCCGAGTAAAATCCTTCCCTCCACCCCTCACTCCATCCTTCCTGTCCCTCAAATCCGTCTACCAACTAGAAAGTAATCTGAAAGGTATGGTTCTTCCCAGAGGTTGTGTTGACTGAATAAAATACTTCTCAAGTTGAAGGGCTCTGAACCTCTTTCTTTGTTAATACTTCTAACAGCTTAAAATCCATAACTCCAACTTCGAGCTCCCATGTCTGAAGTAAACAATCTGAAATCAAAGATCCTTATTTTACCATCTTTGTTTATGAGAATTATTTTAACATTTTAATATGTTTTTAGCAATTTCAGCAACCAGCTTTCTCAGTCGGCAAGCACTCAAGAGTCCTTTTATCCCCTCGTTAAGGCTTGAACCCTCGTATTGCATCACAAACTCACTATTTAAGTATGAAAAAGAGGCAACTTTAATCTGCCCGTCACAAGTCCCTTTCTCCGGCAACACAATGTGATCTTCAGAGACGTCACCAACTTTTAACCATAGTGATCTGACTTTGCTTTTTAGACAGTTCTTTTATTTGTGGGCAAGTAAAATAAAAATAAGACAAGAAATAAGGGGCAAGACAGCAATCATGACTTTAAAGAAAAAACTATAAACTACAAAATCTTTCACCGAATGACTCCCTAATGTGTACATATTTTCACCATATACCCATTTAACGACACATTAAGCTCTCGCCCAAAGTTAAACCACCAAACTCCCAGTAACTTCCAGACCAACAACTGGATAAACATATATGTGCAGATTTATGTAACTAAGAAATCTTCAAATCCTTCCCATAGGCAGCTAATAAGCCACTGACATTCCATTGCGACATGACCTGTTTTTGGCAGAATTATGCCCAAGTTTGTTCACGACAAATCACATTATATCTTAGTCTTATATAATAATATTTATGCTTATTGCAGAATTCCAAACAAATGTCTAATACACAATTAAAACCAACTAATACTTACTGTTACAGTTTCGACAGAATAATATCCACGGTCCACATAATCACCCATGAACAAGTAATTGGTATCTGGACACTGTCAATGAAAAAGAAAAAAAGATTAATAGATTCACAAGTCATCTAATCAAGAAATATATCCCACAGAAAATCTATGCAAAACTTTAAGATTTTAACACAGATATTATACATCACAAAAGCACAGGAACTATGAGATTTGTCTCCATGACTTTTGGAGGCTCATCTTCAACTTCTAAAGATTATGAAAAAAATTATCTCTGCCGGCATGAGAGATTTTAATGCTCAAACTGTCAATTCATAAAAAAAAAAATGTTTAAGTCAAGATTATTACCTCTCCCCCAATTCGAAAAAGTTCAGCAAGATCATGAAACTGCCCATGGATGTCACCACAAATTGTTACAGGGCTTTTTACAGGCTGCATAGAAGTATACAGAATAACAATCAATTAAGGAAAACCAATGTTATCACATATCTTCTCCTACCATAGTGCAGAGCAAGAACTAGCAGCTACTTATATGAGAATGGTAAACTAAAGAAGATCAAGTAGAACAGTCATGAAAACCTTAGTGATCACTTCCAATGATGAAAGCAGCTTTCTTATGCTCTAAGTACATGCTAACTTACTATATTATCTCTTAAACTGATCAGTCCAAGGTTTTGAAAGGAAAACAGCTACTGAATATCTGGGAAAATAGGAGAGCGTTTTAATTGGCATGGTTTTTCCACTGACTCAAGTAATAAATAGTTGTAACTTTAAAGGTGCATGAAAAGAAACACTGAGAGAGCTTGAAAGCTATCATACTACAAATAGTTGAAATAAAGGATTATCACCGAGGGTACACCAGGGTGTCTGAATCATTCACATGGATAACTGGCTGCCTATTTCACAATTTCAAATGCACTGTGCGGTCAAATCTTTTGAGTCACCAAAAGTTTGGATTTATTGGTCATGCCAATTCCATTCAAATGCTCAAAATGGGCAGGCATTTTGGTGTTTAATCTAATAAGAACAATAAACTATAGAGGAAGGCCAGTCCAGTTAGTTGGCTTTAGTGAATTCGAGGACATTCAGCATACAAGCATGTACACAACTTTAAATTGGGCACATGGTTCATGCTGCAAACAATCTTCACATCTTAAACTGTGTGCTCAATGACCAGGATACTTTCTCATTATCTTATCAAAAGCAATTCTGTTTCTTTTCCCGCTCGCACAGAACAGTTACTAGGTTAAGAAAGTGAGCTATATCCTAGACTAGAGGAAACACACACAAATAACATAGAAAGATGTCGGTCACAGGAGCAAAACAAATAAAAAATTGAACAAGATATATAATCATTTTACCTGGACGTTGCTCTCTTCCATCAGTATCTCTTTAGCCTTCTCACATAAAGCTTTAACCTACGTCATAGTTAAATCAAATACCATTATCATTTTTGTTAAATCAATCAGGAAAGGAAAAGTGGAAGAGGACGGGACTTATTAGCTGTTTTTGGCAATTCATAGAACTTAATAAAATAATAAAAGTCTCCCGGATATAGATGTCCAAGTGCGTGCAAACAATATGCACACACCCTTCAGGCAAGCACATGTTCATGTTGTGTGCTTGTTGCACATAGTGAGAATGATGCTTATGGAGAGAAGGACTGACGGACGAAGTGAGCACTCTTCAACTAGCAAGTAATTCAAAATTACTAGCAGTCAGCGAACCTCGACATCAGCATAAAATATAAATGTACAACAATAGAATCTGCTTAATGCTGGTCCAACTTTCTAGCTTCAGTTTTCACATCCAAGAAATCCTCAAGTTTATGGGTGTACCATTTTCATTCCGCACCATTTCATACATTTATGAACAATACTGTTGAAAATGAACTGCACTATGATTCCTATAACAAGAAAGCAGTCATTGAAGAGCAAAGGACAAGCTTTGCACTCTGAAATTGATTATGATAACCCTGCCCCCAACAGTCAGAGATAAATTGCACCATTATGTGCTAATTTACAGAACAGGGTCATTAAAGAATGAAGGCTAAGAAGGGAATGGATGGATTTGGTGCTAAGCACAATTAGCCTTGCAGTGGCCTCTTTATTACCCCCACAAGCATCCATAGTTAGACAAAGATAAGCTTCTTAAGAACAAAAGCCCAGTTTATCAAAATATTTGGAGCTTAAACAGATCTCATACCAAATCCTTCACAACTACTACATCTAAGCTGGAAACAGTGGGAGAATCACATTTCACATATACTCCAAAAAATCGAAGACGGTTTGGCCCCCAACATTAACTATCTACCATCGCTTTCCGAAGTAAAATAAACTCCCACAGGAGTAGAATGACACGGCTCTTCATTCCTTTTCAAGTCTTCAAAACCAAATGATCGCATTTTTGTCCTTTATGATTAATTCAGACATTAAATTTATTACTCCAACTCCGTTAAACCCCCATCTCCAGATCACCTAAAGCGGCGATTACAACATCTCCACCAGAAAAATTCCGCTTTCAACACGCAGAGTACCAAAACATCCGATACCAATTCCACAACAATCCCTTTCAAATCGCATTCCGGCATCTACCTCCTCCTTTTTATCTCATTTCTCCCCCACGAAAAACCCTCGTCACGTGAGGGGCCCATTTCTCTCCTGTAAATCTTCCCAGCCAAACAAACCACTGGCGGCAGAAACCTCCTCACCCAGTCCAAGACTAATTCTCAGCTCATCCACCTGCGACTCAACAAGACATCGACCGACCCCAACGGAGAATCGCCAATCCCGCCACGAAACAGATTCAGCGAAATCAACCGCTGCATCCGCTCAAAAACCCAAATCACGCCAAATCCAAACCGCATCATCCGCAGCCTCGGAATCCTCACCGGGGCGGGGCGAAGACGAAACGCACCACGAATCGCATCGAGAAGCGAGTGGGGAACGAAACGGAACGGGAACCGAACCTGTTGCTCGGAGAGGGGCTTGCACTGCATGAGCTGCGCGATCTGCCCGTCGAGATCGAGGCCCGCATCGGAGGACGGGGAGTTGGCGCCCATCTCTTCGGCTCCGGCAGCTCCGGGGGGACCCGGGATCCACGCGCCGGTGAAGCGGGGGACGGACGGCGGGATCGGATCAGGGGGAGCGGTGCCCTAACCCTTTCGCTCCGCTTTGTTCCCCCCCGATTCGCAGCAGCGAGCGAGCGAGCTAGCGAACCGATGCGCAGCACGGGAAGGGAAGGGAAGGGAAGGGAAAGGGGACCAGCGAGAGGCGCGTGAGGAATGACGGGGGGAGCCGCGCGTAACGATTTTTTGTCCTTTTTTGTGGTGGGAGTAACGGAGTGCCCAATGGATCCTCTCTTTTTCTTTTGTTTTTTTAGAGATTTTCTCTTATTTTCTAATAAAGATAATAACACAAATAATCTCTTAATTTTTTAATGCGATCTTTGAATTATGCAATCTCTAAAATTTCACTTAATATTTAATATTATTCTTAAATTTTAATTTATTCAATGTGGTCTCTATAATTTGAGCATACGTTTTAGGGATAACATCTAACATTTTCATATAATTGTTAGGCTAAATTAAATATATACTAGAATTTTATGAACTTCATTGAACGAATTAAATATTTAGGAACAAAATTACATATATTAAGTTAAAATTCAATTATCATATTAAATAAATAAAAAATTTATAAACTACATTATATATTATGCCAAAATTGATGGATTATCAATTGTCATTTTTCATATTTTCCAGTTCGCCAATATTTTCTTTCTAGTTCTCTCTGGCCTGGGCTTGCCTGTTTTCCAAGAGGGTCGTGCCCGAGCCCAAAAATAATTCAGCTGCCACTGGTCGTGGGTCCAAAGGGCCGCTCAAGGGAAATGTAAAGGATGGGCCGATCCGAATTTTAGAAAAGCCCTCGCGGCCCGTTATTAGATGGGCCGTGCAGGGCACGACCCATGGTGGACCGGGCCGGCCCGTTTTCCGTGCTTACTCTCGCCTAGCCGAATTCGTACTGCTCTTGGGTTCAAACGTATATACACGAGTTAATACCCTAAAAAACCTCAAACTAGTATATCTGTGACAATTTTATCTCAAATTATTTTTTTTACTACCAAAAACCACAAACTAGTATATTTTTGACAAATTTACCCCAAACTGGTATACTTGTGACAAATTTACCATTTATTAGTTTTCGTTAAATTTTATTGTTAAACTATTAAGTTAAATGACACGTAACAATTGACCGGTATATTAATTTATGATTTTACACTCCATTTGTCACAATTTACAATTTTTATGATTTTTTTTGTATTAATTCAATTTAGCGGAGAGTATATTTGTCACAAATTAACCAGTTTAGGATTTTTTTGCGGTCGAATAAATTAATTTGGGGTAAATTTGTCATAAATGTATCAATTTATGATTTTTTATGGTCAATCGGGGTAAATTTGTCACAAATGTACCAGTTTAAAGTTTTTCACAGTCAAAAAAATAGTTTGGAGTAAATTTGTCATAAGTGTACCAATCTAGGGTTTTTCTAACTCTACTTTTGAGAAGTACAACCTTGTACCTTGAATCGATTAACGGCAAGTAAGATTTTTTCTTTTTTTTTTTAGGTCGATAAGAAGGGTTAAGACCTGAGTGGTAGGTTTATGCAAGGTCCTTTGATTTTTCTGCCGCTAAATTCTGAAAAAGCAAATAAAATCGAATTCTAGAGATAAAATTTCTATGTCTCGAATTCTCAGATGTGGTGTGATGGGATGAGAGCGACGGAGGGGAAAGAGAGTAAAGGGGAATGGACGTACATTTTACGCTATGTTAGGATTAGAGATTAGGGAAGAAGAGGACATGTTAAGAAAACACGTTTTTCTTAATTAAGGGAAAGAGTCGGGGAGAAGGGATTAGGAGGGACTACAAAAGATTCAAAGGGATTGGAAACGTGGATTTTGGATGCATTTTTAAATCCATCCAAGTAAATACCCCTGCCATCTTTCTCATTCAGACTATTATTTAATTAATATCTATGTCTTTCTTTTCCTATAAAGTGGATTTACAAGTTGAGGGGAGACCTTTGTCTGAAGATGTGAATCGCATATTCTTATTAAGTGGGGTTGCAAATTGATACGGTGTGAAAAACCTGGAGACAGTTCTTACAAGTATCTCTATTAGAAAAATATTAAAAATAAATCACCTTGAATCAATATAAAATTCGCCCCATCATTAGTAATTCTTAATAGAAGAAAAAAAAATCTTGTAAAAAATAATAAGGGTTAATATCCTGAAAAACCCCAAACTAGTACACTTGTAACAAATTTACCAAAAACTATTTGTTTTACCATGAAAAACCCCAAACTGGTACACCTATAATAAATTTACCTCGACTGATTATAAAAACTCTAAACTTGTACATTTATAACAAATTTACTCCCAAACTAATTTATTCGACCGTAAAAAACTCTAAATTGATATACCAGTCAATCGTCACATGTCATTTAACTTAATAATTTGATAGTAAAATTTAACGAAAACTAAAAGAGAGTAAATTTGTTACAAGTGTACCAGTTTGGGGTAAATTTGTCAAAAAGTATACCAATTTGGGATTTTTAGTGATCAAAAAAATAGTTTTGGGTAAATTTGTCACAGGCGTACCAGTTTAGGGTTTTTCAAAGTATTAACCCAAATTATAGACATGATTGGTATATTTCATTAATAAATACAATAATGCTTATAATTGAATGCATGATCTGAGACCATTCTTCTTGACCAAATTGAGGCCCGACCTAATACTTTTAACTTTTGAAATGTTCAGATTTGACTAACTAAATGATTAGACCGATGTCTATTATAACTTCAATTACTTTATAATCGAAGAGAAGCGAGTTATACATTTGGTAAATAACTCCTATCACTTTATACTTATCGAAAACAAAACCCTATTTTGGTAATGTCTATATTTATTATGATCTAAAATCATTCAACTCAAGAGAATATCATTTATAAATTGAGAAAATGATACAAATGATTCTCGAATTTCGGCCCAATGTATGAACAATCAACAATTTAGGAAACAATATTGCACGTTTCATTATCCCGTAAATAACTCTCATAATCCCACGTCTAAAACTAAGCCTAACTTAGTGAAGTAATCTAGGGGTGATGGTAATTTTTGTGATTTTACGGTTACAACCCCATAATTTAGGATAATCGAGGTTGAAGAAAAAAAAATTATGAGACAAAAGAAATGGTTTCCTTCTATGCCTCATTCAAAAAAGTTACACAAGAAGAAATATCTGGCAAGCATAAGTTGAGTTCTTCCCACTCGTTGATATTTTCATAGCACGTGTGTCGCCATAAATCTTAGCGACACAGAAGGCACCAAAGAGGTCAAGATTCGGATTTGGTCAAGTACGTGCAAAAACGATGGTCCATATAAAGTAAATAGAACCATTGTAACTTTATGTCATCTTTCATATGCTTCTTTTTCATAATTTTAACCTTTTTCCACTTTATAATGCCCCGCAAGGATTTCAAATTTCGAAATGATCTTCACTTCACATACACATGCTTACAATTTCTTTGCATTTTCTAATTTATGAGCCATGGGTGTTCTTTGATTGTGCATTTGTAATTCCTTTGATTCGAATTTTTTAGACGGGACGAATTTTACTCAACTCATCACATGTCATTTTCCTAATTTGTGCCAGTTTGCAAGTCTATAGGGATAGGTAAGATACGATGAAAATTCTCAAATTGATAAATTTATAATAAATTTACTAAAAACTAATTTTTCATCATAAAAATTTCAAATTAATATATTTTGGATAAATTTACTTTTCATTAGTTTCTATCAAATTGATTAATACCACAAATTAATACATCTATGATAAACGGAAGCTAAAACTCTAAACTAAACTGGTATATTCATAAAATATATGTAATACGATTTAATAATTCGATGGTAAATTTTAATGATATCTAAATGAGGATAAATTCATCATATGTACACCAAGTTATGATTATAAATTTATCACAAATATATTAATTTATAATTTTTCGTTTATTTTAATCCTAAACCTTATTACATATATGATCGTAGATATATCTCGTCACTTACAAGCGATGGGAGCGAAAGTGTTTTAATCGCTTAATTTTCTAAATACTAAAATATATAATGAACTCAGAAAAATTCCGGAAGGCGAATATTCCAAATCATTATTCGAAAAGACGGAAGAGGTTTAGAAGCAGCCCGAGCATCCGAGCAGCCAGCTGCACGCGACGTCGGGAGCTCCAGTTTCCCGCGCCACGTGTCGACACCAGGCGAGCGGGAGGGGCGGAAGAAACCGGTTTTCGAAAGAGGAGAAATTCGGATGCGCGAGTGTTGAAAACGCCGAGAAAATAAAATTTCCATTTCCGCAAATTCCCCCATTTTCCCATCGCAGTAAACGCACGCATCCCTCCTTCCTTCCTTCTCTCTCTCTCTCTCTCTCTCTCTCTATCTCTCTGCAAATTTTTAGCAACTTCTCTCTCTCTCTCGCTCTCATCCTCCGCTTCGCGTACCGAATCCGCAGCAGCAGCAGCAGCAGCGATCTAGGGTTTCGCCCGCGCTCCCGACGAGCTGCTCCCCACCCCGCTCGGGTTCGTAATCTCCCCTTCTCGATCTCCGATCCCGCGCGCCGCCTTCTCCGTCGCTGTCGCGGATTTCCCCGCGCGGAATCCGGCGCGATCGTTTCGCCCTCCGCTCGTTCCGGCTTCGTCGGAGCTCGCGGTTTGTGTGTCTGATCCGTGGTTGTGTTTCGTTTGCTGCGATCGGGTGCTTCTGTTTTGTTTTTTGGTGTTTTCGGCGTTGCATTTTCGCTGTCGTTGCGATTTTTGGTTAGTTTAAGTGATACGCTGCTTTCGCTTGTTGCGCTTTTGAGTTTGATTTTTTGTTAGCTTGTCGTTGGTCAGGTTGATTCCGGTTGTTGCATGATCGGATTACGTCTTCCGGGGCTTTGAGAAGCTTAAGTTGGGAATTATGACAACGTCGTGGGCTGATTCTGTTGCTGCGTCGGAGGAGGAGGCGGTGGTGCCAGCAGCGCCGGCGCCAGCTAAGTTTACCTCTGATCAAGCTAGCCAGCCGCGTCCGACGAGGAGGACGTACATCCCCCCCCACCTCCGCAGTAGGCCGCAGTCCTCTGTTACTCCTGCTCCGCTGATTGCCGCTGCGCCTGCTGTAAATGACCGTGGCAGTTATGGCGGGCCTCCTGCTGGGTCCTGGTCGACCAGTGGGTTTAGACCTGATGCTGGGCGCGGCAGTGGTCATGTTCCTTCTGGTGGTCGGAATGGAAGAGGTGGAGGACGGGACCGCGGAAGAGATCGCGAGGTGAATCCTTTTGCTGACAAGGATGGACTCAAGCAAGAGATTGTTGGGCAAGAGAACGCGGCGATCAACTTCGACGCGTATGAGGACATTCCTGTGGAGGCCACTGGGAATAACGTGCCCCCTCCTGCGAGTACCTTTGCAGATATAGACTTAGGGGAAGCGTTGAATTTGAATATTCAGAGGTGCAAGTATGTGAAGCCGACGCCAATTCAGCGCCATGCGATTCCGATTTCTCTCGCGGGACGCGATCTGATGGCTTGTGCTCAGACTGGGTCTGGGAAGACTGCTGCTTTCTGCTTTCCAATAATTAGTGGAATTATGCAAGGGCAGTATGTGCAGAGACCACGCGGAAGAACTGCGTATCCTCTTGCTCTGATTCTTTCCCCTACTAGGGAACTCTCTATTCAGGTATAATTTTGAGTCTGCAACATTATTTGACATACGATATGGGTTATATAGAATACCTTTTGGTTTTCTATAATAATTGGACGTGGTATTAAAGTTTTCATTTTCTTTTGTTTTGGGGGGTGGGGTGTGGGGTGTGGGGAATTTGTCATGTGCTTGCAGATACATGAGGAAGCAAGGAAGTTTTCATATCAAACTGGTGTCAAGGTTGTAGTTGCTTATGGAGGGGCACCAATCAATCAACAGGTTACATTCGGACTTTAATGTCTTCTACCTTCTATTATGCTAGGCAGTTATTCCTTCTTCTTTTTTTCTAAAGAATAATCAAATTAATTTTCATGGAGTTAAGGCTTTTGACATCTCCAGTGCTATGGCATGTGTCATGTCAAATTGTTACTTTTTGATGGGTTGATGAAACCTTCAGGCCCTTCACATTTCTTGTCAAATCGTTACTTGCATGCTTTTTCATTGACCCTGCCTTTCCAGAGAACGAATTACCAAATGTCAATAATTTGTATGCTTGAGAAGTTTTTATTTTTATTTTTGTTGTATTTCAGTTTAGTGTTATGATTTGGCTCAGTTATACGCGTATCCAACAATGGAGCTGCAATGTTTGGTTTTTCATGTTATACTTAACTGGGACACTCCCCTAAGCAGCTTATGGAACACCCCTTCCCCCCCCCAAAAAAAAAAAAAAAAAGAAAAACACTGTCTCCACTCATCTTTGCTGGAATTCTAGTCCTTCTAGCAACGTGATCAGTGAAGGGGCATGGATCTTGCTGGAAGATTGAATTCCAGAAACCTGCTATAACAACTGTTACCCAAATACTGCAGTATTTTAGTCATTCTGATTTGTCGATAAGGGCTTTCTATTATCATATCTGGAGTATACAGTTTCTCCAAAGCAAATGTTTGATACTTCAAATCCACTAATTTATAACCATGAGCTGCTTCCTCCCTCTCCTATCAAAGTCTTGATTCATAAGTTGTTTATGTGGATAGCTGCATTACGTACGATGTTGTAATGTTGATGTGTAGGCATTATGCTGGATAAGTGCAGAGTAAGAGTGATCTTGAAGCAATGAAGTTTTTAGGTGTTGACAGTTGAGTTGTAGATTGGGTTCTGAATACCAAAAATTAGGGCTTGTCCTCAGTGAAAGCAAAATTGGAAAGTCTGATTATCTTCTTATAACTTTCTAGGGGTACTTGTAGCGAGTTTTTTTTATCCCCCTTTGGTAAGTTGTGCCAATGGTTCCCTCTAATGAGGACATGGGTGATAATTTGGAGCATAGGTCGACCAAAGAGGAATCCTTCTTCCCTTGGGATAAGTGATGATGGATGTTACCCATTTGTTGCGGGGTTGTTGAAAAGACACAGAGATGAAGAAGAGTTTGTGCAAAATTTTTCTAAATATGGAAAATGCTTATGAAAAGGTATCAAGAAGTTCTTGAGGGTTGTGGAGAGTTTATAGGAGCAGGTTGCATACATTTATGATCTCTATTAGTGTTCTTTTAGGGAAGAACACATTAAGGGTTTAATGAAGAACCCTCGATAGAACTTAGATGAGAACAAATGTAGTTGGAGTTTAAGCCTGATATTTTTCATACTATTGGATGAGCTTTGGCCACATCTAAGATTTTGTTCCAAAATTATTGCCTTTCACAGATGATACAGTATCAAGCTGAAGCTTTGGAGGAAAACTGGAGTGTCAAGAGTATTTTCATTTAATTTTATAGGAACTGGAGCATATCGAGTAGAATATAAGTACAAAGTTTGTAAGTACTACAACATACTAGTGGTGAGAAGCGAAGATTAGAATATGACCAAAACATTAGTCGAGGACGTTCTGGGTGTATTTAGTTCATTTTTCAAAAAGATATAGTTTTGAGGTGTGGGGGGACGAGTGCATTTCCTTTTTTTTTTTTTTTTTTTTTGGGAGTATCCTGTAATGTTCAGAAAAATTTAACAAAGCTGCAGTAAGTTGGGTGAGAAGTGGGTATGGTGTTTCTTCCTGAATGCTTAGGTTTTATACAATTTCTTTTCAATAGAACTTATCCACTTATAAGGTAGAATGGGGAATGAAATGAGTGTAGTTGAGGTAAGAAAACTTTGAATGATGTGGTTACTTAAGCAAGGATAACTAATTACTGAAATTAGAATATCTTCAATTATTAAAGAAAAAACTTAAGAAACCAAAGTAATCTGGTATGATGTCACTCACGAGTCAGTCCAGAGTAAATGGACTATCACTTGAGAAGAAATCAATGATTTTTGTTATGTTTTTGCTAAAAATTAAGTGAACTTGTGCAGAATTTTTCTTTTGCTAGGATTCGCATCTAGCTTTGTACCATAATCAGTTCTATAGCATATTTCCCCTCCTTTCTGAGTTTTATTTTATAAGGTGTTTGAAGTTTATTACAAAGTGGATTGCAGTTGACAGAGTTACTGGACTGCTTGCTAATTATTACAAATTCATCTTTTAATGGTTCCCCTCTTTGTGATTAGTTACGCGAACTTGAAAGGGGAGTTGATATTCTAGTTGCAACTCCAGGAAGATTGGTTGATTTGCTTGAAAGAGCCCGAGTATCTCTGCAGATGATTAAGTATTTGGCTCTTGATGAGGCAGATCGAATGTTAGATATGGGTTTTGAACCTCAGATAAGGAAAATTGTGGAGCAGATGGGAATGCCTCCATGTGGTTTGAGGCAGACAATGCTATTTAGTGCCACTTTCCCAAAAGAGATTCAGGTACAATTTGATTAGGCATAACATATCAATTTCTCGGTTGATTTGGTGTTTTCTTATAAAATCTAAATGAATTTTCTTTTTAACTTTCTCCAACCTATCTTTTATGCAGAGGCTAGCTTCTGATTTCCTTTCAAACTACATATACTTGACTGTTGGAAGGGTTGGTTCTAGTACTGATTTGATTGTTCAAAGAGTTGAGTTTGTGCATGAGTCTGACAAAAGGAGCCATCTTATGGACCTTCTCCATGCGCAAAGAGAAAATGGGTTTCATGGAAAGGTAATCTATGATATCTGGCTTTAGAGGTTTTTTTTTTTTTTTTTTTTTGACTTTTTTCTATGGAAGCTTCCTTTCTTGTGATAAGGACAGGAGGGGTTTTTTTGTCAATTTATTCAGTGAACTTACTAGTGATTTGTCCCGTAAACTTTCAGCAAGCTTTGACTTTGGTTTTTGTGGAGACAAAGAGGGGAGCAGATTCCTTAGAAAACTGGTTATATACAAACGGGTTTCCTGCTACTAGTATCCATGGGGATAGATCACAGCAAGTAAGTTGCCTAGTTCTGTTTGTCTTATGAGAACTAAAACATCATTCTTCCACTCAAAATATCAAATACTTTGGCTTGTCAAGTCTTCTGGGGCCATACAGTTTTGTCCCTTGAATGATCATTGAAATACTTGATAGGTTGTTTCTTTCACTTTTGATACCGATGCTTAACTCTTATATAAAGATTTTAAGTTCATGAACAGTTTGGAACACATTGGTCAATTTTGAGACTTCATGGTTGAGGTGGCTACATTTAAAAAAGATGAACATTTCTGGACTCTTGAAACTTAAGAAGGCAAAATGTTGCCCTTTTCTTCGTGTTGGACCTTTCTTGTGCTTTTAATGATAGCATGAAATCTGGTACAGGAAAGAGAACTGGCATTGCGATCATTCAAGAGTGGAAGAACTCCAATTCTAGTTGCAACTGATGTTGCAGCGCGTGGTCTTGACATCCCTCACGTTGCCCATGTGATCAACTTTGATCTTCCCAATGATATTGATGATTATGTTCACCGGATAGGACGGACAGGGCGAGCTGGCAACACAGGACTAGCAACAGCCTTCTTTAATGAGAACAGCTCATCGCTGGCAAGGCCACTAGCTGAATTGATGCAAGAGGCAAATCAGGAAGTGCCTGCTTGGCTCACACGCTACGCATCAAGGTCACATGGCGGTGGCAGAAGTAGGCGATCCGGAGGGAGTCGATTTGGTGGGCGTGATTTCAGACGGGATGGCTCATTCAACAGAGGTACGGATTACTATGGTGGAGGGTATAATAGCACTGGACATGGTGTTTCTGCTGGTTATGGTGGGTATGGAGTGTATGGCACAGGGGTCACCAGCGCTTGGGAGTAGTTTTACTGAGATTGGATGCGGTAACCAATTCATGATCTGGCGTGTACAGAATGGAAGCCTCGTTCTCGATTCTCAATTCTCAATTCTCAATTCAATGAGAATTTTTATGAAAGCCTTTCACATGCTTCTCTTCATAGGGTAGGTATTTTATCCTGCCGTCTTGTAAATATATGCTAAGTCCACTAACGCACAGGATGAATACTAGTTCTAGTCCCTCTCTAATATGGGCACGTGCTTTGTACATATGTTGGAAGGCTAGGCCTTTATGAGGCATTGGTTCTTTCACAAGCAGTTGCCACTTCATGTAAAGCTGCTGTTTGGTTCTTAAATCCCATGCTTCATGCTCGTTTTCAGTTTGTTGATCTGAGCAGTAAATTCTTGCATTTACCATTTGTCAGGTACATTGTTTTGTCTTCTCTTCTCAAAAGTTCAGAAAAAGCCCATGTAATTTGCTCTACTTCAGAGAAACATAGGTTATCTGAGCAATTCGAAAGCATGCTAGCTTCTAGCCTTCTATCTTGTGCTATATTAATGGGGTTTACTGATTCACCTACTCTGCTGAGTCCTGAGAGCGATTTTAGAAGTAGGCATTGGGAGAAAGCCAAAGCCAGAATAAGGTACGATGGTCTTGGTTTACTTTGCTGCCCTACAAAAAACGCAGCCCACCACAAAATGCCCTCCGTAAGTCTAAGATGGCCCCAACAAATAAATGGCCTGAAAAAAAAATCTGAAATCTGCTTTTACCCTCTTGAGAACGGGTTATGGCAAGGTTAGAAGCGGATCAAACTCATATTTGGTCACGAGTCCTTCCGTTCATCTAGTCTGGAGAACGGATGAATTTCTTGACAGGGATGAAAACAGAAAAATTTTATGCATTCATGCATGCTAGTTATAAACATATTGATGAGTTCATTAATGAAGGGTCCTGCTCGCACAATCCAAGAATGGCGGCTTATAGATTGACATCTGATCGGGAAGGCCGTCATCATACGGGAAGGAGAATCGGCCCGAAAATGAAGGCCGGAATATGCTCCAATGTAGAATCTCGGGCGCGCACGTCGTTGGTCCTCGTAGTTGAAATCCATCGAACAGAACAATTTCAAAAGATGGAAAACACACTAACCCACATCAATCAAGACCGTCATCGTTTTAACAATCAAGATCAGGAAAACAAAACAAGGACAATGCATTCACGGCGTCGTCCAATATCGAGGTGAATTTCTTGGCTTGAGAACAAGAAGAGTAAAAATCGACCAAAACTACCGTTCAAGGTTAGACAAAAGATGTCCTATGATTGTTGCCAGCGTCTCTAAGCCTCCGGGAGATGAGCTTGTTCAATCCGGCATTCTCAATGAAATCATTCAATCATGAACATCGCGAGCAGATTTCGCAGGATCCCCGCATACAAGAGGTGCGCTGAAGTCTGCACAAAAGCAAAACGAAACCCTTCATCTGGATTACAGGAAATTTCACTTCCTTCTAGCAAATTGCAAGAGGAAGCTGAAAGCATAAATAGACGGATCATAGCCTCATAGTGCCTCAGCAAACTTGAAACGAAACTCAATTGCAAAATGATTAATCGGTCGTTCTTAAGTTTCTTTTAAAGAATATGTAACATCTCTTTGCTCATCAAGTGGAAATGGTGGAGAGTGTGCGCTTCACCATTACAAATGCAATGCTGCGATTTCTTTGCTATTGTTTGCTTTTTGTCCTATTCGTTCTCTGAATCCCTTTCAAAATTGCGTATGCAATGTATCTATTATAAGCTTCACTCATGTGTCATAAAGTATTTGGAATGAGTCAGATTGTAATGAATGTTTGGGGTGATTCATGCAGTAATAAATGTTTGGAATGAGTCATGGTGTTGTAACAAATGCAAGTCATAAGTATCATAATGTGGAATACATGTTATTAGATATTAATATGCCTCCATCACTAGTGAGGTAACCTTGTCTTTCCCTCATGCATGGTTCGTAATATGTCAAGGCAGACTAGCCTCCCATTAAAAATCTGTGTGTTTGCATGCAAAAATAAATTCTCTCCCTTCTTTTCTTCAAATATCTATCTAGTATTAGAGGTTTTAGAACGATAAGATAGCATTTTATCCTAGTGATATGCTGTATACTTGCTTCCATGAGGATCCTGTGCATAAAAAACTGAGGCCAAGGGCTTCATGTTCGAAATGAGAAATGCTAAAAGTTGGTCCCAACATGGTAAGCTTATGAAAAGCACCACAGGGGGTTTGAAAACTTGCAATTGCTAATTTCTTGCTCCGAGGATGTTCTTTGGAGCCTCTACGATCATTAAAAACATCCAATCATTCAGGGAAGAAAGTTGATGTTAAAATAAATTCAATTTTGAAAAAGGATAAGTGCGTTAAGTGTAATTGTGTTTTAAAACTTTTAAAGAGTGTAATAAAGTCTTAAAAATTTCAAAAAAATACAATCGGGTTAGAAAACTCGTCCAATTGGTGTAATTGAATCCTAAAATTTGTTAGCATTTTCTCTTCGTCAAGTTAGCCAGAGTTTATTTTTTTTTTAGTTTTACTCTAATTCTCAACTCACTTTTAGGCTTTTGCCATGTCTCTTTATAAAGTGTGGGAGTTGAAATCTATACTTGAAACTAATTGTTCTCACCTTAACCCCTTGAGAAGGTGGAGATTCAAACCCTCCATCTCTCCCTTTTTATGTGGAAAGAGTGGCCATTGGGGTTTAATTGCACTTTTTAGGACATTATTGCATTTTTGTTATATGTCTTAAAACTTTATTACATCTTCATAATAAATTTTAGGGCTTAATTGTATTTTTCAAAATTTTAGAATTCAAGTGTACTTTCATGACGAGTGTTACAATCTTAAGTATATATATCCTTTTTAAAAAAGACAGATTCCTACCCATTAACCTTGAGAACTAGATGAGTTAGTTTCACGGGACTATGAATATGTGCTGCATATATGTGAAAATGTAACTTCGGAATAATCTACCACCATATCTATATTCACCAACTCTTAAATATGTGTCCAAAAATCTATTGTGATCGAAGAATGAGAATGTTTGAGTGGTCGTGCTCAAATAGAGTGGAAGGACAACATTTTACATAGACTTGGTGAGCCATCTCGATTTTGCAAGCATTTACCTAAGCAGCCGGCGTCATAAATCTAGGGGACTTTTGCGGCCTATCATCAACCAATAGATTTCAATTGTTTTTATTTAATTCCAACCGCTTGCATGTGTCAATTTGTAGCTGGATTTGATTAGATAAAATTATATATTTGGGGTGATCGGTTCTCGATCCGGTTTGTTCCAACACAAGAACTGTGAATTGGATCTAGAGGACTGATTCCTTGTTTCTAGAATCAAGAATCGGACCACTCCAAATTTATTAGTCCAATTTGGTTCTTGAATGGTCCAATAGAACCGGTTGATTCACATATCTAGATCGAAAGTCTTGGTTTAATTGATTTACCAATTGCGACAAATTGGGATTTTGTCCAAGATTTACGAATAAGATTGAGAAATAATGGGCCGTGATTGTATGCTAGGGCTGTAAGTGGTTTGGTTTGAAAATCGAACCGAACTGAACTAATAAGGAAATTCATTGACTGAACCAAAATTCAATCCAAACCAAAACTGAATTGAAATAAAATCCCGGTTCGTTTCGATTCGATTCAATTCAGTTTTTATTTTTCGTTTTGTTGTTGTTGTTGTTGTTGTTGTTGTTGTTTTTGTTGTTATTGTTGTTGTTGTTATATATTATAAGATTAATTTTCCAATCAAATTGTCTTTGCCTAGCAAGCTAAGAACTTCATTGTTTTTTTTTTTTTTTTTTTGATTTTTTTTAATGAGGTGAAAAATTAAATTCAATATACCACTATTAGTTTTTTAAATGAAACAATTTTGCGAATGCTACCACGTGGAAATAAATAAAATGTAATACTAAATTTCATAACAATTCAATTACCTTAATATTAGCATTTTACTTATTTTTTTTATCACTTTAAAAGACACCGAAATTCTTATTTTTTGCACAAAATCTAATGTAACATATTAGGTATAGATAATGAAGGCTTGAGGACACAATCCACGGTAGTGTACTTTATATTATGAATTTGCATAATAGGCTTGGAGAAGAATTGGTCATTTGGTCTTGCATATCTTTGCGGATATAATTAAAAATATCAACGATACCAATAAATGAATTTTAATTAAGAAAAATATAAATGAATTTTATATTATCTTGATTTACTAATTGTAATATGGAAAAATTACGAAATGAGTGGTCTAAAATTAGTGAAACAAATGTTAGAGCCCAAGCAAATTAACGTTCTATTGAGGCTTCGCTCGTTTCGCAAAAAATATGACTTTTTTATAAAATGTTTTCCAGGAAAATAACTACATTTTCTTATGTCCAGCAAAAACCTAAAAATAAACTAGAAGATATTTTTCGCTATTCAGTAAGGAAACTCTTTTTCTATATGCACCCCTTAAAATTGATTATTTATTTATTTCATTTTCTTCTTCTTCATTGGTTGGTTGTCGGCCACATTGACCGCCGACAACCGGCTAGAAGTGAGCCGGAGCCTTGCCACAGGCTCAAGCTCACCCAACCCTGGCAAGCTCGAGCTTGCCAGATCCGGTGAGCAGGGCAAGGCTTGAACCTCACTGACGTTTAGCAAGGCTCAAGGCCTGCTCAGGTGGCTAGATCTGATGGAGCTCCAGCTTGGGCGTTGGTTGAGCTAGGCCTTGCCTCCGCCTCGCCACAGGTTGGCAAGAGTCGAACTCTCCAAAATCTAGCGAGGTCGAGCCTCACCAACTTGTGGCGAGGTTCTAGCTCGCCTCTGGTCAATGGCCACCCACCACTAGGGTCGACGAGTGGTCAATGAAGAAAAAGAAATTATAATTTTAATACCTTGAACAACCTTAAACCGATACATCCGTGACAAATTTATCACAAATTATTTTTTTGATCACGAAAAACCCCAAATCAGTACATCTGTGACAAATTTACCCCAACTGATTTTAAAAAATCCCAAACTAGTATTCTTGTAACAAATTTACCTAAAATTAATTTATTTGACCGCCAAAAATATTAAATTGGTGTATTTATGACAAATATACTATTTATTAAATTGGATTAATACCACAAAAAATTACAAAAATTATATAACTGTGACAAACGGAGAGTAAAATTTCAAATCGGTACACTAGTCAACTGTCACGTGTCATTTAACTTAATAATTTAACAATAAAATTTAACTGAAACTAATAGAGGATAAATTTGTCACAAATATACCAATTTGTAGTAAATTTGTCAAAGTGTACAAATTTGAATTTTTGTGGTTAAAAAATTAGTTTGTGGTAAATTTGTCGTATATGTCTTAATTTCGGGAGTTTTGGGGCATTAACTATTTTAAACAAAATAAAAGGAAAAAATAAAAGGATTTTTAAAAAAAAATTTATCAGTTTGGTTCAGTTAACCAAACAAATGAAAACTGAACTGGTTAAAAAAGTTTCGATTTTTAATATTATCTAAATCAAACCAAAAAAAAAAAATTGAAACTTTTCAGTTTGGTTTTTAACATCCCCAATTGTAAGGGCACGCTTGAAAAAAGGAGGAGGATTCAGTGGATTATTTTCCATAAAAGACGGACTCACGAATTTAAAGAAGAGGAGATAAAATTAAAATCGGTGAATCTTTGTAGAAAAAAAAGCAAAGAAAATAAAATAAAAAGCAATAGGTAAAAGGAGCAAGTTCGATGAATCGGATTGGCCCATGAGAGAAGATTAGGATTTAGATTTGCATTTTATTTTTTAAAAAATAAATAAATAATAAAGAAATATAAATCAATCCAATCTAATCAGTCCGATTCAAATCCGATCAAAAATCACCCGTTCTAATTTTATGGAATCAGAATTGGAATGGGGTGCCTTAGAGCTGCCAAAAATCGGCCCCGAACAAGGCGGCGCGACCTCCGAAACCCTAAAACCCTAATCGGAACAACCTCCGGCGGACACCGGCGGCGGGCCTGAACTCCGACGATGCGCTTCCGCCGGTTCTCTTCTCTCCGGCTCTCCGTTCGTGCGAACTCGCGTTGATTCTTCAGTCCCCAGCACAAGCGAACGCCGACCGTCTGCCATCTCGGAGAAGCGATTTTGCGGGGATGAGCTTCAGGGCCGAGGCCGGCGGCCTCTTCTCCGCGCTGCGCCGATCGCTCCTCCACCACCAGCACCGCCAGTGCCGGTCCATAACCAAGGTCCGCCTCAAGTGGGTCAAGAACCGGAGCCTCGACCACGTGATCGATACCGAGACCGACCTCAAGGCCGCCTCCCTCCTCAAGGACGCCATCAAGCGGTCCTCCGTCGGGTTCCTGACCGCCAAGTCGGTCGCCGAGTGGCAGAAGGCGCTCGGCCTCACCGTCCCCGTCCTCAGATTCTTGCGCAGGTAAACTTCAATCTCCGCCTCGTCTCTTTTACGCTTTGGGATTCGTTCGTGCAATCGTTGTAGGTGAAATTTGAGGGAGTTTTAGAGCTATTTAGTCGATTGGGGATTGTCTCGTAAGGGGGAAAAGGTTGAAGGTGTGAACTTTGCCGGGTAACAAGTGCTGGTGTGATATGGAATTTGGGTTCTGATTGTGGATTGTGATGTTGATTTTGTTCGAAATTTCTTCACTTTTAGGTATCCTACACTCTTTCATGAATTCCCGCATGCCCGATACGCGGGTTTGCCCTGTTTTAAATTGACAGACGCTGCTCTGCTGTTGGACTCACAAGAGAAAAGCATACACCAGAAATATGAACACGACACTGTGGAGAGGCTCTCTAAAGTGCTCATGATGACGAAGACAAAGACCTTGCCATTGCGATGCTTGATTCCATTGAAATGGGATCTGGGTTTGCCAGATAATTTCATGAAATTGTTGATTCCGAATTACCCGGATCATTTCCAATTTGTCAAGGCTTCCAGTGGTGATGCGTACTTGAAGCTGGTGAATTGGCCTGAGAGTTATGCAGCCTCGGCATTGGAGAAGAGAAACGAAAGTAATGAGGTAGGGGGTGAATATAGGCAGTTTAAGAGGGGCCAAACAGCCCTGGCATTCCCCATGAATTTTCCCAGGGGATATGGTGCACAGAAGAAGGTGAAAGCATGGATGGAGGAGTTCCAGAAATTGCCGTATATCTCTCCATATGAAGATTCTAGGCATATCGATCCAAGCAGTGATCTCATGGAGAAACGAGTTGTTGGGGTTTTGCATGAGATCTTGAGCTTGACCATCCATAAGAAGACTAAGAGGAACTACTTAAGGAGCTTGAGAGAGGAACTAAATCTTCCTCATAAGTTTACGCGAATATTTACTAGGTATCCTGGGATTTTCTACCTCTCTTTGAAGTGTAAGACGACTACTGTTGCTCTTAGGGAAGGGTACCGGAGAGGTAAATTGGTGGATCCACATCCGCTTGTCCGCCTAAGAGAGAAGTTTTACCATGTGATGAGAACTGGGTTAATTTACCGGGGTAAAGGGCTAGGTATGATACCCCCTGAAGATATTATGCTTGATGATGTGGAGGATGAGACAGAGCAAGAAGAATCAGAGGGGGAAGAACTTGGTGCGAATGAAGGTTGCTACGAGGATACATCTGAGATGGATGATGAATTTGATGGCCAAGAGTGATTTCGAAGAAAAAAGAGAAGGACAAACGCGCAGAATATCCAGATGGAGCAAAATGAGAAGAATTTTTGCCATTGGCTGCTATGGACATTTAAGAGAACCGATGTCAAGCTTGCATCAAATTCAAAATCGTAGATGAAGTTTGGGTAGTTGCCAAGTTTCACGATGTTCATAGCCATCCTTTCGTTGATGATAAACAAAAATATTTGATATGATTCTATTGCTGGAGCCTGTATAAGAGTACGAGAGTATATTGCTACCTTAACAGTGAAGAGGGTACTGTATAATGATGGCTTTAGGTGATGCGATTGACAAAATTTCTTACAATTAAAGAGAAGAAACCTGATTAGTGCGGGCGATTGGGGAATAGTAGAATGGAAGGACAAAATTTTACAAAGAAATGTAAAGAGGGGGGAAAGTCAGATGAGAGGGTCTCTGGTGGGCCAAAGAGCATTTATCAGAGCTGGTAGTGCCAGAAATGTATGGGACTTGCAACCTGCGGCGGTTAGCAGATTATTAATTTGTTTTTATCTAATTCAAAGTGGCTTGTTGTATGTCAATTTGGACAATCATGTATCGTAAACCCAACATTATTTGGTCCTTCTCGTCACTGCTAAGGGAGGAATATGCCACGCCACGAAGCTTTACACCGGCCTTGGTAATAGGAGTCAAAATGCTTTTATTTGTATCTGTTGGGTACCGATACAATCATATCATATGTTCTTGTTTATTATCAAAAAAAAGATTATGAAAATCCTTAAACTCGACAACTACCCAAACTTCATTTTGGATTTTGAATTTAATGCAAACTTGTTATCTGGCTTGCTTCACTGTCCTGTAAATTTCTCCTTAAATGTCTCTTTGTTCATGAGATATGATTGGTGGAGTGTCTTCACAGTTATAAAGAAAATATGCATCTTCGCAATGTTTCTTCGGTATTATTTGCTTGTCGCTCTATTGGCACTTCAAATCAAGTTGCGTAATGCATCGTATGTATTACAAGAATATGCATCTTCGCAATGTTTCTTCGCTATTATTTGCTTTTTGCTCTATTGGCACTTAAAATTTGTTGCAAGTTGCGTAATGCATTGTATGTATTATAAGCTTTCTCTTCGTGAGCAAATATCATATCAAATCCAAATTCAAATTGTTTATCACTGTTATGCATGATGATTTAGTCTTTTGGAGTCTATACAAAAAAAGAAAAAAAAATAAATTTAATTATTTAAAGAAGAAAGATAAAGGGAAAGGAAATCTAATTTTAAAAAGATGAAGTTACCCAATTATCCCGATAACAAATGAAGTTAGCTAGAGGGATTAGGAATCTAAGAAGTAATCTATCACCATCATCAGTCATTACCATTTACAAAAATGTGCCCAAAAAATCTAAAAGCATTTATGTGAAAGAAATAATCTATTATTATTATTATTATTATTATTATTATTATTATTATTATTATTATTATTATTATTATTATTATTATTATTATTATTATTATTATTATTATTATTTTTTTTTTTTTTTTTTTTTTGGAGAAAGAAATAATCTATTATGACTGAAGAACGAGAAAGCATGAGTGATTGTGCTAAAGTGCTTAGTCGTGTTCAATCTTTGAAAATAACCGGAGTGTTCATGTTGGATGAAAACTAAGGTTTTAAATCTCTCCCCTAGTCCTGGGTGCACATCTTTGTTGTGCTCAACCTTTCCAATGAACTAGTGTCATGTCACAAGAGGACGAAAGATTAAGCCTCTTAGGCTTTGTTTGGTCGTCCATATTTCTAATAAGGATAAAATTGTATGTAATAGAATATGAAATCCTAGTGATTTTGATATATTTTATTTATTGTTTGGTGAATCACAATAATAAAATTGGATATATTCTCGTCATATTATGATTTTTTTTTTTTTTTTTTTGTATAAACAGCATATCAATGTAAATGAACCTAAAAGTACACAAACGGAGATGGTGGAAATTTCTTACAACACTATTCCCTAATTTATTTTTATTTGCTAATTTTTATTTTTCCTCTCTTTTTAATTATTTTCTCTTTTATTTATTTTTCCCCTTCCATCATTCGTTAATAAATTTTATTAAATAGTAAACTTTACTAATATACCTAAAATAAAAAAATGCCTAAAATATGTAATAAATATAATTATATATCTATATTTATGGATTGAATGTATATTAGAAGATAGAATTATAGTCGAATATATAAATAAAAACAAGATTAAATTAAAAAATAAATTTTTATTTTTTGTTATTTTGAATTTCTTATATTAGAATTCAATTATTATTTATATTTGTATATAATTTCAATTTTGTTAATTTAATAAGTTTGTTATTTGTGAAAAATAACTTTCCTATTATGAATATTAGAAATCTTATTTACTTTTATTCTACCTTTCCCATGGAATAATTTTACTCGACCTATATCTTTTTTATATATGCCTTCTTTTTTTTTTTTTTTTTTTTTTTTTATCTTGAGTTGACATCAAACGCATAATAGAATAAATAATATTTTATCCCAAATTTTATCTTGGCTACCAAGTGCAACCTTAGGAATGGAGTTTTCATGGTGGTCTTTAAGGTGATGAAAAAAAAAAAAAATTGGGTAGTATTATGGATGGGCAAAGTTCTACAAAGAACTTAAACGATGGGGACAAAGTCAGATAAGTGGATCCTTGGCTAGCCATTTCAAATTTGCTAGAATTTATTAATCCCGCTGGTGTCATAAATTTATGGAACGTTTGCAACTTGCCATCGGCTAACAATTTTTTAATTTGTTTTTATATAATTCCAAGTCATTTGCCACATGTCAATTTGTAATCGGATCTGACTAGGTAGATGCATGCCATGTCATCCGCTGTCGTGATACAGTGATATCAGGGAATATTTTCTCCTCTCGCTCCTCCAATATCAAATAGGAACTTGAGATATAATCCAGGTGGAAAGGATTCATCAAAGAATTTTTGACAATTCTTCAACCAATTAGTTATTCAGATTCGCAGCCATTATCAATTTTAGCTGTTCCAGGTGCACAACGTTTAGAAGAAAAGTACACACAATTCTAAAATAGAAGGACAATAGCAAAAACTAGAACAAAAAATCAGGTTACCTCCCCAAAGAGAGGTAGACATGCAAGGCATCTTCTGGTGCTCATTTCAGTGCGACTTGTGAGAATCATCACTCGCATGATTCAAAAGCTTGTGTGATATTTAATCCTATCGAATCTGTGACAAAGCATATTCATTCAGAAGTAACCAAAAGTTGGGTCGAGAAACGGTGATTATCTCAACAGCCAGATATCCGTATGGATTTGGCGTGAGGACACACCGGAACCAGACCGCAGCCCGTTACCATGTATTATTCTCGCATCAAACGAGATTTACTAGCACCATCCATCTGCACAGTTACAACTCCACCACGTTTCGTAACTTGGGTATTCAATAAAACAATGTTCCCTCGTCATCCCTTCTGCCAAATATCCTCTCATTCATTCTTTGCGAATTTTTTCTCAAATTTTATTGTCAATCATACAGACTTGAAGAGAGACACCAAGCAGACTTTGAAATCCAGGGGAAACATGACAATCCAGCTGAAAGATCTCAAATGGCGTTATGATATGATCTTTTCTAGCAGCTGCAGCCATATCACCACTTTCTTCCAAAAAATAAAATATATAATCGTCAGCTATATTGTCCTCCTTTAAAATGTCAGCTATGAACCTTAAAACATTTGAGGTGTTGAAACAATTTAAGCAGGTCTTCACGGCTTCGTCTCTGTGGAGGAAAGGAATACATATAGTAAACAATGACATAAATTCACTCAAAAAGCAGCAAACCTCGTTCCATGCACCAACAAAGAACATCTCACCTTGATGCCGATGCAACCATTCACGTCAAGTGTGGTGAGTGTGTTTGAGCAGGTCGTTGAAAGGGCTTCAAGGCACTTGTCTGTCACCCCAACTATCCCAAACAAGCTGCATTTCGCAGCAATTATCACTAACTGAACAACGAAGAGAGAATTTGATATTTGATGAGGTTAATCATAGCTTTTGTACTGTATATCTTGTGGAAGATGCCAATTCATTAAGGCAAACTATCAAAATGCAAGATGGTCCGGGAGATCAACAATCACAATGACCTACAATCCAACTTGTTTGGCATCAAAAGACAATAAGAGGGCACCTACAGAAGCCAAAAGTAGAAACTCCTTATCCCCCAACTTCTGACACGTGCTTGCTTGAGTGGAAACATATAAGAAAAAGTACTGACTTTTCATTTTAGGAGTGTAAAATGTAGGAAAAGAAGACACTTTAATCTACACTTCCATCTATTTTCAGAATAAAAGCCACCAAATAACAATTTCAAATAAAACTGTCAAACCCTCAATGCAATGGAAAGCATAGGTAAGACCAACAATCTGAAGTACTCAAAGCCAAAAGACACTGCAACTTCAAACATGTCCTGCTAACATCTTTGGGGCTAACTACCATACTACATTGGAAGAAATCAGTATGAAACACCTCATTAATTTGATTAGAGACCACTTGGATAGAAATCATTGCAAATATGCTTCGGCAGCCTATGAAATTATATATTAGCCAAGCTTCTCTAGCAGATGACACAACTATGCAGAAAGGAGGTTTGAAAAAGAACCGTCAAGATTTTATAACCATACACGAGAAGTACTCTCCTTAACCCAGCTAGAATGATGAAGATGCGAAGCTTAGTATTCATCAAGCTTTGTAATACGCTTACTGACCATCTCTGAATTAAATCAATAAAAATTCAGCCGAGATGCTTTTATTTCAGCCCAGATAACTTTTATCCTAGTTGGAAGAACCTTATCGTCAAGACTTACCTAAGTAACTCGAGTGAGACGCAGCCTTCAGCAACTGCTATGACCCCCTTGTCAGTTATACGTACACACCTGTGAAAAGTAACCATAGTGTTTTTTTTTTTTGGGTCAGAAAAAGTAACCACAGTATGTTGACTCCACAAAAATAAAGGCATTTTACTAATAAACTTACCACGTCAAATTCAGGGCCGTGAGTTTTCCACATTTGGCTATACAGGAAAGTGCATCATCTGATAGGTTCTGCAGAATCATTTATAACATTGCGGCAGAAAATTCAGGTAATGCAAGACAATTAACATGTGTTGATAAGTGGAATTTACCTGGGCTCCACAAAGATCCAAGTACTTCAGATGGGAAAGAGAGGAAATATTGTTGTATGCGTTATCTGTGAGACTGGAAAAAGCAATCAGAAGTAAACTACTAATACCAAATAAGTGGCTTCAAACCTATACATAAGAACAGAAAGCACATTTACCTAGAAAGGGCATAAAGGTTTAGACTCTGGAGAGAAGAGCACTTGAATAGTATTTGCCGCAAGCCAATATCTGTCAGCTTGACACACCTGATAACCGAATGATTACAAGCTTAAAGGTGCATATCTGTATCAGCAACGGCGATAATTATTCAATTTTTTCCTGGATTAGCTTCATTTGCTTCCTGAAATTAGGATTAGGCTTTTCTTATCAGACATTAACATACCTAGTAAGGTTTAGTGACTCTAATTCATTATAACTGTCAGCAACTAACTCCAAGCTCGTCTGTAATATTCTGCCATCGACAATTGAAAAGAGCTTTGTAAATAGAAACTCCTTCCGCACAAAATGTATAGGCATGTAAAAAATCTGAGTGCTGAGAATGGAAATAAGTAAGACCAAAAGGTCAGGAACTATACAAGAAAAAAGAAGTAAAAGTGATGTCGCTGTAAATCCCGTTGTACTGATTATGACTGTCCGAGGCAATTGCATTTATCATCTCAAGTTGTTTTAGCAAGCCCTTTCGGTCAAGTTGTGGATGTAACATCCATATACACAGGAAAGAAATCTCTCATAGCAAGCGTGTTCAAAATTTCAATGGTAATTACTTGGAATGTCAATAGCAGCTTCACTAAAGCAATAAAATCTGTATCATTGTAGATGCAAACAAGAAACAACTGCTCACAAAGAATAAAAAATCTCTAATAAAGCTCACCCACAATTCAAAATTCTAAGTAGAATTGCAGTCACATATACCAGCCAAGACTTGAGACTAGTACCAAGCACGAACTCACATTTTTTGGAAACACATGGTAAGAACTCAATTGATTATCGAAATAAAACTGTCCTCTGTCTTCAAGAAACTAAGTAGAACTCCAAAAGTAGAGTGAACAGAGTACTTGTGAGAAAGTTGGGGAGCCAAAGATGGTCAAGAAAAACTTAGATAGCCATGCATCATATATACAAATTTGATCGGGCAGTGTTTTTTAAATCATGGTATACTTCATTAACGACATTGGAGAAAGTCCAACTTCCATCATCATGTTAGTAAGTGTAAACAACTATACCAACACAAGCATATGCAGAAGAAAGTTGAAATCCACTAAATGTCTGCAGTTCTCTGCCAGATTCTTTATGCCTATATCTGTCACTCTGCAGCTCCAAAAATATGCAGTTAATTCGTATAAATATTAAGGTAAGTTGAGGCTTACGAGATAAGCGCATTTATAGAAGACTTACCGCACATTCCAATAAATAGAAAAAACCTTAAGATTTGGACAACAACTGGTTACAGCTGCAATTCCCTTGTCAGAGATCTTTTGGCAACCATTCAGATTTAAAGTCTCCAAGCTTTTGAGAGATTCAGAATACTGTTGAGTGGTTGACAAGTGATCACAAGTTACTAAGAGTTGAATGATCAACATAGATTAGTGTTGGTAAAAAAGTAAAGTCAAGCACAATTGGTAGTTCATGATAAAACCAATGAATAAGTTGCCTAGAAGACACAGTATATGGGATACTAATGTCATGGGAAGTATGCTTTTTTAAAATAGTGAAAAAAAATTGTGCATTCACAGAAGAAACGGTGACTTAATCATGGAAAGGCAAACTAAAGTAACCAAGAAACAAGGCACTATCTTTTAAAAACTTACGACAAGTGTTAACTCAAGCATCTAATATGCTTTCCCAAGAGATATGTCACTGAAGCTGGTCTTATCTCTTGAAATCGATTAATAACTCGTGTCATGATTCGGGGAGAGAACTTCTCTTGCGCGCCTTCGCTTAAATAAGAAGTACTATGACAAAACAAAGAAAAAGTGACGGTGATAATCCCGAACCAAAATCAGAGTTGCCGATGAGTCCCGCCCATGCACCGAATTCGAGTTTAATTCGAGCAAACGCCCATTTTCCTATGGTGCGGTACAAACCAAACGCAAGACGTGAATTAGCTGACTCACGTGACGAACCAAACACATCACACAAAAGAGCTAAATCCCTGGTCCGTACAAGGTCTTCTCCACATCTCACTCTCTTCCATTATCTCAAAACCATATCCCAAACGAGAGGACGACGTTCGGGTTTTCTTTTCTCCTCTCAAACCAAATAGCCAGAATCAGTTTCCTCATCGCTCAGCATGGCTGAATCACTCCTATTCAGCATTGCAGATTGCGTGCTGGGGAAGATAGCATCGCCGGTGCTCTAAGAAGCCGTCGCTATTTACAACGTCGAAGATCAGATCCGCGAGCTTAGAGAGACTTTGACTACCATTGAGGCAGTGTTGTTAGATGCCGAGGCGCAGCAGGCGACGAACCACCATTTGCAAGTATGGTTAGATCGGCTTCAACATGTATTTAATGACGCGGAGGATGTGCTCGTTGAGCTCGAATGTGAAGCCTTACGAAAGCAGGTTATAAGTCGCTATGGGAGTGTCAAAGGGAAGGTACACCACTTCTTCTCCCTCTCTAATCCACTCATGTTCCGTGCAAAAATCACTCATAAAATCAAGGATATTCGGGGAAGGTTGTCCAAGATTTCCACTGAAAAAGATCAATTCGATCTTAATGTGTGGAGTGTTGACGTGTGGGACATACGCGATCACGGGAAATGCCATACTCATTCATAAACTAGTTGGATGTTGTCGGAAGAGATATTGATAAAGAAATATAATTGAGAAGTTGATGCGGCCACATGACAAAAACCTCTCGGTGTTTTTTATTGTTGCAATAGGAGGTATGGGCAAGACCATCCTAGCTAAATTAGTTTATATTGATGACAGGGTGAAAGAGCAATTTGAGTTGTGAGTATGGGTGTGTGTACTTTAATTTAAAGAAAACTATCGAAGGAATCTTAAAAAATGCAACTCATCAAAATTTGAGTAACTTTAATGTTCAGCAATCTCAAACCTTTCTACGAGATATCATCAAAGACAAGAAGTTTCTACTAGTCTTGGATGATGTTTGGAGTAATGACTGCAGTAGATGGAAAGAATTGAGAAATTTGCTAATTGGAGGAGCTAGTGAAAGTAAGATAATTGTGACTACTCGTAGTGCAGAAGTTGCTTCTATCATGGGTACCGATCCAATGTCTAATCTGAAAAGTCTTTCTCATGAACTCTTTGTGGCCTTATTAAAAAAATGGGCATTCGACGAAAAGGAAAAGAAGCCATGTCCTGATCTTTTAGCGATTGGTAATGACATTGTCAAAAAATCTCAAGGAGTTCCTCTCCTTGTGAAAACTCTAGGGAGCCTCTTGTATTCAAAGGATGGTGATGGTCATTGGAAACATGTAAGGGACAATGAAACATGGGAGTTAGTGGAAGCGGAAAAGGACATTGTGCCAGTACTCAAGCTTAGCTATGATCATTTACCATCCCACTTAAAATGTAGTTTTGCAACATTTTCACATTTTTCTAGAGCAGTTCAAATGAAGGGCCCTGCTTTAGCTAGGTTATGGATGGCTTTACAACTCATTAGCTCAAAAAGGGAAAAATTAGCATTGGAAGATGTTGGTATTGAGTATGTTAAAGAGTTGCGGAAGAGATCTTTGATCCAAGAAGTTGAGGAGTGCGGAGCAGAATTACTATTTAAGGTACACGATTTGGTCCATTCTCTTGCAACAAGTGTGGCACAAAATGATTTCTCCATTGTTTGCTTAGATACCACTGAGATTTTAGAAGAAGTTTGGTGCATTTCGTTCTCTAGCACTTCTTTAGAGGGAGTCTCAAATTTCGATGGAGTCCCACCTTTTTTGAGAAAGACAACTTCAAAGAGGCCGCATGCCATTTATTTTCAATATCAAGTTAATGATGGAGTTATTACTAGAGAATTTGCTAGAACATGCATCTCCAAGTTTAACCACCTACGTATCTAAATTTGTCATATAGTAGTTTTGAGGAGTTGCCAAGGTCCATATGTAATTTGAAGCAATTGAGATCGTTAAGTCTCTATGGGAACAAGCTATTGAAGAAGCTTCTAGGTACCATTTGTGAGCTGCAAAGTTTGCTAGAGTTATCCCTCGTTGGTTGCTTAGAGTTAGGCGATTTACCCAAAAATATGAAAAGACTCGCCAATAGATATCTATACATAACAACAAAGCAAAAGAGTTTGCAAGAAAGTGGAATATAATACCTGGAAAATTTACAATTTTTGGGACTCAATGAATGCGCAAATCTCCAACTTTTGTTTGAAGGTACTTGCCGACTAACTCACCTTCGAGGGTTGGAAATTGTAAATTGTAAGGGACCAATATCTCTGCCTTTTGGGGAATTAAAAGCCATAGAGTCCTTGAATATTGCTAGTTACAAGCTCGCGTTGACCTCAGAGAATAAGTCCAACTTTTCGTTGAATCTTCATACTTTGGTAATTTATGACTTCGTACAAGTGATGGAGCTGCTCTGATGTCTTGAAGGATCAGCCTGTACTTTGGAGTCATTTTCAATCTATGATTGCCTGAGCTTGACAAATGTTCCCAAATGGCTGCCCAATCATACACGGTTCAGATTAATTTATCTGATCCGATGTCCCAAGTTATCATTCATGCCGCAAGGAATCCAGTCCCTCACTAACATCAAAGAATTATGCATTGAACACTGTGGTGAACTGAGCAAAAGATGCGAGCCTCAAACTGGCAAGGATTGGAACAAAATTGTCCGCATTCCTCGAATCCAACTTGACTTGATGGATGTACAATGGACAGATGATTAGGTACGCATCAATCTACCCTTCATTTCTTCCTTGTGCTTAAGTGTGATATAGTCATATATATTGAGATTCTCTCCTTTTATTAATTTTTTTTCCTGACTTCCTCACTGGATGAAAATTAGATTAAGATAATAATGCATTATGCACATTCATAATATTGACGACTTTAACTATATGTTTGGACAACTTTTGACAAATCTCAATGTCCCAATTCCATGCGGCGCATTAAATGTAAAATTTGATTTCCTACAATGAAATCTCAAGTCCTCCTTTTACTTGGAAATTGGAACATGATGTAATGTTTCGAATATATACTTTTTCTATTGATGATTATTATTGTTTACTATAGCTACTCTCGCTCAAGTTGATAGTCTGAATATAATTTACCAAATATATATGTTGCAAGTGTCCTAGAAGGACCGGTTAAGTTCACCAATCATTTCATAAAGAAATCGAGAAATATTTGGAAATTTATTGTAGAAAATGCACTTGCTAGAAATTTACAACTCCTCTGATTTAGAGAACATTTTCGGTTTCCATTTTTCTTCTTATTAAAAGAAGGAAATAGGAAACAGGAAAAGGTTTAAAAGTTTAAGCAAAAATAAAGATTTATTTCTTGCGATTTGAGTATGTAAAATAGGTGGTGTTCAAAAACCCCATTTTCCTTTTAGAATAAAAGCAAGGAGAATACTGAAAGGTTATTTCGAATCTATACGTTTAACTCGGAAACAATTTTCGTCATCTTAATTTGTCAATTTTTTTAGATAATATAATTTGAAGGCTCGGGATAATCTTTGTTGCAAGACACTTGGCTTAATACCATTTGTAGGAGTGTTGAATGAAGCCAATGAAAGATGCCCACAATCAACATTAAAAAAGACGAATTATCTATTTTTATCTATTAAGACAATTATTTATTTTAACTTTTTTTTTTTGTCAGTCCTACTCTATTCCTATTCTACACTCACTCTCAGACTTTTGCTCTGCCTCTTGCAGGGCGTGGGAGTCGAAACCCACTCTTGAAACTTATGCGTCCCCACCCCATCCCCCTTGAAAATGTGAGGATTTGAACCTCTCACCTCCCCCTTCCATGTTGGAAAGGTGGCCACTCGGGCGTATCCTAGTGGTTTATTTTAACTTGATATGCCAGAAAAGATGACACATAGAGAAATCAATTCACTTTTAATTTAACTTTCCCACTCGAGAAAAACTAGTTTCTCGATCTTATTATTGAAATACCGAAATGTCTTCCATTAATTTATTAAATCAAAATAGTCGCACATATCTATATTCATAATTCTTTAAGGTGATGTGACTCAACTTCTGATAACTATTTCTAATTATGTTTTGCAAGATAATCAATTTTTATTTCATTAAGAAAATTTACTTTTCGCAATCAGATATAGTTCATAACTCACACAATACAGCACGAGAGTAAAATAGTACAGACAACATTCGTTTGAAATTACTATTATAGTCGCACAAACGATGCATGTGAATGAAGCCATGATCATAAAAATTCTTTCCCAATTGCACAGTGTTTCTAAAATAGTAACTTTTTCGCATGAAATTTTTTAAATGAAAAAGAGACTAACACATAATATTGTCATATGCAGCGGAGAGATGCCTAAGATGAAGGGTAATTGAGAGCAACTAAAGCGATTTTATTTTATTTCTACAGTAGTTTAAATAACAAAAAGCATAAAGGTAAAATCCCCAAAACGCGGGTCCTTTTTTGGAACTTTTTTGTCTATCAAGTTACCTTCCCCTGTTATTTTACTAAAATATAACGTCAAATGAGAAAAGAGGAAATTCAATTGGCCGAGAATATTCCTACAAAATAGGACATCGTTTTTCACAAGATTGAATATAGATAAAGAGCAATAATAAAAGGATTATTAGTAATTCATGTTGCTTTCAATAAAGTGTCCATCCATGAGGTATCGATATTTATAATTCCTAAGCGAGGGACAAGTTCGCCAGCTAGAGAACTAGGATGGTAATATATAGGTCCTCAGCTCAAAAGTTTCAGGGCTTGTTTATTTTGGATTATGCAAAAGCAAAAGGTAATTTTTTTAGCTTTCTCACAAAAAAATTGAACTATTTTTCAAATTTCGTAAAATCGTTATATATATATGTGTGTGTGTGGATATGCTTGCCAACATTTACATGTTGTGGAAGTTTCAAATGTTTTGGATGAACAAAATGTCAAAGTGTGCGTGTGATGAGATTTAGATTAGAGGTTATTATAAACTCTCCATTTTGATGTAACATATCGATAGTAAATCAAGATTCATTACTCTAGTACCATTAGAACTTTGTTAAAAAATAATGTGAACCATCAAACATGTAGGCGCTTACCAATAGAAAGTACATAGCATATAAAAAGTATAATTTCCGCGTGTTATTCGGATACTAACAAAAACTTCTTCAGAAGTTTCTAGTGAAAGAAATCTTACATTCATAAAATAATGATGATGATGATGATGATGATGATGATGATGATGATGATGAATTAACAAATTATTTTTGCAAACAAAGAATAATATCTTGGTAAGTATAATATCAAAGAATGACAAATTTGCATGACAACACAATAAATGCTAATACTATCTAATGTAATAGATATTTTAAGCTCATTTCATTTGATTTTATTTTTCAATTTGACTGCAGATGAATTTTCATGATCTATTTGGCATGCCATGTGGATCTCCATAGAGATTTGGACTTGCACTCCGCTAATTCTTCAGCAATCTCTTTTATTTTCAGAGATGAAAACAATGGTCGTTTATATTGTACTTTTTTCTTTCTTTCCTTAAATGAGTGTTGTTCCTTATTACTTGTTCTTCTCTGTATCGTGAATTTCTCTATGGAGAAAATGCCTTGTTCGTATTACGTGAGACCAACATAATCACCATTTGAATTCTCATTGAACGATATTTATTTTTCATTTGCTAACTAGGAATGAAATCGCGCCGCACCAGTAAATTAGTGCCAGCAACTTGATCATTATATTAAAAAATCAACTTGACCAGTAGACTTTTTATAGAGTTTCTAGAGATGATGAATTTTAAAAAATCATGTTTTTTCGTTTTTAATTTGTTTTAATTCACTTATGGATAGGATGATAATGTTTTTCTTTCCTTTTTGTCCCTAAGACTAGATCTTAACCATGAATGCTCAAAGAGGCTAATTGCATCGATAAAAGTTTTTGTCATGCGCTGAAGCCTTCGTTAGTTTTAGTCTCCCAAGTACTTCTGTTTGAACTCATGATTATGTATGCTATAGTTCCCTATAAATCCAGCACCCGATGGTCAATTTCATGACTGCAATGGAGCGCACAAAACTGCCCAAATTGGACAAATCAGTATCATTCCAGGCTGAAACGGGTTTCCAGCCTTGAATTGAGAAAGCAAAAGGATATTTGTTAACCCACATGTCCTAGAAGAACCAATGGTCGACTCGCTCTATGTTAAAATCTTAAAGTTCCGTCCATTGCTTGTAAAACAGAACCATCCTCTTAGTTTATTTATTTATTTATTTTTTCTTTTACGATCGGAAAATGATCCTCTGATATTGCCATTATGCTAACCTGCCAAAGATGAGAGGATGTTGGCATCCATCGTTTACAGTTCATGAAGCTCCGTCGATTACTCCTACTGTTTTTCCAACAAGAAGAAAAGAAAATAGCTCGATCACTTGTTTTCGATATCACGGAGAGTGAGCAAAGCCAGCTTAACTCGCATGTCCATCCCAAGTCATACTTGCGCTATTTGTCATATTTCTTCACTAATTTCTTGATGAGGGGATGTGGTATTTGATAAGTGAAACCTTTTACAAACTGAAAACAAGGTTAATTTCAATTGATGATAGATATTGGCCCATAAGGAAGTGCAGCCACAATCTCTCTCAAGATGTCAGGCCAAATATCTGTATCAGTAGTCAGTTGCTAATTATCTTCTGATGATTTGCGTGGTGGCTACGATTTCTTGCTCTTAGCTCTGGGAAACAGAGTGCTCTGTTCCTATAGGTTTCCATGTTTTGGAACTTGGGAACAAAGTACTCTGTTTCTTTGGGTGTTAGTTTTTTTTACGAGAGATGGGAGTCTTTTAGAGGTTGTAGAGGATCCGAAGACCGGAGGAGAAATGACTGTTGCAGCCGGTGCCAGGACACTTATCAAGCGTTTATTAAGTCTTTAATCATCCAAATGGGCATCTAGCACGCAATTTTTTTTTTTTTTTCCTGAAGAAAACCTTGACCTGGTACATCTCTCTCCTCTCTCAGCCGTCACCAGGCTTGCCATGGGCACCACCGTTCCACTCATCATCGACGCCATGCCACAGCCACCATTGTGGAGGCTCTTCATTTGGACAGCGGTTAACTACTACCCGACCGTACCTAAATCTTTTCCAAAGGTTCTTGCCAAATGGTTGCTTTATCTGTAATTTTAGCATAAAGGGAGTTGGAGAGGAAGAACCAAGAGCAACTTAATATGCATGTCGGAAAACAATGCGATAAGAAAAGGTTTGAGAACTACACTGTTAGACAACTCAAGTCAACGGATCAAACATATACCAAAGTCGTATAGTTTGATTGTAGGATCGATACTAGTGTATAATTCCGACAGTAATTCATTATAAACTTGTTGTGGCCTCCCAAATAACGAAGTCAAATCTTACTTTTGATTGTTATATACAGTGTGGTAATGAATCTCCGTTACGTAAATTGTCTTTATCACCTGTCAAATGTGAATCTGCCTTAAAAAACGCGAGTTGAAATCCGGCTAGTGACCCAAATAAAACTCGCATTTGCTGTTGTGAGTTTGTGGTGTGCCCCTGATGCACAGCATAAGTCCGTTCCTGAACCGCCAAGCTGATCCTATAGAGTTACGTAGCCAATTATTGTGTAAAACACATCTAAACATCACAAAACCTAATTTAAGATAAAGATAAGGTAGAACAGCATTTTTCCGTTAACCTGCTGGCCACTCCTAAGGAAGGAACATTTCTTTCATCCAGTTGTAGCCAAGTTATCATCGCAGCAACTAACGTATGAAAGGAAGATGTTGTGTTCGTTTTTGTCTCCACCAAATGGCCTGTATCAATTTCCTCATTACTCAGCATGGTGTGCTAGGTTAGATAGAATCTCCGATGCTCCAAGAAGCTGTCGCAACTTGTAGTGTTGAAAATTAGATCCGCAAGCTTAGAGAGACGCTGACTGCCATTAAGGCAGTGTTGTTAGATGCTGAGGAGCAGTAGGCAAAGAACCACGGTCTGCAAATGTGTTTGGATCGGCTTCAACATGTATTTTACAATGCCGAAGATGTGCTTGATGAAGTTGAGTGTGAAAGCCTTACATGAGCAAGCCATCAGTCGGCAGGGGAGCGTTAAAGAGGACTTATATCACTTTCCCTCTCTAATTTACTAATACGGCATATAAAAATCAATCATAGAGTCAAGGAGATTAGGATGACGTTTCTGGGAAAATTGTGCATAAAGTCCTAAACCTATTGAACTTTTTCCAATTAAGTTCTAAACTTTTCGATTTTGTCAATTGAGTCAATTTAGCCAATTTTAGCGGGAAATTGCTAATGTGGACGTTGAACGTCTTACGTGGCACGACAATTGCTAATGTGAACAATTTTTATAATTTTTTTTTAAATTGACTTTTTTATTTCTTTATTTTTTTTTTCCTTCCTAGCTGGATAGGAAGGGAAGAAAATGGAAAAGAAAAGAAAAAAGAAAGAAAGAAAGAAAGAAAAAGAAAAGAATAAAAAAAAACAAGAATTCAAAATTTTGAAAAAGTTATAAAAAATTATCCACATCAGTGTTGGGCGTCTTACGTGGCACTGCAAGCATCTATGTCAACTATTTTTGCAATTAAAATTAGCTAAATTGACTCAATTGACAAAATATGAAAATGTTCTTAACTTAATTAGCACAATTAAAAAGTTTATGACTAAAATGACAAAAGTACAATAGGTTTGGGATTTTTTGAACTATTTTCCCGGACGTTATCTGAAATTTTCATCAAAAGAATCAACGTTCCTCACATTAAGATCAAATTGCTCATGAACAAGTTGATCCTTAATGGAGAAGGAAGAGAGTGTGTCTTTATTGAAGTTTCCCTCATCCAAGAGTTTGTTGACATCTAAATTTTGACAACTTAGAGCATGCTTAATAACCATTAAGCCAAATGCAATACCTGTGCGATAAGGATTTTCTCTGAAGCCCAACTGTCGATTTCAATGTCCTCCAAAGGAACAAACAAGCCTTTTGGATGGAAATGCCCTCGAATTTTCCCTTGATTTTGTCCTTTGGTTGTCTTTGTGCAATCAGACGAAGATGATCAATTTGGGGCTAACCGAGACGACCCCTTTTCTTGGAGCTCTTTCGATCACTTAGAGACAATCCATTTCAACTCATTAGCATGCAATCATGTATCGTGACCCCTAGCTTCGAAGGAATGCAAGCAAAATTATACTAATGGAAATGATATGCCGAATGAGAATGAGCAATGCGTCCACATCTCCATGAATTATGAAAGATATATCAAGATAGATTTATAAAATTGATATCCACATTGATGATATATACACTAACTGAATGTTGAAACATATGATTTAGCTCAGGAACTTGAATAATCTGATTAAATCTCACAAATTGCGTGCAAATTATTCTAGTTCAGGGCTATATGCAGAAGTAAGAGGCCTAGACTTGACTGGTTCATGAGCCACATATAAGTGTTCCATAAGTTTTTAGGTAATTGGATGTCAACGCTTGTGCTCCTAAAAAATTAAAATAAAAGATGCTCATTTGTTATATGTCACGTTATTTATGGGACCGACTTTGCAAATCCATTTAATTAATACATTCGGTATCACTCAAGCTCATTGAAGAAAACCACGTCCTTTTGAACATGTGGATGATTAAGTAGAAGAGAAAAATGAACAAATAAAGTCGGGATGTCATTTATCATTCATCATTTTGGACGAAGCTGATGGAGGAACTTGAGTGCATCAATTTGACAAGTTTGATAACCTGATCTTATTTTTTTTTTTTTTTAAAGTTTTAAAACTCAATCAAACTTGCATTGCAAGTTTTAGGACTCTTGGTGCACATATTCTTTCACTTTAGGCAGAATTTATATACTCTTTTGTTTTATCTAATTCCATCCCGTTTGTGCTTAAAATTAGTATGTCATCCACATAAAGACATACTAATGCCATTTACTCTATGGTAACTTTAGAATAATCACACACCTTCTAATCCCTCCGATGTTGTAATTAACACGAGTTCCACTATTTTATCTTCGTTAATAAGATAAACCAAAATATATTGAGAGAGAGAAAAAAGGAATTAGTATTGAGTTTTGGATGGACAACCCAACATTATCTTAAAACACAAAAGGAAATAAAGAATAGAAGGAAAATTGAAATATGACCATGATAGATGTAAAAAGAGAGGGGATGTACAAAAGAGGAGACGAAATTGGAATATCGTATTTTACTTTGCATCTAAGTTATATTGGATTCTATTAATTAAAAATTTCAAAACTAGAAAGAGTTCAATCCACGTTCCGGACAAAGTCTTGTCCCTATCTCACTTTGTTCCATTTTGCTTTATGCATATACACCATCGCTATAAGCTATCTTGCGATTCTTTGCTTGTTTTAAATGGCACGGAAGAAGAGTTATAGAAACTGAGGTAGCCTTTTGGTTCAAATGGTTGAGGCAGAATCAGCCTTTGATTGTTCTCTGTCTATTCGGATGCCAACTAGACTTTGTCTTTCGGTTTGGTCAGTAATTCTTTTCGTAACCTCCTTATTATTCTGGGTCCCCTTCGTTGAAATGCGGAGAAAACATGGGGTGAACTTTTCATATATTACGCGTTTGTTTTGCTGAAAATCAACTATTTAGAAAATATTAATTATTTATATCGCTTACAAAATTTAATTGAAAAGGCATTTTTATCATCAATATGAAAATGCGGCATAGATTGTTATTGATTATGAAAGTATTTTTTGTCGACTAATTAGTCAAAGCGACATGGACAATTATTTTTAGGTAAATTATGTACTGAAGTAAAGAGCAGACACTTTGAAGAGACCTTGTTTAATCTTCGAAGTAATCTGAATTCTTGATTGTTCCCACTAAAATAAGATGAAAGAAAAGGTAGAAGGCATGTTTCTGTTAATCTGCAGGCCACTCGTAAGGGAAGAATCTTCCTTTCATCCAGTTGCAAGCAAAGTTATCATCATAGCGACTCACATAAAAAGAAGACAAACGCGTGTTCTTCTTCGTCTCAAACGAAATAGCCAGAATCAATTTCCTCATCGCTCAGCATGACCGAATCACTCCTTTTCGGCATCGCACAGGGCGTGCTGGGGAAGATAGCATCGTCGGCGCTCCAAGAAGCCGTCGCTATTTACAACGTTGAAGATCAGATCCAAGAGCTTAGAGAGACGTTGACTACCATCAAGGCAGTGTTGTCAGATGCTGAGGTGCAGAAGGCGAAGAACGACCGTCTGCAGGTGTGGTTAGATCGGCTTCAACATGTACTTTACGATGCGGAGGATGTGCTCGACGAGCTCGAATGTGAAGCATTACGGAAGCAGGTTATAAGTCGCTATGAGAGCGTCAAAGGGAAGGTACACCGCTTCTTCTCCCTCTCTAATCCACTCATTTTCCGTGCGAAAATCAGTCATAAAATCAAGAAGATTCGGGAAAGGTTGTCCAAGATTTGCACTGAAAAAGATCAATTTGGTCTTGATACGCGGAGTACTGACAATGGTGGGGGACCTACGCCATCACGAAAAATGACTTACTCACTCGTAAACAAGTTGGACGTCATGGGGAGAGATGATGATAAAGAAACAATAATCGAGATGTTGATGCAGCCAGATGACAAAAACCTCTCAGTGCTTCCCATTGTTGGAATAGGAGGTATGGGCAAGACGGCCCTAGCTAAATTAGTTTATAATGATGACAGGGTGAAAGAGCAATTTGAGTTGCGACTATGGGTGTGTGTACCCGAGGACTTTGATTTAAAGAAAACTGTCGAAGGAATCATCAAAGATGCACGTCATCAAGATTTGAGTAACTTTGATATTGAACAATCGCAAAACTTTCTACGTGACATCATCAAAGACAAGAAATTTCTACTAGTCTTGGATGATGTTTGGTGTAATGACCGCAGTAGATGGAAAGATTTGAGAGATTTGCTAGCCGGAGGGGCTAGTGGAAGTACAATAATTGTGACTACTCGTAGTGTGGAAGTTGCTTCTATTATGCATACCCATCCAATGCATATTTTGAAAGGTCTTTCTCACAAACACTCTATGATCTTATTCAACAAATGGGCATTTGACGAAACGGAAAATGAGCCACGTCCTGATCTCCTAGAGATTGGAAATGGCATTGTCAAAAAATCTCAAGGAGTCCCTCTCCTTGTGAAAACTCTAGGGAGCCTTCTATATTCAAAGGATGATGTTAGGCATTGGAAACATACAAGGGATAGTGAAACATGGGAGTTAATGGAAGTGGAAAAGGACATCGCACCAGTACTCAAGCTTAGTTATGATCATTTACCATCCCACTTAAAACGTTGTTTTGCCACATTTTCACTTTTTCCCAAAGGAGATCAAATCACAAGCCCTGGAATAGCTAGGTTATGGATGGCTTTAGGATTCATTAGCTCAACAAGGGAAAAACTAGCATTGGAAGACGTTGGTGATGAGTATGTCAAAGAGTTGTGGAAGAGATCTTTGATCCAAGAACTTGAAGATCACGGATCGGTAATAGAATTTAACGTACATGATCTGATCCATTCTCTTGCAACAAGTGTGGCACAAAAGGATTGCTCTATTGTTGGCTTAGATACTGCAGAGATTTCAGAAGGAGTTTGGTGCGTTTCGTTCTCTCGCACTTCATTAGAGGGAACCTCAAATTTCGATGGAGTCCCACCTTTTTTGAGAAAGCCAACTTCGAAAAGGTTGCATGCAATTAGATTTCACTTCAAAGTTGATGATGGAGTTATTACAAGAGAGTTCGCTAGAACGTGCATCGCCAAATGTAAACACTTAAGGTATCTGGATTTGTCCTATGGTAGTTTTGAGGAGATACCAAGTTCCATTGGCAACTTGAAGCAATTAAGATCGTTACTTCTCTCTCAGAACAAGCGATTGAAGAAGCTTCCAGGTACCATTTGTGAGCTACAGAGTTTGCTAGAGTTATCCCTCCATGGTTGTGTAGAGCTAGGCGATTTACCCAAAAAAATGGAAAGGCTTGTCAACCTTAGACATCTAAGCATAACGACAAAGCAAACGAGCTTGCAAGAGAGCGGAATACAATACCTGGAAAATCTGCGATATTTGGGACTTGTAAGATGCAAAAATCTCCAAGTTTTGTTTGAAAGCACTTGCCGACTGACTTGCCTTAGGTTCATGGAAATTGAAAATTGTGGGAGGCCAATATCTCTACCTTTTAGGGAATTAACCGCTCTAGAGGACTTGTGTATTGCAAATAGCAAGCTCATATTGACCTCGGAGAATAAGTCCAACTTTCCGATGAAGCTTCGTGCTTTGGCAATTAGTAATTCCGAACAAGTGATGGAGTTGCTCCGGTGTCTCGAAGGATCGGCCTGCACTTTGGAGTCCTTTACTATCTATGACTGCCCGAGCTTGACAACTGTTCCTGAGTGGCTGCCCAATCATACACGCCTCAGAATAATTTACTTGATAAGATGTCCCAACTTATCATCCATGCCGCAAGGAATCCGATCCCTCACTGCCCTAAAAGAATTACACATCTTCAACTGTGGTGAACTAAGCAAAAGATGTAAGCCTCAAACCGGCGAGGATTGGCACAAAATCGCTCATGTTCCTCGAATCCGACTTGATTCGCTAGATGTACAACAGATGTATGATTAGGTATGCACCTATCTACCTCTCCCTTCATTTTTTTTCTTTGTTTTTAGATGTGGTACAGTCACGTATATTGAGATTCCCTCTTTATTTATTTTTTCCCTGACTTCCCACTTGATGAAAATCAAAATAAGAAAATAATGAATTATTAATATTCATAATATTGATGGCTGTATCTATATGTTTTGACAACTTTTGACTCATCCCAATTTCCTTGTTTCATTGGTCACATTGAATGTAAAATTTGATTCCCTACGATGGAATCTCGTATTCTCCTTTTACTTGAAAATTGGAATATGACGTAATATTCTGCATTTATACTTTTTCTTTGGACAGTTATTATTGCATAAAATAGTTGCTCTAGCTTAAGTCGATAGTTTGAATATAATTTATCAAAAGAATCTGCTGCGAGTGTCTTAAAAGGAACAATTAAATTCACCAATCATTTTAAAAAGAAATTGATAAATACTAGGAAATTTATTGTGGAAAATGCACTTGCTAAATATTTACAACTCCTTTGATTTTAGAAAACATTTTCAGTTTCCATTTTTCTTCTTATTAAAAGGAGGAAATAGAAAAAAAAAAATTTAATAGTTTAAGCAAAAATAAAGTTTTGTTTCTCGCAACTTTAGTACATAAAATAGTGGTCTTCAAAAGTCCATGTTTCGCTTGGAATGAAAGCACAGAGAATATTTAAAGGTTATTTCGATTTGTACGTTTAACTTGAAAGCAGTTTCCCTCTTTTTAATTTGACAATTATTTATAAATAATATAATTTGAAGGCTGGGGATAATCTTTGTTGGCAAGACACTTGGCTTAGTTCCAGCTGTGGGAGGGTCGATGGAGCCAATGAAAAACGCTCACAATCAACATAAAAATAGACGAATTGTCTAATAAAAACTTATTTATTTCAACTTGATATGCATGAAAAGATTACATATAGAGAAATGTATTCATTTTTAACTTAACTTTCCAACTTGAGAAAATTAGTTTCTCGATCTTATTATAGAAATATTGAATTTTTTTCGATTAATTTGTTAAATCAAAATAATTGTACATATTTATTTTCCCGATCCTTTAAGGTGATGTGATTCAACTTCTTATAACTATTTCTAATTATTTTATGCAATAGAACTTTTTTCATTTCATTAAGAAAATTTTACTTTCTACAATCAAATATAATTTATAACTCACAACACACCACGTGAAAGTAAAATCGTACTAGCAACATTCTTTTAAAATTACTATCATAGTGGCACAAACGATGCTTATGAATGAAACCATTCCAATCTGCAAAGCACAATGCACTTTTGGAGTAGTAAATTTTAAGCATGATTTTTTTTTTTTTAAATGAAAAAGAGATTGACGTATAAAACTGTTTTATGCAGGGGCGAGTGTCTAAGGTCAAGGGTAATTGAGACCAACTAAAGTGCATTTATTTCTATAGTATTTTAAATAATGTATAGCATAAAGTTAAAATCCCTAAAATGAAGGGCCCGTTTTGGAATATTTTAATGTATGAATTTACCTTCACATGTTTTTTTTTTTTTTTTAAGATATAACATCTAATTGGAAAATAGGAAATTTAATTGGGTAAGAATATTCCAACAAAATAGGATGCCGTTTTCTCCCAAGATTGAATAAAGATAAAGATTTTTTTTTTTTTGGCAATAATAAAGGATTACTAGTCACTCTCAATAAAGTGTCCATCCATGGAGATACCATATCTGTAATTTGTCATGAAAATGGCTTGAGCTTGGCGGAGGTTCGCCAGCTAGTGACCTAGGATAGTAATAAATAGGTCCTCCACTCAAAAGTTTTAGGACTTGTATGTCCTTGATTAAGCAATTTTTTTTTTTTTTTTTTTTTGCTCATTATAATATGACATATTTTTCAAATTTGATAGAATTTTAAAGAAAAATTGTGAATATGCTTACCAACATTTACATGTTATGAAAGTCTTAGATGTTCCGGAAAAACAAAAAGTCAAAGTGTGTTTGTGATAAGATTTAGATTATAGGCAATGTATAAACTGTCCATTTTGATGTAACATATCAGTAATGAATCAAGATTCTTTTTATACAAAGTGCTAATAATATGAGCACCTTGTTCAAAGATAATGTGAACCATCAAACATGTGAGTATTTACCTAGAGTGTGTTCACAGCATATAAAAAGTATGGTTTCCAGGTGCTATTCAGATACATGTCCTTTTGGAGTCATGATTGATACTTTGAGCTCATTTCATTTTTTTTCCATTTTGACGGCAGATGAACTCACGTGGTCTATTTGCCACGCCCATGTGGATCTCCGCAAAGATTTGGACTTGGACCCCGCTAATTCTTCATCAATCTCGTTCATTTTTAGAGAACAATCGTCGTTGATATTGTATTTTGTTATTTTCCTTTCTTTTCTTGAACGAGTGTTGTTCTTCATTATTTGCTTGTGTTTGTACTGCGATCTTCTCTACGGAGGGATAAGCCTTAATTGTATTACATAAGACCAACTGTAGCATCATCACCATTTGAATTCTCACGGAAAGATATTTATATTTCATTCACAGATAGTGAATGAAATCAAGTTGCACCATTGAATCTTATTTTTCGAAAATTAGTGTTAGCAACTTGATCGTTTTTTACGTATTCCAATAGACTATTTATAGAATTTCCTAGAGATAACGCATTTAGAAACCGTGTCTTTTCATTTTTGATTTGTTTTTAATTCACTTCTACATTGGAAGATAATGTTTTTCATTTCTTTTTGTTCTTAAGACTACATCTTATGATCATGAATGCCAAGGCTAATTGCATCGACAAAAGTTTTTGTTACGCGCTCAAAGCCTTTTATCAGTTTCAGTTTACCATGTACTTTTATTTAAACTCATGATTGTGCATGCTATGGTACCCTATAAATCCAGCTCCCTTGGTCAATTTCATGACTGCAATGGAGCGCACAAAACTGCACAAATTGGACAAATCAGTGTCATTCGAGGCTGAAGCGGTTTCCAGCCTTGAAAGCGGTTAACTCACATGTCCTGGAAGAACCGAGGTTGACTCGCTCTATATTAAACCCTTAGTTGGAATGCTTTCTACTATCGCCATTATGATGACCTGCCAAAGCCGAGATGACGTTGGCATCCATCGTTTACGATTCATAAAGCTCCGTCGATTAACCCTACTGTTTTTCCAACGACAAGAAAAGAAAATGACTGGATCATTTGTTTTCGACATCGCAGAGAGTGTGCAGAGCCAGCTTAAATCGCATGCCCATCCTAACTCATACTTGTGCTATTCCCCGTATTTCTTCACTAATTACTTGATGAGGGAAGCGGCATCAAATAAGTGAAACCTTTTACAAACTAAAAACAAGGTTAATTTCAATTGATCATAGATAGGCCCATAAAGAAGAGTAGCCACAAATATTTGTATCAGCAGTCAGCTTCTAAATATCATTTGATGATTAGCGTGGTGGTTACGATTTTTCGCTCTTGGAACTGGGGAACAGAGTGCTCTGTTCCTATAGGTTTCCGTGTTTTGGAACTCGGGAACAGAGTACTCTGTTTCTTTGGGTGTTAGTGTTTTTCCAGAGAGATGGGAGTCTTTTAAAGGTCGTAAAGGATCCGAAGACAGGAGGGGAAATTAATGTGTTGCAGCTGGTGCCAGGACACTTATCAAGCATTCATTGAGTCTTTAATGGGGATCTATTACGCATTTTTTTTTTGGAAGAAAACCTTGACTTGGTACATCTCTCTCCTCTCTCAGCCGTCGCTAGACTCGCCATGCCCTCCACCGTTCCACCCATCATCGACGCCATGCCACATACACCATTGTGAAGGCTCTTCACTCGGACAGCGGTTAACTGGCGCCTGACTGCAACTAAATCTTTTCCCAAGGTTCTTGCTAAAGATTGCTTATCTGTGAATTTGGCATGAAGGGAGTCGAAGCAGAGGGACCAAGAGCAACTTAATATGCATGGCGGAAAACAACACGAGAACAAAAGGTTTGAGAACTACATTGTTAGACAACTCAAGTGAAGAGACCAAACAAATGCCGAGGTCATGTAATTTGATTGCAAGATTGATACTAATGTATAATTTTGACAACAATTCATCATAAACTTGGTGTAGCCTCCCCCAATAACGAAGTCAAATCTTACTTTTGATATAGTGAATCTCGGTTATGTAAATTGTCTTTATCACCTGCAAAAATGAATCTGCCTTAAAAAACGCGAGTTGAAATCTGGCTAGTGACCCAAATAAACTAGCATTTGCTGTTGCGTTTGTTGTGTGCCCCTACTAATACACAACATAAGTTCATTCCTGAACTGCCAATCTAATACTTTGGAGTTACATAGTCAATTATTGTGTAAAACACATCTAAACATTACAAAATCTAATTTAAGATGATAGGTAAAACAGGATTTTTCCGTTAACATACCTTTCATCCAATTGTAACCAAGTTACGAAAGGAAGATGTTGTGTTCTTTTTTGTCTCCACCAAATGGCCCGTATCAATTTCCTCATCACTCAGCACGGTGTGCTAGGGAAGATAGAATCTCTGATGCTCCAAGAAGCTACCGCGAGTTGTAGTGTTGAAAATTAGATCCGCAAGCTTAGATAGACGCCAACTGCCATTGAGGCAGTGTTGTTAGATTCTTGCGCAGGTAAACTTCAATCTCCGCCTCGTCTCTTTTACGTTTTGGGATTCGTTCTTGCAATCGTTGTAGGTGAAATCTGAGGGAGTTTTAGAGCTATTTAGTCGATTGGGGTTGTCTCGTTGGGGGGAAAAGGATGAAGGTGTGAACTTTGCCGGGTAACAAGTGCTGGTGTGATATGGAATTTGGGTTCTGATTGTGGATTGTGATGTTGACTTTGTTCGAAATTTCCTCACTTTTAGGTATCCTACACTCTTTCATGAATTCCCGCATGCCCGATACGCGGGTTTGCCCTGTTTTAAATTGACAGACGCTGCTCTGCTGTTGGACTCGCAAGAGAAAAGCATACACCAGAAATATGAACGCGACACTGTGGAGAGGCTCTCCAAAGTGCTCATGATGACGAAGACAAAGACCGTGCCATTGCGATGCTTGATTCCATTGAAATGGGATCTGGGTTTGCCAGATAATTTCATGAAATTGTTGATTCCGAATTACCCGGATCATTTCCAATTTGTCAAGGCTTCCAGTGGTGATGCGTACTTGAAGCTTGTGAATTGGCCTGAGAGTTATGCAGCCTCGGCATTGGAGAAGAGAAACGAAAGTAATGAGGTAGGGGGTGAATATAGGCAGTTTAAGAGGGGCCAAACAGCCCTGGCATTCCCCATGAATTTTCCCAGGGGATATGGTGCACAGAAGAAGGTGAAGGCGTGGATGGATGAGTTCCAGAAATTGCCATATATTTCTCCATATGAAGATTCTAGGCATATTGATCCGAGCAGTGATCTCATGGAGAAACGAGTTGTTGGGGTTTTGCATGAGATCTTGAGCTTGACGATCCATAAGAAGACTAAGAGGAACTACTTGAGGAGCTTGAGAGAAGAACTAAATCTTCCTCATAAGTTTACGCGAATATTTACTAGGTATCCTGGGATTTTCTACCTCTCTTTGAAGTGTAAGACGACTACTGTTGCTCTTAGGGAAGGGTACCGGAGAGGTAAATTGGTGGATCCACATCCGCTTGTCCGCCTAAGAGAGAAGTTTTACCATGTGATGAGAACTGGGTTAATTTACCGGGGTAAAGGGCTAGGTATGATACCCCAAGAAGATATTATGCTTGACGATGTGGAGGATGAGACAGAGCAAGAAGAATCAGAGGGGGAAGAACTTGGTGCGAATGAAGGTTGCTACGAGGATACATCTGAGATGGATGATGAATTCGATGGGCGAGAGTGATTTCGAAGGAAAAAGAGAAGGACAAACGCCTAGAATGTCCAGATGGAGCAAAACGAGAAGAATTTTCTCAAATAAAATATGTTCCCTCGTCATCCCTTCTGCCAAATATTCTCTCATTCATTCTCGCGGATATTTTCTCGACATTTTTATTGTCAATCATACGGACTTCAAGAGAGACAGCAAGCAGACTTTGCAATCCAGGGGAAACATGACAATCCAACTGAAAAATCTCAAATGGCGTTATATTATGATCTTTTCTAGCAGCTGCAGCTACATCACCACTTTCTTCCAAAAAAAGAAACTATACGATTGTCATCTATATCGGTATACTGTCCTCCTTTAAAATGTCAGCCATGAACCTTAAAACATTTGAGGTGTGGAAACAATTTGAGCAGGTCTTCACGGCTTCGTCTCTGTGGAGGAAAGGAATACATATAGTAAACAATGACATAAATTCACTCAAAAAGCAGCAAACCTCATTCCATGCACCAACAAAGAACATCACCTTGATGCCGATGCAACCGTTCACGTCAAGTGTGGTGAGTGTGTTTGAGCAGGTCGTTGAAAGGGCTTCAAGGCACTTGTCTGTCACCCCAACTATCCCAAACAAGCTGCATTTCGCAGCAATTATCACTAACTGAACAATGAAGAGAGAATTTGATATTTGATGAGGTTAATCATAGCTTGTGTACTGTATATCTTGAGGAAGATGCCAATTCATTAAGGCAAACTATCAAAATGCAAGATGGTCCGGGAGATCAGCAATCACAATGACCTACAATCCAACTTGTTTGGCATCGAAAGACAATAAGAGGGCACCTACAGAAGCCAAAAGTAGAAACTCCTTTTCCCCCAACTTCTGACACGTACTTGCTTGAGTGGAAACATATAAGAAAGAGTACTCTCGTCAGTACTGACTTTTCATTTTAGGCGTGTAAAATGTAGGAAAAGAAGACACTTTAATCTACACTTCCATCTATTTTCAGAATAAAAGCCACCAAATAACAATTTCAAATAAAACTGCCGAACCCAACGCAATGGAAAGCATAGATAAGACCGACAATCTGAAGTACTCAAAGCCAAAAGACACTGCAACTTCAAACTAACATCTTTGGGGCTAACTACCATACTACTTGGATAGAAATCATTGCAAATATGCTACGGCAGCTTATGAAATTATATTTTAGCCAAGCTTCTCTAGCAGATGAAATTTTGCAACTTCAACTATGACTCACGCACGACCCCGACAATCCACTCAAGATCAGACAATCCAGCACAGGAAATGCCTCTACAAACTAACCAGCAAGAGAGCGCCGAGGAGCCGGTTCCCCGCGCTGGTCATCTCGCGCAGATCAAGATCCTGAAACACGCACACCGTGCGAATCGGAATCACGCGCTATCGAACCTGCCGAGCTTACGATTTCAAGAAGAAGAGGTCGGGAGTTCTTTTTTCCAAGAAGATACCAGCCAGAGAGAAGGGTACGAGACGAGGGTGCGGTGCAGCCACAGGCTGACGAGCAGGAGAGAGACGAGGTCCCGCTGGGGGAGCCTGGCGCAGGCGATCTTCATGACCCTTGGAATCGTCCCCTGCTCCATGCGAGCTCCTCTGCTTCCTCTGCTTCCGCTTCCATTTTCGGTGCAGCTCTTCTGCTTCAGTTTTTAGCTCGTCCTGTTTATCATCGTGCGCTGGAGTCTCCTCCTGTATTCAAATTTTTTCATGACACTTTCAAAATCAGGGTTTGACTAGTTAAATAATTAATGGTGAATACCATGAAAATTCACAAATCAATACATTTATTCTACCATCAAATTATTGAGTTATATGACATATGACAACCGACGGGCATATTAATATGCAATTTGATCCTCAATTTTTAATTTGTTCAAAAGAATCTCTAAACTGTTAATACATATTCAATATACTTCATAAATCATATGAAAATTGTTCAACATAATCCCTGATCTTGAATTAATAAACTACATCATTAAGCAAATTAACTTGTTTGTCATGTTCATCGCTCTTGAATGAGCAACGGTGCCCTCTCCACCGCTTGTTTTATATCTTGAAATCGATTAATAATTTGTTTGTTAGGCTACGGGTAGAGAACTTTTGTTGTGCTATTTTTCGCTTAAATAAGAAGTAATGTTGACAAAACAAAGTAAAAGTGATAATTCCGAACCAAAATCAGGGTCGTCCATGATTCACGCCCATGCACCGAATTTGAGTTTAATTCGAGCAAACGGCACCGTTTCATGCTTAGCTACACCCATTCTCCTACGATGCGGTATAAACCAAATGCAAGACGTGAATAAGCGGACTCGCGTGACGAACCAAACACGTGACAACAAGGGAGAGCTCAATCCCTGGTCCGTACAAGGTCTTGTCCACATCTCACTTTCTTCCATTATCTCAAAACCCTTCCCCAAACAAGACGAAGACATTTGAACGTTCTTTTCTCATCATCACCATTTGAATTTTCTTAGAACAATATTTATATTTCATTCACGAACAGTGAATAAAATCACGCCGCAACATTGAATCTTATTTTTCGTAAATTAGTGTTAGCAACTCGATCTTTTTGTACGTATTCTAGTAGACTATTTATAGAGTTTCCTAGAGATAATGTGTTTAGAAACCATGTCTTTTCATTTTTTATTTGTTTCTAATTCACTTTTGCATTGGAAGATAATATTTTTCGTTTATTTTTGTTCGTAAGACTGGATCTTATGATAATGAATGCCCAAAGGCTAATTGCATCGACTAAAGTTTTTGTCATGCCCTCAAAGCCTTTGTCAGTTCAGTCTCCCATGTACTTGTACTTAAACTTATGATTGTGTATGCTGTGGTACCCTATAAATCCAGCTCCGCTTGGTCAATTTCATGACTGCAATGGAGCGCACAAGACAGCCCAATTTGGACAAATCAGTATCATTCGAGGCTGAAACGGGTTTCGGCCTTGAAAATGAGAAGACAAAAAGATAATCGTTAACCCACATGTCCTAGAAGAACCAATGGTCGACTCGCTCTATATTAAAATCTTAGTGTTCCGTCCATTGCTTGTAAAACAGAATGATATTGGAGTGCTTTTTAATATGGCCATTATGATGACCTGCCAAAGACGAGATGACATTGGCATTAATTGTTTACGATTTATGAAGCTTTGTTGATTACCCCTACTGTTTTTCCAACGGCAAAAAAAGAAAATAGCTGGATCAGTTATATTTGACATCGCAGAGAGTGTGCAGAACCAGCTTAAATCGCATGCCCACCCATAATTGGGATGGGATCTTTTAGGCAAAACCGTGCTTCCTAAGTACGTGTACGACAACGAGAAGGTCCAAGAACAATCTAATTTCAGAATATCGGTATGCATTTCCGACGATTTTGATCTAAAATAAAAAAACCTCTCGAAAAAGTCTTGAGAGATGCTATCGATCATGGCATGATTAAAGTTCCACCCATTCTTAGATACCTCGAACATTGAGCATTTCACTGTAGATCCAGTTCGAAATAATTACAACACTAATAGTCAGCTTACTAAAGGCCTATTAACAACAACTACGAAAGTAAACATACAAGCTTACTCACTTCAGATAGTTCAAAAGTTTAACATGAAAAAATGAGCTAGCTACCTCCATTTCCAACTTTCAATTCTATAGTGTTGCTAACCACTGTTTGTGTGCGCCCTATACAAATCAATTAAGGTTCCTCTATTTTAAGTCGATCAGTAAGACAGAGTTTGTACTTTACTTAAGTCATACTTGCGCGATTCGTCATATTTCTTCACTAATTACTTAATTAGGGGATGTGGTATCAAATGAGTCAAATCTTTTTACAAACTGAAAACAAGGTTAATTTCAATTGATCATAGGCCCATAAAGAAGAGTTCCTACTCTCTCTCTCTCTCAAGTCTCAAGTACTTTCTAGTTCATTTTCAGAATGGTTTCAGAGCAAATACTCTCCACTCATACACGAGATTTAGATATAGACATACCAAATTTGCCATGCGACTTTATAATCTTGTATCTGCACACGCTAACCAAGAGTGAAAAACCAGGACAAAAGCAGGGCATGCATACTATAATCAACCATTCGCTGCGCGAGGATCTTCTAGTGCACGCAAAGGAGCAAATGGACAGTCCTAAGCGAATTTCTGTTAGCCCCAAAAGAGAATAAAATGCATCTAAAGGGGAACTATCATTTCTCTGTGGACGGAAAAAAGGGCATGATATAAAAAGATCCAGCAAGGATCCCCAACTGGGGGAAGATTGCCGAAAGAATACGTACCATTCTTACAACAAGTGAGTGCTGTCGAGTCATTTGCTTCTTTATAATTTTCCCTGGTGTCTCCGGCGTGACCTGCAAATACTTCAGCATACACACAATCAGTCCTAGACTCCCAAAATCGCCGGACCACAAATCCTAATTACGAACATGTTGATTCAGACTATTGTAGGGCATTAAACCTTACACGATAAGAAAATTCCAAATAAAATTCTTTAGTACACACTCAGACAAACCGATGGGGAAGGGCTTGTGATCTTCAGATCACCAAGCAGCTCCACCAAGGCTTTTTAATCATCCTAGTCCTATAAAAGAAACCACGGGAAAAGACAAGCTTGCCAACCTGGAACATCAACGTCTGGGTCTAGGATTGCAGCGAGATTCAGCTAACAAAGCTATATGATCTGAAGACCACTCTGGAGAAGGAAGAGCTGCGTCTTCCCTCAACCTCTCCTCATCCGAGAGCTTTAGTAAGGACTCAACCGTTACAGCAGCAACGAAAAGAAATATTCATACAAGGATGAGCTCATTTTGAGGTAGACATTAGCAGAGACTTAGATGTGCAAATATCTTCATAAGAAACCTTTAAATTAGCCCCCAACGGAAGGCGAAAGAATCGACAAAAACAATCTCACCAGTGTGAAAAATGTAATCTAGGGTGCCAATGGAATCCCTAGTGCAGCTTGTAAAAAGGTTCATTTGTGGTGGGGTGTCCATTCTTTTATTCTGCTGTTCTAAAGCAGGACCAACACCCATTCTTGCGAAAGACCAGTACGCACTGCCCTGCAATATCAACTGCTTCTTAGGTAACTGCAATGTCAAACAGTCATTATGCATGTAAAAGAATCACCAGTGGCAATTGATGAGGCAGCTTGCTAAGGGGGACGCAGGATATCTAGAGGGTCAACCACTAAATCTGGATGCAAGGCATCGACCATTCCCTCGGCAAGGAGAGCATTAGGAGCACTGCAGGCAGCATTAGCGAGCTGAACCTGAATATGTTGCACCATACAAAGCCCAAATGCAGTATCTGTGCGAAATAAGGGATTTCTCTAAAGCCCAACTGTCCATTCCAATGACCTCCAAATAAACGAGCCTTTTGGATTAAAATGCCCTCAGATTTTACCTCGATCTTTTCCTTCCATTCTCCCGTGTGCAATCAAGACGAAGGAGACCAATTTGGGGCTAACCGAGACGGTACCATTTTTCTTGGAGCTCTTTCGATCAATCAGAGACTATCAACAAAAACGATGCCTTTTTTCAATACTAAGAAGGGAGAAGACAACGACGTCCCTTTGAACTAGGGGTGAGCAACGGTCTAGGGTCAACCCTGGACTGACCTTGGACCGGCCCAACCCTGCCGGTCCTGGTTCGGTTCCCAAGGGGACTGGGTCGGTCCTTGGTCCTGAAATTCCAGGACCAACACTCTGCGGGTTGGTCCTCGGTCTTGAGAGTTTTAGGTTGGTCCCAACCTGCACCAACCTTGTATATTATATTATATTATATTATATTATATTATATTATATTATATTATATTCTCTTATATATTCAAACCTAAGTAAAATGTCTGCTCAAAAAAAAAAAAAAAAAAACCTAAGTAAAATGATGTTAAAGTGTTGACTCCTCAGCTCACAGTCATGGACAGACGGCATCCAAAAGGCGTGAAGTTTACGCTGTCAAGGTCTTCACGGCGTCCTCCTCCATAGTCCAGTATGTTCTTCATCGTGAGGACCAAGGAGTCCTCACAGTCACGGACTCACGACGTCCAAAACGGTGCGAGGTTTACATTGTAAATCTCCTCACGGCGTCCTTCCCCAAAGTGCGTTCTCTTCCATTCTGTCTTGTTTGTTCTTCAATTTTGCATATGGTGTTATGAATATTAAAGATAGATGATTACAAGAACTTTCCATCTTGTCTCATATCTCGATGAGGTACGAAATTTTCATTATTGTGTCATCTTATAATTGTTGAATATGTATTGGTATTTATAGTTTAGTTGCACAATGCCGCATTGTCGATGGATGTGTAATTTGAATTTATAGGTTTGCTTTTTTAGAGAGTATAAAAAACAAGATCAAAAAAATTATCGATCGATCCCAGGTTGACCTTGGAATCGAACCGAACCCATTAGGTTGGTCCGGTCCTTGGTCCCAGGCTCAATAGGGTCGGTCCTCGGTCCTAAAAATTGAGGACCAACACTGTACGGGTTGGTCTTAGGGTTAGGGGATGGCCCGGACCAACCCGGACCATGCTCACCCCTACTTTGAACATGTGGAAGACCAAGTAGAAGGGAAAAATAATTAAATAAAGCCAGGACGTCATTTTCTGTTAATCAATTTGGACGTTGCTTATAGAGGAACTCAATTGCACCAATTTGACATGTTCTGAACTTGATTGCATTTTTTTTTTTAAAGTCAATTAAATTTTCACTACAGATTTTAGGATTTTTTATGCACTTATTCCTTCATTTTAGCAAGAAGTTAGATACTCTTTTGTTTCATCTAATCCAATCCTATTTGTGCTTAAAATTAACATGCCATCCACACAAAAAAAATGTACTAATACCACATACTCTTTGGTCACTTTGGATTGGAGTAAATACATTCGTCAACACTATTATGCTTGCGTCCATTCGTTAATATCACGGAATCGAACTTGTCATGTCATTGTCTAGAAGTTTATTTGAAACCGAACAATGACTTAATTCATTTTCTTACTTCATTCTCATTTTCCAAAAGTACAAAACCTTCCGGTTGCTCCATATATACCACTTTAGTTGAAGTTACCATACAAAAAGGAATCTTATTTAACGTCCTTTTGTCGTACATAGAAATTATACATCGATGCAAATTAGATATGCGATTGGAGCATATGTGTTAAAATAACTAACAGGTTCCTTATGATTAAAGCCCTTGACAACTAATCTTGCCTTAAATGCTTGTATAGGACCATCTGCACAACGGTTTTTTCCACACTAAAAACCCACTTGCAACCGAGTATCAGTGGACCAGATGCTCCATTTCTTATAGCATTTTTATACCTGCATTCCTTACAAGGGTGCCCTTTCTTTCTACAATGAAAGAGCAAGGCCTAGTTTACTTGCACAAATTTGAATAAATTCCCTTTTTTTTTTTCTTTTTTCTGGACTTTCAGAAAATTATGAGACTTACCAAAACCAAACCGGTGCGGTTCATAACGTTGACTTTTGAACTCAGAAACATGGCATCGCATGCATGATTTTCTGCGTTAGTCTACGAATGTGTAGTGAATCGCTCTATCGAAAATGTATAGGGAGAATCTAATTTTTTCTTCCCAGATTCATTCAAATAAGGGGGAAACTTGGACATAATTGTCCCTACTCGAAAAGAATGAGGAGCAACTTGCAATTCACTCAATTGAGAAACCCGAATTTGAAGTCCGTGTACTTGATCCATATTTGACAAGTCGTTATTCGATTTGAATTCAAAAGACTTCAATGCAAAAGAAATATTTGTACCTCATTTCTCGTTCTTAATTTGGCTTCCAATGTGTTGGGATCTGTCGGATCCCGAAAAACCGGATTCGGCACCTAAACCGAACCCCTAATTCATATGCGGAAGATAAGCCCAGGAATGTCACGTATCACCGATCAAAAGCACACCACGGATTCGAGCGTACCTTGTTGGCCACAGATTAGACACCAACGCCACAAAGAGGAAGAGAATTGAGGTTCGGTTCGATCCGATGTCGAAGAATCGTCGGGAGAGGGATGACGGAGTCGCTTCTTCGTCTTGGAGAGAGAGAGCTTCTTGGGAGAGAAATCTGAACGTATTAATGCGAAAAGGTGCGTTCATTCACTTTCTCATCCCTTTTATAGCTTCCCATTTCCACGGGCCTAATTCCCGTGGGCCGGGTACCGGCCGACTTAGGCCCATGATTAAATCCTTCATCTCCCACTCGCACATGGTGGTTCAAAACCAGCATGGGCGGATAGGCCCAACTTAGGCCCATCAACTGAAAATCCTCTTTTCCTCTTTCAACATTCATACCGGTGAATAATCCGTGCGACCAAAGATACTTTGAGAGCTCGTTGCTATACATCTTAGGAATATATAGCAGCTCATATTGGGCATCATTTTCCGAGTAAATTTAGTATGCAGTACCTAGATCGATCGATCACATTTATATCTCTCTTAATCTCATTTAAACAATGATATATTTATTGTATTCACAATTATGATTATCCCAAAGACAGTCATAATTGGTCGACACGTGAATACAAAACCACAATGTGATTCTACAAATCCGATCTTCCTCTTTCCTTCAAACTCTCAATTTCAGTTCAACTTGCTTTTCTAGAAATGTCCCATTAGATCGAATCAACTCATGACCATTGGCAACACTCTAAGATAGCAAACACTAAATAGAAATATTGAGAATAAGTAAGAGTCATGAGGGCACTAAAATTGAGGAACTCTATTCCTCAAGAGTCTCACACGTCATAAAAGTTGAGATCAAACTTTTGCCACTCTTATAGGTCGTCTAATGCATACGTAGTATGAAATACGTATTACGGTATTAACTCATTTCCCTTGGAGCGTATGTCTTCACCATCAATACCGTACAGATGATAGTTCAGACATACCCAATGTCTAACCTGAGTTCACGTATTGACTCATTCATAAAATTCATCAGAACTCGCATCTGGCATCTTAGATAGATAAAGTAAAATGTGTGGATTATTTTACTTTCGGACATCGTGTGTACTATGTCCTCATCTTAACACTCAGTTAAGGCGACATACGTATTTTAGGCTTGAGTTCTCGATTATCACTTAGATAATAAGCTTAAAAACAGTCTCATCTCTATCTATCACATAGTAAATAGAGGCGATTACCCGTGTGAGTGGGCTAATCTCTTATCTGTCCGACATACTTTCTCAACATAATATAATGCACTAAGCATTAAGATGCATAAAGATCAAATAAAGATTCATAGGCATTAATAATGAAACAACACTAGTTCATACATGTAAACAACTCAGGGAAATTACAATCCGGTACATCGGACTCTACGCAATCCTAGAGATTTCATATGACCACAAAACACATCTCTAGGTATTGGCTTTGTCATAGGATCTGCTACCATTCTATGCGTAGATATGTACCGCAAGTTCACATCCTTTCGTGCAACCATATCTTTTACAAAGTTATACTTGGTATCTATATGTTTGGTCTTGCCATGATATTTTGGATCTTTAGTGTACGCTATAGCTGCTTGGCTATCACAGTTAACCAATAACGGATGTGTAGCTTTATTAATAACACCTAAATGATCCAAAAATCTCTTAAGCCAAACTCCTTCTTGCACCGCTGCTGATAATGCCACGAACTCAGCTTCCATCGTGGATAAGGCTATACACGTTTGCTTCTTCTTTGCTCCATGATATGGCGCCATTGTTCAGTAAGAAAGCAAAACCAGAGGTAGATTTCCTTTCATCTAAATCTCCTCCCCAATCAGCATCAGAATAGCCTTCAAGTCGCAGATCCTTTCCTTGATAATTCAACTTGAAATCAGCGGTTCCCTTCGAGATACCTCGGTATTCTCTTTACTGACTTTCCAATGTCTTGGACTGGATTGGATTGGTATCTACTCACCATTCTAACTGCAAAACATATGTCGGGTCTTGTACACATCATAGCGTACATCAAGCTCCCAACTGCACTAGCATAAGGAACATGTTTCATCTGTTCCTTTTCTTGTGGAGTCCTCGGACACAGTCTCTGGCTCAATCCTTCACCTTTTGCAATAGGAGTATCTATGGGTTTACTATCTTGCATACGAAATCGTTCAAGAACTTTATTTATATATGTTTCTTGCGAAAGAGACAACGATCTCTTCGAACGATCTCTTGAAATCTTAACTCCAAGAATGTATGCAGCCTCACCCATATCCTTCATCTCAAAGTTGGAAGAAAACCAACTCTTGACAGTATGAACAAACTCCATATTGCTTCCTAAGCAATCGATATATCATCAACATATAATGATATGATCACAAATTGATCCTTGTATCTTTTGATATATACACAATGATCCTCATCAATCATTGTAAAATCATATGCCATTATGGCATTATGAAAACGTATATACCATTGTCTCGATGACTGCTTAAGGCCATATATCGACCTCAAAAGTCGACACACCTTTTCTTCTTGGCCTTTTACCATGAAACCAGTTGGTTGTTCCATGTATATTTCTTCCTCTAATTCTCCATTGAGGAAAGCAGTCTTTACATCCATCGATGTAACTCAAGATCCATACTAGATACTATTGCCGAATAATGCGAATCGAGGTGAATCTTACTACGGGAGAAAACGTATCTTCATAATCAATCCCTTCCCGTTGATTATACCCCTTCGCTACAAGGCGAGCCTTATGCCTTTCTATCGAGCCATCAGCCTTTCGCTTTACTTTGAGAACCCATTTGTTCCCAATAGCTCTGCGTCCTTTTGGAAGATCAACCGGTTCCCGGACTTGGTTTGATTTTATTGACTCCATTTCCTCTTCCATTGCATGAATCCATTTTTCCTTACTTGGGGCAATTTAGAGCCTCATTAATATTTCTAGGCTCATCCTCATCTTGTGGAGCAACCATAAAAGTTTCCCCTTCAATGTCAAAACGTCGACGGGGAATACTTTGGCGACTTGTTCGCCGTATGGGAGTTTGTGCTCTTTGCACATCATTCCCCATTATGCTCCCCTTTGGGATTAGATAATGATGTCGTCTCTTCATGTGGTTGCAATTGAGAATGAGTCGAATTCAATTCATCACTTCTCATATTACTCCCACTTGGACGAACTCCACTAAGATCATTATCTTGATCCGAGGTTTCAAATAGGGTGTTGTCTTCCCCTATTTCGCCCTTCTTAGGAAATTCATCCTCTAAGAATGTGACATCTCGTGATTCAAATTCAGTTATACTCCCACTTTCCTGCTCACCTATGAACACATACCCTTTTGAGTGTTCGAGTATCTTATGAAAATACTCTTTTTGCCTCGGGACCTAATTTCCCAAACTTGTGAGAGGATTCAAGTGTATAGGCAGCACAACCCCATGGCTTAAGAAAACTTAAGTCTGGTTTTCTACCTGTCCATAACTCATATGGAGTGGAAGCAACTGATTTGGAAGGCACACGGTTAAGTATATAGGCGCGAGATAACAACGCATCACTCCAAAAAGTGATAGGTAAGTTAGCATGTGCCATCATGGACCTAACCATTTCCAGTAGGGTTCTGTTTCTTCTCTCCGCAACACCATTTTGTTGAGGAGTATATGGAATAGATAACTGTCTTTCTATTCCTTTTTCATCACACAATTTTCTGAACTCATCGGATAAATATTCTCGACCTCGATCGGATCTCAATGCTTTTATTTTCTTGTCTAATTGATTCTCTACCAGGTTCATAAACCTTTTGAAACAACTTATTGCTTCAGATTTGTGAGAAATTAAATAGACATATCCGAATCGAGTATAATCATCTATAAAAGTGATGAAATAAACAGCCCCATGCCTTCCTCTCACATTCATTGGACCACGATATCGAATGGATTAAATGCAGAGGAAATTCAGCTCTTTTACCTTTTCCAAATGGTTTCCTTGTCGTTTTCCCTTCTAGACAATGCTTACAGATAGGCAAATCGACTTTTTCAATTTTGCCCAACAAGCCCTCTTTGGCTAGTCTATTCATACGCTGTTGGCCAATGTGACCAAGTCTAGCATGCCATACATTCACATCATTATCATATGTATTGTGAGACGTGAGAAGGGAATAACAAACATTTGCATTAACATAATCAATATCTAATACAATGAAACCATCCAGAAAGTATCCACAACCATAGTAATTTGTATTCAAAAACAAATCCACACATCTATCATAGAAGTTCAAATTAAAACCTAATTTAACCAATACTAAAACAGACACTAAATTCCGACGAATCTCCGGAGTATACAATACATCATGAAGGAACAAAGTGCGTCCACCACGCAAATTCAGTTGGCATGTGCCAATTCCTTTCACTTTAGCTCTGGAGTTGTTTCCCACATAGATCCACTTAGTTCCAGTTGGTATTCGTCGGAATTCCACGAAGGATCCTCTATCCTTCGCTACATGGTCTGTTGCTCCCGAATCCACAGTCCACAAAGGATTAGATTCGTTAAGAATACGAGAACTCGACACATAAGCTAAGTTCTGAAAAATACAAGGGGTGCTTACCTTCTTTGGCTCACGACGAGTCGCGAGCATAGTGACCCTTCTTGCCACGGTTGTAGCATTTCACCCTTGTTAGCTTTTTCATGCGAGGACGCTTTCCTCTTTCATGTTGGTTAAACTTGGGTTTCTTCCACTGAAGGACCAGCTTCCTTGCCTTTCCCTTTATCAAACCGGTTAGGGCGTTTGCGCTTGGGCCCGAAGCTCCATTTGAGCTAGAACTAGCATGATAGAGTTCAGCTTCCGGCTTAGCCGCCAATGGCGGTCATCTTCCAGCTCAAGATGACGCAATGCATCCTCAAAGGTTTTGATATTCTCATTATGAGTCGGGTGCACCTTCATATGCTCCAAACTCGAGGCAAGGAACGAATCACTTGCTTGCACTTGCTGCTCATCTGTCGGGACATGGCCAGCATCTTTAAGCTCATTAATCATGTTTGACATCTTTCTAAGATGTTGCTTCATGGTCGACCATGAGGCTTCTTATAAGAGTCAAACCTAATAGTGAGTTTGCCTTAGTCTGTCACCGAAGTATGACCAAATCTTGCCGCCAATGCTTCCCACATGTCTTTGGCATTTTCAAAACGCCTAAACTCTCGCATGACGTCATTTTCCATGCTGCTCAGCAACGTGATGCGAGCAAGAGAATTCTTTCTTTTCCATGCAGCAAATGCTTCTTTGTCTCTCTTATGCTTTGTGCGGTGGTTCCTTCTTCGGGTTCTACCATGGTCGGGATAAGAGTCTCAAGTGCTTCTTGCTCTTCCAAAGACATACTTTGGATTTTCATTTGCCAGATTTCATAGTTGTCACCATTGAGCTTTTCACCTTTGTTCAGCTCGGCAACTATGCTCTTTGTGGCTGAAGCCATTGATCTGAACACATCAGACATATATGCACGAGTTATTAATGCCTATTATTTATGCATCTATTTTGCACAAACCCATCATATTAATTAACAATTTTAAGTAAGGTTTCAGAATCAAAAGGTCACTTTGTTTCCAATCATCCTCCAAAAATCCTAACTTAAAACTATCATTAATATGATTGTTATATGCAAAATCAATTCTATGAAGCTACATGAAACTTCTATTACTACCCACAGCTAACTACCCACAACAACCAGTAATTAACAGAAAGTGACAGATAATTGACATACAATAATATGATAATACTTTCAGTTAATATAACAAACATATAGGTCGTTACAATAACAACAATCAGGTAGATAACATTACATAGGATGTTCACATAGCACACTCAACAAAAAACAGCTAATACATTTTACAGATAACCTTCACACGAACCGGAAAGATCCTATTTTGGTCAATTTCTTGACCTTTTCCCTTGCAACAATGCAGTAATATTCGTTTACAAAATCTATCACAATTTTCTTATATGAAGCAAAAGACACCGTTGACATCCCATATGCGATTCAACACATCTTGCCATTCGATGGAAGAGTGTTAATGAAAAATCGCACCATCTCTCGATTGCGACATGGGATGACCATTCCATATGACCTGTTGAATCTTCCCGTTGACTTCAAGAACATGATCAATTAAGTCACCTTTCTCCCATCGATAATCGGTCAACTCGGCTATCAACTTAGAAAGCTTTGCCTTTTGTTTATCGGTAATCACGCGAATAGGCGTACGTAATCGAAGGGGAGGCATTGTTCCCGCAACAAATGCAGAACAATATTGGATTACATATAATCCACATAGACATAATTGAAAAAAGAAACAAATTCCTTTTTTTTTTTTTTTTTTTTCAACGGTCAACGGTCGGTCAACGGTCGTCGGTCAACGGTCAACGTCCGGTCAACGGTCAACGGTCAGTCAACGGTCGGGCCGGTCAGACGGTCGGGCCGGTCGCCGTCGGGCCCGGGTCGTCCGGTCGGACCGGTCGGACCGGCGGGCCGTCGGGCGAATCCCGGCCGACACGTGCCGCGCGTGCGGGATGACGTCACGATGGCGTCATCCGGCACGTGCGTGCGTGGCACGCGCCGGGCCGAACGACGCGCCCGTTTGGCGCGCGCGTGCATCGCACGCGCGCTGGCCGAAACGGCGCGTCGTTTCGCTTCAGCGCGTCGTCGCACGCGCCCGGGCCGAACGTGCGTTCAACGCACGGTTTCGCGCGTGCGTTGCACGCGCCCGGGCGAAACGGTGCGTTTCGTGCGGGAGCCGAGTCGGGTCGCCGCCCGGCCAACGGACGTCGGCGATGACGTCACCCGGCGATTCCGGCCGTTGGGTGACGTCATGCGCGACGTCGGCGCTGCGTCGGTCCGTGGACCGGCGCGTGTCGGTTCGCCGGCCGGCGCGGCACGCAGCGCCGGTTCATCACCGGCGCGTGTGCCGCACGCGCTTTGGACGAACCAGCGCGTCAGGCGCGTCGCGCCCACGCGCGGCTTCGGCGCGCGTGTGGGCGCGTGCGGCGCCCCCGGCGGCTCGCGACGTGTCGCCGGACTCGTCTCGACGTTGCCTTCCTCCTGTGCAATCATATTTTGGTTTCGACTTACGAAAATCGAAAGATAGGCGAACAACTCTCGGGTGTCGGGATTTCTCGCCCCGATCCGTACGGCCGAAGTTCATTTGCGAAAAAATCAATCATAAAACATCATACAACATCATACAAGTCGGGAAAACGCTAACACGGGCTCTGATACCAATGTTGGGATCGGTCGGATCCCAAAAAACCGGATTCGGCACCTAAACCGAACCCCTAATTCATATGCGGAAGATAAGCCCAGGAATGTCACGTATCACCGATCAAAAGCACACCACGGATTCGAGCGTACCTTGTTGGCCACAGATTAGACACCAACGCCACAAAGAGGAAGAGAATTGAGGTCCGGTTCGATCCGATGTCGAAGAATCGTCGGGAGAGGGATGACGGAGTCGCTTCTTCGTCTTGGAGAGAGAGAGAGCTTCTTGGGAGAGAAATCTGAACGTATTAATGCGAAAAGGTGTGTTCATTCACTTTCTCATCCCTTTTATAGCTTCCCATTTCCACGGGCCTAATTCCCGTGGGCCGGGCCGACTTAGGCCCATGATTAAATCCTTCACAATGCAGTTCAGATGTCCCTTGCAAACTTCACATTTCGGTAATAATCATACAGAGAGTTGGTCAGTGAATTCAGAATATAACCACGACAAACCAATTCATCATTTTCTCGTGTGGCCTATGCTGCTGCTTTCTCAGTCTTCACACTTTCGGTTTTAGAACCATCTGGCATATGGCATTTGCTAGAGGTTGCAATCCGGATCAAGTACATAGTAGCATCCTCTGAAGATCTCGATATTCCTTATGAATTTTCTATACAATTTAGCAATAGAATAAGGACAATTGATTTGTCCTGCGGGCCCTTTGGGGTAGTCTCTCCAACCTCTATTGAAGAAAATAGTTGGATGGGCTTCACGTTTTGGAGCTCTGCATTTCAATTCAGTGGAGCATAGATTCTTCCAATAAGGCAAATGGTGAAACCATACAAGAACCACTGCAAAATGCTCAATATAGTGTTTTCGAAAACCTTCACTGAGAAAGGCTGTAACGATTCTATGGACAGTGGCCGTAGGGAATCTAAGGACTCCAATGTAATCGTGAAATTAATATCAACATGACCCTTTTTAAGACACAGATGAATGAGTATTCTGGATTGATCCGAAATTGCCTGAGATTTAAAACTCCATTTTTTTTTTAAATATCTACAATTGGTAATCCCGAACGAGAGGTTTCTAATCTCTGGAAAAATCGTCAAAAAAGGACAAGCTGAAGTATTTCAGGTGGCACATTTCCATGGAGGTTAGGTGGATCTGAGGCTAATTTTCCGGCAGCATGGTGCCCTAATGCCGATGCGTACATGGACAAAGATGAAACTCCTTTAGGTCTGGAGAGTATATCTGCGACAACGTTTTTCTCATCCTTGATATGTTCGCACATCAAATTAATTAATTTTTTTTTTTTTTTGCTTTTTCTTTTCAATTGAATAGACAGGTGAGAATTTGATACAGAATAAGACAAGCACACGCCTCGCAGTGCAAAAATTCCAGTCGCATATGCACTTGGACATTCATGTGGACACATCTACTTGAGAGAGAGAGAGTCTCTTTAATTTTTTTCACCCCACTATCAGATGTCGGGTCGGCCATTTCTTGTAAAATATGATTTCGTTTTTTCCACGTCCCCCCACTATTAGATGTTGGGTGGGCCATGACGTGATATATGGGTTAAAAATGAATATGTTGTAGACCCCATTAAAACTCATTTCTAGTTGGGCTTGTTAACTCATAACAACCTTTTTCTTTTTTAATTTTAATTAATCCACTGGGGCCAATGCAGAATGCCAACAACCAGCATTAATAAAGACATCGAGAAAGATAACCATTAAAGGTAGATCCCCCAATAATTACATATTGAGATTAGTGCACTAAAAGTCTTAAAACTTATTACGAAAATATAATTAGCTCATAAATTTTTTAAAAGCAAATAAGTCATAAAACTTTTAATTAAAGTGCAATCAAGTTCTAAAACTTTCAAAAAGTATAATCAAGTTTTAAAATTTATCACGAAAATGTAACCAAGTCCTAAAATTTTTAAAACGTACAATAAACGGAATGACTTGATTGGATCAATTTAATAAATTTTATACAAGTTTTAGGACTTTCAATGCACTTATCTCTTATATATTTTAACTTAATATGCACGGAAAGTTAACGTTTGAGAATCTATTCAATTTTAATTTAACTTTCCCAGGTAGAGATCATATAATCTTCTCGTTTAAAAATATTTCATAAAAAAGTTATTATTCTAAAAGTGCATTGCGCTTGCTGTTTGGAAAGAATTTTTGTGGCCATGGCTCCATTCACATGCATCGTTTGTGCCACTATGCTGTACATTTTAAACTAATGTTGTCGGTACTTTTTGACTTTCATGCGTTGTATCGTGAGAGTAATGTATTATATCTGATTGCGGAAATTAAAAACTATAAATGAAATGAAAACTATTATATTGGGAAACATAAATAGAAAAAGTTATTAGAAGTTAGAAATCCTAACCGCTTAAATTTCCATATTTGCCATTAGATGTTATATCTTACATAAATGACATGTGAGGGTAAATCAATGCATAAAAAAGTTTTGAAAAACCTAATACTTCGAGGATTTTAACTTTATGATCTTCCACTCAAAAAAAATTTACGCTTTTCATTATTTACACTATTATAACATAACATGAATGTCCCTTTCGAGTATGCTATAGTTCCTCATAAGTTGAGCATCCCTCAATCGATTTGATGACTACCCTAGAGCGCATAGAACTGCCTAAATTGGACAACCCAAAGAAGAGAACAAGGTCGAGGGAACTTAGTCCGTAGATTTAGTCAAATTGGTATCGTTCAAAGCTGAAACGCATTTTGAGCTTAAAAGTAGGCAAACAAAAGGATTAACTATCAACCCATATGTCCTAGAAAAACCAATGGTGGACTTATTCCATATCCAAGCCTTAATGTTCGGTTCATTGCTCATTAAACAGAATGATGCTTTTGGTTAGAATGGCTTTTTTTTGTATAGCCATTATGATCGTTCGCCAAAGACGAGGCGGCATTGGCATTGGTGTGCTGTTTATGAAGCTCTTTTGAAACCTCTACATATAATATGGGTATGCATGATCGATGATTTTCATGTAAAGCAAACTTTTGAAAAAGTCTCGAGACATACTGACGTCAGGGCTTAATCAAATAACCACTAACCAGCCAGTTGATTGCACACCTTGAACCTTGGACAGTGAGAAATATTTTCATGTAAATATCTTATTGCATCTTTTAATGCTGTCTCTTTTCGAAGAAGCATCGTGCAGAAAAGTGCGTCGGGTCTCTTGCCAACACGCATTATGTGGTGGGCCTGAAGTGAACATAAAGACATAGGAAAGGCAGAAATGACCGCGAAATTGGCAAATTGAAGAAGCCACTTTAATTTATGCCTTCTCTTTTATAGCTGATAATGATGTGCATCGTAATAGTTTCATCAATCAATCACCCTAAAAACCGCATCAAAAACAAAAGAAAAAAAGAAGAATTTTGTGATTTTTTTATTATTGAAAAAAATAATTAGTCAGCAAAAAAATATTTTCATTATTGACAAAATTTTATGTATAAATTTTTTGAATAATGAAAATATTTTTCATTTATACATTTTTGTAAGTGATACAAACAATTATTTTTAGAAACATATTTTTCAAAATATGGGATTTTCGCGAAACAAGTGGATCATGAGTTTTTCAATTTAAGGTGAAGTATTTTCTAAACCACACTCGCTAAACCGTCCTAAATATTTGTCGTACTTCATATACGTTGTTATTTCTTACTCCCCTTAAAAGTTAAATGTTAACTAGTCCATCCTGCTGCAACGGGGAACGTCCCATGTGCATCCTGCTGTCACAATGACAAAGTTAGCTGAGTTTGGAGCATGACTCACGAATCTAAATCAAATCATGTTCACACAATTGAAGTTTCCCAAGATCACACCCAACGAAGCGCAAAAAGGACAAATTTCTTCTTAATTTTCATGTCGACATCCAAAGTGATAAGTCAAAATTGATTACTAACGTCTATTAAATAATCAAGAGCGTCGCTAAATTCCTAAAAGCATTAGAGATAATTAAACAGAATACAAAAATCTCAATCACGACAACTAATTATGGGGGCCCCGGGTAGCCCACGGGAAATCTACTGGTTATAGAATAGTATTTATCCAGTTCGCGTTCTTTCTCGTCGTGAGCTGGAGTCTCCTCCTGTATTCAAATTTTTTCATGACACTTTCAAAATTAGGGTTTGACAAGTTAAATAATTAATGGTGAATACCATAAAAATTCACAAATCAATACAATTATAATAAATTTATCTCTAATATTTTACCATCAAATTGTTGAGTTAGATGATATACAACAGTTGACGGATATATTAATATGTAATTTGATCATTGAATTTTTAATTTGTTCAAAAGAGTTTCCGAACTTTTGATGCATGTTTAATACAGTCCCTAAATTATATGAAAATTGTTCAACATAGTCCCTGATCTTGAATTAATAGACTACATTAAGCAAATTAACTTGTTTGTCATGTTCATCTTGAATTAATAGACTACATTAAGCAAATTAACTTGTTTGTCATGTTTATCGCTCTTGAATGAGCAACGGTGCCCTCTCCACCGCTTGTTTTATATCTTGAAATCGATTAATAATTTGTTTATCAAGCTTCGGGGAGAGAACTTTTGTTGCGCTATTTCTCGCTTAAATAAGAAGTAATGTTGACAAAACAAAGTAAAAGTGACGGTGGTAATTCCGAACCAAAATCAGGGTCGTCCATGATTCACGCCCATGCACCGAATTTGAGTTTCATTCGAGCAAACGGCACCGTTTCATGCTTAGCTACACCCATTTTCCTACGATGCGGTATAAACCAAATGCAAGACGTGAATAAGCTGACTCGCGTGACGAACCAAACACATCACAACAGGGGAGAGCTCAATCCCTGGTCCGTACAAGGTCTTGTCCACATCTCACTTTCTTCCATTATCTCAAAACCTTATCCCAAACAAGACGAAGACATTTGGGCGTTCTTTTCTCATCTCAAACCAAAAAGCCTGAACCAGTTTCCTTAGCGCTCAGCATGGCTGAATCACTCCTTTTCGGCGTCGCACAGGGCGTGCTGGGTAAGATAGCATCACCGGCGCTCCAAGAAGCTGTCGATATTTACAACATTGAAGATCAGATCCGCGAGCTCAGAGAGACGTTGACTGCCGTTAAGGCAGTGTTGTCAGATGCTGAGGTGCAGAAGGCGAAGGACGACCGTCTGCAATTGTGGTTAGATCGGCTTCAACATGTATTTTACGATGCGGAGGATGTGCTCGATGAGATCGAATGTGAAGCATTACGGAAGCAGGTTATAAGTCGCTGTGGGAGCGTCAAAGGGAAGGTACACCGCTTCTTCTCCCTCTCTAATCCACTCATTTTCCGTGCGAAAATCAGTCATAAAATCAAGAAGATTCGGGAAAGGTTGTCCAAGATTTGCACTGAAAAAGATCAATTCGGTCTTGATACGCGGAGTACTGACAATGGTGGGGGACCTACGCCATCACGAAAAATGACTTACTCACTCGTAAACAAGTTGGATGTCGTCGGGAGAGATGATAATAAAAAAATAATAATTGAGATGTTGATGCAGCCAGATGACAAAAACCTCTCGATGCTTCCCATTGTTGGAATAGGAGGTATGGGCAAGACGGCCCTAGCCAAATTAGTTTATAATGATGACAGGGTGAAAGAGCAATTTGAGTTGCGACTATGGGTGTGTGTACCCGAGGACCTTGATTTAAAGAAAACTATCGAAGGAATCATCAAAGATGCATCTCGTCAAGATTTGAGTAACTTTGATATTCAACAATCGCAAAACGCTCTACAAGACATCATCAAAGACAAGAAATTTCTACTAGTCTTGGATGATGTTTGGTGTAATGACCGCGGTAGATGGAAAGATTTGAGAGATTTGCTAGCCGGAGGGGCTAGTGGAAGTACAATAATTGTGACTACTCGTAGTGTGGAAGTTGCTTTTATTATGCATACCCATCCAATGCATAATCTAAAAGGTCTTTCTCATGAAGACTCTATGATCTTATTCAAAAAATGGGCGTTTGACGAAAAGGAAAAGAAGCCACATGCTGATCTTCTAGAGATTGGAAATGACATTGTCAAAAAATCTCAAGGAGTCCCTCTCCTTGTGACTCCTTGTGAAAACTCTAGGGAGCCTTCTATATTCAAAGGATGATGTTAGGCATTGGAAACATACAAGGGATAGTGAAACATGGGAGTTAATGGAAGTGAAAAAGGACATCGCGCCAGTACTCAAACTTAGTTATGATCATTTACCATCCCACTTAAAACGTTGTTTTGCCACATTTTCACTTTTTCCCAGAAGAGATGAAATCATGAACTTTACCTTAGCTAGGTTATGGACGGCTTTAGGATTCATTAGCTCAACAATGGAAAAACTAGCATGGGAAGACGTTGCTAATGAGTATGTCAAAGAGTTGTGGAAGAGATCTTTGATCCAAGAACTTGAAGATGACGGATTGGTAATAACATTTAAAGTACATGATCTTATCCATTCTCTTGCAACAAGTGTGGCGCAAAAGGATTGCTCTATTGTTGGCTTAGATACTACAGAGATTTCGGAAGGAGTTCGGTGCGTTTCATTCTCTAGCACTTCATTAGATGGAACCTCAAATTTCGATGGAGTCCCACCTTTTTTGAGAAAGCCAACTTCGAAAAGGTTGCATGCAATTAAATTTCACTTTGAAGTTGATGATGGAGTTATTACAAGAGAGTTTGCTAGAACGTGCATCTCCAAATGTAAACACTTACAGTATCTGGATTTGTCCTATGGTAGTTTTGAGGAGATACCAAGTTCCATTGGCAACTTGAAGCAATTGAGATCGTTACGTCTCTCAGAGAACAGGCGATTGAAGAAGCTTCCAAGTACCATTTGTGAGCTGCAGAGTTTGCTAGAGTTATCCTTGTATGGTTGCGTAGAGCTAGGCAATTTACCCAAAAATATGGAAAGGCTTGTCAGCCTTAGACATCTATACTTCGACAAAGCAAACGAGCTTGCAAGAGAGTGGAATACAATACCTGGAAAATCTGCAATTTTTGGGACTTGATAGATGCGAAAATCTCAAAGTTTTGTTTGAAAGCACTTGCCGACTGACTTGCCTTAGGTTGATGGAAATTGAAAATTGTGGGAGGCCAATATCTCTACCTTTTAGGGAATTAACTGCTCTAGAGTACTTGCGTATTGAAAATAGCAAGCTCACGTTGACCTCGGAGAATAAATCCAACTTTCCGATGAAGCTTCATGCTTTGACTATTATTAATTCCAAACAAGCGATGGAGTTGCTCCGATGTCTCGAAGGATCGGCCTGCACTTTGGAGTCCTTTTTAATCTTTGACTGCCCGAGCTTTACAACTGTTCCTGAGTGGCTGCCCAATCATGCACGTCTCAGAATAATTTACTTGATAAGATGTCCCAACTTACCATCCATGCCGCAAGGAATCCGATCCCTCACTGCCCTAAAAGAATTACGCATCGAGTACTGTGGTGAACTAAGCAAAAGATGTGAGCCTGAAACTGGCCAGGATTGGTACAAAATCGCACATGTTCCTCGAATCCAACTTGATTTGAAAGATGTACAATGCATATATGATTAGGTATGCACCTATCTACCTCTCCCTTCATTTTTTTCTTTGTTTTTATATGTAGTACAGTCACGTATATTGAGATTCCCTCCTTATTTATTTTTTCCCTGACTTCCCACTTGATGAAAAATCAGAATAAGAAAATAATGAATTATTAATATTCATAATATTGATGACTGTATCTATAGGTTTTGACAACTTTTGACTCATCCCAATTTCCTTGTTTCATTGGGCATACTGAATGTAAAATTTGATTCCCTACGATGGAATCTCGTATTCTCCTTTTACTTGAAAATTGGAATATGACGTAATGTTCTGAATTTATACTTTTTCTTTGGACATTTATTATTGCATAAAATAGTTGCTCTAGTTTAAGTCGATAGTTTGAATATAATTTATCAAATGAATCTGCTGCGGGTGTCTTAAAAGGAACAATTAAATTCACCAATCATTTTAAAAAGACATTGAGAAATACTAGGAAATTTATTGTGGAAAATGCACTTGCTAAATATTTACAACTCCTTTGATTTTAGAAAACATTTTCAGTTTCCATTTTTCTTCTTATTAAAAGGAGGAAATAGAAAAGAACTTTAATAGTTTAAGCAAAAATAAAGTTTTCTTTCTCGCAACTTTAGTAAATAAAATAGGTGGTCTTCAAAAGTCCATGTTTCGCTTGGAATGAAAGCACAGAGAATATTTAAAGGTTATTTCGATTTGTACGTTTAACTTGAAAGCAGTTTCCCTCTTTTTAATTTGACAATTATTTATAAATGATATAATTTGAAGGCTCGGGATAATCTTTGTTGGCAAGACACCTGGCTTAGTTCCAGCTGTGGGAGTGTCCGATGGAGCCAATGAAAAACGCTCACAATCAACATAAAAATAGACGAATTGTCTAATAAAAAATTATTTATTTCAACTTGATATGCATGAAAAGATTACACATAGAGAAATGTATTCATTTTTAACTTAACTTTCCAACTTGAGAAAAATTAGTTTCTCGATCTTATTATAGAAATATTGATTTTTTTAATTAATTTGTTAAATCAAAATAGTTGCTCATATTTATTTTCCCGATCCTTTAAGGTGATGTGATTCAACTTCTTATAACTATTTCTAATTATTTTATGCAATATAACTTCTTTTATTTCATTTAGAAAATTTTACTTTCTACAAATCAAATATAATTTATAACTCACAACACAGCACGTGAAAGTAAAATTGTACTAGCAACATTCTTTTAAAATTACTATCACAGTGGCACAAACGATGCTTATGAATGAAACCATGGCCATAAGAATTCTTTCCAATCTGCAAAGCACAATGCACTTTTGGAGTAGTAAATTTTAAGCATGAATTTTTTTAAATGAAAACGAGATTGACATATAAAACTGTTTTATGCAGGGGAGAGTGTCTAAGGTCAAGGTAATTGAGAGCAACTAAAGTGCTTTCGTTTATTTCTATAGTAGTTTAAATAATGTATAGCATAAAGTTAAAATCCCTAAAATGCAGGGCCCGTTTTGGAATAATTTAATGTATGAATTTACCTTTACATGTTATTTTTTTTTTTAAGATATAACATCTAATTGGAAAAGAGAAAATTTAATTGGGTAAGAATATTCCAACAAAAAAGGATGCCGTTTTCTCCCAAGATTGAATAAAGATAAAGATTGATTAGCACTTTATTTGGCAATAATAAAGGATTACTAGTTGCTCTCAATAAAGTGTCCATCCATGGAGATACCAGTATCTGTAATTTGTCCTGAAAGATGGCTTGAGCTTGGCGGAGGTTCGCCAGCTAGTGACCAAGGATAGTAATAAATAGGTCCTCCACTCAAAAGTTTTAGGACTTGTATGTCCCTAATTAAGCAATTTTTTTTTTTTTTTTTTTTTTGCTTTCTCATTATAATATGACATATTTTTCAAATTCGAGAGAATTTTAAAGAAAAATTCTGAATATGCTTACCAACATTTACATGTTGCGAAAGTCTTAGATGTTTCGGAAAAAGAAAAAGTCAAAGTGTGCTCGTGATAAGATTTAGATTATAGGCAAGGTATAAACTGTCCATTTTGATGTAACATATCAGTAATGAATCAAGATTCTTTTTATACAAAGTGCTAATAATATGAGCACCTTGTTCAAAGATAATGTGAACCATCAAACATGTGAGTATTTACCTACAGTGTGTGCACATCATATAAAAAGTATGGTTTCCAGGTGCTATTCAGATACATGTCCTTTTGGAGTCATGATAGATACTTTGAGCTCATTTCATTTTTTCCATTTTGACAGTAGATGAACTCACGTGGTCTATTTGCCACACCCATGTGGATCTCCGCAAAGATTTGGACTTGGACCCCGCTAATTCTTCATCAATCTCTTTTATTTTCTGAGAACAATCGTCGTTGATATTATATTTGGTTCTTTTCCTTTCTTTTCTTGAATGAGTGTTGTTCTTCATTATTTGCTTGTGTCTGTACTGCGATCTTCTCTACGGAGGATAAGTGTTAATTGTATTACATGAGACCAACTGTAGCATCATCACCATTTGAATTCTCACAGAAAGATATTTATATTTCATTCACAGATAGTGAATGAAATCACATTACACCATCGAATCTTATTTTCGAAAATTAGTGTTTGCAACTTGATCTTTTTTTACGTATTCCAGTAGACTATTTATAGAATTTCCTAGAGATAACGCATTTGGAAACCGTGTCTTTTCATTTTTGATTTGTTTTTAATTCACTGCTACATTGGAAGATAATGTTTTTTCATTTCTTTTTGTTCTTAAGACTAGATCTTATGATCATGAATGCCAAGGCTAATTGCATCGAGAAAAGTTTTTGTTACATGCTCAAAGCCTTTATCGGTTTCAGTTTACCATGTACTTTTATTTAAACTCATGATTGTGCATGCTATGGTACCCTATAAAGCCAGCTCCCCTTGGTCGATTCCATGACTACAATGGAGCGCACAAAACTGCACAAATTGGACAAATCAGTATCATTCGAATGTCCTGGAAGAACCAAGGTTGACTCGCTCTATATTAAACCCTTAGTTGGAATGCTTTCTACTATAGCCATTATGATGACCGGCCAAGGCCGAGATGACGCCGGCATCCATCGTTTACGATTCATAAAGCCCCCTCGAATAACCCTTACTGATTTTCCAACGACAAGAAAAGAACATAACTGGATCATTTGTTTTCGACATCGCAGAGAGTGTGCAGAGCCAGCTTAAATCGCATGCCCATCCTAAGTCATGCTTGTGCTATTCCCCGTATTTCTTCACTAATTACTTGATGAGGGGAAGCGGCATCAAATAAGTGAAACCTTTTACAAACTAAACACGAGGTTAATTTCAATTGATCATAGATAGGCCCATAAAGAAGAGTAGCCACAAACTCTCTCTCACACAGAAGATGTCAGGCCAAATATTTGTATCAGCAGTCAGCTTCTAAATATCATTAGATGATTTGCGTGGTGGTTAAGATTTTTGGCTCTTGGAACCGTGGGGAACAGAGTGCTCTGTTCCTATAGGTTTCCGTGTTTTGGAACTCGGGAACAGAGAGACTCTGTTTCTCTGGGTGCTAGTGTTTTTCCAGACAGATGGGAGTCTTTTAAAGGTCGTAAAGGATCCGAAGACAGGAGGGGAAGTTAATGTGTTGCAGCTGGTGCCAGGACACTTATCAAGCATTCATCGAGTCTTTAACGGTGTGTTAGGGAAGATAGAATCTCCGATGCTCCAAGAAGCTGCCGCGAGTTGTAGTGTTGAAAATTAGATCCGCAAGCTTAGATAGACGCTGACTGCCATTAAGGCAGTGTCGTTAGATGCTGAGGAGCAGTAGGCAAAGAACCACGGTCTGCAAATGTGTTTAATAGATCCCCGGGACAAAGACTACGGCTTGACCTTCGAGGAAGAACTCCGTGGGACCACCCCCTTCCCCCGCGCCCCGTGGAACTCCGGCGGCCTCTTCTCCGCGCTGCGCCGATCGCACCGAGACTACGGCTTGACCTTCGACACCGAGACCGACCTCAAGGCCGCCTGCCTCCTCAAGGACGCCATCAAGAGGTCCTCCGCTGGGTTCCTGACCGCCAAGTCGGTCGCCGACTGGCAGAAGGCGCTCGGCCTCACCGTCCCCGTCCTCAGATTCTTGCGCAGGTAAACTTCAATCTCCGCCTCGTCTCTTTTTACGTTTTGGGATTCGTTCTTGCAATCGTCGTAGCTGAAATTTGAGGGAGTTTTAGAGCTATTTAGTCGATTGGGGTTGTCTTGTAGGGGGGAAAAGGTTGAAGGTGTGAACTTTGCCGGGTAACAAGTGCTGGTGTGATACGGAATTTGGGTTCTGATTGTGATGTTGATTTTGTTCGAAATTTCTTCACTTTTAGGTATCCTACACTCTTTCATGAATTCCCGCATGCCCGATACGCGGGTTTGCCCTGTTTTAAATTGACAGACGCTGCTCTGCTGTTGGACTCGCAAGAGAAAAGCATACACCAGAAATATGAACACGACACTGTGGAGAGGCTCTCTAAAGTGCTCATGATGACGAAGACAAAGACCTTGCCATTGCGATGCTTGATTCCATTGAAATGGGATCTGGGTTTGCCAGATAATTTCATGAAATTGTTGATTCCGAATTATCCGGATCATTTCCAATTTGTCAAGGCTTCCAGTGGTGATGCGTACTTGAAGCTTGTGAATTGGCCTGAGAGTTATGCAGCCTCGGCATTGGAGAAGAGAAACGAAAGTAATGAGGTAGGGGGTGAATATAGGCAGTTTAAGAGGGGCCAAACAGCCCTGGCATTCCCCATGAATTTTCCCAGGGGATATGGTGCACAGAAGAAGGTGAAAGCATGGATGGAGGAGTTCCAGAAATTGCCGTATATCTCTCCATATGAAGATTCTAGGCATATCGATCCGAGCAGTGATCTCATGGAGAAACGAGTTGTTGGGGTTTTGCATGAGATCTTGAGCTTGACCATCCATAAGAAGACTAAGAGGAACTACTTAAGGAGCTTGAGAGAGGAACTAAATCTTCCTCATAAGTTTACGCGAATATTTACTAGGTATCCTGGGATTTTCTACCTCTCTTTGAAGTGTAAGACGACTACTGTTGCCCTTAGGGAAGGGTACCGGAGAGGTAAATTGGTGGATCCACATCCGCTTGTCCGCCTAAGAGAGAAGTTTTACCATGTGATGAGAACTGGGTTGATTTACCGGGGTAAAGGGCTAGGTATGATACCTCAGGAAGACATTTTGCTTGACGATGTGGAGGATGAGACAGAGCAAGAAGAATCAGAGGGGGAAGAACTTGGTGCGAATGAAGGTTGCTACGAGGATACATCTGAGATGGATGATGAATTCGATGGGCAAGAGTGATTTCGAAGGAAAAAGAGAAGGACAAACGCCCAGAATGTCCAGATGGAGCAAAATGAGAAGAATTTTGGCATTGGTTGCTACGGACAGTTAAGACAACTGATGTCAAGCTTGCATCAAATTCAAAATCGTAGATGAAGTTTGTGTAGTTGCCAAAGTTTCACGATGTTCATGGCCATCCTTTCGTTGATGATAAACAAAAATATTTGGTTCGATTCTATTGCTGGAGCTTGTATAAGAGTTACGAAAGTATATTGCCAACTTAGCAGTGAAGAGGGGACTGGATAATGATGGCTTTAGGTGATGCGATTGACAAAATTTCTTACAATTAAAGAGAAGAAACCTGATTAGTGTGGGCGATTGGGGAATAGTAGAATGGAAGGACAAAAATTTACAAAGAAATGTAAAGAGGGGAGAAAGACGAGTGGGTCTCTGGTGGGCCAAAAAGCATTTATCAGAGCTGGTAGTGCCGGAAATGTATGGGAATTTTGCAACCTGCGGCGGTTAGCAGATTATTAATTTGTTTTTATCTGATTCAAAGTTGCTTGTTGTATGTCAACTTTGACAATCATTACATGTAAAGCCAACATTATTTGATCCTCCTCATCACTGCAAAGGTAGGAATATGCTTTCGTAGCATTATAGCGGCCGTGGTAATAGGAGTCAAAATACTATTATTTGTATTTGTCATGTATCGATATAATCATATCATATGTTTTTGTTTATCATCAAAGAAAAGATCATCCTTAAACTTGACAACTACCCAAACTTCATTTTGGATTTTGAATTTAATGCAAACTTGTTATCTGACTTGCTTCATTGTCCTATAGATATCTCTTTAAGCATCTATTTGTTCATGAGATATGATTGGTGGAGAGTGTCCTTTACAGTTATAAAGAAATATGCATCTTCGCAAAGTTTCTTCGCTATTATTTGCTTTTTGCACTATTGGCACTTCAAAGCCATTGCAAGTTGCGTAATGCATTGTATGTATTAAAAGAAATATGCATCTTCACAATGTTTTTTTCGCTATTATTTGCTTTTTGTTCTATCGGCACTTCAAATCCATTGCAAGTTGCATAATGCATTGTATGTTTTACAACCCTTCTCCCCGCAAGCAAATGTCATGTCAATTTCAAATTTAAATTTTTTATCAATATTATGCATGATGATATTATCTTATCTTTTGGAGCCTATATACAAAAAAAGAAAAAAGAAAAATTAATTATTTAAAGAAGAATGATAAAGTGAAAGCAAATCTAATTTTGAAAAGATGGAGTCCTATCCATTTATCCCGAGAACAAGTGAAGTTAGCTAGGGGGATTAGGAATCTAACTAAGGAGTAATCTACCAACGTCACCGGTCATTACCAATTTTAAAAAAACGTGCCCAAAAAATCTAAAAGCATTTACGTAAAAGAGGTAATCTATTATGACCGAAGAATGATAAAGCACGAGTGATTGTGCTAAAGTGCTTAATCGTGTTCAATCTTCGAAAATAACTGGAATGGTCATGTTGGATGAAAACTAAGGTTTTAAATCTCTCCCCTAGTTCTGAGTGCATCTCTTTGTTGTGCTCAACCTTCCTAATGAACTATAGCCATGTTATAAGAGGATGAAAGATTAAGCCTCTTAAGTTACGTTTGCTTTTCCATATCTCTAGTAAAGATAGGACTGAATATGATAGTATATAAAATCCTATAATTTGCTATATTTTATCAACTGTTTAATGAATCACAGTAATAAGGTCAGATATATTCATATTATATTATGATATTTTTGGTATGAACGGCATATCAATGTAAATGAACTTAAAAGTTCACAAACAAAGATGGTGAAAATATGTCGCAACACTATTCCCTAATTTAATTTTATTTGCTAATTTTATTTTATTTTTCCTCTCTTTTTTAATTATTTTCTTTATTATTTATTTTTCCGCTTCTATCATTCTTGAACAAAATTTTATTAAATAGTAAACTTGTACTAATATACCTGAAATAAAAAAATTCCTAAAATATGAAATAAATATTATATTATATTTATAGATTGAATGTATATTATAAGATAGAATTATAGGCGAATATATACATAGAAATAATATTAAATTAAAAAATAAATTTTTATTTTTCGTTATTTTGAATTTTTATATTAGAATTCAATTATTATTTATGTTGAAATATAATTTCAATTTTGTTGATTTAATAAGTTTTTTATTTGTGAAAACTAACTTTCTCTTTATAGACATTAGAAATTCTATTTACCTTTATCCCACCTCTCACGTTGAATAATTTTATCCGGTATATATCTCTATTGTATCCAATTTTTTCTTATTTAGAGTAGACATCAAGCGCAAGATATAATAAATCATATTCTATTTATCCTGGCTACCAAACACGGTTTTAGGGAAGGAGTTTTCATGGTGGTCTTTATGAAGCCTGCAGGGCAAAAGGTGAAATGACAAATAAAAAAATTGGGTAGTATTATGGATGGGCAAAGTTTAGCAAAGAACTTAAAAAGATGGGGGCACAGTCAGATAAGTGGATCCTTGGCTAGCCATTTCAAATTTGCTAGAATTTATTAATCCCGCTGGTGTCATAAATTTATGGAACGTTTGCAACTTGCCATCGGCTAACAATATTTTCATTTGTCTTTATCTAATTCCAAGTTACTTGCCACATCGCCCAGGAGCCGGTTCCCCGCGTTGGTCATCTCGCGCAAATCAAGAACCTGAAATGCGCACCGGACGAATCGGAATCACGCGATAGAACCTGCCGCGCTTACGATTTCAAGGAGAAGTCGGGAGCTTTTTCAAGAAGATACCAGCCAGAGAGAAGGGTACGAGACGAGGGTGCGGTGCAGCCACGGGCTGACCAACAGGAGAGAGACGAGGTCCCGCTGGGGAAGCCTGTTGCAGGCGATTTTCATGACCCTGGGAATCGTCTCCTTGCTCCATGCTAGCTCCTCTGCTTCCTCTGCTTCCGCTTCCATATGACAGCCGACGGGCATACTAATATGCAATTTGATTTTTGAATTTTTAATTTATTCAAAAGAATTCCTGAATTCTCGATATATATTCAATACAGTTTCTAAATTGTATGAAAATTGTTCAACCTATTCCCTAATCTTAAATTAATGGACTACATTAAGCAAATTCACTTGTTTGTCATGTTCATCGCTCTTAAATGAGCAACGGTGCCCTCTCCAACGCTTGTTTTATATCTTGAAATCGATTAATAATTTGTTTATCAGGCTTCGGGGAGAGAATTTTTGTTGCGCTATTTCTTGCTTAAATAAGAAGTAACGTTGACAAAACAAAGTAAAAGTGACGGTGGTAATTCCGAACCAAAATCAGGGTCGTCCATGATTCACGCCCATGCACCGAATTTGACTTTAATTCGAGCAAACGGCACCGTTTCATGCTTAGCTACACCCATTTTCCTACGATGCGGTATAAACCAAATGCAAGACGTGAATAAGCTGACTCGCGCGACGAACCAAACACATCACAACAGGGGAGAGCTCAATCCCTGGTCCGGACAAGGTCTTGTTCACATCTCACTTTCTTCCATTTATCCCAAACAACACGAAGACACTTGGGCGTTCTTTTCTCATCTCAGACCAAATAGCCTGAACCAGTTTCCTCATCGCTCAGCATGGCTGAATCACTCCTTTTCGGCGTCGCACAGGGCGTGCTGGGGAAGATAGCATCACCGGCGCTCCAAGAAGCCGTCGCTATTTACAACATTAAAAATCAGATCCGCGAGCTTAGAGAGAAGTTGATTGCCACTAAGGCAGTGTTGTCAGATGCTGAGGTGCAGAAGGCGAAGGACGACCGTCTGCAGGCGTGGTTAGATCGGCTTCAACATGTATTTTACGATGCGGAGGACGTGCTCGATGAGCTCGAATGTGAAGCATTACGGAAGCAGGTTATAAGTCGCTATGAGAGCATCAAAGGGAAGGTACACCGCTTCTTCTCCCTCTCTAATCCACTCATTTTACGTGCGAAAATCAGTCATAAAATCAAGATGATTCGGGAAAAGTTGTCCAAGATTTGCACTGAAAAAGATCAATTCGGTCTTGATACGCGGAGAACTGACAATGGTGGGGGACATACGCCGTCACGAAAAATGACTTACTCACTCGTAAACAAGTTGGATGTCGTAAGGAGAGATAATGATAAAGAAAAAATAATTGAGATGTTGATGCCGCCAGATGACAAAAACCTCTCGGTGCTTCCCATTCTTGGAATAGGAGGTATGGGCAAGACAGCCCTAGCTAAATTAGTTTATAATGATGACAGGTTGAAAGAGCAATTTGAGTTGCGACTATGGGTGTGTACCCGAGGACTTTCATTTAAAGAAAACTATTGAAGGAATCATCAAAGATGCATCTCGTCAAGATTTGAGTAACTTTGATATTCAACAATCACAAAACTTTCTACAAGACATCATCAAAGACAAGAAATTTCTACTAGTCTTGGATGATGTTTGGAGTAATGACCGCAATAGATGGAAAGAATTGAGAAATTTGCTAACTTGCGGAGCTAGTGAAAGTAAGATAATTGTGACTACTCGTAGTGTAGAAGTTGCTTCTATTATGGGTACCCATCTAGTGTATAATCTAAAAGGTCTTTCTCATGAAGACTCTATGGCCTTATTCAAAAAATGGGCATTTGACGAAAAGGAAAAGGAGCCATGTCCTTACCTTTTAGCCATTGGAAATGACGTTGTCAAAAAATCTCAAGGAGTTCCTCTCCTTGTAAAAACAAAAGGATAGTTGTTAACCCACATGTCCTAGAAGAACCAATGGTCGACTCGCTTTATATTAAAATCTTAAAGTTCCGTCCATTGCTTCTAAAACAGAACGACCTTCTTAGTTTTTATTTTTTTATTTTTTTTATTGGAAAATGGTCCTCTAATATAGCCATTACGATAACCTGCCAAAGATGAGAGGACGTTGGCATCCATCGTTTACAGTTCATGAAGCTCCGTCGATTACTCCTACTGTTCTTCCAACAACAAGAAAAGAAAATAGCTGGATCACTTGTTTTCGATGTCACAGAGAGTGAGCAAAGCCAGCTTAACTCGCATGTCCATCCCAAGTCATGCTTGCGCCCTTTGTCATGTTTCTTCACTAATTACTTGATGAGGGGATGTGGTATTAGATAAGTAAAACCTTTTACAAACTGAAAACAAGGTTAATTTCAATTGATCATAGATATTGGCCCATAAGGAAGAGCAGCCACAATCTCTCTCAGGATGTTAGGCCAAATATCTGTATCAGTAGTCAGTTGCTAATTATCTTCTGATGATTTGCGTGGTGGCTATGATTTTTTGCTCTGAGTACTGGGAAACAGAGTGCTCTGTTCCTATAGGTTTCCATGTTTTGGAACTTGGGAGCAGAGTACTTTGTTTCTTTGGGTGTTAGTTTTTGTCCAGAGAGATGGGAGTCTTTTAAAGGTTGTAGAGGATCCGAAGACCGAAGGAGAAAATGACTGTGTTGCAGCCGGTGCCAGGACACTTATCAAGCGTTTATTGAGTCTTTAATCATCCAAATGGGCATCTAGCACGCAATTTATTTATTTTTCCTGAAGAAAACCTTGACCTGGTACATCTCTCTCCTCTCTCAGCCATCACCAGACTTGCCATGGGCACCGCCGTTCCACCCATCATCGACGCCATGCCACAGCCACCATTGTGGAGGCTCTTCATTTGGACAGCGGTTAACTGCTACCCGACCGTACCTAAATCTTTTCCAAAGGTTCTTGCCAAATGGTTGCTTTATCTGTAAATTTAGCATAAAGGGAGTCGGAGAGGAAGAACCAAGAGCAACTTAATATGCATGTCGGAAAACGATGCGATAAGAAAAGGTTTGAGAACTACATTGTTAGACAACTCAAGTCAAGGGATCGAACATATACCAAAGTCGTATAGTTTGATTGTAGGACCGATACTAGTGTATAATTCCAACAATAATTCATCATAAACTTGTTGTAGCCTCCCAAATAACAAAGTCAAATCTTACTTTTGATTGTTATATATAGTGTGGTAGTGAATCTCTGTTACGTAAATTGTCTTTATCACCCGTCAAAAGTGAATTTTGTTAGGGAAATCCCTTATGATGTTTTGAAGATGACAAAATAAATCAAAGGCTACTAACATGTTTGATGGTTGAGTAATAGACTATGCAAATGATTGAACATGTAAAGGATATTGTCAAAGTCTGAAGACGGTCGAAAACTGAACGGAACACATGTCCAAAGTATATTTTGAAGATTTCAGATTTCGTGTCAAAGTTTGAAGACTGCCAGACTTTAGTGTCAAAGTCTGTTCTCTACATCAAAGTCTAAATTTCAGACTCGAACGTGAATGAAGAACTAGAAGACGAGACTCTATCTTTGAAGCCGAACCGGAAGACGACTCTATGCTTTGAAGCGAACATAACGATCGTGTTCGGACCTTAAAGCTAAATCTGTTCGGACCCAGATTGCAAAATCTATCGCAGTCGACTCAGATTGTAAAGTCTATTGCTCTCGAGACTTTACATCCGGACTCAACGAACGTAACTCAAGCCCCGAAGATATAACGGCTAGTGATCTGGTTTGGATTCCACATCAAGATTGATTTGATTGACTCAATCCAATTGATTGACAATTAGATCTTGAAGACAAGAACTTTCTATACGAAGAAGCTTTACTTATGGAAACCAAGATTTCGTTTGTATGGGCGATCGGAATCAATTTGGGATTCTACCTTTGTCACTCAACGGCTACCAAATCTTCTAGATACGGGGCTGTCCAATGGGTATATTGGAAGACGATCCTTAGGATACTTGTCCAACGGCTAGTTTTGGAAGTGGAGGAGTATTTAAGGAGATGAAGGACCGATGAGCAAGTAAGAGATAGAGTGTAGAATTTATAATTCCAAAGTCTGAGCGATCTTCTATCATACACTTGTCTCTCGTGAGCTTAAACGTTTGTGATCTTGAGAGAAATACCAAAAGAGTGACTTAGTGAGATAATGTGATCTACTACTAAGTGTTTGCACTCAAAGTTGTAATCTCTTGTTGATTGCATAGTGGAATCCAGCCAAGAAGGCTGTTAGCGTGGGAGAGTGGACGTAGGCTTGGATTAAGCCGAACCACTATAAACATTGTGTTCTTATTCTCTTCTCTAAACTCTTTATTGTGTTAAAGTCTGATCTCGCTTAAAGTCTGCTGTTCCTCAGACTTTGCTCACAACTTATTTTATTCCGCATATATTTGCCAAGGTTTTGTTTAAACACCTATTCACCCGCCTCTAGGTGTTGTTACTAGTTCTCTCAATTGGTATCAGAGCTGAGTGCTCGGTTTATAAAAGTGTTTTACTTTTGAGCTAAAGATCTTTTATGGCTAGTATCTTGGCACCAGGACTTATGGAGGGACAAAGCAACACAAGGCCACCATATTTTGATGGAAAGGAATACAACGTATGGAAGAACAAAATGAAAGCATTCCTAAGATCCAGAGATCCCTTGCAATGGGATGTTGTGGAAAGAGGAATCAATCCCACTACCGCGTCTACATCAAATAAGGATGGCAAAGACAAAGAAACCAAACCCCCTGCTCTTATGTCTCGGACGGAGATGTCCAAAAGAGAAGCGCTTGATGCAAAAGCCATTTATTCTTTATATTGCGCTTTATCTCCTGCTGAATATAATAGAATCTCTTCATGTGAAACAGCAAAAGAAGTTTGGGATAGACTTCATGTTACATATGAAGGGACTGATCGTGTAAAAGAGACAAGAGTAAATTTCCTGCTTGGCCAATATGAATCCTTCAAGATGAAGCCAGGAGAGTCGATTGGAGATATGTTGAATCGTTTTACAGAAATTGTAAATGGTTTGGCGTATCAAGGTCATCCAATTTCTTCTCCAATGAAGGTCAACAAACTCTTGCGAGGTCTCTCAAAAGATTGGAACGATGTCGGGACTTCAATCCGGGAAACTCAGAGGATTATGCAACTCTCCGTTGATGAATTGATTGGCACTCTTCAATCCTATGAAGTGGAACAAATCAATGATGAAGATCCCGAAGGTAAGAAGTCCATCGCTTTAATATCTAACTCTGATTTTGATGATACTGATTCAGAAAATGATATGGACGACGAAGAACTTGCTTTTATGATCAAGAGATTCAAAAGCAAAGTAGAAAAGGAAGGAAATTCAATGAAAGAAAACAATACAAGCAAAATGGCAGAAAAGAACCATGAAAGAAGATGATGAGCAAGGATATATATGCTTGATGGCACATTCAGAATCAGAGTCTGACTCAGACATAGATTCAGAATCCGATAAGGAAATCAAGGTAAGCAATTCAAAAATTCCTATCAAAGTCTCAAAATATATAAATGAGCTTTGCTTAAATCTCAAATCTTATCTTAAAAGGATCTCCGTACTTAAAAGGAGAATTCTCGGCTTAGGCAACAGGATCTTTCTCAAAAAGAAAAGTTTGAAATTTTGCAAAAATATTTTCTACAAACAAAAGAAAATCGAGATCTACTTGTCAAGGAAAATGATTTTTAAAGAAAGAATTTTCAAATATTTCGACAAGATTTTCAAATGGATCAAAAACATTAGAACATATCCTTTCTATACAAGTTCCTTACTATAATAAGTCGGGACTTGGTTTCAATAAGGAAAGTGATTCTCTAATAGATTTTCCTAAAGTCAAGGAGAGACTCAAACAAAGACCTCCTAAACTTGCGTACAAGAGTCATTTTCAAAAAGTGTTTACAAAACCTGTTGGTCAAAATGCCCTCAAGTGTTCAAATTGTGGAGATTTAGAATACTTTGAGAAAGAATGTCCTAAAATCTGGAGATCTATTAAGGATAATTGGGTAAAAATAGCAAACTCTACTAACTCTCATGGACCCAAGAAAAAATGGGTACCAAAGAAAAAATGAGTTGTTTTTGCAAGAAATAAAGGAAGAGAAGAAGGAGAGTTTGGTAAGGAATGTATATTTTTTATTCTCAATTTGGTTTGAGTACACAATTTAAAATTTCTCATTATGCTTGATATTCGATATATCCTTGGTTGATTCAGATTTTATAATGATCATATTTTTTTAAGAAAGAATCGTGTGATTTGTTTTTGTGATTCGTAAAGTTGAGATTTGATTTGATATGTGTGATTATTTTTGATCTCTTGCTTAGAGACAATTGAGTTTATTTGATATCATAGTCTCAGATATAGTCATATTTTGCAAAGTGAAAATCTGTTTTACGTGTTGATGCAAGATATGCTTAGATATTCAAGAATTTTATTCTCTCTGTTTTTATGGTACTATGACTAAGTGAGAATTTATCTTTCAAAATATCATTGTGCATAATATTCTTTCTTTGAATACTTTATTATGATGAATTAAGAAAGAATATTTGTTTATCTATGGAGATTTCATATTTTGCTCTAACGGAATGGAAGGATCCAAAATTGATGGATACCAAAAAGGATATGAGTTGATTGCAGGAAATTCAATAAGGGAAGAACGATCGTGAATCTACGCAGATTTTGGTACAATCTGAAAAATATCTCTTACGAAGATTGGTAATGATCTTTTTTAATCAATGGTATATTTCGAACATATACCTTGGGTAAGAATTTTTTTTATCATTCTGCCATACAAATTTCTACGTGCATTTATCCTGATTTTGGACGATTGCTTATCATTTATATTGCAAATATTTCTTCTCATAAATATAAGGCATTGCAATATTTATTTTTTTACTTGATTTGGCACGTGATAGCAATATCATCCTTCTTTTTGTGAAATGCATTTATAATATATTTTTGAGATTTATGCTTAAGAAAATCCATTTGATCTCGAAATATATTATTGCATATTCATGGATATACTTGCTATATTCTTAGAAGATATCTTATATCTAGCAAGTTTTGATCCGCAAATCAGAGGAAGGTATTACATGATATTTTTGCAAGGATTGTTATCCATTATACAAGATTTTGCAGGTGGCAATAGAATCTTCCATATGGAATTTGGAAAGCTTGATCAGAAAATTATGAAGATTCTATACTATCTTTTGGAGGCTAAAAAATTCCTTCCTTGTGCAAAGTTTTTGCAAATTGTTAAGGAAATCCCTAATGTGTCATACGAAAGTTTGTTAAGTTCATGCAGGTTGAATTCGAGAAGAGCTTGATTAAAGAAAATAAATTTTTGGCTCGAATTTCAAAATGCAAGTGATCGTTGCGGATGTTGTTGCTACAAAGGGAATAATCGAAAAAAATATTCTGCTCAACGTGCACAAGCCACAATTAGTGCTATTCGCAAATATTGTCATGATGACAGGGGAGAAAGCAAATCCAAAAGAAAGGAAAGAATCGTGATCATCTCAAAAAGGCAACAAATTGAGGGGAGCTTTGATCAATTATGGAAAAATCTTTTGAATTGATCGTGATCTTGTTTATTATGGAATATCGGAAAAGGTAAATGTGTTGGAACTTACCAAGTTCTAAAAATCCGGTTAGTGCATCTTTTATTACCTTTTGTCATTAACAAATCTCTTATTGATGTTATTGTTTTATTATGACAAAAAGGATAAGTGAATTTTATAATGCATCCGTGATTTTTATTTGCCGATATATATGATCGAAGTGAGATATATTGCATATTTTTAATATTCGATTTATAAAAGCTGATTTTTGGAAATCATTTGTTATAGTTTTATATTCTCTACATCATACTATTTCTATTGTTATCATTTTTTGATTATGACAAAAAGGGGGAGAGAATATGAATATGCATATGTGTTGATTGGTTAATATTATTTATTGCATAATATTGAGCTGCGATTATTTTTCTATATATTGTTATGCTCAATCTATTTGCTATCTTTTGATATCCTTTGATTTAAATTAATATTTTTAAAAGCATGTTTACAAATCTGCATATTCAGAGATTGTTTTGTCATCATCAAAAAGGGGGAGATTGTTAGGGAAATCCCTTATGATGTTTTGAAGATGACAAAATAAATCAAAGGCTACTAACATGTTTGATGGTTGAGTAATAGACTATGCAAATGATTGAACATGTAAAGGATATTGTCAAAGTCTGAAGACGGTCGAAAACTGAACGGAACACATGTCCAAAGTATATTTTGAAGATTTCAGATTTCTGTGTCAAAGTCGAAGACTGCGACTTTAGTGTCAAAGTCTGTTCTACATCGAAGTCTAAATTCAGACTGAACGTGAATGAAGAACCGTAGAAGACGAGACTCTATCTGCTGAAGCCGAACCAGAAGACGAGACTCTATCTTTGAAGCGAACATAACGTATGTGTTCAGACCTTAAAGCTAAATCTGTTCAGACCCAGATTGCAAAATCTATCGCAGTCAGACTCAGATTGTAAAGTCTATTGCTCTCAGACTTTACATACAGACTCAACAGAACGTAACTCAAGCCCCGAAGATATAACGGCTAGTGATCTGGTTTGGATTCCACATCAAGATTGATTTGATTGACTCAATCCAATTGATTGACAATTAGATCTTGAAGACAAGAACTTTCTATACGAAGAAGCTTTACTTATGGAAACCAAGATTTCGTTTGTATGGGCGATCGGAATCAATTTGGGATTCTACCTTTGTCACTCAACGGCTACCAAATCTTCTAGATACAGGGCTGTCCAATGGGTATATTGGAAGACGATCCTTAGGATACTATCCAACGGCTAGTTTTGGAAGTGGAGGAGTATTTAAGGAGATGAAGGACCGATGAGCAAGTAAGAGATAGAGTGTAGAATTTATAATTCCAAAGTCTGAGCGATCTTCTATCATACACTTGTCTCTCGTGAGCTTAAACGTTTGTGATCTTGAGAGAAATACCAAAAGAGTGACTTAGTGAGATAGTGTGATCTACTACTAAGTGTTTGCACTCAAAGTTGTAATCTCTTATTGATTGCATAGTGGAATCCAGCCAAGAAGGCTGTTAGCGTGGGAGAGTGGACGTAGGCTTGGATTAAGCCGAACCACTATAAACATTATGTTCTTATTCTCTTCTCTAAACTCTTTATTGTGTTAAAGTCTGATCTCGCTCAAAGTCTGCTGTTCCTCAGACTTTGCTCACAACTTATTTTATTCCGCATATATTTGCCAAGGTTTTGTTTAAACACCTATTCACCCCCCTCTAGGTGTTGTTACTAGTTCTCTCAAATTTGCCTTAAAAAACACGAGTTGAAATCCGGCTAGTGACCCAAATAAAACTTGAATTTGCTGTGGTGAGTTTGTGGTGTGCCCCTGATGCACAACATAAGTCCGTTCCTGAACCGCCAAGCTGATCCTATGGAGTTACGTAGCCAATTATTGTGTAAAACACATCTAAACATTACAAAACCTAATTTAAGATAAAGATAAGGTAGAACAGCATTTTTCCGTTAACCTGCTGGCCACTCCTAAGGAAAGAACATTTCTTTCATCCAGTTGTAGCCAAGTTATCATCGCAGCAACTAACGTTTGAAAGGAAGATGTTGTGTTCGTTTTTGTCTCCACCAAATGGACTGTATCAATTTCCTCATTACTCAGCATGGTGTGCGGGGGGAAGATAGAATCTCCGATGCTCCAAGAAGCTGTCGCAATTTGTAGTGTTGAAAATCAGATCCGCAAGCTTAGAGAGACGCTGACTGCCACTAACGCAGTGTTGTTAGATGCTGAGGAGCAGTAGGCAAAGAACCACGGTCTGCTAATGTGTTTAGATTGGCTTCAACATGTATTTTATTCATTCGAGTATCTGGAGCACGACATAGATCACAAAATATTAACTATGATTCATACTTAATATTCAGACCCCGTGACCGGACTCCAAAAAATTTTCCAAAACGTTATAAATCAAAAGATTTTTCTTCTTTTTCAAAAGATTTTTGACTGACTGTTTTTGCGTATATTATAAGTAAAAAAGCAGTAGGAACTAGAATGAAGAGTGCAGTAGCAATAAATGCGAGAATATTTTTCAAGCCTTACTTTTTGTGTAATGTAAGATAGTAATTATCCTTTTTCAATTGGGAGAGATGGCTGAGTGGACTAAAGCGTCGGATGTCTGGATAATATTTATCCCTAGCTAGGCTAGATACTCTGTTCAAGGCGATTCCAATTCAATTTACAATTTATATTATTTACAATTTATATTGGATTGAATTCTAGCGAATCCTTCGTGAATTTGTAAGAAACTCTTTCTTTTTATTTATTAAATAAAATAAAAATTCGAATTTGAAGACAAGAATAGAATAGTATGCCGAAGATGTGCTTGATGAAGTTGAGTGTGAAAGCCTTACATGAGCAAGCAATCAGTCGACAGGGGAGCGTTAAAGAGGACTTATATCACTTTCCCTCTCTAATTTACTAGTACCCCATATAAAAATCAATCATAAAGTCAAGGAGATTAGGATGATGTTTTTGGGAAAATTGTGCAGAAAGTCCTAAACCTATTGAACTTTTTTTCCAATTCAGTTCTAAACTTTTCAATTTTGTCAATTGAGTCAATTTAGCCAATTTTAGCGGAAATTGCTAATGTGGATGTTGAACATCTTACGTGGCATGACTATTGCTAATGTGGACAATTTTATAATTTTTTTGAAATTGACTTTTTTATTTCTTTCTTTTTTTTTTTTTTCCTTCCTAGCTGGATAGGAAGGAAAAAATGGAAAAGAAAAGAAAAAAAGAAAAAAAGAAAGAAAGAAAAAGACAATAATAAAAAATAATCAAGAATTCAAATTTTGAAAAAATTATAAAAAAAATTATCCACATCAAGGTGTTGGGCGTCTTACGTGGCACTTTATAAGCATCTATGTCAACTATTTTTCCAATTAAAATTGGCTAAATTGACTCAATTGACAAAATATGAAAATGTTCTTAACTTAATTAGCACAATTAAAAAGTTTATGACTAAAATGACAAAAGTACAATAAGTTTGGGATTTTTTGAACTATTTTCCCAGACGTTATCTGAAATTTTCATCAAAAGAATCAACATTCCTCACATTAAGATCAAATTGCTCATGAACAAGTTGATCCTTAATGGAGAAGGAAGAGAGTGTGTCTTTATTGAAGTTTCCCTCATCCAAGAGTTCGTTGACATCTAAATTTTGACAACTGAGAGCATGCTTAATAACTATTAAGCCAAATGCAGTACCTGTGCGATAAGGATTTTCTCTGAAGCCCAACTGTCGATTTCAATGTCCTCCAAAGGAACAAACAAGCCTTTTGGATGGAAATGCCCTCGAATTTTCCCTTGATTTTGTCCTTTGGTTGTCTTTGTGCAATCAGACGAAGATGACCAATTTGGGGCTAACCGAGACGACCCCCTTTTCTTGGAGCTCTTTCGATCACTCAGAGACAATCAATTTCAACTCATTAGCATGCAATCATGTATCGTGACCCCTAGCTTCGAAGGAATGCAAGCAAAATTATAGTAATGGAAATGATATGCCGAATGAGAATGAGCAATGCGTCCATATCTCCATGAATTATGAAAGATATATCAAGATAGATTTATAAAATTGATATCCACATTGATGATATATACACTAACTGAATGTTGAAACATATGATTTAGCTCAGGAACTTGAATAATCTGATTAAATCTCACAAATTGCGTGCAAATTATTCTAGTTCAGGGCTATATGCAGAAGTAAGAGGCCTAGACTTGACTGGTTCATGAGCTACATATAAGTGTTCCATAAGTTTTTAGGTAATTGGATGTCAACGCTTGTGCTCCTAAAAATTAAAATAAAAGATGCTCATTTGTTATATGTCACGTTATTTATGGGACCGACTTTGCAAATCCCTTTAATTAATACATTCGGTATCACTCAAGCTCATTGAAGAAAACCACGTCCTTTTGAACATGTGGATGATTAAGTAGAAGAGAAAAATGAATACATAAAGTCGGGATGTCATTTATCATTCATCATTTTGGACGAAGCTGATGGAGGAACTTGAGTGCATCAATTTGACAAGTTTGATAACTTGATCTTATTTTTTTGAAAGTTTTAAAACTCAATCAAACTTGCATTGCAAGTTTTAGGACTCTTGGTGCCCATATTCTTTCACTTTAGCCAGAATTTAGATACTCTTTTGTTTTATCTAATTCCATCCCGTTTGTGCTTAAAATTAGTATGTCATCCACATAAAGACATACTAATGCCATTTACTCTATGGTAACTTTAGAATAATCTCACATCTTCTAATCCCTCCTATGTTCTAATTAATACGAGTTCCACTATTTTATCTTCGTTAATAAAATAAACCAAAATATACTGAGAGAGAGAAAAAAGGAATTAATATTTAGTTTTGGATGGACAACCCAACATTATCTTAAAACACAAAAGAAAATAAAGAATAGAAGGAAAATTGAAATATGACCATGATAGATGTAAAAAGAGAGGGGATGTACAAAAGAGGAGACGAAATTGGAATATCGTATTTTACTTTGCATCTAAGTTATATTGGATTCTATTAATTAAAAATTTCAAAACTACGAAAGAGTTCAATCCACGTTCCGGACAAAGTCTTGTCCCTATCTCACTTTGTTCCATTTTGCTTTATGCATATACACCATCGCTATAAGCTATCTTGCGATTCTTTGCTTGTTTTGATTCGCACGGAAGAAAAGTTATAGAAACTGAGGTAGCCTTTTGGTTCAAATGGTTGAGGCAGAATCAGCCTTTGATTGTTCTCTGTCTATTCGGATGCCTACTAGACTTTGTCTTTCGGTTTGGTCAGTAATTCTTTTCGTAACCTCCTTATTATTCTGGGTCCCCTTCGTTGAAATGCGGAGAAAACATGGGGTGAACTTTTTCATATATTATGCGTTTGTTTCACTGAAAATCAACTATTTAGAAAATAGTAATCGTTTATATCGCTTACAAAATTTAATTAAAAAAGGCATTTTTATCATCAATATGAAAATGCGGCATAGATTGTTATTGATTATGAAAGTATTTTTTGTCGACTAATTAGTCAAAGCGACATGGACAATTATTTTTAGGTAAATTATGTACTGAAGTAAAGAGGTAATCTGAATTCTTGATTGTTCCCACTAAAATAAGATGAAAGAAAAGGTAGAAGGCATGTTTCTGTTAATCTGCAGGCCACTCGTAAGGGAAGAATCTTCCTTTCATCCAGTTGCAAGCAAAGTTATCATCATAGCGACTCACATAAAAAGAAGACAACGCGTGTTCTTCTTCTTCTCAAACGAAATAGCCAGAATCAATTTCCTCATCGCTCAGCATGGTCGAATCACTCCTTTTCGGCGTCGTACAGGGCGTGCTGGGGAAGATAGCATCGTCGGCGCTCCAAGAAGCCGTTGCTATTTACAACGTTGAAGATCAGATCCGCGACCTTAGAGAGACGTTGATTGCCATTAAGGCAGTGTTGTCAGGTGCTAAGGTGCAGAAGGCGAAGAACGACCGTCTGCAGGTGTGGTTAGATCGGCTTCAACATGTACTTTACGATGCGGAGGATGTGCTCGATGAGCTCGAATGTGAAGCATTACGAAAGCAGGTTATAAGTCGCTATGAGAGTGTCAAAGGGAAGGTACACCGCTTCTTCTCCCTCTCTAATCCACTCATTTTCCGTGTGAAAATCAGTCATAAAATCAAGAAGATTCGGGAAAGGTTGTCCAAGATTTGCACTGAAAAAGATCAATTCGGTCTTGATACGCGGAGTACTGACAATGGTGGGGGACCTACGCCATCACGAAAAATGACTTACTCACTCGTAAACAAGTTGGACGTACGGGGAGAGATGATGATAAAGAAACAATAATTGAGATGTTGATACAGCCAGATGACAAAAACCTCTCAGTGCTTCCCATTGTTCGAATAGGAGGTATGGGCAAGACGGCCCTAGCTAAATTAGTTTATAATGATGACAGGGTGAAAGAGCAATTTGAGTTGCGACTATGGGTTTGTGTACCCGAGGACTTTGATTTAAAGAAAACTATCGAAGGAATCATCAAAGATGCACGTCGTCAAGATTTGAGTAACTTTGATATTCAACAATCGCAAAACGCTCTACAAGACATCATCAAAGACAAGAAATTTCTACTAGTCTTGGATGATGTTTGGTGTAATGACCGAGGTAGATGGAAAGATTTGAGAGATTCGCTAGCCGGAGGGGCTAGTGGAAGTACAATAATTGTGACTACTCGTAGTGTGGACGTTGCTTCTATTACACATACCCATCCAATGCATATTCTGAAAGGTCTTTCTCATAAAGACTCTATGATCTTATTCAAAAAATGGGCGTTTGACGAAAAGGAAAAGAAGCCACATGCTGATCTTCTAGATATTGGAAATGACATTGTCAAAAAATCTCAAGGAGTCCCTCTCCTTGTGAAAACTCTAGGGAGCCTTCTATATTCAAAGGATGATGTTAGGCATTGGAAACATACAAGGGATAGTGAAACATGGGAGTTAATGGAAGTGAAAAAGGACATCGCACCAGTACTCAAGCTTAGTTATGATCATTTACCATCCCACTTAAACGTTGTTTTGCCACATTGTCACTTTTTCCTAGAGGAGTTCAAATCGAGAGCCCTGGAATAGCTAGGTTATGGATGGCTTTAGGATTCATTAGCTCAACAACGGAAAAACTAGCATTAGAAGACGTTGGTGATGAGTATGTTAGAGAGTTGTGGAAGAGATCTTTGATCGAAGAACTTGAAGATGACGGATTGGTAATAGTATTTAAAGTACATGATTTGATCCATTCTCTTGCAACAAGTGTGGCAGAAAAGGATTGCTCTATTGTTGGCTTAGATACTGCAGAGATTTCAGAAGGAATTCGGTGTGTTTCCTTCTCTAGCACTTCATTAGAGGGAACCTCAAATTTCGATGGAGTCCCACCTTTTTTGAGAAAGCCAACTTCGAAAAGGTTGCATGCAATTAAATTTCACTTCCAAGTTGATGATGGAGTTATTACAAGAGAGTTTGCTAGAACATGCATCTCCAAATGTAAACACTTGCGGTATCTGGATTTGTCCTATGGTAGTTTTGAGGAGATACCAAGTTTCATTGGCAACTTGAAGCAATTGAGATCGTTACGTCTCTTTGAGAACAAGCGATTGAAGAAGCTTCCAGGTACCATTTGTGAGCTACAGAGTTTGCTAGAGTTATGCTTGTATGGTTGCGTAGAGCTAGGCGATTTACCCAAAAATATGGAAAGGCTTGTCAGCCTTAGACAGCTATTCATAACGACAAAGCAGAAGAGCTTGCAAGAGAGTGGAATACAATACCTGGAAAATCTGCGATTTTTGGGACTTGATCGTTGCGAAAATCTCCAAGTTTTGTTTGAAAGTGCTTGCCGACTGACTCGCCTTAGGTCGATGGAAATTGCAAATTGTGGGAGTTCAATATCTCTACCTTTTAGGGAATTAACTGCTCTAGAGGACTTGCTTATTGACAATAGCAAGCTCACGTTGACCTCGGAGAATAAGTCCAACTTTCCGATGAAGCTTCGTGCTTTGGCGATTAGTAATTCGGAACAAGTGATGGAGTTGCTCCAATGTCTCGAAGGATCGGCTTGCACTTTGGAGTCCTTTACTATTTATGACTGCCCGAGCTTGACAACTGTTCCGAAGTGGCTGCCCAATCATACACGTCTCAGAATAATTTACTTGATAAGATGTCCCAACTTATCATCCATGCCGCAAGGGATCCGATCCCTCACCGCCCTAAAAGAATTACGCATCGAAGACTGTGGTGAACTAAGCAAAAGATGTAAGCCTGGAATCGGCAAGGATTGGCACAGAATTGCTCATGTTCCTCGAATTCGACTTGATTTGATAGATGTACAATGGATGTATGATTAGGTATGCACCTATCTACCTCTCCCTTCATTTTTTTCTTTGCTTTTATATGTAGTACAGTCACGTATATTGAGATTCCCTCCTTATTTATTTTTTCCCTGACTTCCCACTTGATGAAAATCAAAATAAGAAAATAATGAATTATTAATATTCATAATATTGATGGCTGTATCTATATGTTTTGACAACTTTTGACTCATCCCAATTTCCTTGTTTCATTGGTCACATTGAATGTAAAATTTGATTCCCTACGATGGAATCTTGTATTCTCCTTTTACTTGAAAATTGGAATATGAAGTAATATTCTGAATTTTATACTTTTTCTTTGGACAGTTATTATTGCATAAAATAGTTGCTCTAGCTTAAGTCAATAGTTTGAATATAATTTATCAAATGAATCTGCTACGAGTGTCTTAAAAGGAACAATTAAATTCACCAATCATTTTAAAAAGAAATTGATAAATACTAGGAAATTTATTGTGGAAAATGCACTTGCTAAATATTTACAACTCCTCTGATTTTAGAAAACATTTTCAGTTTCCATTTTTCTTCTTATTAAAAGGAGGAAATAGAAAAAAACTTTAATAGTTTAAGCAAAAATAAAGTTTTGTTTCTCGCAAGTTTAGTACATAAAATAGGTGGTCTTCAAAAGTCCGTGTTTCGCTTGGAATGAAAGCACAGAGAATATTTAAAGGTTATTTCGATTTGTACGTTTAACTTGAAAGCAGTTTCCCTCTTTTTAATTTGACAATTATTTATAAATGATATAATTTGAAGGCTCGGGATAATCTTTGTTGGCAAGACACTTGGTTTAGTTCCAGCTGTGGGAGGGTCGGAGCCAATGAAAAACGCTCACAATCAACATAAAAATAGACGAATTGTCTGATAAAAACTTATTTATTTCAACTTGATATGCATGAAAAGATTACATATAGAGAAATGTATTCATTTTTAACTTAACTTTCCAACTTGAGAAAAATTAGTTTCTCGATCTTATTATAGAAATATTGAATTTTTTTTCGATTAATTTGTTAAATCAAAATAGTTGCACATATTTATTTTCCCGATCCTTTAAGGTGATGTGATTCAACTTCTTATAACTATTTCTAATTATTTTATGCAATATAACTTCTTTCATTTCATTAAGAAAATTTTACTTTCTACAATCAAATATAATTTATAACTCACAACACACCACGTGAAAGTAAAATCGTACTAGCAACATTCTTTTAAAATTACTATCATAGTGGCACAAACGATGCTTATGAATGAAACCTTCCAATCTGCAAAGCACAATGCACTTTTGGAGTAGTAAATTTTAAGCATGATTTTTTTTTTTTAAATGAAAAAGAGATTGACGTATAAAACTGTTTTATGCAGGGGCGAGTGTCTAAGGTCAAGGGTAATTGAGACCAACTAAAGTGCATTTATTTCTATAGTATTTTAAATAATGTATAGCATAAAGTTAAAATCCCTAAAATGCAGGGCCCGTTTTGGAATATTTTAATGTATGAATTTACCTTCACATGTTATTTTTTTTAAGATATAACATCTAATTGGAAAAGAGGAAATTTAATTGGGTAAGAATATTCCAACAAAATAGGATGCCGTTTTCTCCCAAGATTGAATAAAGATAAATATTTTTTTTTTTTTTTGGCAATAATAAAGGATTACTAGTCGCTCTCAATAAAGTGTCCATCCATGGAGATACCATATCTGTAATTTGTCATGAAAAATGGCTTGAGCTTGGCGGAGGTTCGCCAGCTAGTGACCTAGGATAGTAATAAATAGGTCCTCCACTCAAAAGTTTTAGGACTTGTATGTCCTTGATTAAGCAATTTTTTTTTTTTGCTTTATCATTATAATATGACATATTTTTCAAATTTGATAGAATTTTAAAGAAAAATTGTGAATATGCTTACCAACATTTACATGTTATGAAAGTCTTAGATGTTCCGGAAAAACAAAAAGTCAAAGTGTGTTCGTGATAAGATTTAGATTATAGGCAAGGTATAAACTGTCCATTTTGATGTAACATATCAGTAATGAATCAAGATTCTTTTTATACAAAGTGCTAATAATATGAGCACCTTGTTCAAAGATAATGTGAACCATCAAACATGTGAGTATTTACCTAGAGTGTGTTCACAGCATATAAAAAGTATGGTTTCCAGGTGCTATTCAGATACATGTCCTTTTGGAGTCATGATTGATACTTTGAGCTCATTTCATTTTTTTCCAATTTGACGGCAGATGAACTCACGTGGTCTATTTGCCACGCCCATGTGGATCTCCGCAAAGATTTGGACTTGGACCCCGCTAATTCTTCATCAATCTCTTTTATTTTCAGAGAATAATCGTCGTTGATATTGTATTTGGTTCTTTTCCTTTCTTTTCTTGAATGAGTGTTGTTCTTCATTATTTGCTTGTGTTTGTACTGCGATCTTCTCTACGGAGGATAAGCCTTAATTGTATTACATGAGACCAACTGTAGCATCATCACCATTTGAATTCTCACATAAAGATATTTATATTTCATTCACAGATAGTGAATGAAATCACGTTGCACCATGGAATCTTATTTTTCGAAAATTAGTGTTAGCAACTTGATCTTTTTTTACGTATTCCAGTAGACTATTTATAGAATTTCCTAGAGATAACGCATTTAGAAACCGTGTCTTTTCATTTTTGATTTGTTTTTAATTCACTTCTACATTGGAAGATAATGTTTTTCATTTCTTTTTGTTCTTAAGACTACATCTTATGATCATGAATGCCAAGGCTAATTGCATCGACAAAAGTTTTTGTTACGCGCTCAAAGCCTTTTATCAGTTTCAGTTTACCATGTACTTTTATTTAAACTCATGATTGTGCATGCTATGGTACCCTATAAATCCAGCTCCCCTCGGTCAATTTCATGACTGCAATGGAGCGCACAAAACTGCACAAATTGGACAAATCAGTGTCATTCGAGGCTGAAGCGGTTTCCAGCCTTGAAAGCGGTTAACTCACATGTCCTGGAAGAACCGAGGTTGACTCGCTCTATATTAAACCCTTAGTTGGAATGCTTTCTACTATCGCCATTATGATGACCTGCCAAAGCCGAGATGACGTTGGCATCCATCGTTTACGATTCATAAAGCTCCGTCGATTAACCCTACTGTTTTTCCAACGACAAGAAAAGAAAATGACTGGATCATTTGTTTTCGACATCGCAGAGAGTGTGCAGAGCCAGCTTAAATCGCATGCCCATCCTAACTCATACTTGTGCTATTCCCCGTATTTCTTCACTAATTACTTGATGAGGGGAAGCGGCATCAAATAAGTGAAACCTTTTACAAACTAAAAACAAGGTTAATTTCAATTGATCATAGATAGGCCCATAAAGAAGAGTAGCCACAAATATTTGTATCAGCAGTCAGCTTCTAAATATCATTTGATGATTAGCGTGGTGGTTACGATTTTTCGCTCTTGGAACTGGGGAACAGAGTGCTCTGTTCCTATAGGTTTCCGTGTTTTGGAACTCGGGAACAGAGTACTCTGTTTCTTTGGGTGTTAGTGTTTTTCCAGAGAGATGGGAGTCTTTTAAAGGTCGTAAAGGATCCGAAGACAGGAGGGGAAATTAATGTGTTGCAGCTGGTGCCAGGACACTTATCAAGCATTCATTGAGTCTTTAATGGGGATCTATTACGCATTTTTTTTTTTGGAAGAAAACCTTGACTTGGTACATCTCTCTCCTCTCTCAGCCGTCGCTAGACTCGCCATGCCCTCCACCGTTCCACCCATCATCGACGCCATGCCACATACACCATTGTGAAGGCTCTTCACTCGGACAGCGGTTAACTGGCGCCTGACTGCAACTAAATCTTTTCCCAAGGTTCTTGCTAAAGATTGCTTATCTGTGAATTTGGCATGAAGGGAGTCGAAGCAGAGGGACCAAGAGCAACTTAATATGCATGGCGGAAAACAACACGAGAACAAAAGGTTTGAGAACTACATTGTTAGACAACTCAAGTGAAGAGACCAAACAAATGCCGAGGTCATGTAATTTGATTGCAAGATTGATACTAATGTATAATTTTGACAACAATTCATCATAAACTTGGTGTAGCCTCCCCCAATAACGAAGTCAAATCTTACTTTTGATATAGTGAATCTCGGTTATGTAAATTGTCTTTATCACCTGCAAAAATGAATCTGCCTTAAAAAACGCGAGTTGAAATCTGGCTAGTGACCCAAATAAACTAGCATTTGCTGTTGCGTTTGTTGTGTGCCCCTACTAATACACAACATAAGTTCATTCCTGAACTGCCAATCTAATACTTTGGAGTTACATAGTCAATTATTGTGTAAAACACATCTAAACATTACAAAATCTAATTTAAGATGATAGGTAAAACAGGATTTTTCCGTTAACATACCTTTCATCCAATTGTAACCAAGTTACGAAAGGAAGATGTTGTGTTCTTTTTTGTCTCCACCAAATGGCCCGTATCAATTTCCTCATCACTCAGCACGGTGTGCTAGGGAAGATAGAATCTCTGATGCTCCAAGAAGCTACCGCGAGTTGTAGTGTTGAAAATTAGATCCGCAAGCTTAGATAGACGCCAACTGCCATTGAGGCAGTGTTGTTAGATTCTTGCGCAGGTAAACTTCAATCTCCGCCTCGTCTCTTTTACGTTTTGGGATTCGTTCTTGCAATCGTTGTAGGTGAAATCTGAGGGAGTTTTAGAGCTATTTAGTCGATTGGGGTTGTCTCGTAGGGGGGAAAAGGATGAAGGTGTGAACTTTGCCGGGTAACAAGTGCTGGTGTGATATGGAATTTGGGTTCTGATTGTGGATTATGATGTTGATTTTGTTCGAAATTTCTTCACTTTTAGGTATCCTACACTCTTTCATGAATTCCCGCATGCCCGATACGCGGGTTTGCCCTGTTTTAAATTGACAGACGCTGCTCTGCTGTTGGACTCGCAAGAGAAAAGCATACACCAGAAATATGAACGCGACACCGTGGAGAGGCTCTCTAAAGTGCTCATGATGACGAAGACAAAGACCTTGCCATTGCGATGCTTGATTCCATTGAAATGGGATCTGGGTTTGCCAGATAATTTCATGAAATTGTTGATTCCGAATTACCCGGATCATTTCCAATTTGTCAAGGCTTCGAGCGGTGACGCGTAGTTGAAGCTCGTGAATTGGCCTGAGAGTTATGCGGTCTCGGCATTGGAGAAGAGAAACGAAAGTAATGAGGTAGGGGGTGAATATAGGCAGTTTAAGAGGGGCCAAACAGCTCTGGCATTCCCCATGAATTTTCCCAGGGGATATGGTGCGCAGAAGAAGGTGAAGGCGTGGATGGATGAGTTCCAGAAATTGCCATATATTTCTCCATATGAAGATTCTAGGCATATTGATCCGAGCAGTGATCTCATGGAGAAACGAGTTGTTGGGGTTTTGCATGAGATCTTGAGCTTGACGATCCATAAGAAGGCTAAGAGGAACTACTTGAGGAGCTTGAGAGAAGAACTAAATCTTCCTCATAAGTTTACGCGAATATTTACTAGGTATCCTGGGATTTTCTACCTCTCTTTGAAGTGTAAGACGACTACTGTTGCTCTTAGGAAGGGTACCGGAGAGGTAAATTGGTGGATCCACATCCGCTTGTCCGCCTAAGAGAGAAGTTTTACCATGTGATGAGAACTGGGTTAATTTACCGGGGTAAAGGGCTAGGTATGATACCCCAAGAAGATATTATGCTTGACGATGTGGAGGATGAGACAGAACAAGAAGAATCAGAGGGGGAAGAACTCGGTGCGAATGAAGGTTGCTACGAGGATACATCTGAGATGGTTGATGAATTCGATGGCCAAGAGTGATTTCGAAGGAAAAAGAGAAGGACAAACGCCTAGAATGTCCAGATGGAGCAAAACGAGAAGAATTTTCTCAAATAAAATATGTTCCCTCGTCATCCCTTCTGCCAAATATTCTCTCATTCATTCTCGCGGATATTTTCTCGACATTTTATTGTCAATCATACGGACTTCAAGAGAGACAGCAAGCAGACTTTGCAATCCAGGGGAAACATGACAATCCAACTGAAAAATCTCAAATGGCGTTATATTATGATCTTTTCTAGCAGCTGCAGCTACATCACCACTTTCTTCCAAAAAAAGAAAATATACGATTGTCATCTATATCGGTATACTGTCCTCCTTTAAAATGTCAGCTATGAACCTTAAAACATTTGAGGTGTGGAAACAATTTGAGCAGGTCTTCACGGCTTCGTCTCTGTGGAGGAAAGGAATACATATAGTAAACAATGACATAAATTCACTCAAAAAGCAGCAAACCTCATTCCATGCACCAACAAAGAACATCTCACCTTGATGCCGATGCAACCATTCACGTCAAGTGTGGTGAGTGTGTTTGAGCAGGTCGTTGAAAGGGCTTCAAGGCACTTGTCTGTCACCCCAACTATCCCAAACAAGCTGCATTTCGCAGCAATTATCACTAACTGAACAATGAAGAGAGAATTTGATATTTGATGAGGTTAATCATAGCTTTTGTACTGTATATCTTGTGGAAGATGCCAATTCATTAAGGCAAACTATCAAAATGCAAGATGGTCCGGGAGATCAGCAATCACAATGACCTACAATCCAACTTGTTTGGCATCAAAAGACAATAAGAGGGCACCTACAGAAGCCAAAAGTAGAAACTCCTTTTCCCCCAACTTCTGACACGTACTTGCTTGAGTGGAAACATATAAGAAAGAGTACTGACTTTTCATTTTAGGAGTGTAAAATGTAGGAAAAGAAGACACTTTAATCTACACTTCCATCTATTTTCAGAAAAAAAGCCACCAAATAACAATTTCAAATAAAACTGCCAAACCCTCAATGCAATGGAAAGCATAGATAAGACCCACAATCTGAAGTACTCAAAGCCAAAAGACACTGCAACTTCAAACATGTCCTGCTAACATCTTTGGGGCTAACTACCATACTACATTGGAAAAAATCAGTATGAAACACCTCATTAATTTGATTAGAGACCACTTGGATAGAAATCATTGCAAATATGCTTCGGCAGCTTATGAAATTATATATTAGCCAAGCTTCTCTAGCAGATGACACAACTATGCAGAAAGGAAGTTTGAAAAAGAACCGTCAAGATTTTATAACCATACACGAGAAGTACTCTCCTTAACCCAGCTAGAATGACGAAGATGCGAAGCTTAGTATTCATCAAGCTTTGTAATACGCTTACTGACCATCTCTGAATTAAATCAATAAAATTCAGCCGAGATGCTTTTATTTCAGCCCAGATAACTTTTATCCTAGTTGGAAGAACCTTATCGTCAAGACTTACCTAAGGAACTCGAGTGAGACGCAGCCTTCAGCAACTGCTATGACCCCCTTGTCAGTTATACGTACACACCTGTGAAAAGTAACCATAGTATTTTTTTTTTTTTTTTTTTTGGTCAGAAAAAGTAACCACAGTATGTTGACTCCACAAAAATGAAGGCATTTTACTAATAAACTTACCATGTCAAATTCAGGGCCGCAAGTTTTCCACATTTGGCTATACAGGAAAGTGCATCATCTGATAGGTTCTGCAGAATCATTTATAACATTGCGGCAGAAAATTCAGGTAACGCATGACAATTAACAGGTGTTGATAAGTGGAATTTACCTGGGCTCCACAAAGATCCAGGTACTTCAGATGGGAAAGAGAGGAAATATTGTTGTATGCGTCATCTGTGAGACTGGAAAAAGCAATCAGAAAGTAAACTACTAATACCAAATAAGTGGCTTCAAACCTATACATGAGAACAGAAAGCACATTTACCTAGAAAGGGCATAGAGGTTTAGACTCTGGAGGGAAGAGCACTTGAATAGTATTTGCCGCAAGCCAATATCTGTCAGCTTGACACACCTGACAACCGAATAATTACAAGCTTAAAGGTGCATATCCATATCAGTGACGGCAATAATTATTCTACTTTTTCCTGGATTAGGATCATTTGCTTCCTGAAAATAGGGTTAAGCTTTTCTTATCAGACCTTAACATACCTAGTAAGGTTTAGTGACTGTAATTCGTTATAACTGTCAGCAACTAACTCCAAGCTTTTGTCTGTAATATTCTGCCATTGACAATTGAAAACAGCTTTGTAAATAGAAACTCCTTCCACACAAAATGCATAGGCATGTAAAAAATCTGAGTGCTGAGAATAGAAAGAAGTAAGACCAAAAGGTCGGGAACTATAGAAGAAAAAAGAAGTAAAAGTGACATTGCTGTAAATCCTGTGGTACTGATTATGACTGTCTGAGGCAATTGCATTTGTCATCTCAAGTTGTTTTAGCAAGCCCACTTGGTCAAGTTGTGCATGTAACATCCATATACATAGAGAAGAAATCTCTCATAGCAAGCGTGTTCAGAATTTCAATGATAAATACTTGGAATAGCAGGTTCACTAAAGCAATGAAATCTGTATCATTGTAAATGCAAACAAGAAACAATTGCTCACAAAGAACCAAAAATCTCCAATAATGCTTGCCCATATTTAAAAAATCTAAGTAGAATTGCAGTCGCATATATCAGGCAAGACTTGAGACTAGTACCAAGCACAAACTCACATTTTTTGGAAACACATGGTAAGAACTCAACTGAGTATCAAAATAAAACTGTCCTCTATCTTCCAGAAACAAAGTAGAACTCCAAAACTAGAGTGACCAGAATACATGTGAGAAAGTTGAGAAGCCATAGATTTTCAAGAAAAACTTAGTTAGCCATGCATCATATATACAAATTTGATCGGGCAGTGTTTCAAATCATGATATACTTCATTGATGACATTGGAGAAAGTCCACCTTCCATCATCATGTTAATAAGTGTGAGCAAATATACCAACACAACATATGCAGAAGAAAGTTGAAGGAAGGCTTTGACATGAGCGAGTAGATACCTTGCAGCCACTTAAGTTCAAATCAATTAAATGTCTGCAGTTCTCTACCAGATGCTTTATGCCTATGTCTGTCACTCTGCAGCTCCAAAAATATGCAGTTAATTCGTATAAATATTAAGGTGAAGTGAGTTTACAAGACAAGTGCATTTATAGAAGACTTACCGCACATTCCAATAAATGGAAAAAACCTTAAGATTTGGACAACAACTGGTTACAGCAGCAATTCCCTTGTCAGAGATCTTTTGGCAACCGTTCAGATTTAAAGTCTCCAAGCTTTTGAGAGATTCAGAATACTGTTGAGTGGTTGACAAGTGATCACAGGTTAGCGATACAAGTTACTAAGAGTTGAATGATCATCATAGATTAGTGTTGCTAAAAAGGTAAACTCAAGCACAATTGGTAGTTCATGATAAAACCAACGAATAATTTGCCTAGAAGACAGTGTATGGGATACTAATGTCATGGGAAGTATGCTTTTCTAAACTAGCGAAAAAAATTGTGCGGGACTTAATCATGGAAAGGCAAACTAAAGTAACCAAAAACAAAGCACTATCTTTTTAAAACTTATGAGAAGTGTTAACTCAAGCATCTGATATGCTTTCCCAAGAGATATGTCACTGAAGCATCTAACGTCAGTCCTAATAACATTTACGGGCAACATCTATTAGTCAATATGTTATTTTCCACATGTCATCTGCTAAATTAAGAACAATGTCGTCAAAATAGCAACTTTGAAGAGAAGGTGAGCACTAATCGTCTTCCCGGTAAAGAATCCTCAAGAGGACACTAAACAAACAAAGCCAGGATTATGGTTAAAAAGTGAGCGACAAAATTACATTATTGAGAGGATCCTCTACTATGGGTATTGAAACAAAAGGGCATATCTTCCTGATTCGTATCAGAACAAATTAATATCAAATTGCTTATTGCTACTGATGGATCAAGTACACTTTTCCTTGAGATTTCATAAAGTTCTTCAAAAGGCAACATCTGTCTTCAATTCATCTACCGTGAAAGGATGCCCCATCATATAAGTTCTAGTAGCCAGCAATCTGATTTCAACAAGCAACATTACAATGCGATGTCCCTATGATTACCTCGTTCTTGAGGGACTCCAGGTGTTTGTCCTCGATATCTTGGGCGAACTCGAGGTCGATTCGCTTCACCTGGCGATATCTCGGCTGCCAAAATCACAGATAATCTCATCAACAAAATGGGTCAAATCAACATCATCAAATTATGCAACTTCAACTATGGCTCACGCACGACCCCACAATCCACTCAAGATCAGACAATCCAGCACATGAAATGCCTCCACAAACTAACCAGCGAGAGAGCGCCCAGGAGCCGGTTCCCCGCGTTGGTCATCTCGCGCAAATCAAGAACCTGAAATGCGCACCGGACGAATCGGAATCACGCGATAGAACCTGCCGCGCTTACGATTTCAAGGAGAAGTCGGGAGCTTTTTCAAGAAGATACCAGCCAGAGAGAAGGGTACGAGACGAGGGTGCGGTGCAGCCACGGGCTGACCAGCAGGAGAGAGACGAGGTCCCGCTGGGGTAGCCTGGTGCAGGCGATCTTCATGACCCTTGGAATCGTCTCCCTGGTCCATGCGAGCTCCTCTGCTTCCTCTGCTTCCGCTTCCATTTTCGGTGCAGCTCTTCTGCTTCAGTTTTTGGCTCGTCCTGTTTATCATCGTGCGCTGGAGTCTCCTCCTGTATTCAAATTTTTTCATGACACTTTCAAAATTAGGGTTCGACTAGTTAAATAATTAATGGTGAATACCATGAAAATTAACAGATCAATACATTTATCCTACCATCAAATTATTGAATTATATGACATATAACAGTCGACGGGTATACTAATATGTAATTTAATTTTTGAATTTTTAATTTGTTCAAAAGAATTTCTGTATATTTCTAAATTGTATGAAAATTGTTCAACATATTCCCTAATTTTGAATTAATAGACTACATTAAGCAAATTAACTTGTTTGTCATGTTCATTGCTCTTGAATGAGCAACGGTGCCCTCTCCACCGCTTGTTTTATATCTTGAAATCGATTAATAATTTGTTTATCAGGCTTCAGGGAGAGAATTTTTGTTGCGCTATTTCTCGCTTAAATAAGAAGTAATGTTGACAAAACAAAGAAAAAGTGATAATTCCGAACCAAAATCAGGGTCGTCCATGATTCACGCCCACGAACCGAATTTGAGTTTAATTCGAGCAAACGGCACCGTTTCATGCTTAGCTACACCCATTTTCCTACGATGCGGTATAAACCAAATGCAAGACGAGAATAAGCTGACTCGCGTGACGAACCAAACAGTCAAACACATCACAACAGGGGAGAGCTCAATCCCTGGTCCGTTATCTCAAAACCCTATCCCAAACAATACGAAGACACTTTCTCATCTTAAACCAAATAGCCTGAACCAGTTTGTCTCATCGCTCAGCATGGCTGAATCACTCCTTTTCGGCGTCGCACAGGGCGTGCTGGGGAAGATAGCATCACCGGCGCTCCAAGAAGCTGTCGCTATTTACGACATTGAATATCAGATCCGCGAGCTCAAAGAGACGTTGACTGCCGTTAAGGCAGTGTTGTCAGATGCTGAGGTGCAGAAGGCGAAGAACGACCGTCTGCAAGTGTGGTTAGATCGGCTTCAACATGTATTTTACGATGCGGAGGATGTGCTCGATGAGATCGAATGTGAAGCATTACGGAAGCAGGTTATAAGTCGATGTGGGAGTGTCAAAGGGAAGGTACACTGCTTCTTCTCCCTCTCTAATCCACTCATATTCCGTGTGAAAATCAGTCATAAAATCAAGGAAATTCGGGAAAGGTTGTCCAAGATTTCCACTGAAAAAGATAAATTCGATCTTAATATGCGGAGTATTGACAATAGTGGGGGACATACGCCATCACGAAAAATGACTTACTCATTCATAAACAAGTTGGATGTCGTAGGGAGAGACAATGATAAAGAAAAAATAATTGAGATGTTGATGCGACCAGATGACAAAAACCTCTCGGTGCTTCCCATTATTGGAATAGGAGGTATGGGCAAGACAGCCCTAGCTAAATTAGTTTATAATGATGACAGGGTGAAAGAGCAATTTGAGTTGCGACTATGGGTGTGTGTGCCTGAGGACTTTGATTTAAAGAAAACTATCGAAGGAATCATCAAAGATGCATCTTGTCAAGATTTGAGTAACTTTGATATTCAACAATCGCAAAACTTTCTACAAGACATCATCAAAGACAAGAAATTTCTACTAGTCTTGGATGATGTTTGGAGTAATGACCGCAGTAGATGGAAAGAATTGAGAAATTTGCTAACCGGAGGAGCTAGTGAAAGTAAGATAATTGTGACTACTCGTAGTGTAGAAGTTGCTTCTATTATGGGTACCCATCCAGTGTATAATCTAAAAGGTCTTTCTCATGAAGAATCTATGGCCTTATTCAAAAAATGGGCATTTGAGGAAAAGGAAAAGAAGCCACGTCCTTACCTTTTAGCAATTGGAAATGACATTGTCAAAAAATCTCAAGGAGTTCCTCTCCTTGTGAAAACTCTAGGAAGCCTTTTGTATTCAAAGGATGACGATGGGCATTGGAAACATGTAAGGGACAGTGAAACATGGGAGTTAGTGGAAACAGAAAAGGACATTGTGCCGGTACTCAAGCTTAGCTATGATCATTTACCATCCCACTTAAAACATTGTTTTGCAACATTTTCACTTTTCCCCAGAGGAGTTCAAATGAAGGGCCCTGATTTAGCTAGGTTATGGATGGCTTTAGGACTCATTAGTTCAAAAAGGGAAAAATTAGCATTGGAAGATGTTGGTATTGAGTACATCAAAGAGTTTTGGAAGAGATCTTTGATCGAAGAAGTTGAGTGCGGAGCAGAATTACTATTTAAAGTACACGATTTGGTCCATTCTCTTGCAACGAGTGTGGCACAAAATGATTTCTCCATTGTTCGCTTAGATACTATTGAGATTTCAGAAGGAGTTCGGTGCATTTCGTTCTCTAGCACTTCGTTAGAGGGAATCTCAAATTTCGATGGAGTCCCACCTTTTTTTAGAAAGACAACTTCAAAGAGGCTGCGTGGCATTTATTTTCAATACCAAGTTGATGATGGAGTTATTACTAATGAGTTTGCTAGAATATGCATCACCAAGTTTAACCACTTACGGTATCTGAATTTGTCATATAGTAGTTTTGAGGAGTTGCCAAGGTCCATATGTAATTTGAAGCAATTGAGATCATTAAGTCTCTATGGGAACAAGCTATTGAAGAAGCTTCCAAGTACCATTTGTGAACTGCAAAGTTTGCTAGAGTTATCCCTTGTTGGTTGCTTAGAGTTACACAATTTACCCAAAAATATGAAAAGACTTGTCAGTCTTAGATATCTATACATAACAACAAAGCAGAAGAGTTTGCAAGAAAGTGGAATACAATACTTGGAAAATTTACAATTTTTGGGACTCAATGAATGCGCAAATCTCCAAATTTTGTTTGAAGGTACTTGCCGACTAACTCGCCTTCGAGGGTTGGAAGTTGTAAATTGTAGGGGACCAATATCTCTACCTTTTGGGGAATTAAAAGCCGTAGAGTCCTTGAATATTGCTAGTTCCAAGCTCGCGCTGACCTCGGAGAATAAGTCCAACTTTTCGTTGAATCTTCGTACTTTGGTAATTTATAACTTTGAACAAGTGATGGAGCTGCTCCAATGTCTCGAAGGATCAGCCTACACTTTGGAGTCATTTTCAGTCTATGATTGCCCGAGCTTGACAAATGTTCCCGCATGGCTGCCCAATCATACACATCTCAGATTAATTTACTTGATCCGTTGTCCCAACTTATCATCCTTGCCGCAAGGAATCCAGTCCCTCACTAACCTCAAAGAATTATGCATCGAATACTGTGGTGAACTAAGCAAAAGATGTGAGCCTCAAACTGGCAAGGATTGGAACAAAATCGTCCACATTCCTCGAATCCAACTTGATTTGATAGATGCACAATGGACAGATGATTAGGTACGCCAATCTACCCTTCAATTCTTCTTTGTGCTTAAGTGTGATACAGTCATAATATTGATGCCTTTAACTATATGTGGACAACTTTTGACAAATCTCAATTTCCCAATTTCATGTGGCGCATTAAATGTAAATATTGATTTCCTACAATGAAATCTCAAGTCCTCCTTTTACTTGGAAATTGGAACATGACGTAATGTTTTGAATATATACTTTTTCTATTGATGATTACTATTGCATACTATAGCTACTCTCGCTCAACTTGATAGTTTGAATATAATTTACCAAATATTTCTGTTGCAAGTGTCCTAGAAGGACCGGTTAAGTTCACCAATCATTTCATAAAGAAATTGAGAAATATTTGTAAATTTATTTTAGAAAATGCATTTGCTAAAAAATTTACAACTCCTTTGATTTAGAGAACATTTTCGTTTCCATTTTTCTTCTTATTAAAAGAAGGAAACAAAAAAAGTTTAAAATTTTAAGCAAAAATAAAGATTTATTTCTTGCAACTTGAGTATGTAAAATAAGTGGTCTTCAAAAACCCCATTTTTCTTTTAGACAAAAACACGGAGAATTCTGAAAGGTTATTTCGAATCTACACGTTTAACTCGGAAACAATTTTCCTCATCTTAATTTGACAAATTTTTTTAAATAATATAATTTGAAGGCTCGGGATAATCGTTGTTGCAAGACACTTGGCTTAATACCATTTGTTGGAGTGTTGAATGGAGCCAATGAAAAATGCCCACAATCAACATTAAAAAAGATGAATGATCTATTTTTATCTAATAAAAAAATTATTTATTTTAACTTGATATGCCAGAAATATGACACATAGAGAAATCAATTTTAATTTAACTTTCCCACTTGGGAAAAATTAGTTTCTCGATCTTATTACAGAAATACCGAAATGTCTTCCCTTAATTTGTTAAATCAAAACAGTTGCACATATCTATATTCATAATTCTTTATGTGATGTGACTAAACTTCTTATAACTATTTCTAATTATGTTTTGCAATATAATCATTTTTTTATTTCATTAAGAAAATTTTCTTTCCGCAATCAGATATAGATCATAACTCACACAATACAGCACATGAGAGTAAAATAGTACTGACAACATTCGTTTGAAATTACTATCATAATCGGACGAACGATGCATGTGAATGAAGCCATGATCATAAAAATTCTTTCCAAACTGCACAGTGTTTCTAAAATAGTAATTCTTTCGCATGGAATTTTTTAAATGAAAAAGAGATTAATGCATAATGCTGTCATATGCAGCGGGGAGATGCTTAAGATGAAGGGTAATTGAGAGCAACTAAACCGATTTCATTTTATTTCTACAGTAGTTTAAATAACAAAAAGCATAAAGTTAAACTCCCTAAAATGCAGGCCCTTTTTTGGAACTTTATTGTGTATCAATTTACCTTCCCCTGTTTTTTTTAATAAGATATAACGTCAAATGGGAAAAGCGGAAATTTAATTGGCTGAGAATATTTCTACAAAATAGGACGTCATTTTCTCACAAGATTGAATAAAGATAAAGATTTATTATCACTTGATTTGGCAATAATAAAAAGATTATTAATAATTCGCGTTGCTTTCAATAAAGTGTCCATCTATGAGATATCGATATTTGTAATTCCCAGCGAGGGACGAGTTCGCCAGCTAGAGAACTAGGATGGTAATATATAGGTCCTTATCTCAAAAGTTTCAGGGCTTGTTTATTTTGGATTACGCAAAAGCAAAAGGTATATTTTTTATCTTTCTCATAAAAATATGAAATATTTTTCAAATTTCATGCGCGCACACGAATATGCTTGCCAAAATCTACATGTTGTGAAAATTTCAAATGTTTTGGATGAACAAAACGTCAAAGTGTGCGTGTGATGAGATTTAGATTAGAGTTTATCATAAACTCTCCATTTTGATGTAACATGTCGATAGTAAGTCAAGATTCATTACTCCAGTACCATGAGAACTTTGTTAAAAGATAATGCGGACCATCAAACATGTAGGCACTTATCGATAGAGTGTGCACAGCATATAAAAAGTATAATTTCCGCATGTTATTCGCATGCAAAACAAAAACTTCTACAGAGTTTCTAGTAAAAGAAATTTTACATCCATAAAAAAGTTAATTTTTGCAAACAAAGAAAAATATATTGGTTAGTATAATATCACGGAATGACAAATTTGCATGACACCACAATAAATGCTAATACGATGTAATGAAATAGATATTTTGAGCTCATTTCTTCTTCTTTTTTCATTTTGACCGCAGATGAACTTTCATGATCTATATGCCACGCCATGTGGTTCTCCACGAAGATTTGGACTTGCACTCGGCTAATTCTTCATCAATCTCATTTATTTTCAGAGATGAAAACAATGGTCATTTATACTGTACTTTTTTCTTTCTTTCCTTAAATGAGTGTTGTTCTTTATTACTTGTTGGTATTTGTATTGTGAATTTCTCTATGGAGAAAATGCCTTGTTCGTATTACATCAGACCAACTTTAATATTATCACCATTTGAATTGTCATAGAATGATATTTATTTTTCATTCGCTGATAGGGAATTGTTGGGATTAACAGATCCCCGAAAACGGATTCGACACTTAAACCGAACCCCTAAAACAATGCGGAAGACAAGCCCGGGAATAATCATGTATCACCGATCGTAAAGCACACCACGGATTCGAGCGTACCTTGTTAGCCACAGATTAGACACCGATGCCGCAAAGAGGAAGAGAATTCAGCCCTGTTCGATCCGATGACGACAATTCGTCTTAAAGGGAAGACGGCGTCGCTTCTTGACTTACTGTCCTTTCCTTGGAGAAAGAGAACTTTGGAAGAGAAGGAGAACGTACGTACTAAAATATGAAAAGGTATGTTCTCCCTCTCTCTCATCCCTTTTATATGTTCCTCCTTCCACGGGCCTTATTCCCGTGGGCCGGGCCTTTAGGCCCAACAGGCGGACGGGCCAACTTAGGCCCATATAATTAAATCCATCATCTCCCACTCGCACATGGTGGGCCAAAACCAACATGGGCGGATAGGCCCAACTTAGGCCCATCAATTGAAAATCCATCAACTCCCACTTGCATGGTGGGTCGAACAATCCTCTTTCCTCTTTCAACATTCATACCGATGAATAATCCGTGCGACCGCATACTTTGAGAGCTCGTTGCTATACATCCGTTAGGAATATATAGCAGCTCATATTGGGCGTCACACTCGAGTAGATTTAGTATGCGTACCCTAGATCGATCGATCACATTTATATATCTCTTAATCTCATTTAAACAATGATATATATATATATATATATATATATATATATATATATATTGTATTCACAATTATGATTATCCCAAAGACAGTCATAATTGGTCGACCGATGAATACAAAACCACAATGTGATTCTCCAAATCCGATCTTCCTCTTTCCTTCAAACTCTCAATTTCAGTTCAACTTGCTTTTCTAGAAATGTCCCATTAGATCGAATCAACCCATGACCATTGGTAACATTCTAAGATAGCAAACACTAAATAGAAATCTTGAGAATAAGTAAGAGTCATGAGGGCACTAAAATTGAGGAACTCTATTCCTCAAGAGTCTCACACGTCATAAAAGTTGAGATCAAACTTTTGCCACTCTTATAGGTCGTCTCATGCATACGTAGTATGAAATACGTATTACGGTATTAACTTCTTTCCCATGGAGCGTATGTCTACACCATCAATACCGTACAGATGATAGTTCAGACATACCCAATGTCTAACTTGAGTTCACGTATTTACTCATTCACAAAATTCATTAGAACTCACATCTGGCATCTTAGACAGATAAAGTAAAATGTGTGGGTTATTTTACTTTCGAACATCGTAAGTACTATGTCCTCATCTTAACACTCAGTTAAGGCGACATACGTATTTTAAGCTTGAGCTCTCGATTATTACCTAGATAATAAGCTTAAAAACCGTCTCATCTCTATTTATCACATAGTAAATAGAGGCGATTACCCGTGTGAGTGGGCTAATCTCTTATCTGTCCGACATACTTTCTCAACATAAAGTAATGCACTGAGCATTAAGATGCATAAAGATCAAACAAAGATTCATAGGCATTAATAATGAAACAACACTAGTTCATACATGTGAACAACTCAGGGAAATTACAATCCAGTACATCAGACTCTACGCAATCCTAGAGATTTTACATGACCACAAAACACATCTCTAGGTATTGGCTTTGTCATATGATCTGCTACCATTCTATACGTAGATATGTACTGTAAGTTCACATCCTTTCGTGCAACTATATCTTTGACAAAGTTATACTTGGTATCTATATGTTTGGTCTTGCCATGATATTTTGGATCTTTAGTGTACGCTATAGCTGCTTGGCTATCATAGTTAACCAATAATGGATGTGCAGCTTTCTCAATAACACCTAAATGATCCAAAAATCTCTTAAGCCAAACTCCTTCTTGTACCGCTACTGATAATGCCACGAACTCAGCTTCCATCGTGGACAAGGCTATACATGTTTGCTTCTTACTGCTCCACGATATGGCGCCATTGTTCGAGTAAGAAAGCAAATCCGAGAGATAGATTTCCTTTCATCTAAATCTCCTCCCCAATCAGCATCTCGAATAGCCTTCAAGTCGCAGATCCTTTCCTTGGTAATTCAACTTGAAATCAGCAGGTTCCCTTCGATACCTCGGTATTCTCTTAACGGCTTTCCAATGTGTTGGACCTGGATTGGATTGGTATCTACTCACCATTCCAACTGCAAAACATATGTCGAGTCTTGTACACATCATAGCGTACATCAAACTCCCAACTGCACTAGTATAAGGAACATGTTTCATTTGTTCCTTCTCTTGTGGAATCCTCGGACACAGTCTATGGCTCAATCCTTCACCTTTTGCAATAGGAGTGTCTATGGATTTACAATCTTGCATACGAAATCGTTCAAGAACTTTATTTATATATGTTTCTTGCGAAAGAGACAACGATCTCTTGAAATCTTAACTCCAAGAATGTATGCAGCCTCACCCATATCCTTCATCTCAAAGTTGGAAGTCAACCAACTCTTGACAGTATGAACAAACTCCATATTGCTTCCGGCAATCAGTATATCATCAACATATAATGATATGATCACAAATTAATCCTTGGATCTTTTGATATATACGCAATGATCCTCATCAATCATTGTAAAATCATATGCCATTATGGCATTATGAAAACGTATATACCATTGTCTCGATGATCGTTAAGGCCGTATATCGATCTCAAAAGTCGACATACCTTTTCTTCTTGGCCTTTCACTATGAAACCAGCAGGTTGTTCCATGTATATTTCTTCCTCTAATTCTCCATTGAGGAAAGCAGTCTTTACATCCATCTGATGTAACTCTAGATCCATACAAGCTACTATTGCCAGAATAATGCGAATTGAGGTAAATCTCACTACAGGAGAAAACGTATCTTCATAATCAATTCCTTCCTGTTGATTATACCCCTTCGCCACAAGGTGAGCCTTATGCCTTTCTATCGAGCCATCAGCCTTTTGCTTTATTTTGAGAACCCACTTGTTCCCAATAGCTCTGCGTCCTTTTGGAAGATCAACCGGTTCCCGACTTGGTTTGATTTCATTGACTCCATTTCCTCTTCCATTGCATGAATCCATTTTTCCTTACTAGGGCAATTCAGAGCCTCATTAATATTTCTTGGCTCATCCTCATCTTGTGGAGCAACCATAAAAGTTTCCCCTTCAATGTCAAAACGTCGACGGGGAATACTTTGGCGACTTGTTCGCCGTATGGGAGATTGTACACTTTGTACATCATTCCCCATTATGCTCCCACTTGGATTAGATAATGATGATGTCGTCTCATTATGTGGTTGCAATTGAGAATGAGTTGAATTCAATTCATCGCTTCTCATATTACTCCCACTTGGACGAACTCCACTAAGATGATTATCTTGATCCAAGGTTTCAAATAGGGAGTAATCTTCCCCTATTTCGCCCTTCTTAGAAAATTCATTCTCTAAGAATGTGACATCCCGTGATTCAAATTCAGTTACACTCCCACTTTCCTGCTCACCTATGAACACATACCCTTTCGAGTGTTTCGAGTATCTTATGAAAATACTCTTCTTTCCTCTGGGACCCAATTTCCCAAACTTGTGAGAGGACTCATGTGTATAGGCAGCACAACCCCATGGCTTAAGAAAACTTAAGTCCGGTTTTCTACCTGTCCATAACTCATATGAAGTGGAAGTAACTGATTTGGAAGGCACTCGGTTAAGTATATAGGCAGCAGTTAACAACGCATCACTCCAAAAGGTGATAGGTAAGTTAGCATACGCCATCATGGATCTAACCATTTCCAGTAGGGTTCTATTTCTTCTCTCCGCAACACCATTTTGTTGAGGAGTATATGGAATAGACAATTGTCTTTCTATTCCTTTTTCATCATATAATTTTCTGAACTCATCAGATAAATATTCTCGACCTCGATCGGATCTTAATGCTTTTATTTTCTTGTCTAATTGATTCTCTACCAGGTTCATAAACCTTTTGAAACAACTTATTACTTCAGATTTGTGAGAAATCAAATAGACATATCCGAATCGAGTATAATCATCTATAAAAGTGATGAAATAAACAGCCTCATGCCTTCCTCTCACATTCATTGGACCACAGACATCAGAATAGATTAAATGCAGAGGGAATTCAGCTCTTTTACCTTTTCCAAATGGTTTCCTTATCGTTTTCCCTTCTAGGCAATGCTTACATATGGGCAAATCGACTTTTTCAATGTTGCCCAACAAGCCCTCTTTGGCTAATCTATTCATACGTTGTTGGCCAATGTGACCAAGTCTAGCATGCCATACATTCACATCATTATCATATGTATTGGGAGATGTGAGAAGGGAATAACAAACATTTGCATTAACATAATCAATATCCAATACAATGAAACCATCCAGAAAATAACCACAACCATAGTATTTTGTATTCAAAAACAAATCCACACCTTTATCATAGAAGTTCATATTAAAACCTAATTTAACCAACACTAAAACAGACACTAAATTCCGACGAATCTCCGGAGCATACAACACATCATGTAGGAACAAAGTGCGTCTACCACGCATATTCAGTTGGCATGTGCCAATTCCTTTCACTTTAGCTCTGGAGTTGTTTCCCACATAGATCCACTTAGTTCAAGTTGGTACTCGTCGGAATTCCACGAAGGATCCTCTATCGCTCCTAAATCCACAGTCCACAAAGGATTAGACTCAGTTAAGAATACAGAACTCGACACAAAAGCAAAGTTCTGAAAAATACAAGGGGTGCATACCTTCTTTGGCTCACGACAGTCGCGAGCATAGTGACCCTTCTTGTCACAATTGTAGCATTTCACCCTTGCAAGCTTTTTCATGCGAGGACGCTTTTCTCTTTTATGTTGGTTAAACTTGGGTTTCTTCCCCGAGGACCTCGCTTCCTTGCCTTTCCCTTTATTAAACCGGTTAGGGCGCTTGCGCTTGGAGTTCGAAGCTCCATTTGAGCTAGAACTAGCATGATAGAGTTCAAAGATCATCAGGCTTAGCGCCAACAGGCGGTCCTCTTCCAGCTCAAGATGACGCATTGCATCCTCGAAGGTTTTGATATTTTCATTATGAGTCAGGTGCACCTTCATATGCTCCTAACTCTGAGGCAAGGAACGAATCACTGCTTGCACTTGCTGCTCATCTGTCAGGACATGGCCAGCATCTTTCAGCTCATTTATCATGTTTGACATCTTTCTAAGATGTTGCTTCATGGTCGACCATGAGGCTTCTTATAAGAGTCAAACCTAATAGTGAGCTGCCTCGATCCCCAGTCACCGAAGTATGACCAAGTCTTGCCGCCAATGCGTCCCACATATCTTTGGCATTTTCAAAATGCCTAAACTCTCGCATGACGTCATTTTCCATGCTGCTCAGCAACGTGATGCGAGCAAGAGAGTTCTTTCTTTTCCACGCAGCAAAAACATCATTGTCTCTCTTGTGCTGTGCAGTGTTTCCTTCTTCAGGTTCTACCATGGTCAGGTTAAGAGCCTCAAGTGTTTCTTGCTCTTCCAGCACATACTGGATTTTCATTTGCCAAATTTCATAATTGTCACCATTGAGCTTTTCACCTTTGTTCAGCTCGGCAACTATGCTCTTTGTGGCTGAAGCCATTGATCTGAACACATCAGACATATATGCACGAGTTATTAATGCCTATTATTTATGCATCCCTTTTGCACAGACCCATCTTATTAATGAATAATTTCAAATAAGGTTTTAGAATCAAAAGGTCACTACGTTTCCAATCATCCTCCAAAAAATCCTAACTTAAAATTATCATTAATATGATTGTCATATGCAAAATCAATTCTATGAAGCTATAAAAACTTCTATAACTACCCACAAAGAATCAAAGAATAATAGAAAGCAGATAATTGACATACAATAATATAATAATGCTTTCAGATAATACAACTAACATATAGGTTGATACTATAACAACAATCAGGTAGTTAACATTACATAAGATGTCCACTAAGCACACTTAACAAAAAAACAGCTAATACATCTAACACAAAACCATCACACGGACTGGGAAAGATCCTCTTTTGTTCAATTTCTTGATCTTTTCCCTTGTAACAATGCAGTAATATTCTTTTACAAAATCTATCACAATTTTCTTATATGAAGCAGCACCGTTGACATCCCATATGCGATTCAACACATCTTGCCAATCAGGTGGAAGAGTGTTAATGAAAAATCGCACCATCTCTGACTGTGGCATGGGACGATCATTCCATATGACCTGTTGTATCTTCCCGTTGACTTCAAGAACATGATCAATTAAGTCACCATTCTCCCATCGATAATCGTCGCCCGCTATCAACTTAGAAAGCATTTCCTTTTGTTTATTGGTAATCACGCGAATAGGCGTACGTAATCGAAGGGGAGGCATTGTTCCCGCAACAAATGCAGAACAAATAAGGGATTACATATAATCCACATTGACTCAATTGGAAAAAAAAAAAGAAGAAACAAATTCCTTTTCTTTTTTTTTTTTTTTTTGGTCAACGGTCAACGATCGCGATCAACGGTCAACGGAGTCAACGGTCAACTGTCAGGTCGTCGGACTGGTCGGGCCGGTAGGCCGGTCGGACCGGTCGGACGGACCGACCGCATGTGCCGCGCGCGTGCCAGGCTTTCGCGGGGCGGGTCGGGTCGGGTTGCCGGTCGGGTCGCTGGCCGGTGATTGCCCGGCCAACCGACGTCGGTGATGACGTCAGCGATGACGTCACCCCAACGGTTACCGGCCGTTGGGTGACGTCATGCTGACGCCGGCACGCGTGCGGCTTTTCGCCCGCGGGCGCGCATGCGCCGGTTCGCCGACCGGCGCGTGTGCCCGCACGCGGGGCGAACGAACTAGCCGCGTCTCCCAGGCGTGTCGCGCCCACGCACGCGCCTTTTGGCCGCGCGTGTGGGCGCGTGCGGCGTCCCCCGGCGGCGTGCGACATGTCGCCGGACTCGTCTCGACGTCGCCTTCCTCCTTATGCCATCAGATTTCGATTTCGACTTACGAAAACTTGGAAAAAATGGCGAACAACCCTCGGGTGTCGGGATTTCTCGCCCCGATCCGTACGGCCGAAATGCTTTTGCGAAAAATCAATCATAAACATCAAACAGGTCGGGAAAAATGTGAACTAAGGCTCGATACCAATGTTGGGATTAACAGATCCCCAAAAACGGATTCGACACTTAAACCGAACCCCTAAAACAATGCGGAAGACAAGCCCGGGAATAATCACGTATCACCGATCGTAAAGCACACCACGGATTCGAGCGTACCTTGTTAGCCACAGATTAGACATCGACGCCGCGAAGAGGAAGAGAATTCAGCCCTGTTCGATCCGATGACGACAATTCGTCGTGAAGGGAAGACGGCGTCGCTTCTTGACTTACTGTCCTTTCCTTGGAGAAAGAGAACTTTGGAAGAGAAGGATAACGTACGTACTAAAATATGAAAAGGTATGTTCTCCCTCTCTCATCCCTTTTATATGTTCCTCCTTCCACGGGCCTTATTCCCGTGGGCCGGGCCTTTAGGCCCAACATGGGCGGACGGGCCAACTTAGGCCCATATAATTAAATCCATCAGGAATGAAATCGCGCCGCATAGTAAATTAGTGTCAGCGACTTGATGGTTATATTATTATACCAGTAGACTTTTTAGAGTTTCTAGAGATGATGCATTTTAAAAAATAATACCTTTTTTCGTTTTTAATTTTTTTTGATTCACTTCTGCATAGTAAGATAATGTTTTTCTTTTCTTTTTATCCCTAAGACTAGATCTTGACCATGAATGTACAAAGGCTTGCATCGACAAAAGTTTTTGTTCTGCGCTGAAAACCTTAGTCAGGTTTTAGTCTCCCAAGTACTTCTATTTGAACTCATGATTGCGTATGCTATAGTACCCTATAAATCCAGCACCTATTGGTCAATTTCATGACTGCAATGGAGCGCACAAAACTGCCCAAATTGGACAAATCAGTATCATTCGAGGCTGAAACGGGTTTCCAGCCTTGAATTGAGAAAACAAAAAGATATTTGTTAACCCACATGTCCTAGAAGAACCAATGGTCAACTCGCTCTATATTAAAATCTTAAAGTTCCGTCCATTGCTTGTAAAACAGAACGACCCTCTTAGTTTTATATATATATATTGGAAAATGATCCTCTAATATAGCCATTGTGATAACCTGCCAAAGATGAGAGGACGTTGGCATCCATCGTTTACAGTTCATGAAGCTCCGTCGATTACTCCTACTGTTTTTCCAACAAGAAGAAAGGAAAATACCTGGATCATTTGTTTTCGATATCACAGAGAGTGAGCAGAGCCAGCTTAAGTCGCATGTCCATTCCAAGTCATACTTGTGCTATTCGTCATATTTCCTCACTAATTACTTGATGAGGGGATGTGGTATCAGATACGGGAAACCTTTTACAAACTGAAAACAAGGTTAATTTTGATTGATCATAGATATAGGCCCATAAAGAAGAGTAGCCACAATCTCTCTCGGGATGTTAGGCCAAATATCTGTACCAGTAGTTAGTTTCTAATTATCTTCTGATGATTTGCGTGGTGGCTACGATTTTTTGCTCTTGGAACTGGGGAGCAGAGTGCTCTGTTCCTATAGGTTTCCGTGTTTTGGAACTCGGAACAAAGTACTCTGTTTCTTCGGGTGTTAGTTTTTTCCAGAGAGATGGGAGTCTTTTAAAGGTTGTAGAGGACCCGAAGACAGGAGGAGAGAAATGATTGTGTTGCAGCCGATGCCAGGACACTTATCAAGCATTTGTTGAGCCTTTAATCATCCATATGGGCGTCTAGCACACAATTTTATTTTATTTTCTTGATGAAAACTTTGACCTGGTACATTTTTCTCCTCTCTTAGTGGTCACCAAACTCGCCATGGACACCACCATTCCACCCATCATCGACGCCATGCCACAGCCACCATTGTGGAGGCTCTTCATTTGGACAGCAGTTAACTGTGTTGAGAAAACATTTCCTAAGTGATTTTGAAAATTGACAAAACTTATCCAAAGTAAAGACTTTGATTCTGATGATAGTATTTTTTAGCTAAAAAGTTTGATGGGATATGATTAGACGATATCAATTAGAATAAGAGTGGTGGCTTATTTATTTCCTTCCTTATATGTTCTATCAAACGGCTAGGAAGGAGATAATACCATTGTGCAACGACTAGTGGCAATTGGTTGGATTTCTTGTCTTATTTATAAGATGTTCCAGAAGAAAAGTCTCCTAATTATCTATTGGAGATCAACATTCCTAGAATGATCTTCTTGAGGCACTTCATTCTTTCTAAGTTGAGGCACTCAACTTATGGAAACTCGAACTACTATATGAACGGTAGAATCCAAGGGAAGCCTCATCGTTGGCAATATTGAAGTAATTAGACCTTCTTGATAAGATCTAGGCCAACGGGTAGATTAGCTGAAAAATTCTTCTAGAGATATGTCCAACAGTCAGCTTGGACAAGGAGAAATATAAGAGAATGTCTTGAAGCTGAGAGAATATTGCTTTCAAGAGAATCGAATCTTTCAATTCCAAAGTTTGAAGAGCGGTCTATGATAAAATATATTCGTCTCTGTGAGTATAATTGTGTAATCATCTAGAGGTTGAGTGTATGAGGAGTGATACACACGAGCTTGTGTTTTCTCAGCTCGGATCTTGTAACTTCTGATTGATTCTTCTTAGTGGAATCCAGTCAATAGACTGTGGTGTGGGAGAGTGGATATAAGCTTACAAAAGCCGAACCACTATAATCTTGTGTGTGCAATTCTCTATCCCTTTCTTTAATTATTGTGATAGAATTGCACACCAATAAGATCGGACCATCACCTTTCATCACCAGTAGTGTTTTGTTGCAATATTTCTTTAAATCTATTTATTTCTGCACAATCACCTATTCACCCCCTTAAGTGATATTTTTAGCCATAACAAACTGCTACCCGACCGTACATAAATCTTTTCTAAAGGTTCTTGCCAAATTATTGCCTATCTGTAAATTTAGCATAAAGGGAGTTGGAGTGGAAGAACCAAGAGCAACTTAATATGCATGGCTGAAAACAATGCGAGAAGAAAAGGTTTGTACCAAAGTTGTATAGTTTGATTGTAAGATTGACATTAATGTATAATTCTGACAAGGGTTAATACCTTGAAAAACCCCAAATTGGTACACATATTACAAATTTACCTCAAACTATTTTTTAAACCACCAAAAACCCCAAATTGATATACCTTTGACAAATTTACCCAAAACTGGTATACTTGTGACAAATTTATCCTCTGTTAGAATTCGTTGAATTTTACTGTCAAATTATTAAGTTAAATAACACGTGATAGTTGACTGATATATTAATTTAGGATTTTACGCTTCGTTTGTCACAATTTATAATTTTTTTTTTTGTGGTATTAATCTAATTTAGCGGAGAATATATTTGTCACAAATTTACCAGTTTGGAGTTTTTTTGCGGTTGAATAAATTAGTTTGAGGTAAATTTGTCATAAATGTACCAGTTTATGATTTTTTTTTTGTCAGTCGAGGTAAATTTGTCATAGGTGTACCAATTTGGGGTTTTTCATGGTTAAAAAAATAGTTTGGGGTAAATTTATCACAGATGTACCAGTTTGGGGTTTTTTAGAGTATTAACCTTTTCGACAATAAGTCATCATAAACTTGTTGGAGTGTCTCAAATAACGAAGTCAAATCTTACTTTTGATTGTTATATACATTGTGGTAGTGAATCTCCGTAACGTAAATTATCTTTATCACTTGTCAAAAATGAATCTGCCTTAAAAAATGTGAGTTGAAATCCAGCTAGTGACTCAAATAAACTTGCATTTGCTATTGTGAGTCTATCGTGTGCCCCTAATTCACAATATAAGTCTGTTCCTAAATTACCAAGCAGTTCCTATGGAGTTGCATAGCCAATTATTGTGCAAAACGCATCTAAACAATACAAAACCTAATTTAAGATAAAGATAAGCTAGAACAGGATTTTTCCATTAATCTGCTAACCACTCCTAAAGAAAGAACATCCCTTTTCATCTAGTTGTAACCAAGTTATCATTACAGCAACTAGCGTACAAAAGGAAGTTGTTGTGTTCTTTTTTGTCTCCATGGTCTGTACCAATTGCCTCATCACTTGGTGTGCTAGGGAAGATAGAATCTCTGATGCTTTAAGAAGCTGTCGCAATTTGTAGTGTTGAAAATCAGATCCGCAAGCTTAAAGGGATGCTAACTGCCATTAAGGCAGTGTTGTTAGATGCTGAGGAGCAGTAGGCAAAAAACCACGGTATGCGAATGTGTTTAGATCGGCTTCAACATGTATTTTACGATGGCGAAGATGTGCTTGATGAAGTTGAGTGTGAAGCCTCACATAAGCAAGTAATCAGTCGGTAGGGAAATGTTAAAGAGGAGGTATATCACTTTTCCTCTCTAATTTACTTATACCTCATATAAAAATGGGAAAAAACCACTAAAAACCCCAAACTTTGCCCAAAGTGACAAATTTACTTCAAACTTTTTTTTGTGATGCAAAAAATCATAAACTTCTATTCGTGTGACACATTTACCCTAAATTATAGGGCATTTTGGTCTTTTTACTTTTTAATTTTTTTTTTTTTTTTCTTCTTCTCTCTTCCCTCCGCCAGCCATGGTGAAGCCGGCGTTCGGCGAGGGTCGCCCTCGCCTAGGCTGGCTAGGGCCACCCTCACCGGCGTCCGGCGAGAGCCTCCTTTGGCAGATCTGGCGAGGGCACCCCTAGCCAGCCCAAGCGAGGGCGACCCTCATTGGACGCTAGCTTCCCTTCACCGACTCCGCCATGGCCGGCGGAGGGAAGTGAGAAGAAGAAGAAAAAAAGAAAAAAAAAAAAAAAGACAAAAATGCTATTGATAAAAAAAATAAATAAATAAGACAAAAATGCCCTTGATGGGTAAATTTGTCACTTTGGATAAAGTTTGGGGTTTTTGGTGGTCTTTTCCCTATAAAAATCAATCATAATGTCGAGGAGATTAGGATGACGGTTTTGGGAAAATTGTGCAAAAAGTCCTAAACCTATTGAATTTTTTTTTCAATTTAGTTCTAAACCTTTTAATTTTTCCAATTAAGTCAATTTTAGTCATAAATCACTAATGTGGATACTGAACGTCTTACATAGCATAACTAGTGCTAATGTGGACAATTTTTATAATTTTTTTTTTAAATTAACTTTTTTATTTCTTTCTTTTTCGTTTTTCCTTCCTAGTTGGATAGGAAGGAAAAAAATGGAAAAAAAAAAATAAAAAATAAAAGAAAAGAATAAAAATAATTAAAAATTCAATTTTTTTAGAAAATTATAAAAAAATTATCAATGTCGGTGTTGGGCGTCTTACATGGCACTACGGGCATCTACGTAAGCAATTTTTTTAATTAAAATTAGCCGAATTGATTCAATTGACAAAATATTAAAATGTTTATGACTTAATTAGCATAATTGAAAATTTTATAACTCAATGGAAAAGGTACAATAGATTTGGGACTTTTTGAACTATTTTCCAAACGTTATCTGAAATTTTCATCGAAAGAATCAACACTCCTCACATTAAGATCGAATTGCTCATGAACAAGTTGAACCTTAAGGAAAAGGAAAAGAGTGTCTTTATTGAAGTTTCTCTCATCCTAGAGTTTGTCGACACCTAAATTTTGACAACCTAGAGCATGCATAATAACCATTAAGCCAAATGCAGTAGCTGTGCGATAAGGATTTTCTCTGAAGCCCAACTGTCGATTCCAATGACCTCCAAAGGACAAACAAGCCTTTTGGATGGAAATGCCCTCGAATTTTCCCTTGATTTTTTCCTTTGGTTCTCTTTGTGCAATCAGATGAAGACGACCAATTTGGGGATTTTAGGTTCAATTTGGGCTAACCGAGACGACGCCCTTTTCTTGGAGCTCTTTTGATCACTCAGAGACTATCAATTTCAACTCATTAGCATGCAATCATGTATCGTGACCCCTAGTTTCGAAGAAATGCAAGCAAAGTTATACCAATGGAAATGATATGCCGAATGAGAATGAGCAATGCGTCCACATCTCCATGAATTATGAAAGATATATCAAGATAGATTTATAAAATTGATATCCGCATTGATGATATATACACTAACCGAATGTTGAAACATATGATTTAGCTAAGCAACTTGAATAATCTGATTAAATCTCACAAATTGCGTGTAAATTATTCTAGTTCAGGGCTATATGCAGAAGTTAGAGGCCTAGACTTCATTGGTTCATGAGCCACGTACAAGTGTTCCATAAGTTTTTAGGCAATCGGATGTCAATGCTTGTGCTCCTAAAAAATTAAAATAAAAGAATGCTCACTTGTTATATGTCACATTATTTATTGGACCAACTTTGCAAATTGGTCTAATTAATACATTCGGTATCACTCAAGCTCATTGAAGAAAACGGCATCCTTTTGAACATATGAACGATTAAGTAGAAGAGAAAAATGAATAAATAAAATGGGGACATCATTTTCCATTCATCAATTTGGATGAAGCTGATGGAGAAACTTGAATGCACAAATTTGACAAGTTTTATAACATTATCGTATTTTTTAAAAAGTTTTAGAACTCAATCAAACTTGCATTACAAGTTTTAGGACTTTTGATACACATATTCTTTCACTTTAGACAGAATTTAGATAGCCTTTTGTTTTATCTAATTCCATCCCGCTTGTGCTTAAAATTAGTATGTCGTCCACATAAAGACATACTAATGCTATTTACACTACAGTAACTTTAGAATAATCTCACACCTTCTAATCCCTCCTATGTTGTAATTAACATGAGTTTCACTATTTTATCTTCATTATAAGATAAACCAAATACAGAGAGAGAGAGAGAGAGAGAGAGAGAGAGAGAATAAAGAATTTTGGATAGAGATGTAAATATCAAAGATGTAAAAGACAAAAGAGAAAAGACGAAATTGGAATATCGATATTTTACTTTGCATCTAAGTTATATTGCATCCAATTAATTAAAAATTTCAAAACTGATGAACCAAAACATCACGAAAGAGTTTCAATCCACGGTCCAGACAAAGTCTTGTCCATTTCTCCCTTTGTTCCATTTTGCTTTATATATGCCATCGCTATAAGCTATCTGGCGATTCTTTGCTTGTTTTAATTGGCATGGAAGAAAAGTCGGAGAAACTGAGGTAGCCTTTTGGTTCAAATGGTTGAGGCAGAATTAGTCTTTGATTCTTCTCTGTTGTTTCATCTTTCTTTTTATTTGATCTCTTCGGATGCCAACTAGACTGTCTTTCGTTTGATCAATAATTCTTTTCGTAACCTCCTTATTATTCTGGGTCCCCTTCATTGAAATGCAGAGAAAACATGGGGTCAACTTATTCATATATCATGCGTTTGTTTTGCTGAAAATCAAATATTTAGCATATATTAATCATTTATATCACTTACAAAATTTAATTAAAAAAAGTAATTTTATCATCAATAGGAAAATGCCGGATAGATTATTATTGATTATGAAAGTATTTTTCGTCAACTAATTAGTCAAAGCGACATGGACAACTATTTTTAGGTAAATTACGTACTGAAGTAAAGAATAGACACTTTGAAGAGACCTTGTCGGATCTTCAAAGTGTAATCTGGACTCAAGAGCATGAGATTGTAATCAATTCTTGATTGTTCAGGAAAGTAAGATAAAAGAAAAGGTAGAAGGCATGTTTCTGTTAACCCGCAGGCTAGTATGTTGCACTCGGGTTGGTTGAAGGTCAGAACCTCCATACTTTGATGGAAAAGACCAATATGGAAAAAGTTATCATCAAGGCGACAAAAGATCCTTTAAAAAGTGGTTGATGACAACGCGTGTTCTTCTTCGTCTCAAAGGAAAAGAAGCCAGAATCAATTTCCTCATTGCTCAGCATGGACTGAATCACCAAGAGACAAACTCTTTTCTATTTACTCTTTATATTGGCATCGCACTTCTTGTGAGGGCGTGCTGGGGAAGATCAGGGACAATATGAAGTCTTCAAAATGAGATCCGGTTTAGCTCCAAAAATGGTCTTGAATATCGTCGCATATTTACAACGTTGAAGATCAGAGATCCGACTCTTCAATCCTATGAGGGAACAGGACCAACGAAGAGGAAGACTCAAAAAGAAAGAATTAAACAAAGACCAGCTAGAATTGTTTACAAGAATCATTTCAGAAAGTTTTTGTAAAACCTTGTTGGTAGAAATGCTCGAGATGTTCAAGTGTAAAAGCTTAGAACACTTTGAGAAAGAATGTCCTTTGGTTTGGAGACCCGTTAAAAGAGCTAAGACTCTCTATTGTTCTAACACTTCGGGCCCAAGATGGTATGGGTACCAAAAAAGAGCTTGATTTACGTTAATTGCGAGGTTACTATCAAAAAGAAGATAAAATGGTATCTTGATAGTGGCTGCTCAAGACATATGACGGGAGACTCAAGCCGCTTCATAAAACTTATCCGATAGACGGAGGAAAAGTTTCCTTTGGTGGTAACAACAAAGGAAGGATTACCGCGAGAAACAGTGAAGATTGGAAGTTTGTCTATCAATAATATTTCCTTAGTTGAAGGATTAAATTACAACTGCTTAGCATAAGTCGGTTGTGTGATTCGGGTTTCAAGATCAACTTTCGGGAAGAAACGTGCTGAATCGGTAAAGACTTCTCTCTCAATCCTTTGCGGTGAAGACATGGAAATATCTATCTCCCGGATGTGAATCAAGAAAGATCACAGTTCATGGACAACTATTTTTAAGTAATTTCTTAATTCATAGTGGCTTTTCTAAAGGAAATGTAGACACTACTTTGTTCATTAAAAAGGAAGGTAAAAGCTTTCTACTTGTTCAGATTTATGTATGACATCATATTCGGATCATCTAATGAGATTTTGTGCAAGAAATTTTCTAAGTCTATGCGGGATGAATTCGAGATGAGAGCATGATGGGTGAACTATCCTTTTCCTTAGTCTACAAGTCAAACAACTAAAGGAGGGAATATTCATTCATCAAGAGAAATATGCAAAAGAACTTGTTAAAAAGTTCGGGTCTGGAAAATTGCAAAAGATAAGTTCCTTGAAGATAGACAAAGATGAAGCGGGGAAGAAAATCGACCAAAAGTTATACGGGAATATCATTGGTTCACTTCTTTATCTTACGCATCCGACGACATATTATTTAGTGTTTGCATATGCAGGTTTCAATTCCTAGAGAATCTCATCTAAGTGCTGTTAAACGTATTATTAAATATGTTGCTACTCTTTCTAAGATCGGTCTATGGTATCCCGAGAATGAGACTTTACACTTCTTGGCTATTTAGACGCGAGATCTTGCAGGTTGTAAAGTTGAAAGAAAAAGTACTGGTACTGTCAATTGCTTGGAAACGGGCGGTATCTTGGTTTTCAAGGAAACAAAGTATTGTGGCTCTTTCAACGTAAAATACGTAGCCCTTGGAAGTTGCTGTTCTCAAATCAGTGGATAAAACAACAACCGCAAGACTTTGGCATTGAAGACTCTTGCACGAAATAAGATGTGACAACACCAAATAAGCAATCAATCTTACAAAGAATCCTATCCTACATTCAAAAAGCAAAACATATTGAGATTCGACATCATTTTATAAGAGATCATGTTCGAACAAAGATGTCGTGATACGGTGAAGAGACCTTGTTGGATCTTCAAAGTAATCTAAATTCTTGATTGTTCCAGGAAAGTAAGATAAAAGAAAAGGTAGAAGGCATGTTTCTGTTAACCCGCAGGCCACTCGTAAGGAAAGAACCTTCCTTTCATCCAATTGCAAGTAAAGTTATCATCATAGCGACTCGCATAAAAAGATGACAACCCATGTTCTTCTTCGTCTCAAACGAAATAGCCAGAATCAATTTCCTCATTGCTCAGCATGGCTGAATCACTCCTTTTCGGCATCGCGCAGGGCGTGCTGGGGAAGATAGCATCGCCGGAGCTCCAAAAAGCTGTCGCTATTTACAACGTTGAAGATCAGATCCGCGAGGTTAGAGAGACGTTGACTACCATTAAGGCAGTGTTGCCAGATGCTGAGGCGCAGAAGGCGAAGAACAACCCTCTGCAAGTCTAGTTAGATCGGCTTCAACATGTATTTTACGATGCGGAGGATGTGCTCGATGAACTCGAATGTGAAGCATTGCGGAAGCAGGCTATAAGTCGCTATGGGAGAGTCAAAGGAAAGGTACATAGCTTTTTTTGTTACTCAAATCCACACATCTTTCGTGCGAAAATCAGTCATAAAATAAGGGAGATTCGAGAAAGATTATCCAAGATTTCCACCGAGAAAGATCAATTTGATCTTAATATGCAGAGTGCTTATGATGGTGTGGAACATACGCGATCACGAGAAATGACTTACTCATTCATAAACAAGTTGGATGTTGTCGGAAGAGATAATGAGAAAGAAAAAATAATTGAGATGTTAATGCGGCCAGATGATAGAAACCTCTTGGTGTTTCCCATTGTCGGAATAGGAGGTATGGGCAAGACAGCCCTAGCTAAATTAATTTTTAACGATGATAGGGTGAAAGAGCAATTTAAGTTGCGACTATGGGTGTGTGTACCCGAGGACTTCAATTTGAAGAAAACTATCAAAGGAATCATCGAGGATGCAACTTGTCCAAATTTGAGTAACTTTGATATTCAGCAACCTCAAACCCTTCTACAAGACATCATCAAAGACAAAAAGTTTCTACTAGTCTTGGATGATGTTTGGAGCAACAACCGTAGTAGATGGAAAGAATTGAGAGACTTGTTATCTAGATTAAGAGACTTGTTATTTGGAGGCGCTAGTGAAAGTAAGATAATTGTGACCACTCATAGTGTGGAAGTTGCTTCTAATATGGGTTTCCATTTGGCACATGATCTAAAAGGTCTTTCTCATGAAGACTCTATGACCTTATTCAAAAAATGGGCGTTTAACGAAAAGGAAAAGGAGCCATGTCCTAATCTCCTAGAGATTGGAAATGACATTGTCAAAAAATCTCAAGGAGTTCCTCTCCTTGTGAAAACTCTTGGGAGCCTTCTATATTCAAAGGATGATGAGAGGCTTTGGAAACATATAAGGGATAGTGAAACATGGGAGTTAATGGAAGCGAAAAAGAGCATTGTGCCGGTACTCAAGCTTAGCTATGATCATTTACCATCCCACTTAAAGCGTTGTTTTGCCACCATTTCACTTCTTCCTAGAGGAGTTGAAATAAAGGGCTGTGCTTTTGCAAGGTTATGGATGGCTTTAGGACTCATAAGTCAAAAAAGGGAAAATCTAGCTTTGGAAGACATTGGTATTGAGTACATCAAAGAGTTGTGGAAGAGTTCTTTGATTGAAGAAGTTGAGGAGAACGGAACAGTGTTAGTATTTAAAGTACATGATTCGGTCCATTCTCTTGCAATGAGGGTAGCAAAAAATGATTGCTTTATTGTTGGCTTCGATGTTGTAGAGATTCCAGAAGGAGCTCGGCACGTTTTGTTCTCTAGCACTCCAGTAGAGGGAATCATAAATCCCGATGAAGTCCCCCCTTTTTTGAGAAAGACAACTTCAGAAAGGTTGTGTGCCATTTATTTTCAATACGCTACTGCTGATGGAGTTATTACTAGAGAGTTTGCTAGCACATGCATTTCCAAGTGTAAACACATTCGGTATCTAAATTTGAGTTATGGTAGTTTTAAGGAGCTACCAAGGTCCATATGTAATTTGAAGCAATTGAGATCATTAATTCTTAGTTGCAACAAGCTATTGAAGAAACTTCCAAGTACCATTTGTGAATTGCAAAGTTTGCTAGAGTTGTCCCTCGTTGATTGCTTAGAGCTAGGTGATTTACCCAAAAATATGAAAAGACTTGTCAACCTTAGACATCTACACTTAACAACAAAAGTGAAGAGTTTGCAAAAAGTGGAATACAATACTTGAAAAATCTGCAATTTTTGGGACTCAAGAGTTGCAAAAATCTACAAGTTTTGTCTGAAGGTTCCTGTCGACTGACTTGCCTTCGGGAGTTGGAAATTGTTTATTGTGAGGGACCAATATATGTGCCTTTTAGGGAATTAATCGCCTTGAAGTCCTTGCAAATTGTTAGTTCCAAGCTTGCATTGACCTCAGAGAATAAATCCAACTTTCCGTTGAATCTTCATAGTTTGGTGATTGTTAACTACGAACAAGCGATGGAGTTGTTCCGATGTCTCGAAGGATCGGCTTACAATTTGGAGTCCCTTGTCATAAATGATTGCCTAAGCTTGACAGCTATTCCAAAATGGTTGCGACATCATACACGTCTCCAATCAATTTACTTGATCCAATGTCCCAACTTATCCTCCATGCCGCAAGAAATCCAGTCCCTCGATGCCCTCAAACAATTATGCATTGAACATTGTGGTGAACTGAGCAAAAGATGTGAGCCTCAAACTGGCAAGGATTGGAACAAAATTGCCCACATTCCTCGAATCCAACTTGATACGATAAATGTACATTGGATGGATGATTAGGTACGCATCAATCTACTTCTCCCTTCATTTCTTCTTTGTGCTTAAATGTGATATAGTCATATGGATTCCCTCCTTATCTTTTTTTCCCGACTTCCTTGCTTGACGAAAATTGAAATAAGAAAATAATGCATTATGCACATTCACAATATTGACGACTTTAACTATATGATTTTGGACAACTTTGGACAAATCCCAATTTCTTGTGGCGCGTTGAATGTAAAATTCGATTCCCTATGATGAAATCTCATGTCCTTTTACTTGGAAATGGCCACATGACGTATTGTTTAAATATATACTTATTCTATTGATGATTATTATTGCACAATATAGTTGCTGTAGCTTAAAGATGATAGTTTGAATATAGTTTATCAAATGAATTTGTTGAGAGTGTCCTAAAAGGACCGGTCAAGTTTACAAATCATTTCATAAAGAAATTGAGAAATACTTGGAAATTTGTTGTAGAAAATGAACTTGCTAGAAATTTACAGCTCCTTTAACTTTAGAAAACATTTTCAGTTTCCATTTTTTCTTCTTATTAAAAGGAGGAAACAGAAAAAAGTTCAATAGTTTAAGCAATAATAAATTTTTCTTTCTTGCAATTTGAGTACGTAAAACCAGTGGTCTTCAGAACCCCATGTTTCATTTGGAACGAAAGCACGGAGAATACTGAAAAATTATTTCGAATATATACGTTTACCTTGGAAATAGTTTTCCTCATTTTAATTTGATAATTATTTTTAGATAATATATTTGAAGGCTTGGGATAATCTTTGTTGGCAAGACACTTGGCTTAATACCAGTGCTACCAGTTGTAGGGGTCTCGAATGGAGCCAATGAAAAATGCCCACGATCAACATTTAAAAAGACGAATCATCTAATAAAAAAATATTTATTCTAAGTTGATATGAATGAAAAGATGACACATAGAGATATCTATTCACTTTTATTTTAACTTTCCCACTTGAGAAAAACTAATTTCTCGTTCTTATTATAAAAATATCGAAATGTCTTCAACTAATTTGTTAAATAAAAATAATTGCATATATCTATGTTCATAATTCTTTAAGGTGATGTGACTCAACTTCTTATAACTATTTCTAATTATGTTTTGCAATATAATCTTTTTTTATTCCGTTAAGAAAATTTACTTTTCACAATCAAATATAGTTCATACCTCACCCAATACAACACATGAAAGTAAAATAGTACTAACAACATTCGTTTGAAATTACCATCATAGTCGCACAAACGATGCATGTGAATGAAGCCATAGTAAAAATTCTTTCCAAACTGCATAGCACAATGCACTTCTAAAATAGTAATTTTTTTGCATGAAATTTTTTAAGCGAAAGAGAGATTAACACATAATACTGCCATATGCAAAGGAGAGATGCCTAAGATGAAGGGTAATTGAAAGCAACTAATCGATTTCATTTTATTTCTAAGTAGTTTAAATAACAAAAAGCATAAAGTTAAAATCCCTAAAATGCGGGTCCTTTTTTGGAGCTTTTTTATGTATCAATTTACCTTCTCCTGTTATTTTTCTAAGATATAACATCTAAAGAGAAAGAGCTTTCTTAATTGGCTAAGCATATTTCTACGAAATAGGATGTCGTTTTCTCACAAGATTGAATAAAGATAAAGATTGTTATCACTTGATTTGGCAATAATAAAATGATGACTAGTAATTTGTGTTGCACTCAATAAAGCGTTCATCCATGGAGATATCAATATTTGTAATTTTTCATGAAAAACTGCCGAATGAAGGATAGGCTCGCCAGCTAGTGGACTGGGATGGTAATAAATAGGTCCTCAGCTCAAAAATTTTAAGGCTTGTTTGTTTCTGATTAAGTAAAAGTAAAAGGTGCTTTATTGCTATCTTGTTAAAATATGAAATATTTATCAATTTTCATATTGCATGTTGTGGAAGTTTCAAATGTTTTGGATGGACAAAGAGTCAAAGTGTGCATAAACTCTCCATTTTGATGTAAAATATCAGTAATGAATCAAGATTCTTTTTGAACAAAGTGCTAATACTAATTTACATATTGTGTGTACACAGCATAAAAAAGTATGATTTCCACGTCCTATTCGGATACATGTCCTTTTGGAGTCATGATACTATTATTTGTTAGAATGAGAAATGATAATAAAAGCAAATATTCCAACATTTTTTTATACAAAACAAAAACTTCTACGGAAGTTTCCAGTGAAATAAATTTTACATCCATAATAAAAATTAATTTTGCTAAAAATAAAAATAATTTGGTAAGTATAATATCAAAGAATAACAAATTTGCATGACACCACAATAAATGCCATAATACCATGTAATAGATACGTTGAGCTCATTTCATTTTTTTTTTCATTTTGACCACAGATGAACTTGCGTGATCTATTTGCCATGCCATGTGGATCTCCGCAAAGTTTGGACTTGCACTCGGCTAATTCTTCATTTATCTATTTTATTTTCAGAGATAAAAACAATGGTTGTTGATATTGTACTTTTTTTTTCTTTTTCTTTCTTACTCAAATGAGCATTATCCTTAATTATTTGCTTGTGTTTGTACTGCAATCTTCTCTACGGAGAAAATGTATTATTTGTATTACATGAGACCAACAGTAGCATCATCACCATTTGAATTTTTTAGAATGATATTTATATTTCATTCAGAAAAAGTTAATAAAATCACGCAGCACCATCGAATCTTATTTTTGTAAAATCACACTGGTTTTTTGTATATTTGTCCAAAGCTCAATATATTCTTACATTTTATCAAAAAAAAAACATTATCTTTTTGTACGTATCCCAATAGACTATTTATAGTGTTTCCTAGAGATAATGCATTTAGAAACCACGTCTTTTCATTTTTTATTTGTTTTTAACTCAGTTCTACATTGGAATAAGATAATATTTTTCATTTCTTTTTGTTCTTAAGACTAGATCTTATGATAATGAATACCCAAAGGCTAATTGCATCGACAAAAGTTTTTGTTATGCGCTCAAAGCAGTTCAGTCTCCCATGTACTTTTATTTAAACTCACGATTGTGTATGCTATAGTACCCTATAAATCCAGCCCCCTGGTCAATTTCATGACTGCAATGGAGCGCACAAGACAGCCCAATTTGGACAAATCAGTATCATTCGAGGCTGAAACGTGTTTCCGGCCACGAGAGCGAGAAAACAAAAAGATAATCGTTAACGCACATGTCCTATAAGAACCAATGGTCGACTCGCTCTATATTAAAATCTAGTGTTCCGTTCATTGCTTGTAAACAGAATGATCTTGGAATGCTTTTTAATATAACCATTATGATGACCTGCCAAAGACGAGATGACATGGGCATTAATTGATTGCTTTTTAAAATAACCCCTACTGTTTTCCCAACTGCAAAAAAGGAAAATAGCTGCATCAGTTATATCTTGACATCGCAGAGTGTGCAGAGCAGCTTAAATCGCATGCCCACCCATAATTGCGATGGGATGTTTTAGGCAAAACCGCGCTTCCTAAGTTCGTGTACAACAACGAGAAGGTCCAAGAACAATCTAATTTCAGAATATCGTTATGCATTTCAGGCGATTTTGATCTAAAAAAAGAACCTCTCGAAAAAGTCTTGAGATATGCTATCAATCATGGCATGGGTAGAGTTCCTCCCATTATTAGATACCTTGAACATTGAGCATTTCACTGTAGATCCAATTCGAAATAATTACAACACTAATAGTCAGCTTATTAAAGGCCTATTAACAACAACTACGGAAGTAAACATACAAGCTTACTCACTTCAGATGGTTCAAAAGTTTAATACAAAAAAAATGAGTTAGCTACCCCCATTTTCCAACTGTTAATTCTATGGTGTTGCTAATCACCGTTTGTGCGCGCCCTATACAAATCACTCAAAATTCCTCTATTTTAAGTCAATCAGTATGACAGAGTTCGTACTTTATTTAAGTCATACCTGCGGTATTTGTCATATTTCTTCACTAATTACTTAATTAGGGGATGTGGCATCAAATAAGTCAAATCTTTTACAAACAAAACTGAAAACAACGATAGTTTCAATTGATCATAGGCCCATAAAGAAGAGTTCCTACGAACTCTCTCTCTCAAGTACTTTCTAGTTCATTTTCAGAATGGTTTCAAAGCAAATACTCTCTCTCTCTCTCTCTCTCTCTCTCTCTCTCTCTCTCTCTCTTCTCTCTCTTCATTTTCAGTTTCAGAGCATACCAAATTTGCCATGCTAATTTATAATTTTGTATCTGCACACGCTAACCAAGAGTGAAAAAGCAGCGCAAAAAGCAGGGCATGCATACTAGAATCAACTACTCGCTACACAAGGATCTTCTAGTACGTGCAAAAGAGCAAATGGACATTCCTAAGCAAATTTCTGTTAGCCCCAAAAGAGAATAAAACGCATCTAAAGGGGAACTGTCATTTCTCTGTGGACAAAAAAATGAGGGCATGAAATAAAAAGATCACAGCAAGGATCCCCAACTGGGGGAAGATTGCAGAAAGAATATGTACCATTCTTATAACAAGTGAGTGTTGTCGAGTCATTTGCTTCTTTATAACTTTCCCTGGTGTCTCTGGCGTGATCTACAAATGCTTCAGCATACACACAATCAGTCCTAGACTCCCAAAATCGCCGGACCATGAATCCTAATTACGAACATGTTGATTCAGACTAGTGTATGGCATTGGACCTTATAAGATGAGAAATTCCAAATAATATTCTTTTGAGTACACACTCAAACAAACCGATGGGGAAGGGCTTGTTATCTTTAGATCACCAAGGAGCTCCACCAAGGCCATTTAATCATCCTAGTCCTATAAAAGAAACCACTGGAAAAGACAAGCTTGCCCACCTGGAACATCAACGTCTGGGTCTAGGATTGCAGCGAGATTCAGCTAACAAAGCTATATGATCCGAAGACCACTCTGGAGAAGGAAGGGCTGCGTCTTCCCTCAAGCTCTCCTCATCCAAGAGCTTTAGTAAGGACTCCGCCGTTACCGCAGCAATGAAAAGCAATATTCATCAAAGGGTGAGCTCATTTCAAGGTAGACATTACAGAGACCTAGATGTGCAAATATCTTCATTAGAAATCTTTAAATTAGCCCCCCATGGAAGGCAAAGAATCAACAAAAAACAATCTCACCCCTCTGAAAAATGTAATCCAGGGTGCTAACGAAATCCCTAGTGCAACTTGCAAACAAAACGGGTTCATTTGTGGTGGGATGTCCTTTCTTTATTCTGCTGTTGTGAAGCAAGACCAACACCCAATTCTTGCGAAAGACTAGTACGCACTGCCCTGCAACATCAACTGTTTCTCAAGTAGCTGCAATGTCAAACAGTTATTATGCATGTAAAAAAAAAAGGTACCTAGTGGCAATTGATGAGGCAGCTTGCTAAGGGGACACAGGATATCTAGAGGGTCAACCACCAAATCTGGATACAAGGGATCAACCTTTCCCTCGGCAAGGAGAACATTAGGAGCACTGCGGGCAGCATTAGCGAGCTAAAACTGGATCCAAAGCCCAAGTGTTGATTCCAATGACCTCCAAAGGAAGAAACGCGACTTTTGGATTTGAAATGCCCTCAGATTTTCGCTCAATTTTTTCCTTCCATCCTCCCTAGTGTAATCAAGACAAAGAGGACCAATTTAGGGCTCGGACAAAGGAGACCAATTTGGGGCTTTTCGGTTCAATTTGGGGCTAACCAAGACGATGCCGTTTTTCCTTGGAGCTCTTTCGTTCAATCAGAAACCATAAACAAAAACGACGCCTTTTTGTGTCACTGAGGAAGGGAGAAGAAAACGACGTCCTTTTGAACATGTGGATGACCAAGTAGAAGGGAAAAAATATTTAAATAAAGCCAGGACATCATTTTCTGTTCACCAATTTGGATGGAAGCTTACAGAGGGATTCAATTGCATCAATTTCACATGTTTTTTAACTTGATTGCATTTCTTTTTTCAGAAAATTTTAGAATTCAATCAATTTTTCACTGCATGTTTTAGGAGTTTTATGCAATTATTCCTCCATTTTAGCAAGAAGTTAGATACTCTTTTGTTTCATCTAATCCAGTCCTATTTGTGCTTAAAATTAGCATGCCATCCACATAAAGACATACTAATACCATGTATTATTTGGTAACTTTGGAGTAAATACACTCATCAGCATTATGAAGGTCATGTCCGTTCATTAATATCACGGAATCAAACTTATCATGCCATTTTCCAGAAATTTGCTTGAGACTATACAATAACTTAATTCTCATTTCTCAAAAGTAAAAAATCTTCCGTTTGCTCCCTCTATACCACTTCAGTTAAAGTTACCATTCAGAAAATGAATCTTAACATCCTTTCGCTGTACATACAAATTAGATATGCTACTGGAGCATATGTGTTAACATAACCAATAGTTTCTTTATGTTTAAAGCCATTGGCAACTAATCTTGCCTTAAATGCTTGTATAGGACCATCTGTGCAATGTTTTTTTCCCCACTATAAGCCCACTTGCAACCCAATATCATTTCTATACCTGTATTCCTTACAACGGTGGCCTTTCTTTCTGTTGGCTGGGTCCGCCACTTGTAGGCCGCGCTAACGTTAACACGGAACAAAGAAAAAAGAGAAAAAGTCAAAAAGTCAAAAAAGAAAGAAATGAGTGGGGCTGCTTCGTTTGTAGAGTGGAGCCGGAGAGTGAGGAGAGAGAAAAACAGAGAGAGGGCGTGTGACCGAGAGTAAGCCAAGAAAAAGAAGAAAGAGGGCAAGTCTTTGTGATGCTGATTCGAAGTCCAAATGTTGATGGAATTGGCTCAAATTTGAATATGTTACCTGTGGGATCGAAGGCTATGAGTTGATCGGTTTCGTTCATTAAGAACCTCCTCCGAATTCTCCAATCATAATTAGAATTTTCTTACTTCGTTTTTGTTAATCCATCTTTGTAGCGAAGAAGTATGGTTGTATCGTTGATGTTGAGCCTCTCTGCATTAGATTTCCACGTCAAATCCTTGTTGTTGGTGGCAGTTTATTTTATTATCATTTGGCATTATATATTGGAATTAAGTCGATTTTGATTAATTTAGTTTCGGGGGTGAAATTGATTTTAGATTGAATTTAGTTCTCGGTGAATTGTTGCCCAAATTCTCCACAGCACTTTCAACAATGAAAGCAAGGCCTATTTTACATGACGAATGTGGAATTTCGTGAAATTTTCTTTGGTATCAAACCAGCCTGGATTAAATAATAAATCTAGATCTTTATCCTATTCTTTGTTCTGGACAATGTCGAACATAAGGGATGGATATAGACACGTGCTATCTAGAGTATTTGGAAAGATTGTGTAAAGATTAAATCATCAAATGGAAAAACTTATAAGTTCACCCAAAAAGACGGAAGTCTTGAAATCTGACATTCGAGGCAACCACTGCTGCTTCCAATTACATGCTCGAGATTGAATTTCAACTGATGAGAACATTACCTTTGACAACTATTCGTTGACATACTTATATCATTCAAATTCCAGAAATCAATAATATCAGACATGAAACCCTCGAAAGGAAATACAACTCAGAGTAGATCATCATATCAACTGTGTCACGCCCTGATCCTCGGGCACGCGCCTATCCTCACCTTGATCAATTAAAAATTTGTGATATCCCAGGACGTATTGCCGACCCTTTCATTTTCATATGCACATGCGGAAGCAATTAAAAATCCCTAAACAATAAAATATTGGGATAGAACAGTTGGACTAAATTTCAAACCTTTAAAAACATTCACTTTTATATACATTGCAAACTAGTGCACACACATATATATAAGGTGAACTATTAAGTTCAATTCACAATAGGCCAGTTTAAAAACAAGGTCTACAAGCAAAAGTGGGGTTCTACAAGCTACGGGTCCCCGTCCTCCTCTTCATTATCCTCCACACTCCAACTGGAACCTTCAACAGACTGCACCGACTTTCGAGATCTTCAAAATCCAAGTCTACTGCATCTAGGGACGTGAAATGGTTATTCAATAACCAATGAGACAACGTCTCAGCAAGTTCTACCCCCTAAAACCCGATTAGTAAACTAATACACCTTAGGGCTGCCTATGCACAACACGAGTCAGAGGACTTACCTTGGCCTTAGTTCCTTTCTGCAAATTAGTATATATATCAAATATACACCATCACATCACATCACCTAATCAAATCGAATCATCATCGATCAATCAACCTAGTCAATTACATGTCATCCAAATTATTTCTTGATCGGCCCCTTCCATACCATCTATAAGTATGATCAACATCCAAGACTACTCACCCTAGGTGATATATAGATAGTATGTTATCTTATCTCTAGACGACATATAGAGTCATCGAGAACCGAATAGGATTGATCGTCAAACCATTTTGTTGGACCGTACTATCTCAAGATGATCTATAGAATTATTGGTGATAAATAGATAGTATGTTATCTTATCTCTAGGTATATCATAGCTGTCAAACCATACTCTACTTGTCTCAAGATGATCTATAGAATTATTGTCTCTCAAGATAATTTGTAGAGTCACCAAGCCGGTAGATCATACCATCCTGTCTCAAGATAACATATAAAGTCACCGAGCCGGTATACACACAATTTATCATATCATACTGTCTTCCATAGAGTTATCGAGTGGATAGATCATACCGTCCTGTCTCAAGATGCTCCGCAGAGTCATCGAGCCGGTATACATGCCATTCCAAGCAAACAATCAAATAACCATTTTTATCCTTTCCGATAAAATGTTGTGTGTGAGTACACGATCAACCTTACCCAAAATATAATAATTTCCTTTTTATAAATCCCACCATTTTCTGTAGTCCACTAAAACATTTTTGGTATCATTAACTGATGCCAAGTTAATTTCCAATTAATTTTCCAAAATTATTTAAATTAGGGAATAAATCCTAAATTCACAAATAAATCATTTCCGCACAAAATAAAGCTCAATTAAATAAACGGACTGTACCACGACAATCGGCATAAAATTCTGGTCACCGGCCATCCCGGTTGAATTTTCGGAAAAATAAATAATTAAATAATTAATTTCGAAAATTAAATAAATAAATATTAAAAATCCAATTTATGTTCGTAATGCCTGATTGGAAGCCAAGACGAGCCCAGAAAATTACCGAGACTCGTTCAATAGATAATAGAAGCTCTCTACTTGCTAACGACTAAGTCTAACCACCTAACATGCATCATTAAGTCACTAATTTAATTGTTCTAAACTAATCTAACCACCTAAGTGCACTTTATTAAATCTAATCAACCCCTAAGCATCATTAGCAAACTAAAAAAGTATTAGTGAGCAAAACTCACTTGGCAAAGCGAAGACCGGAACACCGCAATGGCGACGCGACGGCGGCCGAACTTGGGCCAACTTGCTTCACGGGCCCAAGATGGGCTGAATCTGCTTGAAGAAAGGCTGTTCTCTCTTGGGCTGAAGACAGGCCCAGCTGATGGGCCACGAAAATGGGTATGGGCTGCACTGGAATATCCGAAGATGGGCTGGATGGGCTGATTGAAGAAAACTAAACTGAGCTGGAATTCTGCTGGGCCAAAGATGGGCTACAGGTTGAAACCGAACTGGGCTGCTTCTAAAGTCTAGGCCAAGAATTTGCTGAGCTGGACCGAAAAGCAGGAGTGGACGGACTGGACTGCTTCAGACGATGCTGCTTCCTCGCTGGCTTTGGACCGAAGTTGAAGAAGCGTGGACAAAGCAGACGGTCGAAGACCGAAGGAGATGGCAGAAGCGGCCGCTCGGTGGATGGGCTGGAGCAAGCAGTGCGCTGGGCCACCCGAAGCAGCAATTGAGAAGTTGGCTTCACAAAACTTGCTGGGGTCTTCAATGGTTGACTGAAGGGCGCACGAAGGAGACGCGGCAGCAGTTTCTTCACGTGGGCAGCAAGGTCAACGAAATCAACGCTGGTGGAGGAGGCGCTGGCTTGTTGACCGGTGAAGGCAAGCCGAAGTGGAGCTGCAACGTCGACATGGAGATGGACGAAGCCAGCAACTCGCTGGCGTTGAAGATGGGTGAACAGCTTGGCCAAAAAGACCAAAGATGGTGGGCTGCAGTCTCGTTGATTGAAGGACGTGCGGCTGAAGAAGCATGAAGAAGCACGGCAGCAGCTTCAGTGGGTTTCGCTGGCGTACGTTGGCCGCATGGAGCTTCAAAGGTCAACACCAGCTTCACTGGTTGACTAGGTTGGAGGAATCGGTGGGGAAGCTGACGACACGAAGAGAAACAGGGCAGTCGGTGGGCTTTGAAGGAGGAGGCGTGGCCTTTGGCCTTCAGTGCGAGGAAGCAGCTCCACCGATGTTGGTCGTGGGACGCATGAAGAGAGGATGACGCATGGAGAGGAAGCGGACGAGGGCAGCTGCTTCGAAGACTTCACGCTTCGCTGGCAGCTGGGGAAGAACGTGAACTGGGCTGGGCTTCGCTAGTGTCGAGCTGCTTCGGTGGAAAGGCGCACGAATAAAGTCAACAAAACCTCCTGGAAAATCGCAAGGTTGACTGAAGCTTCGATGGACCTCGACACCGCGGCAGCTTGGAGTGAAGACCGAAGGAAAAATAAAATGAAAGGAAGAAGTAACATGGTCCTTCGGCTGAGGTAGGGATCGAGCTAGGAGGAGAAGATCGGCCAAAGCTTGTCCAAGAAGTTGGATGAGAGATAAGGACAAAAGTCCAGAAGCTCATCCAATATCATTAATGCTTGGTCTCCCTTAGTCTACATACTTATCCTCCTTGTCCCCTTAATACTTTCTAGCCAATAATTTTCCACAATAATATTCAAATTGAAGTCCAAATTTCCAGCCCCATTATTAATTTCGAATTTCACAATTTGAGATTAAATTCCATCCTTGATGTTTGCAAATTGACGTCCAATTTCGATATGGAAAAAGCCCACATAATTTCTACAGGTCCCCTTCACCATATAGCTCAGTTTGCAAGTCAAAAATCTCTTCAATTCAGCCGATCCGCATTTCCGTTAATTTTCCGCGACATCCGAAATGTTTTTTTTCCGTAAAAATCCTGAAATCTCCAAAAAATCTTCTGAGACTGAGTCGACGTTCTTGGAATTTATTGTGACATGACAGAATATTCAATTTCTGAAATCGGACTCGAATTCACGATTAATTTCTATTCGATGCGTTTTTAGCGTGACCTAGGCTACCAGATAACTTTCAGGCATTTTCAATGCAAATGACCTGTGGTCGATTTTCTTCAAGCCACTATGAACCCACTCGACTCATAGGTGACTCTCGATTGTCGTGAAAATCTCGATGATCCAAATACGGACACATGGTACCAAAATAATAAGAAAATCAGTCTAGTGCCGGTCGACGAGAATTTTCCAATTTAGTGGTATCACCCACGATTGGCCACACATTTCTGTCGAACCAGCCTATCTCTGATTTCAAATCAATTTTATACGGTGCCACAATGGCCTCTTAAGATAGACACAGTCGAGAAGCCGATTCCTAATCGAATTTTCAAGTCTATTTACCTTAAAACCCTTATTGGTTTCCCCAGATAGCCTAGTTATCTCGAGAGTGATCAACTCTGAGAATAGCCCTATAGGCGCATCAATGAAATGCCCGATTTATTCAGTAGAAAACAGAGTTGAAAATTTGAGATGTCACAAACTACATGATGCAGACATATCATCCATTTATTTTTACTCGACCTAGAGCAAGAGAGATGCATAAAAGATTACACATAGAGAAATGTATTCATTTTTAACTTAAATTTCCAACTTGAGAAAAATTAGTTTCTCGATCTTTTTATAGAAATATTGAATTTTTTCGATTAATTTGTTAAATCAAAATAGTTGCACATATTTATTTTCCCGATCCTTTAAGGTGATGTGATTCAACTTCTTATAACTATTTCTAATTATGTTATGCAATATAACTTTTTTTATTTCATTTAGAAAATTTACTTTCTACAATCAAATATAATTTATAACTCACAACACAACACGTGAAAGTAAAATCGTACTAGCAACATTCTTTTAAAATTACTATCATAGTCGCACAAACGATGCTTATGAATGAAACGATGGCCATAAGAATTCTTTCCAATCTGCAAAGCACAATGCACTTTTGGAGTAGTAAATTTTAAGCATGAATTTTTTTAAATGAAAAAGAAATTTGACATATAAAACTGTTTTATGCAGGGGAGAGTGTCTAAGGTCAAGGGTAATTGAGGAGCAACTAAAGTGCTTTCATTTATTTCTATAGTATTTTAAATAATGTATAGCATAAAGTTAAAATCCCTAAAATGCAGGGCCCGTTTAGGAATAAATGTATGAATTTACCTTCACATGTTATTTTTTTAAGATATAACATCTAACTGGAAAAGAGGAAATTTAATTGGGTAAGAATATTCCAGCAAAATAAGATGCCGTTTTCTCCCAAGATTGAATAAAGATAAAGATTGATTAGCACTTCATTTGGCAATAATAAAGGATTACCAGTCGCTCTCAATAAAGTGTCCATCCATGGAGACATCAGTATCTGTAATTTGTCATGAAAAATGGCTTCAGCGAGGCAGAGGTTCGCTAGCTAGTGACCTAGGATAGTAATAAATAGGTCCTCAACTCAAAAGTTTTAGGACTTGTATGTCCCTGATTAAGCAATTTTTTTTTCTTTCTCATTATAATATGACATTTTTCATATTTGATAGAATTTTAAACATTTACATGTTGGGAAGTCTTAGATGTTTCGGAAAAACAAAAAGTCAATGTCTGTTCGTGATGAGATTTAGATTATAGGCAATGTATAAACTGTCCATTTTGATGTAACATATCAGTAATGAATCAAGATTCTTTTTATACAAAGTGCTAAACTGCTAATAATATCAGCACCTTGTTCAAAGATAATGTGAACCATCAAACATGTGAGTATTTACCTACAGTGTGTGCACAGCATATAAAAAGTATGGTTTCCAGGTGCTATTCAGATACATGTCCTTTTGGAGTCATAATAGATACTTTGAGCTCATTTCATTTTTTCCATTGTGACAGCAGATGAACTCACGTGGTCTATTTGCCATGCCCATGTGGATCTCCGCAAAGATTTGGACTTGGACCCCGCTAATTCTTCATCAATCTCTTTTATATTCTGAGAACAATCGTCGTTGATATTGTATTTGGTTCTTTTCCTTTCTTTTCTTGAATGAGTGTTGTTCTTCATTATTTGCTTGTGTTTGTACTGCGATCTTCTCTACAAAGGATAAGCCTTAATTGTATTACATAAGACCAATTGTGGCATCATCACCATTTGAATTCTCACAGAAAGATATTTATATTTCATTCACAGATAGTGAATGAAATCACGTTGCACCATCCAATCTTATTTTTCGAAAATTAGTGTTAGCAACTTGATCTTTTTTTTACGTATTCCAATAGACTATTTATAGAATTTCCTAGAGATAACGCATTGAGAAACCGTGTCTTTTCATTTTTGATTTGTTTGTAATTCACTTCCAAATTGGAAGATAATTTTTTTCGTTTCTTTTTGTTCTTAAGACTAGATCTTATGATCATGAATGCTGAGGCTAATTGCATTGACAAAAGTTTTTGTTACGCGCTCAAAGCCTTTATTAGTTTCAGTTTACCATGTACTTTTATTTAAACTCATGATTGTGCATGCTATGGTACCCTATAAATCCAGCTCCCCTTGGTCAATTTCATGACTGCAATGGAGCGTACAAAACTGCACAAATTGGACAAATCAATATCATTCGAGGCTGAAGCGGTTTCCAGCCTTGAAAGTGAGGAAACAAAAAGATAATCGTTAACTCACATGTCCTGGAAGAACCAAGGTTGACTCGCTCTATATTAAACCCTTAGTTGGAATGCTTTCTAGTATAGCCATTATGATGACCTGCCAAGGCCGAGATGACGCTGGCATCCATCGTTTACGATTCATAAAGCTCCGTCGATTAACCCTACTGTTTTTCCAACGACAAGAAAAGAAAATAGCTGGATCATTTGTTTTTCGACATTGCAGAGAGTGTGCAGAGCCAGCTTAAATCGCATGTCCATCCTAAGTCATACTTGTGCTATTCCCCGTATTTCTTCACTAATTACTTGATGAGGGAAAGCGGCATCAAATAAGTGAAACCTTTTACAAACTGAAAACAAGGTTAATTTCAACTGATCATAGATAGGCCCATAAAGAAGAGTAGCCACAAACACACACACACACACACACACTCTCTCTCTCTCTCTCTCTCTCTCTCTCTCTCTCTCTCTCACAGGATGTCAGGCCAAATATTTGTATCAGCAGTCAGCTTCTAAATATCATTCGATGATTTGCGTGGTGGTTATGATTTTTCGCGAGTTTGGGACACCTGGAGTGCCATAACTTGGCACGGGAGGACACTTGAGTGTCATAACTTCGGAAAGGTACATTTAAGTGCTAATTTCGAAGTAAAGTAGAACACTTAAATGCCACTCCGGCAAAAATCCAGCCAAATGGGTGACGTGGCAATTTTCCGGCGAGTTGGACACAAAACGATGTCGTTTTGCACGCTGACGTGGAGAGAAAATGCAAAAATAACGTCGTTTTGTGTCTTATGTATAAATAATTAATATAAAAATTAATTAAATTAAATTAAAACTTAATTTTATTTAAAATATTCTAAAAATTAAAAAACTTAAAATTAAAAAATTTAAAATTTAAAAAATTTAAAATTTAAAAAATTTAAAATTTTAAAATTTTAAAAACTTTTAAAAAATTAATATTTTTAAAAATAAAATTAAAAAAATTAAAATTAAAAAAAATTAAAATTTAAAAACTTAAAATTTAGAAAATTAAAATTAAAAAAATTAAAATTTAAAAAACTTAAAATTAAAAAAATTAAATTTTAAAAAATTAAATTTTAAAAAACTTGAATTTTAAAAAAAATTAAATTTTAAAAAAATTAAAATTAAAAAAATTAAAAATTAAAAAAAAATTAATATTAAAAAATTAAAATTTAAAAAACTTAAAATTAAAAAAAAAAAATTAAAATTTAAAAAAAAACTTACAATAAAAATACTTAAAATTTAAAAACCTTAAAATTAAAAAAAAATGTTAAAATTGCCACCTCAGCCGCCCCCTTGGCCCCCTTTTAAAAAAAAAATAATTTTTTTAAAATTTTAAGTTTTTTTTTTTTAATTTTAAGTTTTTTAAGTTTTAATTTTTTAAATTTTAAGTTTTTTAAGTTTTTAATTTATTTATTTTTATTTTAATTTTTTAATTTTTTAATTTTTAAAATTTTTTTTTTTAATTTTAAGTTTTTTAATTTTGTTCTTCTGCCGATTTTTCGCTCTTGGAACTGGGGAACGGAGTGCTCTGTTCCTATAGGTTTCCGTGTTTTGGAACTCGGGAACAGTTCCAGAGAGATGGGAGTCTTTTAAAGGTCGTAAAGGATCCGAAGACAGGAGGGGAAATTAATGTGTTGCAGCCGGTGCCAGGACACTTATCAAGCATTCATTGAGTCCTTAATGGGGATCTAGCGCGCATTTTTTTTTTTTTTGAAGAAAACCTTGACTTGGTACATCTCTCTCCTCTCTCAGCCGTCGCCAGACTCGCCATGCCCTCCACCGTTCCACCCATCATCGACGCCATGCCACAGACACCATTGTGGAGGCTTTTCACTCGGACAGCGGTTAACTGGCACCTGACTGCAACTAAATCTTTTCCCAAGGTTCTTGCTAAAGATTGCTTATCTGTGAATTTAGCATGAAGGGAGTCGGAGCAGAGGGACCAAGAGCAACTTAATATGCATGGCGGAAAACAACACGAGAACAAAAGGTTTGAGAACTACATTGTTAGACAACTCAAGTGGAGACCAAACAAATGCCGAGGTCATGTAATTTGATTGCAAGACTGATACTAATGTATAATTTTGACAACAATTCATCATAAACTTGGTGTAGCCTCCCCAATAACAAAGTCAAATATTACTTTTGATATAGTGAATCTCGGTTACGTAAATTGTCTTTATCACCTGCAAAAATGAATCTGCCTTAAAAAACGCAAGTTGAAATCCGACTAGTGACCCAAATAAACTAGCATTTGCTGTTGAGTTTGTTGTGTGCCCCTAATACACAACATAAGTCCGTTCCTGAACTGCCAAGCTAATACTTTGGAGTTACATAGCCAATTATTGTGTAAAACACATCTAAACATTACAAAACCTAATTTAAGATGATAGGTAAAACAGGATTTTTCCGTTAACCTGCTGGCCACTCCTAAAGAAGAACATACCTTTCATCCAGTTGTAACCAAGTTACGAAAGGAAGATGTTGTGTTCTTTTTTGTCTCCACCAAATCGCCCGTATCAATTTCCTCATCACTCAGCACGATGTGCTAGGGAAGATAGAATCTCCAATGCTCCAAGAAGCTGTCGCGAGTTATAGTGTTGAAAATTAGATCCGCAAGCTTAAATAGACGCTGACTGCCATTAAGGCAGTGTTGTTAGATGCTGAGGAGCAGTAGGCAAAGAACCATGGTCTGAAAATGTGTTTAGATCCTCGGGACAGAGACTACGGCTTGACCTTCGAGGAAGAACTCTGTGGGACCCCTCTTTTTAGGGCGCCTAGCTAGTGAAAGGTTATCCCTTTGCAATGCTGGAAGCTAGGCAAAGTCACGAAGTTGGCTGACTACACTCCAGTAGAGCTCAAGCCCGGAGGTGGCGGCTGAACTCGCCACAGCGATCATTCCCCTACATCCCTGAAATTAGGAGATTCAAGTCCATCGGGGTTCGGCCTCACTTTGATTGCCTAAGCAAGGACAGAGCTGGCGAGTGACAATTGGCTGAGGGGCCCTTGGGCCTCAAGAAATAGATTGTAGTTGGGTACAAATGGGCCGGTTACTTCGAGGGCTAATGAAGTCCTCACTATAAGAGAAAAGCCTTTGTTTGAAGTTCCAAAGCAGAGGGATAATGAATTGTTCGACACATCTACAAGGCAAGCAAGACTTCGTATATCTCCTATCCCTAAAGAGACCCTCTTTTGCATGATTCGGCGGATTTCATTACAGCAGATGTAGGTAGTACTATATCTTCGGGATCTTCGGGCATTGTTACATCTGACAATGCCCTTGATATGTGAATCAGTCCCTAAAGAACCCTCGAAAGGGTTGCCGTCCGATGGGTACACAAAAGTGATGAAGTTGCTTTGACTACAAATTAGATAGAGCTTTGGTTGGTTGTTGACCAACAGAAATCATGGGAGTTTTGGGCGGGAGATCCCCACCCTCCGAACCAGACGTGAGGGTCTCCCCTCATTCGGTTCTCTGCAAAGGGAATCTCCGCTCATTGGTTTTCCAAAGGAAATTCCAGTATAGAAAATCGGATGATTTTCCTTGTAATTCCTCTCGGCTACACCCAATGTGTTTTACGATGCCAAAGACGTGCTTGATGAAGTTGAGTGTGAAGCCTTACATAAGCAAGTAATCAGTCGGCAGGGGAGCATTAAAGAGGAGGTATATCACTTTCCCTCTGTAATTAACTAATACCTCATATAAAAATCAGTCATAAAGTCAAAGAGATATTCGAGTTGAGCACCTCGTTAAACTGCTCCCTCAGAAATGACGGAAATGATGGGTAAACCCCATGGGGGGGAGCTTACAGCCAATCCGGGTAAGGTCGCCCTGCATAGGGTCCCCCCAGACCTTAAACTAGGGGGGTATTGGCGTGCTTTCCACCCAAGAAAAAATAAAGAGAAGCCAAAACGGTGAAAGGCCGTCGGACCTGAGCAGGTCCTTAAAAGGCTCAAGGGTCCCTCCAGATAGGCAGGAGATCCACCCTGGGGTGAGAGACCCTGTCTAGCTGTAGCCCATATTCCCTGCTAAATCGGGAAGAAAAATATCGGTTCAGCTGTAGGGGGAGGTGGGTGCCATGTCCCCAAGGCTTTATTTCGGGAGAGTCCAAGTAGCCCGCCACCTCTCCTTAGGACGTGGACAGGCGTTGATAGACCTGGCTGGAGATGCTAGACCTCTTTTGGGTTATTCCTGAGCTTACCTAGGTCAACCTTTAAACCTAGCTTAGGTAAGTAATGAAGCAATAGCACACCCTGGTTTAAAGATGAGGAGGTATATCACTTTCCCTTTGTAATTTACTAATACACCATATAAAAATCAATCATAAAGTCAAGGAGACTAGGATGACGTATTTTGAAAAATTACGAAAAAATCCTAAACCTATTGAACTTTTTTCAATTCACTTCTAAACCTTTCAATTTTGTCAATTGAATCCATTTGGTCAATTTTAGCCGGAAATCGCTAACGTGGATATTAAACGTCTTTTGTGGCATGACTAATACTAACGTGGACAATTTTTATAATTTTTTTTAAATTGACTTTTTTATTTCTTTCTTTTTCGTTTTTTCCTTCTTAGCCGCATAGGAAGGCAATGATGGAAAAGAAGAAATAAAAAAGAAAGAAAAAATAAAAGAATAAAAATAATTAAAAATTCAAATTTCTGAAAAAAATTATAAAAAATTATTCAAGTCAATATCGGACGTCTTACGTGGCACTATAGAGTATTTTGCTAACTAAAATTAGCCGTGTTGACTTAATTGACAAAATGTAAAAATATCTATAACTTAATTAGCACAATTGAAAAGTTTACGACTAAAATGGCAAAAGTATAATAGGTTTGGGACTTTTTGGACTATTTTCTCAAACGTTATCTGAAATATTCATCGAAAGAATCAACACTCCTCCCATTAAGATCAAATTGCTCATGAACAAGTTGATCCTTAACGTAGAAGGAAGAGAGTGTGTCTTTATTGAAGTTTCTCTCATCCAAGAATTTGTCGACACCTAAATTTTAACAACCTAGAGCATGCATAATAACCATTAAGCCAAATGCAGTACCTGTGGGATAAGGATTTTCTTTGAAGCCCAACTGTCGATTCCAATGACCTCCAAAGGAACAAACAAGCCTTTTGGTTGGAAATGCACTCGAATTTGCGCTTGATTTTTTCCTTTGGTTCTCTTTGTGCAATCAGACGAAGATTCCCAATTTGGGACTAACCGAGACGGAGCCCTTTTCTTGGAGCTCTTTCGATCACTCAAAGACAATCGATTTCGACTCATTAGCATGCAATCATGTATCGTGACCCCTAGCTTCGAAGGAATGCAAGCAAAATTATACCAATGGAAATGATATGCCGAATGAGAATGAGCAATGCGTCCACATCTCCATGAATTGTGAAAGATATATCAAGATAGATTTATAAAATTGATATTCACATTGATGATATATACACTAACTGAATGTTGAAACATATGATTTGGCTCGGGAACTTGAATAATCTGATTAAATCTCACAAATTGCGTGCAAATTATTCTAGTTCTGGGCTATATGCAGAAGTCAGAGGCCTAGACTTGACTGGTTCATGAGCCATGTATAAGTGTTCCATAAGTTTTTACGTAATTGGATGTCAACGCTTGTGCTCCTAAAAAATTAAAATAAAAGAATGCTCATTTCTTATGTGTCACATTATTTATGGGGCCAACTTTGCAAATCGGTCTAATTAATACATTCGGTATCATTCATGCTCATTGAAGAAAACCACGTCCTTTTGAACATGTGGATGATTAAGTAGAAGAGAAAAATGAATAAATAAAGTCGAGGTGTCATTTATCATTCATCATTTTCGACGAAGCTAATGGAGGAACTTTTTTTTTTTTGGTCAGTCCTACTCTATTCCATTCCTATTCTACACTCACTCTCAGACTTTTGCCCTGCCTCTTGCAGGGCATGGGAGTCGAAACTCACTCTTGAAACTTACGCGTCCCCACCCCACCCCTCAATTTGGAAGGGTGGCAAGTTAATGGAGGAACTTGAGTGCATCAATTTGACAAGTTTTATAACTTGATCTTATTTTTTTCGAAAGTTTTAGAACTCAATCAAACTTGCATTGCAAGTTTTAGGACTTTTGATGCCCATATTCTTTCACTTTAGCCAGAATTTAGATACTCTTTTGTTTTATCTAATTCCATCCTGTTTGTGCTTAAAATTAGTATGCTATCCACATAAAGACATACTAATGCCATTTACTCTATGGTAACTTAAGAATAATCTCACACCTTCTAATCCCTCCTATGTTCTAATTAACACGAGTTCCACTATTTTATCTTCGTTAATAAGATAAATCAAAATATATTGAGAGAGAGAAAGAGGAATTAATATTGAGTTTTGGATGGACAACCCAACATTATCTTAAAACACAAAAGAAAATAAAGAATAGAAGGAAAATTGAAATATGACCATGATAGATATTATCTTAAAACACAAAAGAAAATAAAGAATAGAAGGAAAATTGAAATATGACCATGATAGATGTAAAAAGAGAGGGGATGTACGAAAGAGAACAGACGAAATTAGAATATCGGTATTTTACTTTGCATCTAAGTTATAGTGGATTCTATTAATTAAAAATTTTAAAACTACGAAAGAGTTCAATCCACGTTCCGGACAAAGTCTTGTCCCTATGTCACTTCGTTCCATTTTGCTTTATGCATATACACCATCGCTATAAGCTATCTTGCGATTCTTTGCTTGTTTTGATTGGCACGGAAGAAAAGTTATAGAAACTGAGGTAGCCTTTTGGTTCAAATGGTTAAGGCAGAATCAGCCTTTGATTGTTCTCTGTCTCTTCGGATGCCAACTAGACTTTGTCTTTCGGTTTGGTCAGTAATTCTTTTCGTAACCTCCTTATTATTCTGGGTCCCCTTCATTGAAATGCGGAGAAAACATGGGGTGAACTTATTCATATATTATGCATTTGTTTCGCTGAAAATCAACTATTTAGAAAATATTAATAGTTTATATCGCTTACAAAATTTAATTAAAAAAGGTATTTTTATCATCAATATGAAAATGCAGCATAGATTGTTATTGATTATGGAAGTATTTTTTATCGACTAATTAGTCAAAGTGACGTGGACAATTATTTTTAGGTAAATTATATGCTGAAGTAAAGAGTAGACACTTTGAAGAGACCTTGTTTAATCTTCGAAGTAATCTGAATTCTTGATTGTTCCCACTAAAATAAGATGAAAGAAAAGGTAGAAGGCATGTTTCTGTTAACCTGCAGGCCACTCGTAAGGGAAGAACCTTCCTTTCATCCAATTGCAAGCAAAGTTATCATCATAGCGACTCACATAAAAAGAAGACAACGCGTGTTCTTCTTCGTCTCAAACGAGATAGCCAGAATCAATTTCCTCATCGCTCAGCATGGCAGAATCACTCCTTTTCGGCGTCGCACAGGGCGTGCTGGGGAAGATAGCATCACCGGCGCTCCAAGAAGCTGTCGCTATTTACAACATTGAAGATCAGATCCGCGAGCTTAGAGAGACGTTGACTGCCATTAAGGCAGTGTTGTCAGATGCTGAGGTGCAGAAGGCAAAGAACGACCGTCTGCAGGTGTGGTTAGATCGGCTTCAACATGTATTTTACGATGCGGAGGATGTGCTCGATGAGCTCGAATGTGAAACATTACGGAAGCAGGTTATAAGTCGCTATGCGAGTATCAAAGGGAAGGTACACCACTTCTTCTCCCTCTCTAATCCACTCATTTTCCGTGCGAAAATCAGTCATAAAATCAAGAAGATTCGGGAAAGGTTGTCCAAGATTTGCACTGAAAAAGATCAATTCGGTCTCGATACGCGGAGTACTGACAATGGTGGGGGACATACGCCGTCACGAAAAATGACTTACTCATTTGTAAACGAGTTGGATGTCGTCGGGAGAGATGATGATAAAGAAACAATAATTGAGATGTTGATGCAGCCAGATGACAAAAACCTCTCGGTGCTTCCCATTGTTGGAATAGGAGGTATGGGCAAGACAGCCCTAGCTAAATTAGTTTATAATGATGACAAGGTGAAAGCGCAATTTGAGTTGCGACTATGGGTGTGTGTACGCGAGGACTTCGATTTAAAGAAAACTATCGAAGGAATCATCAAAGATGCACGTCGTCAAGATTTGAGTAACTTTGATATTCAACAATTGCAAAACTCTCTACAAGACATCATCAAAGACAAGAAATTTCTACTAGTCTTGGATGATGTTTGGTGTAATGACCGCAGTAGATGGAAAGATTTGAGAGATTTGCTAGTCGGAGGGGCCAGTGGAAGTACAATAATTGTGACTACTCGTAGTGTGGAAGTTGCTTCTATTATGCATACCCATCCAATGCATAATCTAGAAGGTCTTTCTCATGAAGACTCTATGATCTTATTCAAAAAATGGGCGTTTGATGAAAACAAAAAGAAGCCACCTGCTGATCTTCTAGATATTGGAAATGACATTGTCAAAAAATCTCAAGGAGTCCCACTCCTTGTGAAAGCTCTAGGGAGCCTTCTATATTCAAAGGATGATGTTAGGCATTGGAAACATACAAGGGATAGTGAAACATGGGAGTTAATGGAAGTGAAAAAGGACATCACGCTAGTACTCAAGCTTAGTTATGATCATTTACCGTCCCACTTAAAACGTTGTTTTGCCACATTTTCACTTTTTCCCAAAGGACAGAAATTCACAAGCCTTATAATAGCTAGGTTATGGATTGCTTTAGGATTCATTAACTCAACAAGGGAAGAACTAGCATTGGAAGACATTGCTGATGAGTATGTCAAAGAGTTGTGGAAGAGATCTTTGATCCAAGAACTTGAAGATGACGGATCACTATTAGAATTTGAAGTACATGATCTGATCCATTTTCTTGCAACAAGTGTGGCACAAAAGGATTGCTCTATTGTTGGCTTAGATACTGCAGAGATTTCAGAAGGAGTTCGGTGCGTTTCATTCTCTAGCACTTCATTAGGGGGAACCTCAAATTTTGATGGAGTCCCACCTTTTTTGAGAAAGCAAACTTCGGAAAGGTTGCATGCAATTAAATTTCACTTCGAAGTTGATGATGGAGTTATTACAAGAGAGTTTGCTAGAATGTGCATCTCCAAATGTAAACACTTGCGATATCTGGATTTGTCCTATGGTAGTTTTGAGGAGATACCAAGTTCCATTGGCAACTTGAAGCAATTGAGATCGTTACGTCTCTCTAAGAACAAGCGATTGAAAAAGCTTCCAGGTACCATTTGTGAGCTGCAGAGTTTGCTAGAGTTATCCCTCTATGGTTGCATAGAGCTAGGCGATTTACCCAAAAATATGGAAAGGCTTGTCAGCCTTAGACATCTAAGCATAACGACAAAGCATAAGAGCTTGCAAGAGAGTGGAATAGGATACCTAGAAAATCTGCGATATTTGGGACTTGCAAGATGCAAAAATCTCCAAGTTTTGTTTGAAAGCACTTGCCGACTGACTTGCCTTATGGGGATGGAAATTTCAAATTGTGGGAGGCCAATATCTCTACCTTTTAAGGAATTAACTGCTCTACAGTACTTGTATATTGAAAATAGCAAGCTTATGTTGACCTCGGAGAATGAGTCCAACTTTTCGATGAAGCTTCATACTTTGGTAATTATTAATTCCAAACAAGTGATGGAGTTGCTCCGATGTCTCGAAGGATCGGCCAGCACTTTGGAGTCCTTTTTAATCTATGATTGCCTGAGCTTGACAACTGTTCCTGAGTGGCTGCCCAATCATACACATCTCAAAATAATTTACTTGATAAGATGTCCCAAATTATCATCCATGCCGCAAGGAATCCAATCCCTCACTGCCCTAAAAGAATTACGCATCGAAGACTGTGGTGAACTAAGCAAAAGATGTAAGCCTCGAACCGGTGAGGATTGGCACAAAATCGCTCATGTTCCTCGAATCCGGCTTGATTTGAAATATGTACAATGGATGTATGATTAGGTATGCACCTATCTACCTCTCCCTTCATTTTTTTCTTTGTTGTTATATGTAGTGCAGTCACGTATATTGAGATTCCCTCCTTATTTATATTTTCCCTGACTTCCCACTTGATGAAAATCAGAATAAGAAAATAATGAATTATTAATATTCATTATATTGATGACTGTATCTATATGTTTTGACAACTTTTGACTCATCCCAATTTCCTTGTTTCATTGGGCACATTGAATGTAAAATTTGATTCCCTATGATGGAATCTCGTATTCTCCTTTTACTTGAAAATTGGAATATGACGTAATGTTCTGAATTTATACTTTTTCTTTGGACAGTTATTATTGCATAAAATAGTTGCTCTAGCTTAAGTCGATAGTTTGAATATAATTTATCAAATGAATCTACTGCGAGTGTCTTAAAAGGAACAATTAAATTCACCAATCATTTTAAAAAGAAATTGAGAAATACTAGGAAATTTATTATGGAAAATGCACTTGCTAAATATTTACAACTCCTTCGATTTTAGAAAACATTTTCAGTTTCCATTTTTCTTCTTATTAAAAGGAGGAAATAGAAAAAAAAAATTAATAGTTTAAGCAAAAATAAAGTTTTGTTTCTCGCAACTTTAGTACATAAAATAGGTGGTCTTCAAAAGTCCATGTTTCGCTTGGAATGAAAGCACAGAGAATATTTAAAGGTTATTTCGATTCGTACGTTTAACTTGAAAGCAGTTTCCCTCTTTTTAATTTGACAATTATTTATAAATAATATAATTTGAAGGCTTGGGATAATCTTTGTTGGCAAGACACTTGGCTTAGTTCCAGCTGTGGGAGTGTCCGATGGAGCCAATGAAAAACGCTCACAATCAACATAAAAATAGACGAATTGTCTAATAAAAACTTATTTATTTCAACTTGATATGCACGAAAAGATTACACATAGAGAAATGTATTCATTTTTAACTTAACTTTGCAACTTGAGAAAAATTAGTTTCTCGATCTTATTATAGAAATATTGAATTTTTTCGATTAATTTGTTAAATAAAAATAGTTGATTTTCCCGATCCTTTAAGGTGATGTGATTCTACTTCTTATAACTATTTCTAATTATTTTATGCAATATAACTTCTTTTATTTCATTAAGAAAATTTTACTTTCTACAATGAAATATAATTTATAATTCACAACAACATTCTTTTAAAATTACTATCATAGTGGCACAAACGATGCTTATGAATGAAACCATGGCCATAAGAATTCTTTCCAATCTGCAAAGCACAATGCACTTTTGGAGTAGTAAATTTTAAGCATGAATTTTTTTAAATGACAAAGAGATTGACATATAAAACTGTTTTATGCAGGGGAGAGTGCCTAAGGTCAAGGTAATTGAGAGCAACCAAAGTGCTTTCGTTTATTTCTATAGTATTTTAAATAATGTATAGCATAAAGTTAAAATCCCTAAAATGCAGGGCCCGTTTTGGAATAATTTAATGTATGAATTTACCTTCACATGTTATTTTTTTTTTAAGATATAACATCTAATTGGAAAAGAGGAAATTTAATTGGGTAAGAATATTCCAACAAAATAGGATGCCGTTTTCTCCCAAGATTGAATAAAGATAAAGATTGATTAGCACTTTATTTGGCAATAATAAAGGATTACTAGTCGCTCTAAATAAAGTGTCCATCCGTGGAGATACTAGTATCTGTAATTTGTCACGAAAGATGGATTGAGCTTGGCGGAGGTTCGCCAGCTAGTGACCTAGGATAGTAATAAATAGGTTCTCCACTCAAAAGTTTTAGGACTTGTATGTCCCTGATTAAGCTTTTTTTTTTTTTTTTTTTTTTTTTTGCTTTCTTTCTCATTATAATATGACATATTTTTCAAATTTGATAGAATTATAAAGAAAAATTGTGAATATGCTTACCAACATTTACATGTTGTGAAAGTCTTAGATGTTTCAGAAAAAAAAAAAAAAAGACAAAGTCTGTTCGTGATAAGATTTAGATTATAGGCAATGTATAAACTATCCATTTTGATGTAACATATCAGTAATGAATCAAGATTCTTTTTATACAAAGTGCTAATAATATCAGCACCTTGTTCAAAGATAATGTGAACCATCAAACATGTGAGTATTTACCTACAGTGTGTCCACAACATATAAAAAGTATGGTTTCCAGGTGTTATTCAGATACATGTCCTTTTGGAGTCATGATAGATACTTTGAGCTCATTTCATTTTTTCCATTTTGACAGCAGATGAACTCATGTGGTCTATTTGCCACGCCCATGTGGATCTCCGCAAAGATTTGGACTTGGACCCCGCTAATTCTTCATCAATCTCTTTTATTTTCAGAGAACAATCGTCATTGATATTGTATTTTGTCCTTTTCTTTTCTTTTCTTGAATGAATGTTGTTTTCATTATTTGCTTATGTTTTACTGCTATCTTCTCTACGGAGGATAACCTTAATTGTATTACATGAGACCAATTGTAGCATCATCACCATTTGAATTCTCACAGAAAGATATTTATATTTCATTCACAGATAGTGAATGAAATCATGACTGCAATGGAGCGCACAAGACTGCACAAACTGGACAAATCAGTATCATTCGAGGCTGAAGCGGTTTCCAGCCTTGAAAGTGAGGAAACAAAAAGATAATCGTTAACTCACATGTCCTGGAAGAACCAAGGTTGACTCACTATATTAAACCCTTAGTTGGAATGCTTTCTAGTATAGCCATTATGATGACCTGCCAAAGCCGAGATGACGCTGGCATCCATCGTTTACGATTCATGAAGCTCCGTCGATTAACCCTACTGTTTTTCCAACGACGAGAAAAGAAAATAGCTGGATCATTTGTTTTTGATATCGCAGAGAGTGTGTAGAGCCAGCTTAAATCGCATGCCCATCCTAGGTCATACTTGTGCTATTCCCCGTATTTCTTCACTAATTACTTGATGAGGGGATGCGGCATCAAATAAGTGAAACCTTTTACAAACTAAAAACAAGGCTAATTTCAATCGATCATAGATAGGCCCATAAAGAAGAGTAGCCACAAACTCTCTCTCTCTCTCTCTCTCTCTCTCTCTCACACACACAAACACACACACACAGAGGATGTCAGGCCAAATATTTGTATCAGCAGTCAGCTTCTAATATCATTTGATGATTTGCGTGGTGGTTACGATTTTTTGCTCTTGGAACTGGGGAACAGAGTGCTCTGTTCCTATAGGTTTCCGTGTTTTGGAACTCGGGAACAGAGTACTCTGTTTCTTTGGGTGTTAGTGTTTTTTCCAGAGAGATGGAGTCTGTTAAAGGTTGTAAGGATCCGAAGACAGGAGGGGAAATTAATGTGTTGCAAATGGTGCCAGGACACTTATCAAGCATTCATTGAGTCTTTAATGGGGATCTAGCACGCATTTTTTTTTTTTTGAAGAAAACCTTGACTTGGTACATCTCTCTCCTCTCTCAGCCGTCGCCAGACTCGCCATACCCTCCACCGTTCCACCCATCATCGACGCCATGCTACAGACACCATTGTGGAGGCTCTTCACTTGGACAGCGATTAACTGGCACCTGACTGCAACTAAATCTTTTCCCAAGGTTCTTGCTAAAGATTGCTTATCTGTGAATTTAGCATGAAGGGAGTCGGAGCAGAGGGACCAAGAGCAACTTAATATACATGGCGGAAAACAACACGAGAACAAAAGGTTTGAGAACTACGTTGTTAGACAACTCAAGTGAAGAGACCAAACAAATGCCAAGGTCATGTAATTTGATTGCAAGACTGATATTAATGTATAATTTTGACAACAATTCATCATAAACTTGGTGTAGCCTCCCCAATAACAAAGTCAAATCTTACTTTTGATATAGTGAATCTCAATTACGTAAATTGTCTTTATCACCTGCAAAAATAAATCTGCCTTAAAAAACACGAGTTGAAATCCGACTAGTGACCCAAATAAACTAGCATTTGCTGTTGAGTTTGTTGTGTGCCCCTAATACACAACATAAGTCCGTTCCTAAACTGCCAAGCTAATACTTTGGAGTTACATAGCCAATTATTGTGTAAAACACATCTAAACATTACAAAACCTAATTTAAGATGATAGGTAAACCAGGATTTTTCCGTTAACCTGCTGGCCACTCCTAAAGAAGAACATACCTTTCATCCAGTTGTAACCAAGTTACGAAAGGAAGATGTTGTGTTCTTTTTTGTCTCCACCAAATCACCCGTATCAATTTCCTCATCACTCAGCACGGTGTGCTAGGGAAGATAGAATCTCCGATGCTTCAAGAAGCTGCCGCGAGTTGTAGTGTTGAAAATTAGATCTGCAAGCTTAGATAGATGCTGACTGCCATTAAGGCAGTGTTGTTAGATGCTGAGGAGCAATAGGCAAAGAACCACGGTCTGCAAATGTGTTTAGATCCCTAAGACAAAGACTACAACTTGACCTTCGAGGAAGAACTCCATGGGACCCCTCCTTTTAGGGTGCCTAGATAGTGAAAGGTTATCCCTTTGCAATGTTGGAAGCTAGGCAAAGTCACGAAGCTGGCTGACTACACTCCAGCAGAGCTCAAGCCCGAAGGTGGCGGCTGAACAGTGATCATTCCCCTACATCCCTGAAATTAGGAGATTCAAGTCCATCGGGGTTCGGCCTCACTTTGATTGCCTAAGCAAGGACAGAACTAGCGAGTGACGATTGGCCGAGGGGCCCTTGGGCCTCACGGGAATAGATTGTAGCTGGGTACAAATGGGCGGGTTACTTCGAGGGCTAATGAAGTCCTCACTATAAGAGAAAAGCCTTTGTTTGAAGTTCCAAAGTAGAGGGATAATCAATTGTTCTACACATCTACAAGGCAAACAAGACTTCATATATCTCCTATCTAGGGGTGTGCAAAAGAACCGGGACCCGCCCGAAACCGGTGATTCTTAAGGGAATCGATCCGGTTCTCGGTTCCAATTTATGAGAATCGGTGGGTACCAGTCCGGTTCCCGGTTCCAAGGGCGGATCTGCCCACTCGCTCACCCGAACCGGACCGGTTATATTATAACAATATATTAATTTTTAATATTAAAAAAATTCGAAATTAGCAAATCTAAAATTTAGACCTCCAATCACCATCTCGTCTCAATTCACTACTTTCGTACTCCATCTCGTCTCTCTCAGTTCAAAATCTCCCCGAGCTCCCTCTTCCTCTCCGATTCACCTCCAGATCTACTCATCTCCCTTCGAGTCCTAGTCCGAACTCGGCAAAACTGAGTTGATTCTTTTTTCCTCCCTCGAACTTGAACTCTCTCTCCATGTCGTCGCCACCTCCGCATTCACTGTCACTATCGTCCTCTTCGTTGTTGGGCTTGTCCCGCTTCTACCTCCCCTCTTCCTACTCCACCTCCTCAAGCTTCTTCCCATCATCCTCATCTTTAGGGACAGGCGAACTCTAGGTCTAAGAACGGCTCATCGTCCCCGTTGTCCTCCTCATTGTCGATCTTGAGGGAGGAGTGGGAGACGATGAAGGCGGTGGTGAAGATGGCGATGGTGGCTGGGACGGAAGCGGAGCGAGGGTCGTGACCACCGCCATTGCGGACACCACCGTGGCGCTAATACTTAAGGAGAATAAAACTATCATGGTTGAGAGAGCCAAAATAAGCAAATGTGGGGAGGGCGAAAAGGGAAAGGCGCGGAGGTTGGACCGGTTCTATGGATCCACCCGGGAACCAGACTGGACCGATGGTCCGGTTCCCGGGTGAATCCATGCAACTAACGAGCGGTTCTCGGTTCTAGGTCGGGAACTGCCCGTGCAGACCATGCACACCCCTACTCCTATCCCTAAAGAGGCCCTCTTTTGCATGATTCGGCGGATTCGATTACAGCAGATGTAGGTAGTACTATATCTTCGCGATCTTCGGGCATTGTTACATCTGACGATGCCCTTGTGTGATATGTGAATCGGTCCCTAAGGAACCCCCGAAAGGGCTGCCGTCCGATGGGTACACGAAAGTGACGAAGTTGCTTTGACTACAAATTAGATAGAGCTTTGGTTGGTTGTTGACCAACGGAAATCATGGGAGTTTTGGGAAGGAGATCCCCACCCTCCGAACCGGACGTGAGGGTCTCCCCTCATCCGGTTCTCTGCAGGGGAATCTCCACTCATTGTTTTCCAGAGGAAATTCCAATATAGAAAATCGAGCGATCTTCCTTGTAATTCCTCCCGGGTACACCCAATGCGTTTTACGATGCCGAAGATGTGCTTGATGAAGTTGAGTGTGAAGCCTTACATATTGATCTAAAAAACGAACCTCTCGAAAAAGTCTTTGAGAGATGCTATCAATCATGGCATGATTAGAGTTCCTCCCATTGTAGATATCTTGAACATTGAGCATTTCACTGTAGATCCAATTTGAAATAATTACAACACTAATAGTCAGCTTATTAAAGGCCTGTTAACAACACTACAAAAGTAAACATACAAGCTTACTCACTTCAGATGGTTCAAAAGTTAATATAAAAAAATGAGTTAGCTACCTCCATTTTCCAACTGTCAATTCTATGGTGTTGCTAACCACCGTTTGTGTCGATCAGTATGACAGAGTTCGTACTTTACCTAAGTCATACTTGCGCTATTCGTCATATTTCTTCACTAATTACTTAATTAAGGGATGTGGTATCAAATAAGTCAAATCTTTTACAAACTAAAAACTGAAAACAACGTTAGTTTCAATGGATCATAGGCCCATAAAGAAGAGTGATGGGGCTAGTAAGAACACCTAGAGGGGGTGAATAGGTGTTTAAAAAGTTTTTGCAAAACTCAGCAACTCAATTCGTCTTTTAAGAATAACAGACTGAAAATGTAACAGACTATAAACAGTTTAAATATGATGACGAAATAAAGTAAAGAGTTTAGGGAAAGAGAATTGAGACACAAGGTTTATAGTGGTTCGGCTTAGACCAAGCTTACATCGACTCTCCCGCACTGACAGCCCACTGGCTAGATTTCACTAAGAACCAAAAGAGATTTTACAGTCTCACGTTCTTGATTCCATAGTGTAGAAACTCTACTACACTTCCTCAAGGTCTCACAAGTATTTAATCTCTCTTTCGAGTACAATATAAGCTCAGCGATTGAAACAACAAAAAACTAGGAGATTCAGACTTTGGAATTTTTCTCTCGTACACTCTCGAATAACTTAAGCGTCTTCCTTATATACTCCTCCATGCGATTATAACCGTTAGCACCTTCCAAAGGAGTTCTTCCAATCTACCCGTTTGACAGAATCAATTAAGGGAGATCTCGAGTCATTTAAGGAATGTGAAGATAGCCCATCAATCCTGCTTGCCCATACAATCAGGATCTAGATTTCCATAAGTAGAACCTTCCAAGTATAATTCGCCAATCAACAAATTTAATTATCCGAATTGATTTCAATAAGAATAATTAATCACGAGATACTATCTCCAGCCATGAATCTTCTTTAATTGTATGAACCGAATCCTTAAAGATATACTTGCATCTGGATAAGTCTTCTTTAACGGATAAATCTTTTTTTCGTTGGTCTAGAAGCTATCAGTGAGAGTAGACTTTAAATCTTGAGTCTGGAGGTCTTCAAACTTTGATGACAGAGTCTGCAAGTCTTAGACTAGACTGATAGAAACGTTTTGTCAGCTTCAAAACAAATAAGGAAGTTTTCTCCAACAATCTCCCCCTTTGTGATGGTGACAAAACTTTCCTGCAGATTTGAAAACTTTTAACCTGCAAAACAACACTTAAGCAAAACAAGATATCTCAAAAGATAAGTAGATTAGGATATAGATAGCAATGATTCTGCAATCACAGAAACATGTTAGTCAAAACAACTATCATTACCATAATCATGAACATGGCTTAAGTTGCCACAAGCATTAAAAGATCAAATCAAACAGTCAAACAGTCCAAAACTCAACCAAACAAAAATAAGTCAAAAGTCAATCCAAAAAATCCAAACCAAAAACAAAAGTCAAATCAAATCTGCATCTTCTCCCCCTTTTTGTCAACAACAAAAAGTGAAGAACAAATAAAAGAGTAGTTTGAAAATAGAGAGAATCAAGGCTGTTTGGGAAGGCGAACAAGCTGGAATTCTTCCATGGAGTTTACTGTCTTCTCAAGCTTCCCAATGGTCTCCTTCAGTTGCTGGAAATCATCACCCTTCACATGATCTTGCACTTGGGTCTTCAGGGCGTTGAGCTGCTCATGCAAAGGTACTGAAGTGGCCAAGAAAGCATTCTTGAGATCTTGTATCTCATACCCCATAGCATATTGATATTTCCTTACATCTAAGAGAATCTCTAACAATCTCGAAAAGTCTGCTATATGTTTTATGGCAGCACTAGGTCCAGCAGAGTTGAGTCCAGGAGCTTTGAGACCGGATGGAACCTCAGCAGATTGTCCACCATGGCTATAAGTGGATGCTTCTGGATAATGAGAGGTATACACATCTTCTGGGTCTGCTGCAGAACGACTCACATCACTAGCAAAGAAAGGTGAGGAAATACCTTGTTGTCCAACAACTCCCCCTGTTTTGTTGCCTTCAGGTGGAGTAGGAAAGATTTCTTCTTGTTCAACTTTAGCCTCAAAATGATGCACATCAGCAGTTCCAGCCATATCAAGTTCACTAGACAAGGAGACAGCTAAGGTTGGCTCAACGGAGTCTTCTTGACCCTGGTCTCTCTCTTCTTCTCTATCTTCTTCTTCCTCTTCTCTTCCTTCTTCCTCTGTCCTTCTCTATTCTTCATCTTCCTTTTCAGTCTCTTCTCTCTCTTTTTCTCCTTCTTCAGGTCCTTCTCTTGTCTCTTGAAAGCTGACAAAACTCTTTAAGTTTCTCAAAGCCGAAAGAGTCATTTCATTCTCATCCTCTTCATCTTGCAAGATGAGTGTTCTCTTTACTGGAGCATCCATGGGCTCCTTTCCTTTTTTCTTTGCTGCAGCGGAGTCTTGTCTTACTTTGACGGGAGACTTCTCCTTCATGTGCTCTAACACCCTGTTCAGTTCTTTCAACCGCATCTTTGTGACCATTTTAAATCCAATCACCATAGGAGAAATGTTTGTCAAACATAATGGTGCAAGGATGTGAATATTAAAATGTCTAAAAAGACACGTGATAAGAGCAGAATAAGGGAGTTGTCCCTTATCTTTCACAATTGTCTTGTACATGTGAAACATGATGGTGTGAGGCAGAGAGAATTTGTAACCAATATTGATGGCATACATCAATTTTGCTTCAGCCCGAGATACATAAGTCTTTGATTTCGAATTTGGACGGATGCAGTTGATCACGATTTTGTGCGGCAAGATGTTGGAGGCATTCATCCTAGAGGAGGATATTTTCCTTCGGCATCCCTGTCTTTCACCAACGACAGAGTAGCGTGAGCAATGGATACACTAATTGGTTGGAAACACACTCTTTCCACCCCCAATTAGGTCAGCCAAAGTATCCATATCCACCAAAAACTCATTATCCCTTACTGTGAAAGAGAAACTATTTGCATTCAAGAAGAATAAGTTTGAATAAAAGTATGTTGTGAGTTTTGAATAAGTAGCAGTAGATTCAGAATAAAAATGCTTTAATTGCAAAAGAGCAAGCTTCTCTCACAGATTTACTTTCACCAAATCTAGAAAATCAAAGTCAACACTCCTAGGATTCATAACCCCTCTCTTCATTAGATTGAAGTAAACCTTCTTGCGATTCTTCGATCTGAATAGACTTGAACTATCCCCAGCAACATTTGCAGCAACTCCTGTTCTAGGTTGAAAATGGGTAAACATACGGTCGTCGTCATCATGTCCTATTGGTTGATTAGCAGTACCAACTTGCGGGTCACTCGGAAAATTAGCAAAGGCTTTTTCAGCCGATCCCTTTTCTGCAATACCCATCTTTTCCATGTCTCGCAAAAATAAAGTTTCATTCATGTAGCCTCTCTCTCTCTCAAGAATTCATCAATCAAAGACATAGCAGTTCCTCAGCTTTTCAAACAAGAATAAAGTTTGAAAGCAACCTTAGGAGTTAGCGTTCTTACAGGTTCAACATCCTCCAAAATTTCTTCTTCTGGTTGAGTCGGTGGAGGAGACGGACGCTGCTGAGAAGGTTGTTGTTGATTTAGCCACTGTGGTGGAGAAGAATCTTCTTCCTCGGTCAAATCGAAATGCATAAGAGCCTCAGGCATGTGTCGTGGTCCCCTGCTTGCGATTCTCGAAGACTTTCTTGAAGACATTGTCGTTTCAAAAAGAAACTCACAGACTTGCTCAAAAAGGTGAAAACTTTTTGGATTAAACAACAGTGAAAGTGAGAGCAAGTGGGAGTTCAATAATTTAGGGTTTGAGAGTGAAAGCGAAGAGGACAGATTTCAACAGTATATAAAGCGAGTGAAGCGGAGTAAACGAATCGTCACAAAGGAAAATTTAGAAATGCCTTTTCAAAAAATAATAACTGCCTTTTTGAAAAAGAATAACTACCTTTTTGAAAAACTGCTCTTTTTGAAAATGAATAAATCCAAACAACTTGGAAAGATTATTCCAATCAATTAGCAATTAATAAGTAATCGTACCTTTTTAAGTTTTTAACCAAAAGATTTAAAGTACTAGTACCAAAATAATTTACAGTTACAACTCTTGGTCTTCTGAGTCTGATCACTTTCAGACTTTACCTCTATGTCTGAGCACCTTCAGACTTTAATGTATAAAGGATGTGATGTTCAGTCTGGTGCGAATAGACTCAAATAGGTTTTTCTCCAGTGGCTTTGTAAATATATCCGCCAGTTGATTCTTTGAATCAATGAAATGAATCATAACTTCTCCATTTTGAACATGATCTCTAATAAAATGATGTCAAATTTCTATGTGCTTTGCTCTAGAATGAAGAATTGGATTCTTTGTGAGATTAATTGCGCTAGTGTTATCACATTTGATCTTCGTGCATGAATCTTCGATTCCAAAGTCTCTCAGTTGTTGTTTTATTAATAGAATTTGATAACAGCAACTTCTAAGAGCCACGTATTCTACTTCTGTTGTTAAAAGAGCTACTATACTTTGTTTCCTTGAGAACCTTGATACTGTCATGTTTCCCAGCAATTGACAAGTACCAGAAGTACTCTTTCTATCAACTCTACAACCTGCTAGATCTATGTCTAAATATCCAAGGAGAGTAAAGTCTCCTTTGGGATACCACAGACCTAACTTTGAGGTAGTTGCAACATATTTAATGATACGTTTTGCGACGCTTAGATGAGATTCTTTGGGATCAAATTGGAATCTAGCACAAATACAAACGCTAAACAAAATGTCAAGTCTAGAAGCGGTAAGATAAAGAAGTGAACCAATAATACTCTTGTAAAATTTCTGGTCTACTTTCTTTCCTCCTTCATCTTTGTCCAACTTCGAAGAACTTGACATTGGTATCTCAGTCTTTTTGTAATTCTCCAGTCCGAACTTTTTAACAAGTTCTTTTGCATATTTTTCTTAGTGAATGAAAATTCCTTCTTTCGATTGTTTCACTTGTAATCCGAGAAAGAAAGATAGTTCGCCCATCATGCTCATCTTAAATTCATCCTACATAGACTTAGAAAACTTCTTACACAGGTTTTCGTTAGATGGTTCAAATATAATATCATCAACATAGATTTGAACAAGTAGAAAGTTTTTACCTTTCTTTTTAATAAACAAAGTAGTATCTACTTTTCCTTTGACAAAATCATTTTGGATTAGAAATTTACTTAACCTGTCATACCAAGCTCTAGATGTTTGTTTTAATCCATATAGAACCTTTTTCAGTCTGAACACTGAGTCTGGTTTTTTTGGATCTTCAAATTCAAGAGGTTGTTCCACATAGACTTCTTCTTGGATAAATCCATTTAGGAATGCACTCTTGACGTCCATTTGGAATAACCTGAAATTTTTATAATACGCAAAAGCAAGTAATAATCTAATTGCTTCTAACCTGGCTACTGGTGTGTAGGTTTCATCATAGTATATCCCTTCTTCTTGTGTATATCCTTTGGCCACGAGTCTTGCTTTGTTCCTGACCATTTTTCCTTTTTCGTCCATCTTGTTCCTGAAAACCCATTTAGCTCCAATAATGGATTTACCTTTTGGTTTAGGAGTTAATTATCATACATCGTTAATGCTGAACTGTCTGAGTTCTTCTTGCATTGCTTCCATCCAACTTTCGTCAGCTAAAGCTTCTTTATGCTTTTGGGTTCTATTTCAGAAATAAGTGCCACTACACTAGACTCTTCTTGCCTTTTAAATCTAGTGTGAATCCCTTCATCAATATCATCGATGATGAGTTCTTTGGGATAACTAGACTTGTGCTTCCAATTACTAGTTGGTCTGACAGATTACTAATCTTCTTCTTCAGCTGATTTTTCAAATTCTGCCGGTTGTTGATTTTTAGAGGTCTGAGCTGCTTCGAGTGAGGTAAACTTTGTAAAGTCTAGAGCAAGTTCAAATTCTTCAGGTTGAGTCTGAATCAGTTGATTTTGCGAAGAGTCTTGGAATTTGACATTCATAGATTCTTCCACAGACTGAGTCTCTTGTTGAATACTCTGTAAGCTTTGCTTGAGGTTGAGTAGTCAAGGAAAACTCCTTCATTTGATTTTTCTTCAAACTTACTAATTCGATCATTTGCATTTTTCAAAACAAAACATTTGCAACCAAACACATAAAAGTAAGAAACAATTGGCTTCTTTCCTTTGAATAACTCATAGGAAGTTTTCTCCAGAATAGGCCTTAAGAATACTCTGTTAATAATATAGCAAGCTGTAGAAACTGCTTCAGCCCAAAAACGAGAAGAAATATTAATTTCTATTAAAAGAGTTCTTGTCATTTCTTGCAAAGATCTATTATTACTTTCCACAACTCAATTTTTTTTTTTTTTTGGAGTATGTGGAGAGGAGAAAACATGCTGAAAACCAGATTCATCACAGAATTTTGTAAAGTCTCGATTTTCAAACTCACCTCCATGGTCTATCCGAATGCTTGAAATAGCATATTATTTCTCATTCTGAACTTTCTTGGCAAACTTAGAAAAGTGAGAGAAAGTTTCAGACTTACTTGCTAGAAAGTGAACCCATGTAAATCAAGAATAATCATCCACAATAACTAGGCAATATTTCTTTCCACCAATGCTTTTAGTTCTAGTTGGTCCAAAAAGATCCATATGCAAAAGCTGCAAAACACGATTAGTAGAAACCTGATTTATTGATTTAAAAAAACTTCTTACATGTTTTCCTAACACACATGGTGTGCATAAGTCGGATTTTTGAAACTTCAGGTTGGGCAGCCCACGAACAAGGTTCTTGGAAGAGATCTTGGTAATTTGTTTCATATTGACATGGCCAAGCTTTTGATGCTAAAGATTTGCTTCATCTTGAATTGATATGAGACATTGAGACCTTTCTGGTTTTATATCCAGAAGATAGATATTCCCATGTATTCGTCCAGTAAAAGATTGAGAAAGATCTTCCCGAGCATACACCTTCTTGGAAATTGATTTTGAATCTAGTGTCGCACAGTTGGCTAATGCTGAGTAGATTGTAATTTAGTCATTCTACGAGGGAGACACTGTTGATTGTGAGACTTCCAATTTGTACAGTTCCACACCCAACAATTCTTCCTTTGCTATTTCCACCAAAAGAGACTTTTTCACCACTCATTTGAACAAGTTTTATAAAACAACTTGAATCTCCAGTCATATGTCTTGAATAGCCACTATCTAAATACCATTTTACCTTTTTTTCTTAATAGTGACCTATAATTAAAAAAGAAACTCAAGCTTTCTTTGGTACCCATATTTTCTTGGGTCCAGAGGAGTTAGTGCAATATGCAGTATTTGCCCATTTCTTCTTAACAGGTCTCCAAACCATAAGACATTCTTTCTCAAAGTGTTCTGAGCTGTTGCACTTTGAAAATTTGAGAACACTTCGGCCAACGGGTTTTACAAAGACTTTTTGAAAATGATTTCTATAAAAAATTTTTGTGGGTCTTTGTTTGATCCGTTCCTTCACTTTTGGAAAATCAATTAGAGAAATAGTTTCTGAAGTCATTCCCAATCCTAACTTGTTAAAATAAGGTCTTTGTACTGAAAGAATCTTTTCCAAGTTTTCAGATCCTATTGAAAATCTTTTTGAAATATTTGAGATGTCATTTTTCAAAAACGTATTTTCTTTTGAAAGAAAGACTGCATTTTCTTTCAAAACAACAAAACTTTTGTCTAAATTTTCAAACCTTTCTTTCCAAGAATTTTCCTATCGCTTCAGTGTAGAATTCTCCCTTTTTAGTTCGGAAATCCTCTTAAGAGAGGTTTTGAGATTAATACAAAGCTCATCAATGTATTTCAAAACTTTAGTAGGAATTTTTAAATTGCTTACCTCGACTTCGCTGTCTGAGTCTGTGTCTGTGTCTGTATCTGTCTTAGAGTCTGAGTCTGATTCTGATTTTGTCATTAGACAAATATTGGCATAATCTTCATCGCTTTCTTCATATTTAGTATCACTCCATGTCTCTACTTTGAGTGCCTTTTGGTATTTTTCGGCTTTTCCTTTCTTTTTCTTCAATAGAGGATAATTGGGTCTAATGTGTCCATTTTTCTTGCATTCAAAACAGATTACATTTTTATTTGTTTCATCATCCTCATTTGATTTGTTTTGAAACCTTTGAGTGCTTTGTTTCTTCCAATTGAATTTTCTTCCCTTTTTGTTCAGTTTTCTTAACCTCTTTATCATAAGAGTTAACTCTTCATCATCCATATCATCTTTAGAATCTGTAGCATCAGAATCATCGTTAGATTTTAAAGCAATTGACTTATTACCTTTAGGATCTTCCTCCTCATTGATTTGTTCCATTTCATATGACTGAAGTGTCCCAACCAATTCGTCTACAGAAAGTGGCATGATCCTTTGTGTTTCCCTTATTTAAGTCTTTACGTGATTCCAGTTTTTGATAGTCCACGCAGCAATTTGTTGACCTTCATTGGTTCTAAGATTGGCTGTCCTTGATACTTTAGTCCATTTACAATTTTTGTAAAACGACTAAACATATCAGTGATAAATTCGGCTGGCTTCATCTTGAATGCTTCATATTGTTCGAGTAGAATATTAATCCTTGTTTCTTTTACTTGATCAGTTTCTTCATAGGTAATGTGAAGCCTATCCTAGACTTCTTTAGCTGTTTCACAAGAAGATATTTTGTTTTACTCAGTAGGAGATAACGCACAATACAAAGAGTAAATTGCTTTAGTATCAAGAGTTTGTCTCTTGGTTATTTTTTCTTGAGTCATCTCACTAGCATCCGCAGCTTCTTTTCCTCTTTATAAAACTGATGCAGCTTTAGGAATGACTCATTTTTCTACCACATCCCATTCCATAATATCTTTTGATCTTAAGAATGCTTTCATCTTGTTTTTCCATATGCTATATTCATTTCCATCGAAGTAAGGTGGTCTGGTGTTACTCTGGCCTTCAACCAAACTTGGAGCCAACATACTAGTCATAGATCTTTAACTCATAAGTAAACACTTCAATTAAAATGAGTACACAAGCTCTTATACCAATTGATAGGGCTAGTAAGAACACCTAAAGGGGGGTGAATAGGTGTTTAAAATTTTTTTGCAAAACTTAGCAACTCAATTTGTCTTTCAAGAATAACAGACTGAAAATGTAACAAACTATAAACAGTTTAAATATGATGGCGAAATAAAGTAAAGAGTTTAGGGAAAGAGAATTGAGACACAAGGTTTATAGTGGTTCGGCTTAGACCAAGTCTACGTCCACTCTCCCGCACTGACAATCCACTGACTAGATTTCACTAAGAACCAAAAGAGATTTTACAGTCTCACGTCCTTGGTTCCACAGTGTAAAAACTCTACTACACTTCCTTAATGTCTCACAAGTATTTAATCTCTCTTTTAAGTACAATATAAGCTCAGCGATTGAAACAACAAAAACTAAGAGATTTAGACTTTGGAATTTTTCTCTTGCACACACTGTCAAATAATTTAAGCGTCTTCCTTATATACCCCTCCATGCCATTATAACCGTTGGCACCTTCCAAAGGAATTCTTCCAATTTACCCGTTGGACAAAATCAATTAAAGGAGATCTCGAGTCATTTAAGGAATGTGAAGATAGCCCACCAATTATGCTCGCCCATACAATTAGGATCTAGGTTTCCATAAGTAGAACCTTCCAAGTATACTTCGCCAATCAACAGATCTAATTATCCAAATTGATTTCAATAAGAATAATTAATCACGAGATGCTATCTCCAGCCATGAGATCTTCTTTAACCATACGAACCGAATCCTTACAGATATTCTTGCATTTGGATAAGTCTTCTTTAATGGATAAATCTTTTCTTCATTGGTCTAGAAGCTATCAGTGAGAGTAGAGTTTAAAACTTGAGTCTGGAGGTCTTCAAACTTTAACGACAGAGTCTGCAAGTCTTCAGACTAGACTGATGGAAACGTTTTGTCAATTTCAAAACAAATAAGGAAGTTTTCTCCAACAAAGAGTTCCTACGAACTCTCTCTCTCTCTCTCTCTCTCTCTCTCAACTCTCAAGTACTTTCTAGTTCATTTTCAGAAAGGTTTCAAAGTCTCTCTCTCTCTCTCTCTCTCTCTCTCTCTCTCTCTCTCTCTCTCTCTCTCTAAATTTGTGGTGTGAATTTATAATCTTGTATCTACACACGCTAACCAAGAGTGAAAAACCAGGACAAAAAGTAAGGCATGCATACTATAATCAACTACTTGCTGCACGAGGATCTTCCAGTACATGCAAAAGAGCAAATGGACATTCCTAAGCAAATTTCTGTTAGCCCCAAAAGAGAAAAAAAAAAACGCATCTATAGGGGGAACTATCATTTCTCTGTGGATGAAAAAAATGGGGCATTATATAAAAATATCACAGCAAGGATCCCCAACTGGGGGAAGATGGCAGAAAGAATATGTACCATTCTTATAACAAGCGAGTGTTGTCGAGTTATTTGCTTCTTCATAACTTTCCTTGGTGTCTCTGGCGTGACCTACAAATGCTTCAGCATACACACAATCAGTCTTAGACTCCCAAAATCGCCGGACCATGAATCCTAATTACGACCATGTTGATTCAGACTAGTGTAAGGCATTAGACCACTTTGGAGAAGGAAGGGTTGCGTCTTCCCTCATGCTCTCCTCATCCAAGAGCTTTAGTAAGGACTCCGTTGTTACAGCAGCAACAAAAAGAAATATCCATACAAGGGTGAGCTCATTTCAGGGTAGACATTATAGAGACTTAGATGTGCAAATATCTTCATTAGAAACCTTTAAATTAGCCCCCAATAGAAGGCGAAGAATCGACAAAAAACAATCTCACCCTTGTGAAAAATGTAATCCAGGGTGCTAACGAAATCCCTAGTGTAGCTTGCAAACAAAAGGGTTCATTTGTGGTGGGGTGTCCTTTCTTTATTCTGCTGTTCTGAAGCAAGACCAACACCCAATTCTTGCTAAAGACCAGTACGCACTGCCCTGCAACATCAACTGTTTCTCAGGTAGCTGCAATGTGAAACAGTCATCATGCATGTAAAAAAATAAAAGGTACCCAGTGGCAATTGATGAGGCAGCTTGCTAAGGGGACGCCGGATATAGAGGGTCAACCATTGAATCTGAATACAAGGGATCGACTTTTCCCTCGGCAATGAGAACATTAGGAGCACTACGGGCAGCATTAACAAGCTAAACCTAGATCCAAAGCCCAAGTGTCGATTCCAATGACCTCCAAAGGAAGAAACAATTGAAATGCCCTCAGATTTTTGCTCGATTTTTTCCTTCCATCCTCCCCTATGCAATCATGACGAAAAGGACAAATTTAGGGCTCGGACAAAGGAGACCGATTTGGGGCTTTTTGGTTCAATTTGGGGCTAACCAAGACAATGCCGTTTTTTCTTGGCGCTCTTTCGTTCAATCAGAAAGCATCAACAAAAACGACGCCTTTTTGCGTCACTGAGGAAGGGAGAAGAAAATGGCGTCCTTTTGAACATGTGGACGACCAAGTAGAAGGGAAAAAATATTTAAATAAAGCTAGAACATCATTTTCTATTCACCAATTTGGACGGAAGCTTACAAAGGGATTCAATTGCATCAATTTCACATATTTTTTAACTTGATTGCATTATGTTCCGTGTGCCTACCGAGGCATTCCTCTAGAGAAAAATTTGCCCACTCAAGGTGGTGCCCTGTAGGCTTGCGAACCCCTCCTCCTCGTCCCCTATGAGGTTTCCTCTCAACTTGGTTGAGCTTTTCCCTATCCTGTGGTGATAGTAGCCCTAAATCCCTTTCAACCCAAGCATAAACCCTAACTCTGTTCAATCATGGCTGCGTATCTTCACCCCCCTCCAGATTAGAATCATATTCTCCTCTTCCTTTACTTCAACGAGTACCCATGGGAAGCATTACCAATGGGTTTTGATGCGAAACCCCAGATCTTCAGGATTCTGCTCCCCTAGCAAGGATTCTGCATATTTGAAGCTCGGCCCTCTTCAAAAGATAAGATCAAAGCCTTCCTGCAAAATCAATACACCCGGTCTCCCATTGCTCGACTGGATTGTTCTTGAGATCACAGGGTTTGTACTCTCCCTTGGTGCCTTGTTGAATCTTGGGTTTTATGTCAATCGCACTCCATTAGTTCGTAAGCAACCCTAGAGCTCCCTTCATTCTAAGGCCAAAAGTACCATTTAGTGTTACGGAACCGGGATATGACAGAAAACAATGAAAATCACATTCGTTTAGCAACTCTATGTCGTAGAATGGGTGACCTATGGTCCGATGAAGACTTCACGGATCTCGGCAATGACCTTCCAGAAGCAGCAAAAAAACAAAGTGAGCTAACCCTATATGGCAAGCTCTATTCGAGACCAAATGTCAATTTTCAGGCCTTCAGTACTACTATGAAACAGGCCTGGAAAACCAACTCTATCCAATGCGAACAGATTGAACCAGGTTTCTTCTCCTTTACCTTTCGATCTAAGGAAGAGAAAAAAAGGATGCTACAATCTAGACCATGGTCTTTCTCAAGCAACCTCTTAGTCCTAAAAGAAGGTGATCCAAACATACCTGAGCACTGTTATGAATTTACGCATTATGCGTTTTGGGTCCACTTCAAAGATCTGCCCCAAGCTAGGATCAATGAAGATGCCATACGCCTCTTAGCCACCAAACTGGGAGAAGTAGAGGAGATCAAAATTGAGGCAAGAAGTCTAAATTCTGCAAAAAATGGGAAAGCCAAAGTGTCACTAAACCTGTCTAGCCCACTAAAAACAGGCAATGTCATCTCCTGTGGGGGGGAAACAATGGTGGATTGATTATAAATATGAAAGGCTTCCCCATTATTGTTATTCTTGTGGCCGAATAGGACACTATGCAATTGTATGTTCTAAAATACCTTATGAAGAAACTGGCTTACCTCATGATCAACCAGGCCGTTATGGATCCTGGTTAAAGGCAGAAGTGAAGGAAAATAGCCCCTACTGGAAAACCTTTTATGGTGACCTTGATCTTTTGGAATTGGATGACGAGGTTGTCATGGAGACACATATAGAGGTTTTGGAAACACCAGCCGCAACAACAATGGCAGAATCATACGCTCTGGCGATTGTCCCTGCTCAACCTGAAAAAACAGATACCTGAGCTTAAATCGAAGTCATACCTCAGAAGAACAGCAGACCCTCTTCCTCTATCCAATTAGTAGTGAGCTGCCTTCACAGAATGTAAAGAAAGGAAAGGCAATCTACAAAGCTCCTGCAGCAAAGAAACAAAAAAGGGTCTGTCCCTATGAAAAGAAAATGACACAAGAGCATATGTTGTATGAAACTCTGTTGTTGGATACCCCGGTCTAGTCCTGGGAAGGGGTAAGCACAAGGGCTTTGGTGGCTGGCCCCAAAAAGCCACCTCAGCAAAGATGAAACTTCTTAGCTGGAACTGTCAAGGGCTGGGCAACCCCTTGACAGTCCAACACTTTAGAGCCCTTGTGGCTCAAGAACGGCCCAACCTGGTGTTCATCATGGAAACAAAAAATCAGAACCATGTCGTGGAGTGAGTAAGGAAAAAGACTCTTTTAAAGCATTCCTATATTATTGAACCAATTGGCATAGCTGGAGGTTTAGCACTGATGTGGGACGAAGAGATCCAAGTGGAAGTGGAAGGGAGTTACAAGGATCACATTAATATTAAATGTAAAGATGTTCAAAGTGGCAGCCTAATGCGTATTTCCTTTTTGCATGCACCCACAAATTTCTAGGAGCGACTCAGATTTTGGCGCCTAGTGAAAGACAGCAACTCCTCTAACCCGTTACCATGGCTATGTATTGGGGATTTTAATGAAATACTTTACCATTGGGAAAATGTTGGATGCAGGGAGGTGGACCGATATCGCACTACAGCTTTCCGGGACTTCTTAGATGACTGCTCTCTTATAGATGTTGAAAGCAAGGGCTATGCCTTCACCTAGTCAAATAAAAGATAAAGGACTGCATTAGGTAAAAAGAGGTTAGATATGGTACTCTGTACTATGGACTGGAGAGTGCAACATCCCAATGCACAGGCCTTTGCTCTACCACCCATCGACTCGGATCATAGCCCGATTATCCTATCCCTCTATCAAATAGGCAGGAAATTCCAGCAACAGTTCAGGTTTCAACCTTTTTGGCTCGAAGACCCTGATTTTGAGCAAGTCATGCAGCGGGTATGGAATGTACATAACTCTGCTACTACCAGTTTTCTTCAAAAACTACAGCGATTGAAAGCAGATTTACACAAATGGAGCAGGGGAAAATTCCAGAATGCCCAAAAACATATTAACTCCCTCAAATTTCGTCTTATGGAACTAACAAACAGTACCACTGGAGAACACTACAGAGAGGCAACTAGCAGCATAACTCGGAAGATTGGAGTGCTATGGAGGCAGGAAGAGATATATTGGTGTATGAAATCAAGAATTGAGTGGCTAAAATGGGGCAATCATAATACTAAGTATTTTCATGCAACCACCATTCAACGACGACATTGAAATAGAATTTCTATGCTTTGGCTAGATGATCATACCTGGTGCAGGGATCCCGAAACCATCACTCATCACATTACCAGCTTTTATCAATCTTTATTCACTTCTATTGGCAACCGGAATTATCAACCTGTATTGGATCAGTGTCAAGTTGTGGTAATTGAGGAGATAAATGCAGATTTAATCAAGCCAGCTACTCAAGAAGAAATTAGAGCTGCAGTTTTTCAGCTAGGGGCCTCTAAGGCACCGGGCCCGAACGGTTTAACTAGCTTATTCTATCAAAGTCAGTGGCCCATCATCAATGGCGATCTCTTCAACATGGTAAACTCTTTCCTCGGCCTAGGTATATTTGAACCAGCAATAAATAGAACCCATATTACCCTCGTCCCTAAAGTCTCTAACCCAGAAAACATCACCCAATTCAGGCCCATTAGCCTCTGCAATTTCAATTACAAAATCATTGCCAAAGTACTGGCTAACCGGCTTAAACCATGGCTGCCAATGCTCATTGCAGAAGAACAAACAGCTTTTATGAGCAACAGGCTGATCCAAGACAACATCTTTATTGTTCAAGAGGTGATCCATCAATTAAGGGTGAGGAAAAGGACCCGTAAACATCAAGTTATTCTCAAATTAGATATGCAAAAAGCATATAACAAAGTGGAATGGGATTTTCTTTATGATTACATGCTGAAGTTAGGCTTCCATGCGAGATGGGTTCAGTGGATTAAACTATGCATCTCTTCAGTATCTTTTAATATCTTGATTAATGGTGAGCCATCCCCTCTCACCCTACCTCTTCATTATCACGACAAATATCCTCTCCACCCTAATGCGCAAAACTGTTCAAGATGAAACTATTAAAGGTATTCGGTTAAATCCTACTTGTCCAACTCTATCTTATCTCTTATTTGCAGATGATGCCATTTTATTCCTAGATGGCACAATCCGAGAAGCTCAGAATGTTTCTAATGTACTGAATCAGTATTGCTATGTGACAGGCCAAGCAATAAACCTCAACAAATCTAGGCTTTTTGTTGGGAAGAGCTGCCCTCCTCATCTCAAATAGAATCTAGCTTCAGAATTGAGAGTTGCTATCACTGAACATTTAGGAAAGTATCTCGGTATTCCAGCTTATTGGGGGAAAACAAAAAAGCAAATGTTTGCTTGGATGTTGACAAGGGTAGAAAGGAAATTGGAAGGGTGGAAAGAGAAGCTAATTTCAAAAGCTGGCAATGAAATCCTTATTAAAACAGTCATTCAGGCCATTCCTCAGTATGTGATGTTTATATTTAAAATTCCAACTTCTATATGTCGAACCATAGAGAAAAGAATAGCTTCCTTTTGGTGGAAACAGCATGCTGAAAAAAGAGGTGTCCATTGGAAAAAGTGGGAAGAATTGAAAATCAGGAAGGATAATGGTGGTTTGGGTTTCAAAGATCTGCAGAATTCTAACTTAGCCATGCTGGGAAAACAAGCATGGAGGATTATCAATAGGGGTGAGCACCGGTCTAGGGTTGACCCTGGACCAACCCTGGACCGACCCTGGACCGGCCCAACCCTACCGGTCCTGGTCCGGTTCCCAGGGAGACTGGGTCGGTCCTTGATCCTAGAATTCCAGGACCAGCACTATGCGGGTTGGTCCTCGGTCGTGAGAGTTCTGGGTCGGTCCAATCCGGACCAACCCTGAATATATATTTTAATAAATTATTTATAATTTTTTTATATAGAGAAAACCTTAAAATAAACGATGTCAACAACATTAAACAGCTATTTAGTGAGGAGTTCAAGTAATTTTACATTGTTCTTTAATATCTTAGATTTTTAATGCATTTTACGACGTCAATAGTCGTAATTTACGAAGGAATAAAATTTTTTTGTAAGGGTCCTCACGACATCCAAAAATGTATAGACAACTCCTTATGGCATCCTCCTATAGTATTCATTCTCTTTTGTCTTATTTGTTCACTTAGTCTTCAATTTGCCAAAATTGAAATAAACAACTTCTCCACTCGTCACTCGACACTCGCCTCGCTCGCTTTGAGTCACTCGTGCTGTTCGCCGCTCGATGCTGGCTTGGTTTGTTGCTCCTTGCTCGACATTTGATGCTCATTATGTTTGATGCTCACCCCACTTGACCCTCACCGCTTGCCTTTCTTAGCTGACCTTGCTCATCATCGAACCCATTGGGTTGGTACAGTCCTTAGTTGCCCTTTCAAGGAGTACAAAAAATGAAATAAAAAATTATTGGTTAGTCCTAGGTTGACCTTGAAACCGGACCGAACCCATTGGGTCAGTCTGGTCCTCAATCGTTTTTTAAGGAGTACAAAAAATGAATTAAAAAATTATCGGTTGGTCCCGGGTTGACCTTGGAACCGGACCAAACCCATTGGGTTGGTCCGGTCCTTGGTCCTAAGCTCAATAGGGTCGGTCCTTGGTCCAAAAAATCGAGGACCAACACTGTGCGGGTTGGTCCTAAGGTTAGGGGGTGGACCGGCCCAACCCGGACCATGCTCACCCCTAATTATCAATCAACCAAATGCCTTATGGTGCAAAGTGCTGAAAAGCATCTACTTTCCTAGAAGTGATTTTTGGGCAGCAAAAAAAGGCAATCAACCATCATGGGGCTGGCAGAGTATTTTACAGGGGAGAGAAGTAATTGAACCAGCTACTTGGTGGGAGATTAGGGATGGGAAAACGATCAAAATTCGTGAAGATTTATGGTTGCCTACTGGAAGACTCATTGGTCCAGCTAATAAGGAAGAACCACGATTAGTGGCTGATCTAATAGAAAGCAAGAGCAAAAAGTGGAATGTGAACAGAGTTACAGCCCTGTTTCAAGAAGATATAGCTAACGAGATACTAGCTCAATCCCTCTGCCTTCATTCTAGACCAGACAAACTTGTATGGACTGCAAACAAGTCAGGCATCTATACTGTCAAAAGCGGATACAATCGCATACACAGCTCAACCACGCATCCAAACAACCAACAACCCTCCCCATCATACCAAACACCAAAGTCGCTCTGGCCTACAATATGGAAACTTCCTACATCCCCAAAAATCCAATTCCTAATCTAGAATATATGCAACAATTCACTCCCAACCAAAGAAAATCTTCACCAAAGGAAAATGATACCTGATCCGTTGTGCCAGATTTGCGGCCAAGCCCCAGAAACCATGGAGCACCTCTTCATCCTTTATGGTTGGACAAAAACCGCATGGTTAGACCCTCAAAATCAAGCCGACACAAACCCAAAACACATAACTAGAATAGACAAGTGGATTTTTGAGAATCTTACCACCAGAATTGATGGCAGATCAAAAGCCCTCTTCGCAGCTCTTTTGTGGAACATCTGGCTGACCCGCAATGCAACGATCTTCAGGGGAATCAAGCCGGCTCCCTCTCGCACCCAAGAAAACGCCTGGATTACAGCAGATCTGCACCTGAAATGGGGAAAACATGGGAAGAAACCATCAAATAATACAGCACCAGACAAAACCAACTGCGAAACTTGGAAACCCCCTGACCTATTTTCGTTGAAGCTCAACGTTATGCTGCTTGGAGTAGCTCGAACCAGACAAGATCGGTGGCAGGGGTATGCCAAACTGCTGCCAGTCGCCTCGTCGCAGGCTTCGCCAAGCCGATTTCTGCTCCATTAGCCATGATCGCAAAAACCCTAGCTTTGCGCAGGGCTTTGCAGTGGGTAAAGGAGATGAAAAGCAACCAAACCGCACGAACTAAAGCCCCTCAAGTCTTCGACACTCTTGATCTGCCACTCCACGTATCAACAGACAGCTTATCACTTGTTGACAACATCATGGGCCGCAAAGACCCCCCCGGCAAGCCCAACCTTTCATTATGGATTGCAAGCTTCTTGCAACCCAAATCGGTGATATCTCTATTCAATATGAGCCCAGGAAGACCAATATGGCAACGGATTGGGTTGCACGTGCACATCGATCAAACACCCTTCCTAGTAATTGGGTTAATTATCCTCCTATGCCTTTGCTTTCAATATTATGTCTAGATGTACCAGCTTATGGTGCCCATTTTACGGGCTAGTAATGAATATCAACCATCTTCTGACAAAAAAAAAAAAAGAACTTGATTGCATTTCCTTTTCAGAAAATTTTAGAATTCATTCAAATTTTCACCGCATATTTTAGGATTTTTTATGCAATTATTCCTCCATTTTAGTAAGAAGTTAGATACTCTTTTCTTTCATCTAATCCAGTCCTATTTGTGCTTAAAATTAGCATGCCATCCACATAAAGACATACTAATACCACATATTCTTTGGTAACTTTGGAGTAAATACATTCATCAGCATTATGAAGGTCGTGTCTATTCATTAATATCACGAAATCGAACTTATCATGTCATTGTCTAGAAAATTACTTGAGACTATACAGTGACTTAACTCATTTTCATACTTAATTCTCATTCTCAAAAGTAAAAAATCTTCCGATTGCTCCATATATACCACTTCAATTAAAGTTACCATTCAAAAAAGGAATCTTAACATCCTTTCGTCGTACATGCAAATTAGATATGCTACTGGAGCATATGTGTTAAAATAATCAATAGTTTCTTTATGTTTAAAGCCATTGGCAACTAATCTTGCCTTAAATGCTTGTATAGGACCATCTAGACAATGTTTTTTCCCCACTATAAACCCACTTGCAACCCAATATCATTTCTATACCTGTATTCCTTACAACGGTGGCCTTTCTTTCTGTTGGCTGGTTCCGCCACTTGTGGGCCGCGCTAACGTTGACATAAAGCAAAGCAAAAAGAGAAAAAGTCAAAAAGTCAAAAAAGAGAGAAAAGAGTGGGGCTGCTTCGTTTGTGGAGTGGAGCCGGAGAGTGAGGAGAGAGAAAAACAGAGAGAGGGCGTAAGACCGAGAGTAAGCCAAGAAAGAGGGCAAGTCTTTGTGATGCCGATTCAAGGTCCAAATATTGATGGAATTGGCTCAAATTTGAATATGTTATTCACGGGATCGAAGGCTACGAGTTGATCAGTTTCATTCATTGAGAACCTCCTCCGAATTCTCCAATCGCAATTAGAATTTTGTTATTTCATTTTTGTTAATCCATCTTTGTAGTGAAGAAATATGGTTGTATTGTTGATGTTGAACCTCTCTACATTAGATTTCCACGTCAAATCCTTGGTATTGGTGGCAGCTTTATTTTATTATCATTTGGCATTATATATTGCTGGTTGTTGCTGGAATTAAGTCGATTTTGGTTAATTTAATTTCAGGGGAGAAATTGATTCTAGATTGAATTTAGTTCTTGGTGAATTGTTGCCCAAATTCTGTGCAAAACTTTCAACAATGAAAGCAAGGCCTATTTTACTTGACGAATGTGGAATTTCGTGAAATTTTCTTTGGTATCAAACCAGCCTGGATTAAATAATAATTCTAGATCTTTATCCTATTCTTTGTTCTAGACAATGTCAGACATAAGGGATGGATATAGACACGTGCTATCTAGAGTATTTGGAAAGATTGTGTAAAGATTAAATCATCAAATGGAAAATCTTATAAGTTCACCCAAAAAGACGGAAGCCTTGAAATTGACATTCGAGGCAACCACCCCTGCTTCCAATTACATGCTCGAGATTGAATTTCAACTGATGAGAACATAACTTACATTACCTTTGACAACAATTTGGTGACATACTTATATCATTCAAATTCCAGAAACCAAGAATATAAAGAACTCAGAGTAGATCATCATCATCAGCTGCATGATGCAAACATATCATCCATTTATTTTTACTCGATCTAGAGCAAAATAGAACATTCAGAAAGAGATGAGACTATGATAAACAGAACGGAATAAAAAAGAACAATAACCATTTGCCTGGACCGTCCCATGTATGCCACACACCGATTGGTGTCTTCTCATTCTTTAATTACATTATCAATCTCCCCATGTATTGTCCCTCCAACTCGTCTCACAGAAACACTCACAAAATCTACAATAAATAAAGAGTAAACACGGACACAATCGCATAATTTCCTTTCTGTGGGGCTATATACCTTTATATATAAGGGTCTTTCGAAGCTGGAAAAGAGAAAGACCATACACTGTTTTGGTCAAACCAAACGAAGTACAGACCGAAACCCATCAGATTTACTCCCTTCGGGAACTGGACCCTTCACGGGAAGTGCTGCATGAATGCAGAGATGGGTCTGACGCCACTGTGGTTCCCTCCTGTAGAAGCAGCTCAAACTTTCACGCTGAGAGAGGGAAAAGTCGAGAGTGCTTTAAGAGAAGCTAACATTGTAAGACGGATCAATCGCATAGTCCCCCTGCCATGCATGTACCGCTTAAATTTGGAGAATGCCCGTTATTATTATTTTTGTTTTGCCTTGCAGTTGACACGTGCTTTTGAGAGAGAGAGACATTTAATAGGGATTTAGGTTGAATTTCGACAATGGCAAATGATCGGTGAAAGTAATATGACCTTATGTATATTCTTTTTATATCCTTTTGGAGGATCCATTAGAAGTTTTCCAAGCAATGATGTGTTTACAATTACTTGAGGATGTTAGGAAAGAATCCATTTGCCTCAGAAATAATCCACGTTGATTCCTAGGTCAACCGATTAATTATTTATTTAGAGAGGCCCGAATTTGTCAGAAATCAATGTCGAACAAACCTTGAAGTCGGACTTTTCACAAAAGACAAACTTTTTATCTAGTTTTCCTAAAAACATTACTTACCCAAATGAACATTTTTCATATTTAACATTCATCCAAGATCATAGTGTTTGTATTTTTATTTTATTTTTACCATTGTTCTAGGATGGGTTTTGTAGTATATTAAAATATTTTAAAAATTGAAAATGGAAAAAAGGATCAATTCTCTAGTAAAACTGGAAACACCTTTGAATAGGCCAATTCTAGAAGTGATTGATGCAGTTACTCCAATTCAAACTTTTTGACAAATGATTAGGACCGGCTACATATGCTCACAACTCCAACCAGCAATTCAATCCATGGGAAATTTATCAAAAAAATTCTAAAACTATTGAAATTATATCAATTTAGTCCTAAATTTATTTTTTTGTCAATTGAGTCATAAATCTTTTGCAATTGTATTGATTCAATTCATCTCGTTAAAATTGGTCAACTGGTGTTGATGTGGCCGGTGATAATTTTTTTAATAATATTTTATTTTTTACGAATTATTTTATTAATTTTTATCTTTTTCCTTGTTTTTCTTTATTTTTTTGAATTATTTTTATTAATTTCTTAATATTTTTTTCCTTTTTTTCTCTCTCTCTTTTCTCTTCCCTCCTCCTTCCTCCTTCCTGCTTCTTCCTTTGGCTCCGGCAATCGCCAGAGGGAAGGGCTAGCTAGTTGTCGAACTGAGGTGATTGGGTGAGCTTCGCCTCACCAAACCTAGCGACGGCAAGGCCCCCCTCACCAATGGTTGGGCAAGGACGACAGTAAGGCGAGCTTGCCCAGCCACCTCAGTCAAGCGACCAACTAGCCCTCCCCTTTGGTCGGTTGCTGGAGCCAAAGGAAGAAGGAGGGAGGAGGAAGGAGGAGGAAAGGGGAAAAAAAGGAAAAAATAATTTAATTTAATAAAATAATTTGAAAAAAAAATAAAATATTATTAAAAAAATATCCTCGATCGGCATGTTAGTGTTGGCTGGTCAATTTTGATTAAATAAATTGAACTAACATGATTGCAAAAGGTTTAGAACTCAATTGGCTAAAAAAATAAGTTTATGACTGAATTAGCATAATTACAATAGGTTTAGGACTTTTTTGATAATTTTCCCTTCAATCCACTCACCTCATGCTCATCCCTAATTAACATCTAATGAGTGAACTATGATGGAGTTATTATAGACTTATAACATCATTTATGAACTTAGAGGTCCTCTATATCTAACATTTATTGTTTGCTATATAGTATAACACATAGTTAATTTGATGAAATAACAAATAGATTTATTCCTGAACAAAAAGTCCACTATCGTGCAAGGTTCATGGTCCATTAAGTGAGATCTTTTCTTTTGAACCACGCTTGGCTTAATCTTTTTGTAGCTACAACAAGCAACAATCACGGTAAAACTAAAATTCCTTCTTAATACTGGATGGTTCAAAAAATTATTTATTGGACTTTATTATGCTATATTTAAATTCTTATTTGAGAAAATTTATTATTTTGTCTCGAAAAATCATTTTTTATGAATTAATCTCAATTTATTACGTGTTACTGATGTGACGAAATTTTTCTTTTCATGGCCTATGTATGATGACTTATTTAAATCCACACAAATATTTTCACATTAATATAACAATTTTGACTTATCTAAACTTATAACAAAAAAACGTGTATACCCGTCGTGGTTGGTCAAAAAGCTGATCGAATCATCTAATGATTATGTCCTCGACATGTCAGTTCAAAATCAAGTTGAAAGGTCTTTCCTTTCCCAATTTCAGTGCCACCAGAAACGTGCAGAGGATAGAGCTTATGAAAGTATTGCCGGTGTCAGGCCACAGGTGCTCCATGTCAAGAGGAAAAGTTGTAATTTCGTCAAAGAGATTCTTATTTAAATGGAAGAGTCGAGAAATCTTTTTCACTTTTTTAAAAGTTGAACCAACGGGAAAAAAAATCATTAAGCAAAATACTTTGAAAAAGTACAAATTGATAAGTGAAGAATAACTATTCTTGTGTGTACTAAAAAAAAAAAATACATATGCCATGAGGGTAGAGATTTATTTAGCATTATAATTAATGAGACAATTCGTGTCCCCTTCTCAAAACAATGTGCAAGGACTTGTCAATCATTCAATATGACATTTATTTATAAATAATGCTACAAATTAACAGAAAACTTGATGAGATTTTTAACTGACAAAATGATGCAGCAGACTATTTCTAGATAACTTAAATATAACTAGTTCTAATTTAAATCACTTTAAAATTTGTTGCAAGTTAATCAGCCTTCGTAACATTAACCCGCTCTGCCCACCCTCTCTCTCTCTCTATCGATGTTTATTATTTTTTTTTTAAAGAAAATTGGGTCTGAGACATAAATAATTCTAGACAATGATAAAACTGTCGGCTAGATGGAGAAGCAAAGAATCAAAGCTAAATTAACGAAGCAATATAAACTATCTATTTCATTATTTATTTTCTCTCTTTGCCAACGGAAACATCCCATGAAGTATCCACCTTGCGCATGCAACGGGAGTTACTAAAGTAGCTGCTTTAATTGAGATAAACATGTAGGTGATAATACACCGTGATTTTCCCATGTATGCTCTTCTGCTATATATTCTTATCATGCATGAATTTTCCAAAAAATAACAGGAAAAAAAAAAAAAAAAGAGAAATAAAAAAATTCAAAAATAAAAATATTATTAAAAATTATCTATATCAGCTCTGACCGTGACACGTAAGATGACTAGCGTTCACGTTAGTGATTTTTAGCCAAAATTGACCGAATAGACTCAATTGTCAAAATGTGAAGAAGTTTTGAACTCAATCGACAAAATTGAAAGATTTAAGATTAAATTAACAAAAGTGTAATAAGTTTATGACATTTTGGACAATTATTCCAGGCATGTAGTATAAACAAAACAAAAGATGTGATTAAGCTTACTGATGTGCTCTAATCATTTATAACTGGATTGCCATTATAATGCAAAGTATGAAAGAAGAAATAATGCCTGTAGTTCGATGAAGTGCTCAAACTCTCCTATTAGTCGAATATTGACAGATCAATTTATTCCTAGTTGTGTACCAAAATTATCCTTATGTATTAGTGGCCCCTTTTTCTATCGACATATCTTGCACGACTGTGACAGAAATTAATAGTTACTAATGACAAAGTGTAAAATATCAAATAATTGCTGTAAAGAAAAGGTAAGAAAAGGAAAAAAAAAGGAGTATTTTCAAGCTAAAAAGTTTGGATCTTCTATGGAAGTTCTTCTTTGTCGTTAAAAGGTACTTAACATTTTCGATCAATATGGACGGTAGAAGAGTGTTTTTGTCACTGTTATGGAGCTAACGTCCATAAGATCATGTCGATGTGTCTAGCAGTTCAATTGTGAGTGAAGTGTAAGCTCTCCATAAGGCCATGTTAATTGGTATTTTTTGCGCTCATAAAACTTAGGTCGATTTTTTTAGATGAACCTGGTAAAATAAAGGATTCATCGCAATTGCTTGATAGAGATAAGAATAAAGAAAACTTTGAAAAGATTATGTGTCCAGAGATAAAGCGTAATTACCGTGCCAAAACTATCCAATAGTTGAAGAAATAAGCACACCTTTACCTTATGTCTATGAAATTATTTTCAGATAGATATTTACCGTTGTTCTGCCCTATTACTTTGCCATCCATCCCTTGATTAAGAAGGCCAAGCATGTATAATAAATGTATTGAGAGCTTGCCCTTGTTTCTGTTGATGTTGCTCCGTTAATTTTGAATTTTTCTAAGCCAAGCAAACATTAAACATCTAAACCTCACATGATTATTGTTTTTCAGATATCAATTTCGAGTTGAAATTCCATAATCTCACACCTTCTAAAAAAAGAAGACAAATTGGAATATTACCTTGATAGATGTGAAAAGAGAGGAGACACAAAAAAGAAGGCAAAATTGGGATATTAATATTGTACTCTGCATCTACAATAATATTGGACTCTATTAAGTAAGAATATTAAGAGTTACGAACTGATAAATCGCAAAAGAGGTCCGTAAAAAGTAAATAGACAAACAATTAGAGATAGAACGAACGGGGGAAAAGTACCAAAATAGTCATAAACCTTTTGTATTGATACCAATTCAGTCATAAACTTTTCAATTGAACCAAATTAATCCTAAACCTTTTCACATTGGTACCAATTTAGTCCATCCTGCTAATTTAAGCCAGAAATTGCTGACTTGGCCACTGGCGGTCATATGTGGTATCACGTGGACAAATTTTATAATTTTTTTTTATATTTTTTTCAGATTTTTTAAATTTTCTTTTTATTTTTTTTCCTTTTTTTCTCTTTTTTTTTTTTTTTTCTCCTTGCCCCTGGCCGGCGAGGTCACCGGCCGGCCGACCATCGCCGACCACAGGCTGGTCGGGGCAAGGGGCCCTGCGCCCTCGCCGGCCACAGGCGAGGGCGTCGACCCCCGCCCAGATCCAGGCAAGGGCCGAAACCCTCGCCGTTCGCCGATGAGGGCCTCTATGCCCTCCCCTCGCCAGCCACAAGCAAGGGTGCAGAGGCCCTCGCTAGCAAATGAGCAATGGTTTCGGGTTTCAGCCCTCGCCCGGATCTCGGGCGGGGGCCGACGCCCTCGCTTGTGGCTGGCGAGGGCGCGGCAGCCCTCGCCTAGATCTAGGCGAGGGCCACCACACCCGCCCGCCACGAGTGAGGGCCGCCGCGCCCGCCGAGGGCAATAGGTGAGGGTTTCGGCCCTCACTGGATCCGGGCGAGGGCCGACGCCCTCCCGTGGCCGGCGAGGGTGCGGGGCCCGCCCGACTAACCCGTGGCCGGCAATGGTCGACCGGCCGGTAAGGAGAAAAGAAAAAAAAAATTATTAAAAAATATAAAAAAGATTATAAAATTTATCCACATTGTGCCACATAAGACCACCGGCGACCACGTTAGCAATTTCCGGCTTAAATTAGCCACATGGACTGAATTGGTACCAATGTGAAAATGTTTAGGACTAAATTGGTCTAATTGGAAAGTTTAGGATTGAATTGATACCAATACAAAAGGTCTAGGACTATTTTGGTACTTTTCCAATAGAACGGGACATGGATTCTATATTAGAGAGAAGTCTAATGTGCCGAAGTTGAAAAGATTACCGATCATTTCATTAGTAAGATAAACCGGAGAGAGAGAGAGAGAGAATCAATATGAGCTTCGGATAGACGACCCAACATTATCTTAAAACACAAAAGAATATAAGGAAAATTGAAATATCACCATGATAGATGTAAAACGAGAGATGTACAAAAGAAAAAAGACGAAATTGGAATATCAGTATTTTACTTTGCATCTAAGTTATATTGCATTCTATGAATTAAAAATTTCAAAACTGATGGACCAAAGCATCACCAAAGAGTTCATTCCACGGTCCAGACAAAGTCTTGTCCATATCTCACTTTGTTCCATTTTGCTTTATGTATATACACCATCGACATAAGCTATCTTGCGATTCTTTGCTTGTTTTGATTGGCATGGAAGAGAAGTTATAGAAACTGAGGTAGCCTTTTGGTTCAAATGTTTGAGGCGGAATTAGCTTTGATTCTTCCATGTTTTTCCATCTTATTTTTTATTTGATCACTTAGGATGCTAACTAGACTTTGTCTTTCGCTTTGGTCAGTAATTATTTTCGTAACCTCCTCTTTATTCTGGGTCCCCTCAATGAAATGCGGAGAAAATCTTATAAAATGGGGTGAACTTATTCATATATTATGGGCACGTTTGTTTCGTTGAAAATCAACTCTTTAGAAAATATTTTCGTAACTAAAAAAAAAAATGTTTATATCGCTTACAAAATTGAATTATAAAAAAAAAGTATTTTCATCATCAATATGAAAACACGGCATAGATTATTATTGATTATGAAAGTATTTTCGGTCAACTAATTAGTCAGAGACATAGACAACTATTTTTAGGTAAATTACATACAGAAGAAGTAAAGAATAGACACTTTGAAGAGACCCTCTTGGATCTTTGAAGTAATCTGAATTCTTGATTGTTCCCTGGAAAGTAAGATAAAAGAAAAGGTAGAAGGCATGTTTCTATTAACCTGCAGGCCACTCGGGGGAAAGAACCTTCCTTTCATCCAATTGCAAGCTAAGTTATCATCATAGTAAATAACTCATATAAAAAGAAGACACTGCACGTTCTTCTTCGTCTCAAACCAAATAGCCTGAATCAATTTCATCCAATTTACGGACCGCCAATCCAAGATAATATCATCATTTCACAAGAATTATTGATTCAATGTGTGTTGGGAATTTCGGATTCCCAAAAACCGGATTCAACACTAAATCAAACCCCTAAAAATAGTGCAGAAGACGAGCCCGGGAAAATCACATGTATCACCGATCCTAAGGGACATCACAGAATCGAACGTACCTTGTTAGCCACAGATTAAACACCGACACTGATATGAGGAAGAAAAACTGATCCCGTTCGATCCGATGACGTCAATTCACCTTGAATGGAAAAGAGTGTCGTCTCTTTGTTTCTTTTGGAGGGAAAGAGGGAGGAGGAACGTACGTAATGTCAAAAGGAGCGTTCCTCCCTCTCTTTTCCCCCTTAAATACGTCCTCTCCAAAGGGCGTGTCCCTTCGGTAAAAAACATTCCTTCAAAAGTTACAACTCTTCAACGTATCCCTCCATCCATGAGCCTAATCTTGTGGGCTAGGCTTTTAAGCCCAACATGGGCGGACGGGCCAACTTAGGCCCATCACATTAATTAATAAATAAAAACATCATCTCCCACTCGCACATGGTGGGCCGAACAGAATCCTCTTTACCTCTCTTCAACATTCATACCGGTGAATAATCCGTACAACCAGCATACTTTGAGAACTCGTTGCCATACATCTGTTAGGAATATATTTATATTGGGCATCACACTCTGAGTAGATTTAGTATGCAGTACTCTAGATCGATCGATCACATTTATATTTCTCTTGATCTCTTTTAAATAATGATATATTGTATTCACAATTATGATTATCCCATAAACAATCATAATTGGTCGACTAGTGAATACAAAACTAGAATGTAATTCTCCAATTTCGATCTTCCTTTTTCCTTAAAACTCTCAATTTCAATTCAACTTGCTTTTCTAGAAATATCTCATTAGATCGAATCAATTCATGATCATTGGCAACATCCTAAGATAGCAAACCCTGAATAAAAATCTAGAGAATAAGTAAGAGTCATGAGGGCACTAAATTTGAAGAACTTTCCTCAAGAGTCTCACACGGCATAAAAATTGAGATCAAACTTTTGCCACTATTATTGGTCGTCTCATGCATACATAGTATGAAATACATATTACAGTATTAACTCATTTCCCATGGAGCATATGTCTACACCTTCAATACCGTACAGGTGACAGTTCAGACATACCTAATGTCTAACTTGAGTTCACGTATCTACTCATTCACAAAATTCATTAAATCTCACATCTGGCATCTTAGACAAATAAAGTAAAATATGTGTGGTATTTTACTTTCGAACATAGTACATATCATGTCCTCATCTTAACACTTAGTTAAGGCAACATATATATTTTAAGCTTGAGCTCTCGATTATCACCTAGATAATAAGCTTAAAAACCGTCTCATCTCTATTTATCACATAGTAAATAGAGGCGATTACCCATGTGAGTGGGCTAATCTTATATCTGTCCGACATACTTTCTCAACTTAATGTAATGCACTGAGCATTAAGATGCATAAAGGTCAAACAAAGATTCATAGGCATTAATAATGAAAAAACACAAGTTCATAAATGTGAACAACTCAAGGAAATTACAATATCCAGTACATCAAACTCTACGCAATCCTAGAGATTTTACATGACCACAAAACACATCTCTAGGTATTGGCTTTGTCATAGGATCTGCTACCATTATATGCATAGATATGTAGTGTAAGTTCACATCCTTTCGTGCAACCATATCTTTGACAAAGTTATACTTGGTTTCTATATGTTTGGTCTTACCATGATATTTTGGATCTTTGGTGTACACTATAGCTGCTTGGCTATCACAGTTAACTAATAATGGATTTGCAGCTTTCTCCATAACACCTAAATGATCCAAAAATCTCTTAAGCCAAACTCCTTCTCGTACCGCTGCTAATAATGCCACGAACTCAGCTTCCATCGTGGATAAGACTATACATGTTTGCTTCTTACTGCTCCATGATATGGCGGCATTGTTCAGTAAGAAAGCAAATCCAGAGGTAGATTTCTTTTCATCTAAATCTCCTCCCCAATCAGCATCTGAATAGCCTTCAAGTCGCAGATCCTTTCCTTGGTAATTTAGCTTGTAATCAGCAGTTCCCTTCAGATACCTCAGTATTCTCTTAACGGCTTTCTAATGTGCTTGACTTGGATTGGATTGGTATCTACTCACCATTCCAACTGCAAAACATATTCAGGTCTTGTACACATCATAACATACATCAAGCTCCCAACAGCACTAGCATAAGGAACATGTTTCATTTGTTCCTTCTCTTGTGGAGTCCTTGGACACAGTCTATGGCTCAATCCTTCACCTTTTGCAATAGGAGTGAACCCAATCTTGCATACGAAATCGTTCAAGAACCTTATTTATATATGTTTCTTGCGAAAGAGATAACGACCTCTTCAAACGATCGCTTGAAATCTTAACTCCAATGATGTATGCAATCTCACTCATATCTTTCATTTCAAAGTTGGAAGATAACCAACTCTTGATAGTGTCAACAAACTCCATATTGCTTCCAGCAATTAGTATATCATCAACATATAATGATATGATCACAAATTGATCTTTGGATCTTTTGATATATACACAATGATCCTCATCAATCATTATAAAATCATATGCCATTATGGTATTATGAAAACGTATATACCACTATTTTGACGACTGCTTAAGACCATATATCAATTTTAAAAGTCGACATACATTTTCTTCTTAGCCTTTTGTAATGAAACCAACAGGTTATTCCATATACATTTCATCATCCAATTCTCCATTGAGAAAAGCATTCTTTACATCCATTTGGTGTAATTCAAGATCCATACTTGCCACTATTACCAGAATAATGCGAATCGAGGTAAATCTCACAACAGGAGAAAATGTTTCTTCATAATCAATTCCTTCCTGTTGATTATACCCCTTCGCCACAAGGCGAGCTTTATATCTCTCTACCGAGCCATCAGCTTTACGCTTTATTTTGAGAACCCACTTGTTCCCAATAGCTTTGCATCCTTTTGGAAGATCAACAAATTCCCAAACATGGTTTGACTTCATTGACTCCATTTCCTCTCCCATTGCATGCATCCATTTTTCCTTACTAGGGCAATTTAGAGCCTCATGTATATTTCTTGGCTCATCCTCATCTTGTGGGGCAATCATAAAAGTTTCCCTTTGAATGTCAAAACGTCAACGGGAAATACTTATGCGACTTGTTCGCCATATGGAAGATTGTACACTTTACACATCATTCCCCATTATGCTCCCACTGGAATTAGATAATGATGATGTCGTCTCATCATGCAGTTGTAATTGAAAATTAGTTGACTTCAATTCATCACTTCTCATATTACTCCCACTTGGACGAACTCCACTAATATCATTATCTTGATTCAATATTTCAAATAGGGAGTAATCTTCACCTATTTCGCCATTATTAGGAAATTCATTCTCTAAGAATATGACATCCCGTGATTCAAATTCAGTTATACTCCCCATTTTCTGCTCACCTATGAACACATACAATTTCGAGTGTTCGGAGTATCTTATCAAAATACTCTTCTTTCCTCTGAGATCCAATTTCCCAAACTTGTGAGAGGGCTCATGAGTATAGGCAGCACAACCCATGACTTAAGAAAACTTAAGTCTGGTTTTCTACTTGTCCATAACTCATACGGAGTAGAAGTAACTGATTTGGAAGGCACCCGGTTAAATATATAGGCAGCAGTTAATGACGCATCACTCTAAAAAGTGATAGGTAAGTTAGCATGCGCCATCATAGACCTAACCATTTCTAATAGGGTTTTGTTTTTTCTTTCCGCAACACTATTTTGTTGAGGAGTATATGGAATAGACAACTGTCTTTCTATTCCTTTTTCATTACATAATTTTTTGAACTCATCAGATAAATATTTTCGACCTCGATCGAATCTCAATACCTTTATCTTCTTGTCTAATTGATTTTCTACCAAGTTCATAAACCTTTTAAAACAACTTAATGCTTCAGATTTATGAGAAATCACATAGACATATCCGAATCGAGTATAATCATCTATAAAAGTGATGAAATAAACAGTTTCATGCCTTCCTCTCACATTCATTGGACCACAGACGTCAAAATGGATTAAATGCAGAGGAAATTCAGCTCTTTTACATTTTCCAAATGGTTTCCTTGTCGTTTTTCCTACTAGGCAATGCTCACATATGGGCAAATCGATTTTTTCAATATTGCCCAACAAGCCCTATTTGACTAGTCTATTCATACGTTATTGGCCAATATGATCAAGTTTAGCATGCCACACATTCACATCATTATCATATGAATTAGGAGACATGAGTAGGAAATAACAAACATTTGCATTAACATAGTCAATATCTAATACAATGAAACCATCTAGAAAATAACCACAACCATAGAAGTTTGTATCCAAAAACAAATTCACACCTCTATTATGGAAGTTCATATTAAATCCTAGCTTAACCAACATTAAAACAGACACTAAATTCCGATGAATCTCCGGAGCATACAATACATCATGTAGGAATAAAGTGCGTCCATCACGCATGTTCAGTTGGCAAGTGCCAATTCCTTTTTATTTCAGCTCTGAAGTTGTTTCCCACATAAATCCACTTAGTTCCAGTTAGTACTCGTCGGAATTCCACGAAGGATTCTCCATCATTCGCTACATGGTCTGTCGCTCCTGAATCTACGGTCCACAAAGGATTAGACTCAATCAAAAATACAGAACTTGACACATAAGCAAAGTTCTCAAAAGCACAAGGGGTATATACCTTCTTTGGCTCACGACAATCGCGAGCATAGTGACCCTTCTTGTCACAATTGTAACACTTCACCCTTGTCAGCTTCTTCATTCGAGAACGTTTTCCTCTGTCATGTTGGTCAACCTTTGGCTTCTTCCCTGAAGCACTTGGTCCCTTGCCTTTCCACCTCTTGAACCAGTCAGGACGTTTGCGCTTGGAGCCCGAAGCTCCATTTGAGCTAGAACCAGCATTATATATTTCAGTTTCCAGCTTAGCCGCCAAGGGGCGGTCCTCTTCCAGCTCAAGATGGCGCACTACATCCTCAAAGACTTTGATATTCTCATTGTGGGTCGGGTGCACCTTCATATGCTCCCAACTTTGAGGCAAGGAACAAATCATTGCTTACACTTGCTGCTCATCAGTCAGGACATGGCCAGCATCCTTCAGCTCATTTATCATGTTTGACATCTTTCTCAAGTGTTGCTTCATGGTCTGACCATGAGACTTCTTGTAAGAGTCAAATCTAATAGTGAGCTGCCTCAGTTTGGTCACCAAAGTATAAACAAATCTTGCTGCCAACACTTCCCACATTTCCTTGGCATTCACAAAACGCCTGAACTCTCGCATGACATCATTTTCCATGCTACTCAGCAATGTAATGCGATTAAGTGAGTTATTCCTTTTCCATGCAGCAAATGCATCCTTATCTCTCTTGTGTTGTGCAGTGTTCCCATCTTCAGGCTCTTCCATGGTTAAGTTAAGAGCTTATAGTGCCTCTTGTTGTTCAAGCACATATTGGATTTTCATATACCAGATTTCATAGTTATCGCCATTGAACTTTTCACCTTTGTTTAGCTCAGCAACTATGCTCTTTGTGGCTGAAGCCATTGATCTGAACACATCAGACATATATGCACGAATAATTAATGCCTATCATTTATGCATCCACTTTGCACAGACTCATCATATTAATGAACAATTTCAAGTAAGGTTTCAGAATCAAAAGGTTACTATGTTTCCAATCGTCCTCCAAAAATCCTAACTTTAAACTATCATTAATATAATTGTCCATGCAAAGTAAATTCTATGAAGCTACAAAAACTTATATGAACTACCCACAGCAGTCAACAATAACAGAAAGCAAATAATATTTGACATCCAATAGAATAATAATGCTTTCACATAATACAACTTATATATCAGTTGATACATCAACAACAACCAAGTAGTAAAACGTTACATAAGATGTCCACAAAGCACGCTAAATAAAAACCAGCCAAAACATCTAACACCAAGTCAATATATGAACTAGGAAATATCCTTTTTTCTTCAATTTCTTGATCTTTTCTTTTGTAACAATCCAATAATATTCATCTATAAAAACCATCACAAGTCTCTTATACAAAGTATCTTTGTTGATTTCCCATAAGCAATTCAACACTCCTTGCCATTTTGGTGGAAGAGTGTTCATGAAAAATCACACAATCTCAGATTGTGGCATGGGACGACCATTCCATATGACCTTTTCCCGTTGACTTCAAGAACATGATCAATTAAGTCACCACTCTCCCATCGATAATTAGTCAACTCAACTATCAACCTAGAAAGCATTTCCTTTTGTTTATTGGTAATTACACGAATAGGCATGCGTAACTGAAAGGGAGGCATTGTTCCTGCAACAAATGCAGAACAAATAAGGGATTACATATAATCCACATAAACTTAATTGAAAAAAAAAAAAAAACAAATCCTTTTTTTTTTTTCCGGTCAACGATCAACAATCAACGGAGTCAACGGGCAGTCAAGACGGGCCGGTCGGACTAACCGACCGGCACGTGTCACGCGCGTGCCTGGCTGACGCGCGTGCGTGGCACGCGCCTGGGCCGAAACGGCGCGTTCGACGTGCGCGCGTGCGTCGCACGCGCCTGGGCCGAAACGGCGCGTCGACGCGCGTGCCTGTGGGGGACCAAATTAGCGCGTGCGTTGCACATGCCGATGACCCCCATTCGTTCCGGCCGCACGTGGCGGCGCGTCCGGCGGCCTCCGGCGATGATCCGCGACTCGTTTTTCTCATATCGACAAGACCTTCGACCCTGCGCCATCAAAAACAAATTTCGACTTGCAGCAAAACACAAAACTAGGCGAACAGTACGCGGGTGTCGGGTTTTTCCGTCCCCGATCGACCGACAGCGGCTTTTCTTGAATTTCGACCATAAAATTAATTCAATAACATAAAAAGGGGTCGGGAAACATGAACTACGGCTCTTATACCAATGTTGGAAATTTCGGATTCCCAAAAACCGAATTCGACACTAAATCGAACCCCTAAAATAAGTACGGAAGACGAGCCCAGGAAAATCACATGTATCACCGATCCTAAGGCACATCACAGAATCGAACGTACCTTGTTAGCCACAGATTAAACACCGACGCTGATATGAGGAAGAAAAACTGATCCCGTTCGATCCGATGACGTCAATTCGCCTTGAAGGGAAAAGAGTGTCGTCTCTTTATTTCTTTTGGAGGGAAAGAGGGAGGAGGAACGTATGTAATGTCAAAAGGTGCATTCCTCCCTCTCTTTTCCCCCTTAAATACGTCCTCTCCAAAGGACGTGTCCCTTCGGTAAAAGACATTCCCCCAAAAATTGCAACTCTTCAACGTATCCCTCCATCCATGGGCCCTAATCTTGTGGGCCAGGCTTTTAGGCCCAACATGGGCGGATGGGCCAACTTAGGCCCATCACATTAATTAATAAATAAAAGCATCAATGTGCAAAATGAAGGGGAAGAAAGGCCACATGCTAGTCAATGTTGATATTAAGAAGACGAACGACAGGTTGAGATGGGAATTCATTCATGTCAACTTTACATGGCTGGACTTCCTGGTTCATACTGGATCTCATCACCCCATGTATTTTGACTAACACTATGCAACTATTTGGAATGGGGAACTAACAGAAGTGTTCCAACCTAAAAGGGTGTCAGACGAGGGGATCTGCTTTTGCTTTCCATCTTTGTCCTTTGTATGGAGCGGTTTTTTCACTTAATCATGGATTTGGTTGAAAAGGGTGACCGGAAGCCACTTTGAACTCGTCAACGAAGTCGTGTGATCTCTCATTTGATGTTCACGGATAATCTCCCATTATTCGTTGAAGCCTCTGTTGATTAAATGCAGGTTTTAGATAGTGTCATGACTCCTTCTGTGATGCTTCAAGTTAGAAGGTTATTGACACTAAATCTAAATTCTTTTTTTCTAAGGATGTCACGAGTTACTCGAAGAACTTACTAGCCTATTATCATAAAGTACACAAAAAAATTAAGTGGGTAGAATGCTGAAAATCTATCTTCTGTAAGCGGTGAAGTTGCTACCATAACATGTGAGAGTTTCTCTCTCTCTCTCTCTCTCTCTCTCTCTCTCTCTCTCATAAACACACATTCGCGCCTCAGCCTCCTCGTGGTATGTACTGTAGATAGTGGGGGATCATGTTCTTCATGGGCTCATCTTCGCTGTTGCCGCAGACCTTGTACCCGTGAAGCATATCCAGGGTGGGTTCCGTTGCGCAAAAGCAGGGCAAGAAAAATAGTTCGAGGATTTTTGGTTCTCCTATCCTTCTTCCTCCTCGAGATGAGGTCGTCCAAATTTCGTGATAAACCGAGAGACCGATCAGAGTTTTACTTCGATCTCTTCTTCTGCTTGAGTGATTGGTTCTTTCTCTGTTTCCGGTTGAGTCTTTTCCTTCCGTTACGGACGAATTTGTACCAAAAATCAACAACACGTTGTGGTTTTCTTTTCTTCCCCCTTGGAATCAAATGACAAAATCGATACTCAAATATAATTACTCTGAACAAAATTGATATCCTTTCAGTTAAGTTAGGATTTCATCCTCAAATCAATTTGCGGCAGCAAAATGGCCAAAACATCATCCAGTATGCACTCTTTCGGTGACTTCATATCTTTGGCGAGCCACGTTAGCATATTATATTAGATTAATGCCACATTGCTTTTAGATGAAGAAAGGGTGGAAAGCGTGTTTCCGTTGAGCGGCATTTGCCGGTCCTTTTCGTTCACAGGGAAAGACAGGAAAAAACCTCCCTTTCATCCATTCGTGAGGAAGTCATCATCATGGCAGCTAACTCACAGTATTCACCAGGCGCGTTTGGTAACGATTCTGTTTTTTAGAATAATTTTTTTATCAAAAATAATTTTTTCTTATTCTATTCTCAGGAACAATTTCTAAGAAAGGGAACATGCTTGATAACTGTCCAAAATTTCTATTCCCAGAATAGAAATATGTTTGGTAGGATTCTTAATTTTTTTTTTATTTCTTTAAATTTTTTAATACTTTTATTCTATTTTTCTCTTTTCTCTTTTTTCTTTTTCTTTTTCTCTTCTTCTTCCTCCTTCTTGGTAGCGCCGTGGCCAACAACCAATTGGGCGAGGTCCAGCGAGCTCGTCGAAGGCTCGCCTGGCCAAGGCTAGCCTCAACCTCGCCACATCTGGGTGAGGCTCGACCTCGCCTAGGCGACACAAAGTCAACCTCACCCTGGCCTGGCGAGGCCGAGCCTAGCCTAGATCTAGCAAGGCAGAGCTCTCCAGCCACTATCAAGGCTCGGCCTCACCAAGCCAACATCAAGCGACGGTAACCTAGAGATGGCCCGGTAAGGCTTGGCGTTGCTACGGCCAGCGGCGCTCCAATGAGATCATTGACCCTTGTCTAGCCGATCATCAGACATGGCCGAGACCGGCAACCAACCGAAAGGAAGAAGAAGAAGAAAAGAAAAAAGAAAAAAATTAGAATTGATTTTAGGAATTGTTCTCGGGAACAATAAGTAACTTTTTTTTTTATTTCTTGATTATATTCCAAATCTATTCCCGAAAAAAATTTTCAAGTCATGATTTTTTCCCAAAGTTTTACTCGGGAATAAAGAATTTATTAAATGGATTTCATGCTTGATGATCTCGAATGTGAAGCATTACGGAAGCAGGTTATAAGTCGCCATGGGAGTGTCAAAGGGAAGGTACGCTGCTTCTTCTCCCTCTCTAATCCACTCATGTTCCGTGCAAAAATCAGTCATAAAATCAAGGAGATTCGGGAAAGATTGTCCAAGATTTGCACTGAGAAAGATCAATTCAATCTAAATATGTGGATTGTTGACAATGGTGTGGGACATACGTAATCACGAGAAATGACTTACTCATTCATAAATCAATTGGATGTTATTGGAAGAGACATTGATAAAGAAAATATAATTGAAATGTTGATGCGGCCATATGTTAGAAACCTCTCGGTGTTTCTCATTATTGGAATAGGAGGTATGGGCAAGACGACCCTAACTAAATTAGTTTATAGGGTGAAAAAGCAATTGGAGTTGCGACTATGGATGTGTGTAACCGAGGACTTTGATTTAAAGAAAACTATCAAAGGAATCATCAAAGACGCAACTCATCAAAATTTGAGTAACTTAGATATTCAACAATCTCAAACCTTTCTACAGGACATCATTAAAGACAAGAAGTTTCTACTTGTCTTGAATGACGTTTGGAGTAACGACCGCAATAGATGGAAAGAAGTGAGAAATTTGCTAACCAGAGGAGCTAGTGAAAGGAAGATAATTGTGCCTACTCGTAGTGCGGAAGTTGCTTCTATCATGGGTACCAATCCAATGTATAATCTAAAAGGTCTTTCTCATGAACACTGTATGAACTTATTCAAAAAATGGGCATTTGACAAAAAAGAAAAGAGGCCACGTCCTGATCTTCTAAAGATTGGAAATGACATTGTCAAAAAATCTCAAGGAGTTCCTCTTGTTGTGAAAACTCTAAGGAGCCTTCTATATTCTAAGGATGATGATGGGCATTAGAAACATGTAAGGGACAATGAAACATGGGAGTTAGTGGAAGCGAAAAAGGACATTGTGCCGGTACTCAAGCTTAGCTATGATCATTTACCATCCCACTTAAAACGTTATTTTGCCACATACTCACTTTTTTCCAAAGGAGTTCAAATGAAGGGCCTGCTTTAGCTTGGTTATGGATGGCTTTAGGACTCATTAGTTCAAAAAGGGAAAAATTAGCATTGGAAGATGTTGGTATTGAGTACGTCAAAGAGTTGTGGAAAAGATCTTTGATCCAAGAAGTTAAGGAGTGTGGAGCAGAATTACTATTGAAAGTACACGATTTGGTCCATTCTCTTGCAACGAGTGTGGCACAAAATGATTTCTCTATTGTTCACTTAAATACTATTAAGATTTCAGAAGGGGTCTATAGCACTTTGTTAGAGGGAATTTCAAATTTCAATGGAGTCCCACATTTTTTGAGAAAGCCAACTTCAAAGAGGCTGCGTGCCATTTATTTTCAATACCAAGTTAATGATGGAGTTATTACTAGAGAGTTTGCTAGAACATGCATCTCCAAGTGTAACCACTTACGGTATCTAGATTTTTCATATAGTAATTTTAAGGAACTACCAAGGTCCACAAGTAATTTGAAGCAATTGAGATCGTTAAGTCCTTATGGGAACAAGCTATTGAAGAAGCTTCCAAGTACCATTTGTGACCTACAAAGTTTGCTAGAGTTATCCCTCGTTGGTTGCTTAGAGCTAGGCAATTTACCCAAAAATATGAAAAACTGGTCAACCTTAGATATCTATACAATACAACAAAGCAAAAGAGTTTGCAATAAAATGGAATACTACCCGGAAGATTTGTAATTTTTGGGACTCAATGAATGCACAAATCTCCAACTTTTGTTTGAAGGTACTTGCCGATTGACTCACCTTTGGGGGTGGAAATTGTAAATTGAAGGGGACTGATATTTTTGCCTTTTGAGGAATTAAAAGCCCTAGAGTCCTTGAATATTGCTAGTTCCAAGCTCGTGTTGACCTCGGAGAATAAATCCAACTTTTCATTGAATCTTCGTACTCTAGTAATTTATAACTCCAAACAAGTAATGTAGTTGCTCCGATATCTTGAAGGATCAGCTTACACTTTGGAGTCATTTTTAGTCTATGACTGCCTAAGCTTGACAAATGTTCCTGAATGGCTACCCAATCATACTAGTCTCAAATTAATTTATTTGATCGAATGTCCCAACTTATTGTCCGTGAAGCAAAGAATCCGGTCCCTCACTTCCCTCAAAAAATTATGCATCGAACACTATAGTAAATTGAGCAAAAGATGTGAACCTCAAATTGGCAAGGATTGGAACAAAATCGTCCACATTCCTCGAATCCAACTTGATTTGATAGATGTACAACTGACAGATGATTAGGTACGCATCAATCTACCTTTCCCTTCCTTTTTTTTTTTAGCAAAAAAAAAAAGTGTGATATAGTCATATATATTGAGATTCCCTCCTTTTATTATTTTTCCTTACTTTCTCACTGGATGAAAATTAGAATAAGAGGTTAATGAATTATGCACTTTCATAATATTGACGACTTTAACTATATGTTTGGACAACTTTTGACAAATCTCAATTTCCCAATTTCATGTGGTGCATTAAATGTAAAAATTGATTTCCTACAATGAAATCTCATATCCTCCTTTTACTTGGAAAATGGAACATGACGTAATGTTTTGAATATATAGTTTTCTGTTGATGATTATTGTTGAATACTATAGCTGCTCTCGCTCAAGTTGATAGTTTGAATATAATTTACCAAATATATCTGTTGCAAGTGTCCTAGAAGGACCGGTTAGTTCACCAATCATTTCATAAAGAAATTGAGAAATATTTGGAAATTTATCGTAGAAAATGCACTTCGCTAGAAATTTACAACTCCTCTGATTTAAGAGAACATTTTTGGTTTCCATTTTTCTTCTAAATAAAAGAAGGAAACAGAAAAAAAAAAAAAAAAAAAAAAAGTTTAAAAGTTTAAGCAAAAATAAAGATTTCTTTCTTGCAATATGAGTACGTAAAATAGATGGTCTTCACTATCTCCAATTTTTCTTTTAGAATAAAAGCACAGAAAATATTGAAAGGTTATTTCGAATCTATACGTTAAACGCGGAAACAATTTTCCTCATTTTAATTTGACAATTTTTTTTAGATAATATAATTTGAAGGCTCGGGATAATCTTTGTTGCAAGACACTTGGCTTAATACCAGTTGTAGGAGTGTTGAATGGAGCCAATGAAATTTGCCACAATCAACATTAAAAAAGACGAATTATCTAAGAAAATATTAGAACAACGCACTTTCAGGATAGTAATTTTTGCGCATGAAATTTTTTAAAAGAAAAGGAGATTGACATATAATACTGTTATATGCAGGGGAGAGATGTCAAGATCAAGGGTAATTGAGAGCAATTAAACTGCTTTCATTTATTTTTGTAGTGTTTTAAATAATGTAAAGTATGAAGTTAAAAAATGCAGGGCCTTTTTTGGAATTTTTTTTTTTTTATGTATCAATTTACCTTCGCATCTTTTTTTTTTAAAGATATGACAACTGATGGAAAAGAAGAAACTTTTTTGGCTAAGAATATTCCTATGTCGTTTTTAATCAAGATTGAATAAACATGAAGATTGATATGCACTTAATTTGGCAATAATAAAAGGATTACTAGCGGTCGATGCTGTCTCTATAAAGTGTCCATCCATGGAGATATCGATATTTATAATCTGCCATGAAAAATGGCCCGGAAAAGGCAGAGGTTCATCAGCTAGTGACCTAGGATAGGTCCTCAACTTTAAAAGTTTTAGGGCTTGTTTATTTCCAATTAAGAAAAAGTACAAGGTTTTTTTTTTTTTTTTTGGCTTTCTATTAAAATATAACATTCGAATTTCATAGAATTATAAATAAATAAATAAATGTGAATATGCTTGCCAACGATGTTGGGAAAATTTCAGACGTCTTTGATGAAGAAAAAGTCAAGAGTGTGTGCTTGATAAGATTTAGATTAGAAGCTATATATAAACTGTTCATTTTGAGGTAACATATTAGCAATAAATCAAGATTTTGTTTTGAACAAAGTGTTAATATTAGCAATTTGTTCAAAAATAATGTGAACCATCAAACATGTCAGTACTTACCTATAGTGTGTACACAGCATATAAAAAGTTTGGTTTCCACGTGTTATTTGGATACATGCCCTTTTGGAGTCATGATATTATCATTTGTTAAAAAAAAAAAATCAGAAACACTTATAAAAACAAAAATTCCCACATTTTATACAAAATAGAAACTTCTATGTTTAGTGAAAGAATGTTTACGTACATATAAAAATTAATTTCACTAACAATGAATATATCTTCTTCTTTTTTATGATCGAGGAAACCGCCAGAAATCACCTTTCGGGGATCACACGACCAAGCACCGTTAGGCCTCGCCGCAAACCACTATTTAGACGTAAAACCTCAGGGGGCTGGCCGAGTAATCCACCCTTGGAACCCCAACTTAAATAGGAGTGGCAAATGGGTGGGTCGGGTCAGGTCGGGTATGGGTCAGGTCGAAAATGGGTCGACTCATATTTGACTCATTTAATTCGTTTTGACCCATATTCTTGTAATGTAAATCTAGTAACTCATATCCGACTCGACCCGTACCCGACCCGACCCGTATTGCTAAAACCTATTAATATTCTAGGAAAACCCACTTCTACTATATGCTAATTGGATTAGAACTTCAAATTAAATTAAAAATAGTAAATAAAATAAAATATAAGTTAAAAAAAAAAAAAAAAAACCTATAAATTGAAATATTTACAAAAAAATTAGACTATGCACATGCTTCTCTTATTTGAAGTGAACATACCATTGAATAACTAAAATCTATAACATGAAAAAAATTTAAATAAACCTAAAAAAGCTCATTTATATATATATATATATATATATATATATATATATATATATATTATTGTTAAAACATTTTTATGCAATACAAATTTAATGGAAAAAATTTATAATTCTTTTTAAAATATTTAAAAATATATATAATTTTTAAATTATTTTAAATTTTTAAAAATATATTTTTTATATTTTATATTTTTAAATATAATTTTTCTTTTTAATAATTATTTTTTTCTTTATCTTTTCTTCTTTTTTTTTTTTCCTTCTTCTTTGGCCGGCCGCTAGTCATGGCCGGCGGCCGGCGATCGACCACAGGCAAGATCGAGCCTTACCCGACACAAGCGAGTTCATCGGAGGCTCGCCTTGCCACAACAAGCCTCACTCTGGCCCAAGCGGCACGAGGTCAGCCTTGCCCTAGCCTAGCGAGGTCAACCTCGCCTAGATCTAGCAAGGCCAAGCTCACCTAGCCACCAACAAGGCTAGGCTAGGCTCAGTGTCGTCGGGGGCCGGCAACGCTCCGATGAGGTCGTCAACGCCAACCATGGTTAAGGCTGGCAACCAACCAAAAGGAAGAAGAAGAAAATGAAAGAAAAGAAGAGAAGAAAAAATGAATTCTTTGTTTTTGTTCTTTTGATTCTTAAGAATTGTTCTCGAGAACAAAAAGTTACTTTTTTCTACTTTTTGTTTATGTTCTAAATCTATTTCCGAGAACAAAAAAATAAATTTTTTGTACCTGGAAATAAAAATTTTACCAAACAGGTTTCTATTCTTTTTTTGTTCCCTTAAACAAAAGAATAGAAATAGTTGTTCCGTGGAACAAAAAATTTTTTTACTAAACATCAACGACACAACTTCAAATTTTACTTTTCACAAAATAGTGTCAGCAACTTAATCTTTTTATAGTTATTCCACTGGACTATATATAAAGTTTCCTATGACTGATACATTTAAAAAGGAGCCATGTCTTTTGTTCCTAATTTGTTTTATTTTCTGCATAGGAAGATGATGTTTTTCTTTTCCTTTACCTCCCAAGACTAAAATGTAATGAATATGAATGCACAAAGGCCAATTGCATCGACAATAGTTTTTGTTATGTTCTCAAAGCCTTTGTCAGTTGTAGTCTCCCAAGAACTTTCATTTGAAGATTGTGTCTGCTATACCCCCCCATAAATCCAGCACCCCTTGGTCAATTTCATGACTGCAATGAAGCGCACAAAACTAAACAAATTGGACAAATCAGTGTCGTTCGAGGCTCAAACGGGTTTACAGCCTTGAAAGTCAAAAACGAAAAAAGATAATTCTGAACCCGCATGTCCTAGAAGAATCAACGATCGACTCGCGCTACGTCAAAGCCTTAATGTTCCATCCATTGCTTGTAAACAGAATGATCTTCTCGGAATTCTTTCTTGTTTCTGCCAAAGACGAGATGACAGTAGCATCCACCATTTATGATTCATGAAGCTCCGTTGATTACTTCTACTGTTTTTTCAATGACAAGTACTGAAAATAGCTGGATCAATTGTTTTCAACATCGCAGAAAACGTGCATAGCCAGCTTAAGTCGCCTGCTCACCCATAATTGGGATGGGATGTTAGGCAATACCGCCTAAGTTTGTGTACAACATCGAGAAGGTGCAAGAACAATCCAATTGCAGAATATCGGTATGCATTTCTGATGATTTTAATCTTCAAAAAAACATCCTTTAAAATGTCTTGATAGACGCTATTGGTCAAAAGCTTGATCAGAGTTCCACCCGCTACTAGATACGTTGACCATCGAACATTTCATTGTAGTTCCAGTTCAATAATTACAACGCATTAGTCAGCTTATTCAAGACCTATTAACAAGAATTACAAAAGTAAATATATAAGTCTACTCACTTTGGATGGTTCAAAAGTTTAATATAAAAGAAAATAATAATAATAAGTTAGCTACCTCCATTTTCCAAATTTCAATTCTATGGTGTTGCTAACCACTTTTGTAAGCGGTTCCATACGAATTAATCAAAGCTCATCTACTTTAAGTCAATCGGTATGACAGAGTTCAGACTTTACATAAGTGTAATTGCACAATTCGTCATATTTCTTCACTAATTACTTGATGAGGGGATGTGGTATCAAATCAGTAAAACCTGTTACAAACCTGAAAACAAGGTTAATTTCAATTGATCATAGATAGGCCCACAAAGAAGAGTTGCCACAAACTCCCTCTTTCTCTCTCTCTCTCTCTTAAGTCTCAAGTACTTTCTAGTTCTTTTTCAGAATGGTTTTGGAGCAACTACTCTCAACTAATACACGAGATTCAGATATAGACAACCAAATTCGCCATGCGAATTTATTATCTTGTGTCTGCACAGGCTAACCAAGAGTGGAAAACCCAGGAAAAAAAGCGGGGCATGCATACTATAATCAACTGCTCGCTGCGCGAGGATTTTCTAGTACACGCAAAAGAGCAAGTGGACATTCCTAAGCGAATTACTGTTAGCCCCAAAAGAGAAGAAAACACATCTAAAGGATGAACTGTCATTTCTCTGTGGACGAAAAAAAGATGGGGATGATACAAAAAGATCACAGCAAGGATCCCCAACTGTGGGAATATTGCAGAAAGAATATGTACCATTCTTACAACAAGTGAGTGCTGTTGAGTCATTTGCTTCTTTATAACTTTCCCTGGTGTCTCCAGCGCGACCTACAAATGCTTCAGGATTACACACAATTAGTCCTAGATTATCGACATCGCCAGTATGAAGAAAATGAAGTGTGGAGGAAAGATGTTGATCAGGCAGCAAATCTCAGCTCAGCTAAGAGATGGTCACCAAATTGCCTGACCACAAATCCTAATTACAAAACATGTTATTCAGATTACTAGATGGCATGGGAGCTTACGGGATGAGAAAATTCCAAGTAAGAGTCTCTGAGGACACACTTAAACAACCAATGGAAGGGCTTCTGATATTTAGATAACCAAGCAGCTTCAAAAGTCATCCAAACATTCTAGTCCTATAAAAGAAACCTAAGGAAAAGACAAGCTTGCCCACCTGGAACATCAACGTCTGGGTCTAGGATTGCAGCGAAATTCAGCTAACAAAGCTATATGATCTGAAGACCACTCTGGAGAAGGAAGAGCCGTGTCTTTCCTCAAGCTCTCCTCGTCCAAGAGCTCTAGTAAGGACTCCACCGTTAAAGAGTCCGCTACAGCAGCAACAAAAGAAATATTCATACAAGGGTGAGCTCTTTTCCAGATACAAATTAGCAAAGACTTAGATGTGAAAAGGAGAAGAATCGACAAAACAATTTCACCTGTGTAAAAAATGTAATCGAGGGTGCCAATGAAATCCCTAGTGCAGCTTGTAAATAAAGGTTCATTTGTTGTGGGGTCCATTCTTTTTTTCTGCTGTTCTGAAGCAGGACCAACACCCATTCTTGCGAAAGAAGAATACGCACTGACCTGCAATATCAACTGTTTCTCAGGTAACTGCCACTTTTAGGGCACTCTCTCTCTCCCCCTCCCCCCGACACCCCCTGGGGGCCCCCAGTGTTGTGTTTCAAAACAATCATTATGCATGTAAAAGATTACCAGTGGCAATTGATGAGCCAGCTTGCTAGGGGGACGCAGGATATTTAGAGGGTCAACCACTAAATCTAGATGCATGGGATCAACCTTTCCCTCAGCAAGGAGTGCATGAGGAGCACTGCAAGAAGCATTAACAGTCATCACATCAAAGTCCGTTTATTACAACCATGTGGCCAAAAAGTCGTGACAGCTACCCACCTTCCAGGAACTGAATTGAAGTCCCCACACACCAACATTGGAATGTCTGCACTGGCAGCTATTTTTTCCAATCCTTTCAATAGAGTGTGGATCTAAAATGACAATAAAAAGGACAATGAGGTTCAAAAGGAGAAAATGCGGAATAGCTGAGACAGATTGTACTGAGGATGAAGATATGGGAAAGGTACCTGCCAAAGCTTCACATCTTTGAGATCATGGGGGACATTAACATGTGTATTGGCCTGCACTCCAACAGGAAGAAAATAAAATGGTCACAAGATGTATAAAGCCCCAAGATGAGTTAGAATAAAGATTAAAGTGTATAAATGAACCATCAAAAATCCTTTAAAAGATATTAGGGATAAAGGCAAGAAATTTACTTTGAAAAATTGACACCTGTAGCTTTTAAAACTATTGAAAAAACATAGGTGATACAGCAAAAGTCCAACAATTGGTGAACAATAAGGCATATCCACCGCTCAGAATAATTCTAAAGTGTCTCTATCTAAAGGAAGCATATGCATCCCAAGTCTTGATAGGGGGTCAAACTCCAACAACCCATAAAAGGCAACTTCAACCAAAGAGGCTCAATTCGCAAACCACCAAGGCAAATCTAAGGGATAGCTTCAGTATTTCATACTCTAATATAAAGCAAAAAAAGCCTCATACTTCTAAGAAATCTCGGTCCTTTTTTTCTTCCCTCTCATATCTTTAATTACTTATTTTATTAAAATTACATCCATGGACAAATGTGTAATTTCATAACTTAATTTTATCTCTCACGTTTTTTTTGGTAAGGAAAAATATTTTTTTGGTAAGGTTTTTTTATTTCTCGTTCCTTATATAAATATCTAATATTTTCTATCCCATAACGCCTTTCTTAACAAGATATCAAATCTCATAATATTTGCCTCATTCCATAAATATTCATACACATTGCTCATATTGTGTATTTTAATGAATCATTTGTTTCCATTATATAATAGTTCATATATTTTGTGAAAATATAATTTTGCTTAATCTTTCAAATGTCCATTTTTTGCACACAAGCAGCAGGTGAACACAGTTGCTAGTGAGAGGAAATTATAACATGATGATTTCTTAAGTCAAGAACAAAAATTCTCAGTAGAAAATTCTTGCCACTGTATGGAACCCAGCATCTATCAAGCCAAATTACTCTACCAGAACACCAAAAAAAAAGTTATATAAAGAAGTAAAAAGAAAATACTACCAGAGATGAACATTAAAAGGACAATCCAGCATTTTAGTTGCCAAAGCTCAGGAAAGCCCAAGGAAATAAGTACTGAATACAATTCCTCTCTCTCTACTATGCCTTACTAACTCTGCCATTGTTAAAGCTGGTAAGCGAAGTTGTCAAATGGAGCCCAGTTTAAAGCTTTAGAGGTGCGGAATGGACAGCCTAATGCTCACGGTTAACATAAACTAGAATCTAAAAAATAGGCATCAGCTTACACAAAATGACATGGCATAAACAATCCCACTACAAAGAGACAAATTTAGGACCCACCATTCACTCAGAGTTTAAACACTTAAAAACCCCCCAGCCTATGTCCAAAGCAAGCAGTCAGGGTAATCAGAGGTGCTGGTTCTAATTGATAGTGTTACAAAAAGATCTCTCTGAATGTTGACTTCATTCCTCATTAATGTAGTGGTCTTGCTTTTTTAGCTACTGACATGCTGAATCTTGTAAGAAGTAGAACAGTTGTAAATTAGGGCCTCACGGTACACAAAGCTCATGATCAGCTCTCTAAATAGGAGTTTTACATTTAACAACATTAAAATGCACGGTCGGTGACAACTTCCTCTCTAGTTTTATGGAGACACTAATAAGACTTCAGAATCTTACCACACATAGAAGCTGCCTTTTCCCAGGATTGTCACCTCCTTGGTTACTGAATTTTGCTTCCAAAACAGCTATTAAAGCAACATTATCCTACCATGAAGAAGGAAATTACACGAGCATAAGTTAATGAACATGACTGCAGGGCTCAAATGGAGAAACTTTTGCCTGGATGAAAAACTGAATCGAAGCAGAAATCAAGCCACCTTCACCAATCTGCTTAAGGCAGTTTTCTTTTGGGCACTAGGTAGCAAAGCATCTGTCAAAGACTGTGCAGCCTTGTTAAATTCAACCTGCAATCAATTAAATCTTTTAAATAAACAAGAGACCAAAAAATAAAAAAGAAGAGATGCAAATTTGCAGTCCTATGACTCCAGACCTCATATTTTTTAACATGGGAAAATCTGTCTCGCCGGAAAAACGTTGCACAACCATCTATTGCATTGAAATTCCCACTGTAAACCTGTAGATAGCAAAAACAAAAAATAAAAGAAGCTCCCTTGGCCAGAGACTAACAGGTACTACAAAGCTTACCTCATTTGTCTTTCTTTTATATAAAGCTAAATAGCCATGCTTCTCCAATTCAGGAGCAAAAAATTCCTCGAAGTGATCACTTTGAACCTGAAAAGAAGCTATAGTGACAATTAGAAATTACGCAACTTCATCTAGCAATTCCAAACTGAAGCGATACTTGAACTCTAAACATTCAAACAGATGGATCAGGGACAAAATATCCTCACCCATGCATATTCAATAATCATAATTTAAACTCAGTTTCCTTAAGCATTTTAATTAGTAGCATAATTCTCCATTAACAAGACTCCTCGGCAATTTAATAAGAGTAGAGTATAATTATCATATATGTACTTACTGCAAAACCAAAATATCAGACAGCACAGGATTACTTAAGCTTCATCCCCTGTGAGTGCAGTGGGCTATATAATTCCATTTGGGCAGTTAAGATCACTTGTGTTTCGGATCTATAAGGTCTAAGTGTTCAAAATATCAAACATGGCATAAGATATGATTAAGCACCTAGAAACCTGTGCATGCCCGCTCTCATTAAACAAAAAACCACAAAAAAAAAATACCCCATAGCAAACTCAAACCAGGAAAACACAGAAAACCTCCATCTAGAACAACAAAAAGAGGAATTTATTGTCCAAACCTAAGCTTATGTCAATCACATGACAAAGGGGGAAGTCGGGGGAGGAAATTTTCACTTAAGTCAATCTGGTTTGTGCATATGGATCAATTATATATTGATCTCGTACATCGGAAATCAAACCATGAAAGGACATGGGACATTTACAATTGACACAAGAACCATCTTCTGGACATGGAATTTAAGAAGAAAAGGAATTGCTTTAGATGTTTATTATTCAGAACAAAAATTCTTAATACTTCCATGAATACACCTGGAGTGCAACCTGCGCACATCAGATATCTAGCAATCTTCAGAAAAGCTTGAAAAATGACACAGATTTACGAGCTTATAGAACAGATCCTGTTCAAGGTCATAGCTTGAAAAATAGAACAGTTCATGATGAAAAGGAAAACTACTATGTCTCAAGCACCAGAGAATCTCATGAAGATAGACAAGTTCCCAGAAGCACCTCAACTCAACTTGAAAAATGATACCAATCTAATAAGATGAAAATTATGATTGCACATGCACTTTTGTACCTCCTGAAGGCAAATAATATCCGCACAGTAACCAACAATTTCCCGAAGCAAATTCTGTCTGCGATACGGCCAAGAAAGAGCCCATGAAGGGCAATAACTGTATAATTCACTTGCGGCATAGATATCAGACAAAATGTTGTATGACAACACGGAAAATGTTCCTGACGATGAAATACGACCATCAGCATCTAAATGTCCCATCAAATCATTTGCACCGACTGAAATCAATCGACGAGGACTAGGGGAGGGAGCTGGAATGACACGTGAAGTTACTATGGTGCTGACATGCCCAACAGGAAGCTTCGTTCCTGCATCTACCACAACACACTCAAACTTCAGAACGTGACCAATATCTTCAGCTGTTGGTGTGTAAGTTTTAGATCGTCCAACTTCAAATAAAGTTTCACCACCAGCCCTCTGAGTAGCTGCTGCAGGATATAAAGATGCCGAACCATTAGCCAGACTAGGGCTTGATCCAGAACTAGATAAACTAGCACTTATATTTCCAGATCCTGAACTGTTGAAACGTCCAAACAACTCTTCCTCTTCATTTCCATTCTCATTTACAGCACTCACAGCTCGGTCATGTAGAATTCGATGATGCTGCCATGCATCCGAGAAGCATTTTGGTGAACAATGGTAGCTTTTGGCAACAGGTATTTTAGTCTTCACGCAACCCAAGCACTGCAGTGTGGCTTGCTCTGAGGGGTGCACACTACAAACAGCAACTTTTCTGTCACTTTGGACGCGATACCTGCAAAGTGGAGATTGATAGCGACCATTCAATAAATGGGTCTAGACACATAGTCAAAGAAAACTAGATATGTTGCATTCATAAAGTTAAACACTTGAACCAATATTTCCTTCCCATCACCGGATATTATTAAACTGAACATAATCTCATCAGAAATAGACAAGGATGAGTTCCTTTATACTAAAATTAAACTAATAACGAACATAATTTAAGTGTCACAATCAAGGTGCAGAAAGACACCATAATTGGCACAAGCAAGAGAACTTATATGCCAGAAAGGCATCTTCTTCACCGGCCTAATCACCTACAACATGGAAAGTTGTTTCCTACACAACATATACATGTAGAAGTTGATTATGTAAGTAGCAACAATGCTTAAGTGAATCAAACATTGTGAAGAAGTCCCATATTAGAAAACTACATTCACTTAGACTTTAGGGTGAAAGGAGGTCAATTAACATCATTTTCCTTACTCAAGACTAGTTTCATGACAAAGTCTGCAAAATATAATCTTGAATGAACTCATATAAAAGACACAACGATTATATTCAAAGAGATGCACGATGTGAATTTGTATTAGCATTGATTCTTCTAGTTTATAGTTCAATCCCTACTTAGTACAGTAAGACTTAATTTGTACTTACCACAACACCCCCCCCACCCAACCAAAAAGAAAGAAAAAAGAAAACATATTAAGATTTTTAGTGATTAACGACCTTGACAAGCAACTCCAAATTGCCCCACAAACTCTCAAATTCCACTCAGTTGGAATCTTTTTCTATCACTTGGACAGAAACAAATAAAACTCAAAACTTTTCCAGTGGAAATTCCTTAGGTTAAAAAAAAAAAAAAATTCCAATAAGTGGCAATATCCACGGCAAAAAGAATCATGTGTTCCCCCAAAAGAGTGGCGATTAAATACTTTTTTTCTGCTTTGCTTACCAAACATCTACCTGAGCAGAGAATTTTATGTGAAACTGCACGGCTTCTATAATAAGAGACAAAACTCAATGAGAAAGACACGGCAAGCCAACTGACAGAACATTACAAACGAACCTAAAGGGACCAGACAATGATTAGAAATACCAGAGGGAAGTTGATCGAAGAAACAATGATTGACCACAAAGCTGAGCAAATAAACGTAGCATTCCCAACTCAAGTAAAACTCAAGAGGCCATAGGCATTTCACACAACTTTATACTATACCAGCTCTACTGCACGCAAGTAAACAAAGCCAACCCCATCTCATACCCAAAAACCTGCCAGTCCAAGTCCAGGTATCCTAGGTCAAAAAGGAGAGCTGAAACCCCAAAATATAGAGAAACCTCGAGAACTCAGAGCAGGGCACTCGAAACTAAATCTTCCATTTCAACCCTACACAAGCTCCACAGAAAATCAAATCCTCACCACTTATATCTCAGGAAGTAGCCATCGAGGGGAGCGTAGTCGGACACGTCGTCATTGGAGATAGTCTTGTCGGGTCGGCGCAGAAGCACATAAGGCGTGAGCTCGCAGCCTACAATCGGTATGTCGGAGGGCAAGTGCACGCGAATCACGCTCAGCATACTTTAATCCTCGCAATCTTCCACTCTTCCAAGCTCAATCGAAGAATACGAATCCAAGAAAGCTGCGGCGGCGGCGGTGGCGGCGGCGGCGTCGGCGGCGTCGGCTCCTCTATCGCTGCGGACGCGCGGCGGATCCGCCATGAACGGGCACGAGACTGCGCGCCAGGCTTCCCTACCGGGCGCTATCACACAGCAATCCGCAGGATTCACGGGCCCCTCGCGGATCTCGCAACGGCAGCGGAGGGCTTTCCCCCGTGATTGATTGGAGCGAATCGGCGGAGGAGACGGCGAAAGCAGAGGAAATGCAGAATTAGGGTTTTAGAGAGAGAGAGGGAGGGAGAGAACGAGAGAGAGTGTGGGAAATCGATTGCTGTGCGGAGTCTCGAGATTGCAGCGGTACCGAGCCGGTATTTTGCAGAGGCGGCGCGTGGTGGCGCGTGGGCGGCGGAGGAGGAGGAGGAGGCGGTGGCGATGGGTGGCGGTTTTTGCTGCGTCTGCGACACACTCCATGCGAGGAGGTTTATAGAGAGATGCGGGAGGGCGAGACGACTGGAGAGAGGACGGGAACAAAAGCTCGAAACGACGTCGTTTGGTTTTTTTCTTTCTTTCTACACATTAAAAAAGAGAGGGAGAAAAAGAAAATCCTGGAATGTCTAAAATTCATGATCACTTATCTAAAAAAAGAAATAAAAAAACACATTTAAGTCAAACTTGTAGGAAAAAAATTGCACATCGTTTCGTTTTTGTCTTTATTTTCTTAACGAGAAGTCAATGATAAACTTTTATAGTCGTATATAAAAATGGTAAGTATTTTCATAAGTAGCACGATCTAATTATTTAAATTGTATTTTACGAAAACTAAAAATTTAAATCATAAACTGAGAAAATGGTTTTACTAGCAAAGGAAAATAATAATTCCATAGGAAACTTTAAGTCAACCACATTTCAACTACACTATCCAAATTGGAATTTTTAGCAACATATGGTCGGATGGAGGTTTAAAGTGCTCTGGTAAATAGTTGAGAAAATAGATAAATGAAGAAGAAGGCATATATAGCATTTGTCAATTCTCCAAAAAAAAAAAATATTGAGAATGTAGAAATTATAATAACTCTTCAATGCGGGCTAGTCTCCAGCGAAAATCAAAATGTTTTTGCTTAATCAACAAGAGAAAAGAAAAAAGAACTTAAAATAATAGAACATATAATTGGAACGTCCAAATATATTAAAAAATCAACATACATGAAAATCATATATTAGACGTGTGCTATGGATAGCAGACTTTTTATTGGATGTTCAAATTAGTAAAATTTATTTAAAACATGTAGATCCTCAACTGAGAAAATGTTTTTACCATTGAAGGGAAGAAATAATTTCATAGAAACCTTTAGGTCAACCAGATTCAACTCGAAAAAAAAAAAAACTAAAAAAATTGAGAAGGGAGAAATTATGATAGTATTTTAACTTGGTTTAGTCTCGGGCAAAAATTAAGATGTTTTTCCTTATTTACGAAAAAAAAAAGCCAAAAAGAACTTCAAATAACAGTATATATCGTTAGAACGTGTAGAGGTGTTCAAAAATCACTATTACGTGAAAATAATAGATTAAACTTGTGTTTTGTATAGCAGACTTTTTTATAAGATGTTCAAATTCTTAATTTTCATCTAATCGTAAAATAAAAATGATATATTAAGTTATTGTCATTGCTAATTAATCATAACCGATGAGATGACGGTTAAAATATCATGTATTAAGCTTACCACGTGATGATAATTAGTAATTCCTTATAATTAGTAATTCCTTTCGTTAGGAAAAGTAAAGTTGATATTTTAATTTTTTTAAAATAATTTGGCAATTTCTAAGGTTGCCAATGAGAAAATCGATTTTCAAAATGTTCTCCGATTTTGATATTTACCTACGAGAGGAAAGATTATGTTACATTCCATAAATGAATGTCACACGGATGTTTATATATTGTTAATATTCCTAAAAGTGATTAAATTATTGCCTCTCACTGACATCTCAAATGATAATCTCTTCGGAACTAAATGAACAGTAAAAAAAAATATATTTTTAAAATATCTTACTTGATGTCTAAAAATATATCTTTTAATAATGAATGTTGAGGGTTCAAAATATGCATTGGATTAATTGTCAATGTACATTTATATTGCATCTATTTTATTATATAGTCAAAGCCCGATTCAAAGAGTTTCGCACTCTTAGTATCGCGTGACACTTCACTTTATCTCAACAATTGTCGCATAATAAGACACAAGACATAGTTTTTGCCACGGGGCCTATAGTTGGCTAGTGAACATCAATTTATTAGTTTGTTATCTTCAAATTTTATATTTTGTTAAGTTCGAGTGTCAGAAAACAAAATGGGTAAAGAAAAAGTATTTCATCCTAACGACATTAATTGCTTTGTCCAAAGCTTCGTACGTATCTCACCATTCCTCGAACGTAAAGCAATTAGGGCATAGAGTCGAGTACATGACTTGATAAAGGTACTATATTGACAAGGGCAATACTAAGGGCTTTAGAAAAAAAGATGTTCACAATTTTTGAACAAAAAAAAGGGTTTGGTATTTGTTAAAAAAAAAATAAAGAATGTAAATTTGTATTCTTTTTTTATTTCTTTTAATTTTTTAATATTTTTATTTTTATTTTCTTTCTTTTTCTTTTTTTCTTCTTTTGGCCGATCGCCGTCCACCCTGAAAAAGAAAAGGCACAGGAGGTAACGCTTCCTCTTCAACGTTGTTGAGTTGGAGTACTAGAAAACAAAATGGTTAAAGATAAAATATTTCAAATATATTCTCCAATATTTATTTCTTTCAAAAAAAATTTCTGTCATTGATTTTAAATTTGAAAACGACAAGAAAGGGACAAGATATCTCAAAAATTATAATTAATATCCTTTCAAAGCATTTATCCTTTCGACAATCTTCTTAGATGAATAATATTGATGTTATGGAGTATAATTTCACATGTGGATAAGCGTACAACTTATGTACTTAATATAAAATTATATTAGTATGACTCGAAGGGTAGGTTATGTTATGACTCTCGTGCTTGATAGTCACCAAATATAAATATTAAAATGACAAATATTTATCTTAAAAGAGATTTAGCTTATTTGAAGCATGCATATTGACATCTCATTCAATTTTTTGACTTCCTTTTGAAATCCACTTATTTTTAATATATCGTACATCCTTTAAAGCAATTTATTCAATAGAAAATAAATTGATTCCAAAAGAAAAAATATAAGAGAGAATTTCGTAAGCTTTAATGTACTCATTTATCGTTCAAAAAATTATTTTTAAAATACTACTATTCAAATGAATTTGAGTAATGGATAAAGTATAGATAATTTCGAGTTTTAATTTTTTCATTTAAAAAATTGAATGAAAGTGACGTTTGAAGAATGACACTAAAATAAGGAAATCTATACACTCCAAAATGAAATTAAATTAAACTTGTGAAGTTAATTATATTCATTATCTCCTCTTGTATTTTTTACAATACATCTATTTAGCAAAACTTTGAACTTAAACTTCTAACCCGCATATGTCAAATTTATAATTTTTTTGATTTGGTATCTTGAAGATACTAGTGAAACTTGGGTAAAAAGAAATGCATGTATTTGCTTACCATAAGAAAATAAGTTATATCTAGCCCATTCTTACTAAATGGCGATTATAATTGACTGTTCTAAAAATGAAATCTTATATTTGCCAGGATAGCATCCAAGTAAATATTTGACCTATAAACAAAATCTTGCATTAAAAGTAAACGGCTATATATATATATCTTTCATAAATAAGCGATTATATGTGTGTGTATATTGTTCTAGGTTATTATTTTGAATGGATGATGAGGCATCTATGTAATCCATTGGAAAAAATTTCATAGGTGGTCGTTGAACTTTAACACATATTGCAGTCTGGTTATTGAATTTTGATTTTAATCACACAATTCATTAACTTTCTTTGTTTTTTTCTATTTTTTAATAGATGACGCACTTTAACTAGAGTCCAATTAGCACTTGAATGAGTACTAATTTAGTCAGACAGATATGATTGGGACACGGCTGGTCACATATTCGCTAAAGTCAGCATTTCTCTTGAAAGCTGGTCAGCTTAAGGTCAAAAAGCGTATCGATTGCCCAAAAAAAAAAAATTATACCATGAAAATCTTAAATTAATATATTTATAATAAATTTACCATAAATTAATTTTTTGATCATAAAAAAATCCCAAATTAATATATTTGTAATAATTTGACCCTAAATTAATTTTTTAACCAATAAAAATCCTAAACTGATATATCTTGTTATCATTCATTAGTTTCTATTAAATATGATTAATATCACAAAAAAAAAAAAAACATAAACCAGTGTACCTATGACAAATGCAAGGTAAAACTCCAAATCGATACACTCGTCAATTATCATATATCATCCAATTCAACTATTTGATGGGTAAATTTGTTATAAATGTACCAAATTGAGGTTTTTTATGTTAAAAAAAATGGTTTAAAGTAAAATTGCCATCAGTGCATTGGTTTGGGGTTTTCATAGTATTACAACAAAAAAAAAAAAAATTGACTAAATATTTGAAATCTTTGATAGTTATATTCACAGTTTGTTCATTTGGTCTACAAAATCCATCCTATTCATTTCCGGGTGCTATATTTCCTCTCCTTCAATGATAAGTTAGAAAGTACTGACACTATCTAAAAACATTTGTACGTGTCGAACACTCCAATACGTGACTAACACTCCAACACTCGATCAACACGTGTCGAAAAATCCGACATTTGATTAATTTTTTCGACTCTCTAGTTGGAATTCTGACATGCTAGTTTTCAACAAATAATTCCGACACGCAAGATCAATTTTAAAAATTTTAAATTTTAAAAATTTTAAATAAATGATAATATCAAATAATAATAATAATAATGTGAAAATAATAATAATAATAATAATAATAATAATAATAATAATAATAATAATAATAATAATAATAATAATAATAATAATAATAATAATAATAAAAATGGGGAAAAAATAAAAATCTATTTTTCTTTCTCTTTTGACTCTCACTTCCATACACAATTCACCCCAAGATTTTTTTTTTTTCCCTTCTCTTATGACACGTCTGATATGCAAGTCCAAAATGTAAATTGTTTATTTTTTCTCCAAGTTTTATGAATTATTGGAATAGAGTTGAATTTGTCATATTAAAACAATGAATGATATTAATAAATGGTTGATTAATATTTCTAGTGTAAATTCATTCTAGACTTTATTATTTATTTGTAAATTTGAATCAAATTAGTTTGGTTGAAATAATTATAAAAATGATAATTTATCGTGTATCTGTAAAAATAAATATTTAATATACAACGTGTCCCAACATATCTGAAAACTCTATTTTTTGAGAAACGATGCATTGGCGTGTTGTATTGCATGTCGCATATTGATATCGGTGCTACTTAGATGATAAGTACAAGAACTACGCATAAAGCGATTTTTGCCTCACATTTTGAGGTAGGTTTCTATTAGGGCACTTGGATCGGTTTTACCTAAAAATCGGACCAAACCATCTTGAAACCAGCCCAAATTCAAATTCCCGTTGGGACCGGTCCGGTTCCTAATTCCAAGTGAAGATTCAATAGACCAATCGGACTAATTTTGGAATCGACTTCATAGTCTTTTAACCCACGTTTTTCTCTTAACATTTTTTCTCTCCTTTTTTTCTGTTCTCTTCAAGACTCCTACCTCACTCAGACACTTTATAACTCTCTCTCTCTCTCTCTCTCTCTCTCTCTCTCTCTCTCGTGTCTCATGGCTCAGCCTCACAATCCTCGCTTGTTCTCAACTCGCCCTCACTTAAACTATTGTTAATTGATTAACTAAACTGTTTTTTTTTTTTTGCTTTTGTTTATAGGTGGTTAAAATTTAGAGCAAAATTTTATAAATGAAATAATAATGAATTTTTAGAATTTATGTTTTACAGTACATTGTTTGAACTTTTTATCGTTTATAGTTGTACGTGATTACGTGTTCATCTTATGGATTATTACTTTTGGCAGACAAGGAATTTTCGTTGTTCATATTCTACTTTGAGTTGTTTTATTGCTCATATTATTTCACAATAAAAGAATGAAACCAACAAAAAAAGGAACAAAAGAAAAGCATGCTCTCGAGTAGACTTTGGAATTAGATCGAAAAATAGGTTAAGTTCCACAATTGGTTTAGGGCAAACAAGATAGATCCCAGATTCCAAAAATTGGGAAATAGTCAACCTCGTAAAATCAATCACCCCTAGTTGCCATGATTGTAATTAGGAAAAGTGCACACGTGTTTCTTGCATATAAAAAATTAGCATCTCATAAATATTGGATAATCGGCTTACTACAAAATATTTGAATTATTTAACACAATATGAAACATCTGTGCTCATGTTTGCGAAAAGAAAGAAATATGGAAATAAACTTTTTGGCAAGGTTACTATGAAATACAAAAATTTCGAATTTGAAAATTGAAACATGAGAGAAATAATAATGAGAAAAAGAATAACTAGTTGAGGATACTAAAAAATTATAATCCCATAAAATTGAGAGGGTTCTATATATTTTATCTAATAGTAAAGATAAAATCTATATAATTATCAAAATTAGTTCTCTTTGATATAGCCTCAATGTTGGTTTAGTGTAAACCTTGGGAAACTAATGGCTAACTTGTGCCTTCGACACAATGACTCGGCCTTATGTTCGACGTTCACCTTCGCTACAGTCGTAATTGGTTGAAGTAGATCCTCCAAATATTTGCAAAGTTCATATGGGAAAATTCACTAGTCAATCCTAAACCTATTGCACCTATACCAATTCAGTAATAATTTTTTCAATTTTTAAAATTTAGTCATAAAGCTTAATTCAATTCTATTATAGTTCTTTTGGCGAATTTTCACCAGAAATCACTGACATGGCCGTTGGTCCTACGTTTGTACAGAGATTTAGGACCTAAATTAGCAAGATTTAAAAGTTTACGAATGAATTACTATCCGTACATCAGGATTAGGACAGATTGGACAACTTTCTCAAATTCAATCTCTCGATTCCTGGAGTTCGAATCATGGAAATGGTCGTGGATTTATATAGTAATGCTTGGCCTATGTGCACGAATTGCAAAAGGGAGAGAACGACAGGAGCAAATAAGTGCCGTGAGTCAATGCAATTTATGAAATTCCAAGGACCACATGTGTTGGTGGCGTGAGAAAAGCATTGGAGAACGAAACTCAATTAAAAATCCTTGGATTGCTGACGTGGCATGGAGATGGAGACCTTAGGATGGATAACGTGGAATTTTCACAAGATTTCCTTGCTCAAGATTGGCTCAGAGGCCGACGACAAATTAGGCTGCGCGGCCTGCTGGTGAAGAATATCAGGCCCATCAAACAACCTAAAGAAATCAAAGGCCTAGAGCCCAAAGATTAAGGGAGTTGGGCCCTTGCATTTCTGTATATATATATATATACACACACACACATATATGTATATATGCAACCATAAGCTATCAAAATATTGTCGGGATAAAAAGTACCTAGGGAACTATTTCAAAATTTTTTAATCATATCCCTCGACGTAATTTGACGCCATTTTGGCTTTTTTTGTGTGTACTTTATTAACAAAAAGAGCAACTGGAATTGAGAAAAACATATGATTTAAGGATCCAATTGTACAATAAAAGGTTGAGGGACCTAATTAAATTACAATAATTCAAGGATCTCCAGTGCATTTATTTTCACCTTTTTAAATATGGGATAAGGGAAATTTAATTCCTTTTAGGATTGTAAATTTGATAAGTTTAGATGATGACTATCTAACAAAATATATTTTTCTAAAAAGTCGCATGTAAATGTCAAATTGGGATAGACCGTAGAATCGGAATGAATTGACCCTATTCGGTCAATTTTGGTTTGGTTACAAGGTCTACATAATAGGTTCAAAGTTTCAAGTCTAGATCATATGCACCATAAAATTATAACATACCCACCTCGAAACAGCTCACTCTTAAATTGCACACCTTTCATACTTGTCCAGTCGAAGTCCCTGCACTTTCGATGATACTTATTTGTCCTACAATACTGAAAGTCATGATTGTTTCCCCAGTCGAATGATGTCTTTTGCAACTTTTGGTATCGTCTAAAGAATTCAATTATTTCAAGCCATTGATGGCTCTCAATACTTCACAATAACGTAGCTAAAGATACTATGGTTATTTATTTATTTATTTATGAATTGTTACTTTGGTGGATTGGAATTTCTATTGTTTCTTTAACTTTCATTTTGCTTGACTAAGGGATGAGTGAGACATTTCCCAATTGCTTTATATTTTTGTTTGATTTGTACTATACTTCTCATTGTTTTGTTGCTTTATTATTTTGTTGTATTTGTTATTTGTCTTGATTGTAAATAGTGAGGTGTTTTACTAAAGTTTGTCATTTCAAGGTATTAAAAAAAATGGGTTGGTTCTTAGGTAGATCCTAGACCTAGGCCATATCAACAAGGTCAATTTTAGGATTTTGTAGATAGGTTTCAGATTTAAAAAACTAAGAACTAATCTGGATATAGTAGGTTTTAGATTCCAAATTTGGAACCTATCCATTTAAGGACTACTCACCCTTAAAAATAAGGATAAAGATCCTCTTATTTTATGAGATAACTATATCTCATCCATCCACCCAATTGACATTGCGATCATGCCGAATCTCGGTTTCACTTTATGAAATCCAAAAACCACAACTCTCTCTCTCTCTCTCTCTTCTCCCTCATCCCCACCCATCCTTGCCTTTGACATTATTGTGCCCAAGACATCTCAACCACATTGGATGGGAGATACTCTATTAAGTCATTTATGAGTAAGAGCTACTCTGAATGAGCATTACCTTATATGGCCATTCAGAGTAATTATTATTTGAAAAAGAACATATGTTTTTGAATTCTTGTTTAGAGAAGAAATGCTATGGTAGGAGCAATTCTATTTCATTTATATTTTATTGGGTTGAGATGGCATGGACTTGTTAAAAATGGAATTTTTTTAACATATTTACCATTACAATTTGGCTTTTTCTCAAATTTTAAAGGGGCATATGAGATTGGAAGTACCTAAACTTTTACTCATTTTGCAATCAAGTACCTATTTATTTTTTTTTTTTGGTTCAATCAAGTACTCTCAACATTTCAAATGTCAGTGAATTTAAGACCTCCGTTAAAAACATCAAGGAAGGATTATTAAATTATGTCTCGAGTTTGAGCATTTGCAAAATTGCGATTCACTGGACTCTTGAAGATTTACAAAATAATAAAATAAGAGAAAATAAAATAGAAGGAAAAAAAAAAGGATGGGCACACTTATACAAATTCCTTCTTTGGAATTCTTGCTGAAAGTTGTTATCCACGGTGGGGCCCAAACACACGATTTTTTTTCTCTGCCGTGAAGATGGAGTCCCTGCATGCATATAAAACAAAGCGTAGGTGGGCCTAGGTCAAAGTTTGACCTGGGCACACATATAAAAGAAGAAACAAAATTTTTGTAGGTTTTTCTCCCCCTTTCGAAAGTTGCCACTGAAGCCCTATGTACAACGATCCGCGAGAAGCCGCACGCTGCCGAGAGAGAGGAGCTACACGAGGAAGCTGAAGATCTTTTTCTTTTAGGCATACAACATGAATGCACGATAATTTTGTCTTTGTGAGTTTATATCTAAGTGAGTTATTTATTTATAAATACTTTGGGTTTAGGGTTAAAATCTAGGTGTGGGAAACACTTGAGCGTATGAGCTGATTGTAAACATTGATTCTCCGATTATAGTAAATTATTTGCTGCTGGCTCTCCCCGTGGATGTAAGTACCGATACTTGGACCGAACCACGTAAATTTCTAGTGTCCTTATTTTTCTCGTTTATTTCTATGGCGATTTCTCGTTGACGTAAATTGTAAGATCCTGTCGTTTCCGCATATTAATCCCAACAATTGGTATCAAAGCCAGGTTGGATTTCTTGATTGTGATTTGGAGCTTTTGCTTGTTTGATTATTATTTGGAAATTCTATTACTGCAATTATGTCTAAGAGGAAATCTAAAATTGAGAAGTTTAACGGGAATAACAACTTTATGTTATGGAGCATCAAGATGAGGGCGTTATTGACAACACAAGGTTTGGCCAAGGCACTTGATAGTGAAGATGAGTTACCAATTATAATGAAAGCCTCTAAGAGGGTAGAGCTAATGGAAAAAGCAAAGAGCATAACCCTCTTAAATTTGTCGGATGAGGTCTTAATAGATGTTGTTGAGGAGAAGGATGCTGCAGCATTATGGGCAAAACTTCATGCACTTTATATGAAGAAAGGTTTGAACAATTGCTTGTACATGTTGAAGAAGATGTTTCAATTTAGATACACTGAAGGTACATCTATCAGAACCCACCTAGATGAATTTAATAAACTCATGATGGATCTGAAGAACGTCGGTAAGATACTTGATGATGAAGAGCAGGGCATGATGTTGTTAGCCTCTTTACTAGAGTCATGGGAGCATACTATAATTACCTAGGAAGAAGTAAAATCCGTCTTAATTTCTAAGGAGTGGCAAAGAAAGTTGCGAGATGACGGTCTGGTGCAAGGAGTAGCGCAAGCACTGACAATTCAGGGTAAAGAACAACATCGAGAGCCTAGTAGCAGCAGAGGTAAAAGTAGATCAAAATCACGCCATAGAAAGTCCAAAGGACGCGTGAAATGCTTTGAGTGTCACGTGGAGAGGCACGTCAGGAGAGATTGTCCAAAGCGGAGGAATAAAGTTGATAGGCAAAATGTGGCAAATGTTACTGAGAGAAGCAATGGTGATGCAGAAGCTATTTTATGTGTGACTACTACTTCGTCAGGAGACGAATGGGTGCTAGATTCGGAGTGTTCTTATCATATGACGTCTCATAAGAACTGGTTTACTACTTACCAGATTGTAGATGATGGTAGAGTTCTTTTGGGAAATAATGCAGTTTGTAAGGCTGTGGGGATAGGAACAATTCGGATTCGGATGCACGATTGGGTGTTGCGCACATTAACATATGTGAGGCATGTACCGAAGCTCAAAAAGAACCTTATTTCTTTGGGGACACTCAATGACATCAGGTGTAGGTATACCGCTTAAGGTGGAGTACTGAAAATCTCTCAAGGTGCCATGACAATGATGAAGGGGAAGAAAGTGAATACTCTCTATCATCTACTAGGAGAGACCGTGATTGGAACTGCTGCAGTTTCATCAAGTGAGTCAGACTCTAACTTGACTCAATTATGGCATATGCATTTAGGGCACATGAGTGAGGCAAGTATGATAATGCTAAGTGAAAGGGGGTTGTTGAATGATCAAAAGATAGGAAAGCTGGACTTATGTGAGCACTGCATCTTTGGAAAGCAGCATCGAGTTAAGTTTACTACATTTATTCATTCGACCAAACGACCAGTTGAATATATTCATTCAAATGTCTGGGGCTCGTCTTCAGTTCCTTCAAAAGGAGGTGCTCGATATATGTTGACATTTATCGATGATTATTTGAGGAAGGTTTAGGTTTACTTTCTAAGGCACAAATATGATGTGTTTGATCGGTTCAAGAAATTTATGGCAATGATTGAGAAGCAGTCAAATAAACAGATCAAGTGCTTGAGAACCGATAATAGCATGGAGTTCCGTGGTAAAGATTTTACCGAGTTCTGCGAGAAAGAATGTATTGTGAGACATCACACGGTACCTGGGACACGAAAGCAAAATGGCGTGGCAGAACGGAAGAACAGAACTTTGCTTGAGCGAACTCAATGCATGCTTCGGCATACAAGACTTGGCAACGAATTTTGGGCCAAAGCAGTGAACATGGCATGTTACCTGGTTAATCGATCTCCATCATCTGCTATCAAGTAGAAGACTCCTGAGGAAGTATGGTAAGGGAAACCTGTTGATTATTTCGGATTACGTATATTCGGATGTCCTGTATATGCTCATGCGAGTGATGGTAAGCTTGAGCTGAGGGCGAAAAAATGCATATTTTTGGGTTATGCACATGGGGTGAAAGGCTACCGGATGTGGTGCACCAATCCCAAATCACCCGGTTTTCTAATCAGCAGAGATGTGATCTTCAACAAGACTGCAATGCTTCAACGGAGGAGTTCTGAGACACAAGCAGTAGAGAAGACAGATCATGGTGTCATTAGTGAGGTAGAGCATCAAGTGGAGACTTCAAAGACCTTGAAGGTAATATAAGTTGAGACTGCAGATGAAGTTGCAGTTTCTGAAGTCGGTGATAGTGAACAACTAGTAAAGCCACATTACATTATAGCCGCGGATAGACAAAGAAGACAAATTAAATCGTCGGTACATTATAATTATACAAATATTACTATGCATTGACTGTAGGTGATGAGGTGGAGATAGATGAGCCTTCGACTTACTCTGAGGTGATGGCTAGTTCGGAGTCGTTACAGTGGCTAGGGGCTATGAGTGAAGAGATGGAATCACTCCATCAAAATCAGACATGGGAGCTGGTCAAAGTACCTAAGAGCCAAAAGATTGTCGGAAGTAAATGAGTCTTTAAACCAAAAGAGGGCATTCCCGGTGTCAAGGCAGCAAGATATAAGGCGAGAACTTGTGGCGAAGGAGTATACACAATGTGAGGGCATTGACTATAATGATGTGTTCTCTCTTGTGGTAAGACATACTTCTATTCGTGTTTTACTTGCTTTAGTTACTTCGCAGGATCTCGAATCAGAGTAATTAAATGTGAAAACTACATTCCTTCATGGTGAGTTGGATGAGCAGATTTACATGAGGCAACCAGAGGGATTTGTTATTCCCGATAAGGAAGATTACGTTTGCTTGTTGAAGAAATCTTTGTATAGGTTGAAACAATCTCATAGGCAATGGTATAAACGTTTTGATACTTTCATGGCTAGTCAAGTCTAATCGAAAAGTCAAATGGATAGCTGCGTTTACTATAAGAGATTGGAGAATAGTTCTTTGATTTATCTACTCTTATATGTTGATGATATGCTGATAGTAGCTAAGAATATGTCTGATATTGATGTGCTAAAGAGGCAGTTAAATGCTGAATTTTGAGATGAAAGATTTAGGTGCTGCAAATAAAAATTTGGGTATGGAGATTTTGTGTGACAGGACTGCAGGAGTTTTACATCTATCTTAGAAGAAATATATTGAGAAGATCGTGGCATGTTTTAATATACAGTTAGTAAAATTTGTAAGTACACCTTTAGCGAAGTACTTTCAACTTTTAGATAAATTATCACCGTAGACCGAGGAGAAGGGGGAACATATGTCCCGTGTTTCTTATTCTAGTGCCATGGGTAGTATTATGTATGTTATGGTGTGCACTAGGCCTGATATTTCACAAATTGTGAGCGTGGTTAGTCACTATATGAAGCGCCCTAGTATAGCTCATTGGGAAGCTGTGAAGTGGATCCTTAGATATTTGAAGGGGACAACATATGTGTGTATAGTGTATCAGAGGGACAGTAATGGCAGTGAGACCATTGGTTTTGTGGATTCGGATCAAGCCGGTAGATTGGATGATTGCAGGTCTTTAGCAGGGTACGTGTTTACGCTAGCGGGTGGTGCAGTTAGTTGAAAAGCGTCCTTACAAAATCACATTGCCTTGTCTTTGACTGAGGCAAAGTACATGGCACTAACATTTGTAGCGAAGGAGGCGATATGGTTACAAAGTTTGCTCTCAGACTTTGGTTTAGAATAGAAAAGTGTGGATATACACTATGATAACCAAGGTGCGATATATTTGGCGTATAATCCAGTTCATCATGAGCGAACAAAGCATATCAACATCATGTGCCACTTCATCCTAGAAGTCTTAGCTAAAGGTAATGCTATTATCAAAAAGATTGCTACAGCAGATAACCCGGTAGACATGATGACTAAGTCTGTTTCTTTGGCGAAGTTCAAGCTCTGCTTGAGCTCTATTAGGGTCTGTGGAGAGTGAGCGTCCGTCGGGGTATTAGGAGAGCAGCATGGATGATGAGCAATATAACTTGGCTTCAAACATCGAGTCAATGTAGAGAATTGTTAAATTATGTCTTGAGTTTGAGCGTTTGCAAAAATGCAATTCACTGAACTCTTGAAGATTTACAAAAAAATAAAATAGAAGGAAAAAAAAAGATGGGCACACATATACGAATTCCTTCTTCGGAATTCTTGCTAGGAATTCTTGTTGAAAGTTGTTATCCACGGTGGGGCCCAAACACACGATTTTTTTTCTTTGCCGTGAAGATGGAGTCCCTGCATGCGTATAAAACAAAGCGTAGGTGGGCCTAGGTCAACGTTTGACCTGGGCACACGTATAAAAGAAGAAACATAATTTTTGCAGGTTTTACTCCCTCTTCCGACAGTTGCCGCCGAAGCCCTACGTACAACGATCCGCGAGAAGCCACACGCCGCCGAGAGAGAGGAGCTGCACGAGGAAGCTGAAGATCTTTTTCTTTTAGGCGTACGACTTGAACGCGCGGCAATTTTGTGCCGTGAGTTTATATCCAAGTAAGTTGTTTATTTATAAACACTTTGGGTTTGTGGTTAAATCTAGGTGTGGGAAACACTTGAGCGTGTGAGTTATTGTAAATATTGATTCTCCGATTATAATAGATTATTCGCTGCTGGCTCTCCTTGTGGACGTAGGTACCGATATTCAAACCGAACCACGTAAATTTCTAGTGTTCTTATTTTTCTTGTTTATTTCTCTGGTGATTTCTCGTTAATGTAAATTGCAAGATACTGTCGTTTCCACATATTATATTCCAACACGGAAAAAGTTAACGCGAACACTAACGTCATTAAATAGCCATCAATTATCTACATTGGCATTCAATGGGGCATTTTGAGATGATATCATGTCATTATAAACATATTTGACAACTACATAAAGATGATAAGATTTTTACTACGTTAATAAGTCACATCACCAATTATACTTATCTTTTGATGAGTAAGCGAGCTACTCAGCAAAATCACATTACATGACTACTTACATAAGGTGCCTCACATTGAGCCAAATTTGGAAAGTTGAGGTACTTGATACTTAGAAAATGCACATACATAACAAAAAATGTCAGAAATTTTAGTTGAGGCATTTGCCTCACGTCAATATACTCACTTATCTTTCTTCCATACTTAGCGCAAGCTTTGAAGATAGATGGGCTATGAAACATGGACAAGTGCCCATGCTTCCGTGTTGTGTCGGACACGGCGACATGCTTGGGCACGGTCGAACACGCGTTGACTGCGTGTCGAATTTCTGACATGTGGTCAACTTTTCTCGGCACGTTTCAACATGTGTGTCTAGAAGACGATGGAGGGTGGAGACGAGGGCGAGAGAGTAGAGACAAGGTCGTGAGCGACGGCGAGAGATAGTGAGAGAAAGAGCATAGATTGAGGCGAAGGCCACCACTATGATACTACGCTGGATTGGCGATGAGGCTGCAGCTACGAGGGAGAAAGGGTCGAAGGTGAGGCGGTAAACGATTGTGATGAGGATCGAAAGCAAGTAGAGATCGAGAGGAAGAGGAGAGGAAGAGAGGAGGAGGAAAAGGAGGGCGCTAGCTAGGGTTAGGGTTTTTGATAAGGAAACTCAAAAAAAAAAAGGTGGGGGGGCACTCAGAGATGGCGTGACTTTTAATTTTGCGGGGAGGGTCAGGTGGTGGGGGAGGTAAAGAAAAGTGAAATAAATTTTGGAGGTGGGGGAAATGGACGAGGGAAAGAAGGGAGTGGGGATGGACCCCTAGTGAAGACTTTTTTTTTAATCGGAAAAATAAATAAATGAGATTAAAAAATAATTTCAAAAAATAGAAATATTGAATTTTGAATAATGATAAATTTTTGGTCGTAGAAGATCATGGATTTATTTAAATAAATTGATTCTAATTTCTTATTAGTCATTAGTTTCATCAATAACTTTTGTCAAAGTTAAAAACATGTTTACAAACATGGATACACATTAATTATAAATATGTTTTTCGAATTTCCAATAAATTGATTTATTAATATTATTAGTGTAAATTCATTGTAGGCTCTTTTTTAATTAATTAATAAATATCAAATTACTTAAAAATAAAAATATTCATTTAATATACAATGTGTCAAAATTTTCTATTTTTTAGAAATGACGTATCGACGTGTCGTGTCGTGTTGTATCACGTGTTGGTGCTACTTAGCAGATGTAATGTAAGAAATTTACCGGATCACACATCAAATAACAGGGGATAATTTTTGGGCGATACATTTCAATACTAACAAAAGAACATCAATTATTCTTGGGTTAATACCCTAAAAAACCCCAAATTGTTACATTTGTGACAAATTTACCCCAAACTATTTTTTTGACCATGAAAAACCTTAAATTGATACACTTGTGACAAATTTACATCGATTGACCATAAAAAAATCCTAAACCAATTTATTCGATCGCAAAAAAAAAAAAAACTGGTAAATTTGTGATAAATATACTATCTGCTAAATTGGATTAATACCACAAAAAAATTACAAAAATTGTAAATTGTGACAAACAGAGTGTAAAATCCCAAATTGGTATATCGGTCAACTGTCACGTGTAATTTAACTTAATAATTTGACAGTAAAATTTAATGAAAATTAATAGAAGGTACATTTGTCACAAATGTATCAGTATGTGGTAAATTTGTTAAAGGTATACCAGTTTTGAATTTTAAGTGATTAAAAAAATAATTTAAAATAAATTTATTATAAATATATTAGTTTGGGATTTTTCAAGATATTAATTGATTATTCTTTTAAGTGAATGGTTTGTACATCCCCAGGGCCCACTTTAGATGGGCGAGGCCTCGGTAAGTAGTGCACAACCAAAAGATTCAGCCCCCGAATAAACATTCATTTATAACGTCCTCGGAATACTTCTTTTGGGGCTTCGCTTGTGCCTTGGTTCATTACAACGTCGCACCATTACTGCCGCTGTCGCCATCGCAGGCAGACGATTGATTGCTCATCGAAAGCCGCGCCAGTCTCTCTCTCTCTCTCTACTGTAAAGAAGGCTAAACGGAGGGCGCGACCACCGCGTGTAATGGCCGCCCCAGCAGCCTCGGGAAGCCTCAGATACGTACTCTGTCGACGCAGAGTTTGAAGGGGGTGCCGGCCCGTCACATTTGTTGCGGGCGGTTCCTACTCGTCCTCGACTGGTAAATGCTTTAGGTTGTATCGATCAATCACAAAAGACAAATGATTTGGTGACTCATTTACTCTCTCTGCTCGCTGAATTATCCGTTGCTTTGAATGTCAGCTCAATCTCAGAATCTTCATCATTGCTTGAGCATTGATGGTCCGGATGATAGCTCGAAAGGGGTCTCTTCTTGGGTCGGCGTTCGATCTTCTTTCCCGACTCTCGTTCACTTGTACTTGCCTCGCTGATACATTTGTTCACTCCTCACTCTAGTAACGCAGGTAAGTTCTTGTTGACATCCGACTGCCAAATGGGGGAGGCTGTAGACAGAACTAGAACCTACGCTCTCATTATCGTGTGTAATGATTAGCTACTAGTTTGAATGAATTCTTATCATTGTTATAGGGTAAATTTGGAACCCTCTGAGTCTATTGACTAAGTAATCTAGGCTGAAAATGTGGAGCAGAACTGGTAACCCGACTTGCTTAATTGATAACCGCTAACTGTATTCTTGACGGCCTATTATTTACAGGATGAAAACGTTATTCTTGATTTTATGAGAATTTTTATGAAAGCATTTAATCTGTTTATTTTCAATGGAAGTTTTCAAGATGTATCCTAATTTTTTGCTTAACTCCTCTTTTGATGATTGATTCAACCTCTAATTCGAAAAGAATTTTTATTTTATCTCTTCAACAGGTTTAGTATTGTGTATAATAGTCCTATTGTTATGATGAAGAGAATAACATATGGTTATCTTTTCATGAAATTTCCAAACAAACAATTGCAACAAAATCTTTTAATTTCTTACTTTACCATGTTCAATTCTATATATTTCTTTATCCGGAGAGCACATTAAATGTACAAAAATGGCTATCACAAAGTTTCTCTTCTTCGCATGATCAAGAAACCCGTGGCTCTTCTCCACATATACACATCGTTTCATTTTGTCCACGGGTATCGTGGAAGACAAACTCCATTTGCAAGATGGCAATTGCAGCCTCCGAAAAGTTAACTCAAGCAGGAGAAATTGTGATTTGAACACGAACTTATTAATAAGCATGAGCAAACTAAAGCCAAGTACAGGTTACATATCCTCTCTTCGAAACAAAAGAACAATTCAAACACACACTCTCATTCTGAACTGAAGGTACTCTGCAAGTGAACAGACTTGCATTCCAAATTAGTTTATTGAGTTCTCCCTCTCCTCTCTTGATGACTGATGGCTTCATAGAGTCTAGGAAGCGGGAGAGGCATAGAGAAACGAAAGGGAGCCGCTTCAGAGGCAAGAGTAGAGGCAAACGCAGTGGAAGTTACTCACGTACTCCTGGTGAGCGCATTCGCCGACCCCACGGTATTGGGCGGCGCACCTTGCAACGCAGTCCTGGGGCCTGCACCCGGTCGAGTCCAGTTCGATGGAGCATGTCCTCGGCTGAGCGCTTGCCTGGGGCGGCATCCACGCGACTACAAGGAAATCACAAATGGAAAGTCAGAAAGACATGACGAATTTTCCTAGAGGGTCGAGTTTTGCCACGACTTTCAGCACCACCGAGGCTCGTGGTGTGATAATAAGGCTTTTCGAGCGAGTTCTCGCCATCGATTTGAACACGACGAGGCATTGGAAGCAAACTTTTTAAGTCCGGTCAACGTGCGGCCACGCTTCGATTAGGTGTACCAGGAAGATTATATGGCAGAGGCTTGGTCTGTATTTAATGTGATGAAAATGACCGATTACAGAACAGGAGTGATAAGTTTTCTTTTTAGTGAGACTCGGTGACCGGACCGTACTGACATGTGCCATTGATTCAGGCCTAAACTAACAATAGTGAGACTCGGTGACCGGACCGCACTGACATGTGTCCTTGATTCAGGCTAAACTAACAACTTTATGCAACAGTGACACGTGATGTAACCCAACTGATTAGGATGCCGGTCACGCCATGCTATCACCGCCACGTGGCGTGACGGATCACATGCACATAACGCTTTTTCAGGCGAGTAAGGGATCCGGTTTTTTACCTGAGAGGAGAAGGACGAGGAGAAGGAAGAGAGAGGAGAGGGGAAGCTTGGTAGCCATGGCCGAACCCGAGATAGCCTGGCGGCGCCGACTTCCACCGTGTCCCGAGGCGGGGGACGAGCTTAGAGCCTTAGAGAAGGGAGCGATAGAGGGCGGGATTTGGAACGTTGAATGCCGTGGTCGGGAGGCCGATGCTTTATAGACACGAGAGGACCTCGTGCGGAGGGGGTTCATTTATGGAGGCCACCAGACAAGGAGGCTCTTCAATTCACCGGTCGGTAGTTGGTTTGGACTTGTCGCCTCCATTCAATTTGAAGGAGAGAAGAAATCCTCCGTCCATCAGAAGTGAAGGGGACGGCCAAAGTTGGTGGAATAGTTTAACCATGGCCTATTGAAATATCATGTTGATAAGCACCACCGAGATACTTGATGAGCGTGATTAATTTGGAAAAATTTGTTAGTTTTTTTTTTCTAGATTAGTTGTCTAACAATTCTTTATGGGCAGTCCATATGTCCATCCCTTTGTACTTCGAATATTGAAGTTTAAGTTTAGTTGCTTTGAAAAGCCTTATGTCTCATATAATAAGAATTAATTAACAATGTAAGATAGTAATTTCACTAGGTGTGTTTGTACAAATTGCATTAAGAAATAATCAAGTTATATACATATAACATATCTATTTTCTTTGAACCTCATTTTTAAGTGTTTCATTTCGTATGTGATTCGGTTCTCATAAATAATTATAAATATATGTAATAATTTAGACAGGAGGTTATTCATACATCCTATATTCTATTCCCCTTGCTTAAAATAAAAATTATGGGTTAAGAAAATCTGCTAAAAGGGGAAAAAAGAAAAACGAATGAAAAGAAAACACATGGAAATCTCTCTTTCTTTGTTGCTCGGGTAACCACCGAAACAGTAATTTTCTCAGCAAAATCCTTAATTGGGCATGGACGGGGATCCACTGCCTCATTCGATGACCCGTTCTGCCATCTTGCTCAGGAGGCGGCATTGGTATGACGAGGGTGGTCGTGGCGATCATCGCAAGCGGTGATGGTCAAAGGTGCCATTAATAATATATAACTTCCTCTCATTTTTTTTCTGGTTTTTTTTAACTAATATTAAAAGTATCCCACCAAAAAAGCTAGTATTAAAAGTGAAAATATTTTATTGGAAAGATATAAACTTATAATCATTTTGCTTTGGTATCTCATGAAATTTTGTAAAACGCCATCAACTATTTCAATAGTTGAAGTTATTAAATGAATGTGTAATTTAATATTTAATATTCTATCACAAATTTCTTGTCAAAAGCTTATGTTTTACGTTTTATTCTCAAAATGTAGATTAATTCACCCTTTTAGCAGTTTCGAAATCTCATTGAAGATTTATTAAAATGTTCAGGAGAATTTCCATTTTAGGCAGCACCGACACGACACAAAGCTCCATTTTATTTTATTTTTTACTTTATCACGAGTATGCGGTGAATATTCCACCATTAATTCCTCCTTTCCTCTGGGCACGGCCCATAAATTCGTGCAGAACTCCGTGGGAAGCGCAGCACCTTGTCAGATCCCAAATTGTGGGCGTTGCGTCGTTTCTAATCATCAATTGCTTGTCCGGGGGAAACTTTGTACCTAGTTCTAACTTTTACTAGGTAGGCCCTTCAAAATCTTAAAAAAAAAAAAAAATTACATGAATTCTAAGAGATTATTATAAATAGAATATGATTTTATATATCGACATTTACTTATTTTATAAAAATTTCAGGAATTTTCAATTAAATAAAAATCAAAGCAAAAATTCCACAAAATATAGAAAAAAGCAAAAAGTAAAAACCACTTAGAATAATTGTATATTTAGTTTCATGAGTTTTCTCTCAACCTAAAGTTTGAGAATTTTTAGGATATTAAACCTTAAAAAAGGGGTTTTTATGTAACCCGTATTAAAATGCTCTTCCTTTTCAATTATTAAAAGGAAAACCTTTGAAATGTGATCATTATTTGGAATAAATTGATTAAAGATATATGATGAACTCATACAATCGAGACTTGTTGAAAAAGTAATCTCTAGATTCAAATCTAACAAAATATGTTCTTTTTCAAAACGGGCACTTCTTTCAAAGGTTTTAATGAGAAGTGCCCCTAGATATTGGTTAAGAACTCATTTAAAGTAAGTTTGTAATTTTCAACAACTATTTTCTTTAATCAAAATTAAAAAAATAAAAACATTCCTCATTTGCTGAACAAGTAGTGCTTTGGATTTTTTTTTTTTCTTTTAGCTTCCATTTATTTTGGCAAAAAAATAAATGATTAAAAAATAGTTTTTAATAAATGATTATTTGTATCACTTAAAATAATCAGTTAATAAAAAATATTGTTGTTATTGATAGTATTTTATATTTAACTATTTTCGTGGATGATAAAAAAACTTTATGTTATGATTCAAATGATTTTTGAAAATAAATTTTCAAGTTATTTATTTTGTGGAAAAAAAAATGCTAATATCACGAAAAATCTCAAATTAATATACCTATAACAAATTTATCATAAACTAATTTTTTTACTATAAAAATCCTATAATTGATATATTTGTAACAAATTTAGCATTTATTAATTTTCATTAAAATCAAAGACTTTAATAATATGTGAATGCATTAGGTTGAAATTTGATCATCCGTTTGTCACATGTATAGGTTTATAGTTTTTGGTGATATTATCCAATTTAATAGAAATTAATGGATGACAAATCTGTCATAAACATATCAATATGAGTTTTTTGTGGTAAAAAAAATTATATGCTAGTAAGAAGTTTGTGATAGTCAAAATTTGAGATAAATTTGTTATGTATATATCAAATCAAGATTTTTTATGATATTAATCTTGAAAAAAGAAAAACGTACCCTTGATTAGCATTTATTGAATATGGGTCACCCTGACTTGTCTGTACTATGGGATGAAAGTCTTGTCATGGGCTGTGCATGAAGGGACGAGCTTGCCGGCCAATAAAACTGAAGATCATGATAAGACCTGTCCACTCCGAAGCGTTTCTCCTGCTAATCAATGCTCAAATGAAACGCTTAACCTTTCACCAAGATTTGCTATTGCTATTGCTCACCTAACATTTGGTCGCGAAGACAGGTTCGTCACTGACTATGAAAAGGCGCAAGATCAGATCTCGCTTTGTTGGTGACCTCCAACCTCCCCAACTCTAAGGTAGGGGTGTGGAAAAGAAACTGCTCGAATTGGATCATATTAGCCGATTCCTAGGAAATTTGTCTAGTTCCTAGTTCCTTTGGTGAATTTCGATCCGATTTCTACTTGTAGGTATGGAACTGCTCCCTCGAGCCATCCGGATAAGACTATTTTTAGTGGAATACAGACATTTCTTTCCCCCCCACATCATTAGAAGTAGATAAACGGGAATTAATTTTTTTACTTCTTAAAAAGCTATAAAAAAAATCCTAATTCATTTCTCATTTTACACTTCACTTATGCATGTAGGCAAGAACTAGTCGCACGAATCCCATTTCACTCAAATATGTGAGTAAGATGACAAGAACATAACAAAACACAACAATTATTGCTCATTTCAACCAAATTTTGCCTTTGAACCCCAAAACAAAAAAAAACCGAATTTTGCCACAAATTGGACAAATCACCGTGAAACCTAAAATTTTAAAAGATGTACCTTACTAATTTGTAGAAACGCCTTGATTATCAAGAGCATCTTTAATTTTGTCTTGAACATAAACGACAAAGTAGATTAAAAAAATGAACATGCCACCCATTCTATTGGTCCATTCTAGAACTAGATTGAACTAAATTAGTCGGCCGCTTCGGTTTTAGGGGACATTGGTCTAGCAAGAACCAACTGTTCAGGAATTGATCACCCCTATTGTAAGGTCTCATCTTATGTATTGGCGAACGACGAAACTCGTAAATCAAGAGGGATTTTCTTGACCTAATTTTTTGTGTGGATATAGATATATAATATGTCAAGGAAAATGGATTTCAGTGCAATCACTCGCGAAATTTACTGATATAACTATGGTTACCTTCATAATTTCAAAGAAGAAGAAACCTTGCATGAGGCATAAAATTAAATCTTTGAATCATTGAGTGTGGTTCATGATTTGCATAACTGATTCATTTGTTTCGCTGAAAATGAAAGATTGAAAAATATTTTTCTCAAAACAATCGTTTATATTGCTGGAAACAATTATTTGATGGAAAATGTTTTATCATCCAAAACAATTCGTATGTAAACATTTTCACAAACAATAAAAGCATTTTTTCATATATCATTTTTATAGACGATAGAAATAATTATTTTTAGAAAAATATTTTCTAAATTATTCATCAGTAGCCGGACGAACGTCGGCGGGTCAGGTACAAGATTCCAAATCCATAAAAATCTGCTCCGGACCCGCTCGATGGTGCAGTCTGTTCCGGCCCGAAACGCAAATGCAGACATGGGCCAAAATACTGTAGGCCCGACGTGTCGGGTCCGGGTCGAAAAGGTTCGACCCGAATTTGGTCCGACCCGCCCGCGAACGCCCCCGCCTCCGTGGCGCGGCGCGGGGCGGGGCTCGGCGCAATGGCTCGTTTATGAAGGAGGAAATTAACGAGACTGGTAGGTGCTCGAGCGGTTCAACTCTCCGTAGCCGATCATCGCGGTCTCGCTTCCCGGAGGAATCTGCACAGCACGGAACGGAATCGATTCTTCCGGTCTCGGATCGAATCGCACGCGGTTCCGACGTCGGAGAGGTGATTTCTGCAACTCCCGTGCATTTACGTGGTCGAATCTTCTCGGCAGGAATGCGGGGATGAAGGAGAGGAATACTACCTCCCTGCTCAATCGAATCTTGGTGAATTGTTCTTCCCAGGTTGGTTCTCGACTATACCTTTCGTATGAGCGTCGCCTTTGGTTTGGTTTCGCCGGTTTCGCACCGTCATCTGCGCGAGACTTTTTCCTGCATTTTGGTTTCATCTTCTTCTCGGTATATGTGTTTTCCTTGGCTATGCCTAGAGTTAAGTGCCGCGATGTTTGCTTATTCCTCACAAATTTATTTGTAATGGTTGATAAAATGAAGAAGCTGCGCTGGTGCCTACTCGTTGAATGTAGAGTGATCAGCTTCGGTGTGACGTGAGGGTGCAAAACTTTCAAAGTCAGGTTATTTGGTACTCTGTCCATAGATTCGGATCTTGGGGCAATGTCCATATTTTCTTGTACTTGGCTTTTTAACACGAAAAGGATGAGTTATGTATTGGGAAGTGCTATTGAATTTTGTAAGCAACTCGTTTGTGGAAGCTTGACGAGACTTCACATTTGGACAAGTTTTGCTTATGTTCATAACAAGCAAAAATCAGATAGAGCTTATGGTATAATTAGAAAGATGACCCATGTTCACTTTTTTCCCCTAGGGGCCTTGACTTTAATTGATGGAGAGGCTTAAGCTTGCTGGCATGGCAGATGTATGATTGGATATGGTGTTCCTCATAGTCTTGTTAAGAGTAATATGGTTTTACAATTTCGTCTTGCATCCTGAACATTTTGAAGGAATTTATATCATCTTGGTTTATTCTGGGTGTTCTTCTTTTCTCTGTCCTTTCCGGGTCAGTAGTCTGGCTGGGGGAAAAGAGGGGTCCATACGAGCTTCTGCTTTGTTAGTGCTTAATATGACATGAAGTGCCGTATTTGCAGGCAAAACTGTATGGGAGCTGCGTTGCAGCAAAGGTTCCAGAGGTTGAACGTGATATGTGTTTGAAGGAATTTCTTGCACTCAAGAGTTGCATGCAGAGAACGGTATGATAATTTGGAATATTTCATATCTTGAGCATTTGATCTCGTCTAGTATGATTTCCTTTAAGAAAAACACTTGTGCCTCATGTCTCTTCCTTGTTGTGATAGCTCCAACGAAAGGGTTGACTACATACTCCTGTCAATTGAAAGGGTTGACTACATACTCCTGTCAATCTATCTGTCGAGGTAACATGTGAGTATACTGCAATCGTTGTTTGTGGAATCCTGATTAGCAGCTTGAAGCATCCTTTTTAAAAGGTAATTTGTGCATCTATTAGGTTACTTCGAATTTTTTTTTTAACCGCTACATGAATTAGCGGAGTTCAGACCTGGCATAATTATATTCTCAAGTTTGAACAGCAAGGAACCTATTGATGTCTGGTTTAGCATCAAGTTCGCATCCTGTTGTTGGCATGAGTGGGTCAAGTGGGCTTTCACACGTTTATATTCAGCAGCCACCTCTGCGTTGCAGCATCCCAGGATCTAGGGGTTTATTTTATGATGATTGTAATAAGATTATTCTTTCACCAGCCAATGATCAGGTATTGTAATCAACTTTAAATGGAACTACCTGTCTTTTGGAAGTGTATGCACATGAATAATCCTGTTCAATTCAGGAAATTTACAATACGCTAGTTTACATTTAATTGACTAAATATATTCTTCTTACCTTCTGTTAATTATTTTAACTCTGACATAGGTTTACTCCTGGAAAGTTGTTCCCTTTGACCCTGCGGCTGCTCCTATCTCTGATTCAATAAGTGACGGGCCGATTCTTGCAATTCGTTTTTCTTTGGATGGAAAGCTAATTGCTATTCAACGTTCAAACCATGAAATACAGTTTCAGCACAGAGAAACTGGGGAAACTTTCAGTCACACTTGCAAATCAGAGTCAGAGAATATATTAGGATTTTTTTGGACTGACTGTCCATTGTGTGACATCGTTTTCGTAAAAACCAGGTATGGATAAACTTCACTTTTGGCTTCAATTTCTTTGATTACTTTGAGTAGAATAAAATGACCTTGTTCTCCTGATTACAACACCATATTCAGTGAGAAGAGTATATGAAGTTTCTAGGTTGATAAAGATTATAACCATTTTATTCATTGCTCTTACACTTTGGTATGTCCAAAGACTAGGTACTTTGACTTATCAGAAAAAGAAAGGCCTGTTTTGGCTGATGAGAGGTAGAATTATGTGCTATTTTTTCACTGTATTCTTGGAGCATCTCAGCATGCCAGCATACTTTCTTAAATGACTTAGTGCATTAATCGCTTCTGTGCAGTAATTCATTAGGATACAATTCTTTCAGAATTGTGACATTGTTTAATAGGTGTACAAATGAAGCAGTTGGAGTAAATTTTGTGAAAATTCCTTCTCGCAAGATAAAACGGCATCCGGTTGAAATACTTTTGGTGGCAATTTTGGGTAAATGAATTGTGAGATGGAGATGCTGCCTTTTTTCTTAGTGCCAATCATTTATGCCTCCCCTTGGTCACAGAATGACACACTAATTGCACAAAACTTACTTACGCTTTTATCCCTCTGGCTACATTAATGTGCTATCCTGATGTTTTCTTGAAAACACATTGTAATGACAAGAGCTTTTGATTTGATTGTTGAGCCAATGTTCTTCAGATTCTATTGCCAGCTTCTTTGACATCCAGTGGTGATAGCAACTAGCAATTACATTGTTGTATTCCTGACTGAGATGTTACCGTTTGAAAATATATGACCTTGGTACATTGGTGACGTCCTGTGCTGGGCCCATGTTGCTCTATTATCATTTGAAGTTCCGTGTCTAGGCTCAAGCTTACTGTTGCAGGGAAACTAGTTTGGGACTTCATTCTTTTTTTTTTAAATAATGTTGCAGTCATGCTGTTTTAAATAGACAATTTAGTTTCCATGTTGCTTTTACCAGTCCCATGTATATTATTTGTACCTTTTTCTTGCAGTTTTGGAGGTTTAGGGCCATTTTATACCTTTCAATTCTTTTCTTGGACTTCCTTTTGTATTCTTAGCTGTGATGAAAATTTAATATTCTAAATTTCTATATTCGTTTCAGTGGGCTAGATTTGTTTGCTTATAATTCTGACTCAAAGACACTTCATTTGGTGGAGGCGAGGAAATTGAATGTGAGTTGGTATGTATACACACATGAAAGTCGTTTGGTTCTACTTGCTTCCGGAATGCAGTGCAAGACTTTCACTGGATTCCAGGTAATTTTTATCCCACCCTTACGTTTTTCTGTTTTATGAGGACATTTTTCTGTTTGGAGATTGCAGCCATTATTTAAAATGGTGGCCTTTACAGGCAACAAGCTTTGAAATGGTGGAAAATGCGTCAAGAGCATCACACTTGTACTTAATTGCTCATCTGCAGGAGCTCAAGTGCTTGTGTTCAAACAACTTGTAGTCTAATTTTGAGAGGGAATAAACTTCCTAGAATTTGGTTGCACTTTCTTTATTTGATGTCCTCACGTTGTTTTCATTTCACCTCTTCTCCTAAATATTTTATTGCATTCTAACTTTTTGGACATCCGTACCTGTTTTGCAAGGATTGGTGATTAGGATGATCAAAGAAAGAGGGAAAAGTATACCATAAGTGCCTTAATTTGTGTACAACACTCACTTTAGTGCCATAACTTTTCGCCGGCTTACTTAAGTGCCAAGATCGGAGAAAAACAATCATTTAAGTGCCCCTGGCGAAAAATTCCGATTAGAGAAATTACATAGCTTTTATAATTAAAATTTAGTGATCACTTTTTCATTAAGATTGGCATTTAAGTGATTGCTTTTTAATAATGATTGGCATTGAAGTGATCATTTTTTTACAACTGGCACTGAAGTGATCACTTATTAACTTGCTATGGACATCGTTTAGGGTTTTTTTTTTGGCACTGAAGTTATCAATTTTTCATCAAGATTGGCGCTGAAACGATCACTTTTTAACAACAATTGCCATTAAAGTGATCATTTTTTTACAATGACTGGCATTGAAGTGATCACTTTTTTAACTTGCTACACGATCTCGTTTAGAGAATTATATGTCGACTAGGCATGCCGGCAAGCCATGCAGGATTGAGAAATTAATAAAATATTGCCACATCAAATTTCTGACGACTCAAATTAGAGTTGGCATTTAAGGATTTTTTTTTAAAAAGTGACACTTAAGTGACCCAACGAAAAATTGTGGTACTAAAATGAGTGCCGTACACAAGTTAAAGCACTTCTAGCATACTTCTCCCCCAAGAAATATTACTAATCAAAGCAGTATGTTTCATTTTTAATTTCCATGCTCCACTTTTACTTAACGGAACATGCCTATGCATGTCATTTGGGGAGAGTTGCATGTATGTGGTTCTAGACTCCTGTTATAAACATATCCATTTACTATCTTCCTATGGCACGACTATTTTGGGCCTCTGTATTATGAAAGTATGTGCAAGTTCATGCAAGATTTTAGTATGCCTCTTAAAATATGGCATGTCTTATTGAATCGTTAGCAGTCTTTCGTTATTGCTTGTGAGGTCTCTTTAAGTTCATTCCTATGAACCCATTTATTAAATTTGACTCAAATCCAGATACTTTTCTCACAAAAATTATTGGTGCTCTCCTTGGATAGGTAACCAATATCTGGTGACTTTGGTAGTTCTCATGGGGCATGGACTAACCCAGATATTTAATATTAGATGGAACCACATATTCAACTTTAGAAACTGTCCTTCCAGGGCTTTTCAACAAGTTTATACTTATGATTTTGTTGGTTAGTATGCTTATATGGATCATGAAAATGAGAATTTTTGACTGGTGGTCTTTTCTATTAATCTTTGCCTTGAAGATGTCAGTGGCAATGTCTTTTTCTCTAGATGTGTGCCTGAGTTGATGCTTATGATTGAGACAGTAGCAGAAGGGGAGATTGATTAAAAGCATTTTCTTCTTCTTCTTTTTTCATCTTTCTTGTTTTAACTTTTGGTTACTTTCTTTATTTTTGGATTGGTGCAACTTATGCCTGTGAATTCTGGGTTGCTCATCTTCTTGTTCTGCAAAGTAACATTATGTTGGATTTAGTTGCTTCAGACATTATGGGGTCATTTTCTGTCTTTTAGGTAGGTAAAGTTTGCCTTTTAGGCTTTGGCTGAAGTAGTTGTGTGGTTTCTTTTTCTATTGCTTGTATCGCTTGAAATAATCTATTAATGAAAAAAAAAATATTTCACTATTAAAGTTTTATGAATTATGAAATTATTTTTCATTCATTCATTTTTGTAAGAGATAAAAACAATCATAATTAGGAAAATATTTTCCGTGAAACAAATGGAGGCGTAGTCTTTCCTGCATTTTCTGTTACTGGTATATAATAACCAATTCTCTTTTATTTCAGCTTTCTTCGGTTGGAATCATTAGATTGCCAAAATTTGAGATGGCCATGGCAAAGACTGAGGCAAACAACAAGCCTGTGCTGGCTGCTGAGGATGTTTATATTGTCACCGTGTGTGTACCTTTTCTTCCCTCCTCTTTTGGATTAAATGTGCCTAATTAGCAAGTATAAAAGAGGTCCTTCTCCTGATTGGCAGGTATGGTAGAATATACTGCTTGCAAGTTGATAGAGTGGCGATGCTACTTCATTCTTATCGGTTTTATCGCGATGCTGTTGTACAACAGGTATATCTTTGCTTAAGATTCTGTTTCCATTGCTATGAATGTGGCTATTTTTTCTGGAAGTTGAAGACAAATTCTTATCCCTGTTACAATTCCATGGAACTAACCAATTTATAGATGCGTGTTTTTTCCCCCTACTAATGTGAAGTAATTTTTTTTTAAAATTTATATAGACTCAGTTTACACCCTTGAAATCACAATGCATCATTTAGGAATATTCTTGAGCTACCCCATTTTTTATAAAGAGAGTGTCATGATCTTAATGCTTTGTTTAGGAACTCGAGAGGTGTGGAAAATTGGGGGGGCCGGGGAGTGAACATTGGCATAAATTAAAGATTTTCCCTCCATATCTGTTTCCCAAAAATTTGAAGAATATTCCATGTTTTCCTCACTCACTTTCAATCCTTCCTCTTTACTCAGTTTCCCAAACGGTGAGTAAAGGTCTAACTTGAATCATTTAATAGAGAGATCTTCTCACTCCATGAGTAAAAGACCAAGCGCCAGACTAAGAAAACGAAAAAGAAAAAGGAATAAGTAATAAGTATTTCCAATGATATAAACTTGATCAGTGTGCTGCGATGATGATGTTTATTGCATTTATGGTGCATCTCATAGTCGTCAGTTCCTAGTCAAATCAGAGGGGAGGATACACTCTTTTCTTCTCTTTCCTATTCCGATTGCGTTTCAATTCACTCTTATTCCTTTGGACTACAAGAAGGCTTCAGTAAACTAGTAGAAAAAGTTTTTAAGACTTGTCTTTGGTTTAAGCTCAAAAAGATCAGCAACCTTCCTTTGGGAGGTCCTGTTGATAATTTCAGTGAGCTCTACAGGAAAACTATAGATTGGGTAACTGGCAAACTGATTAAATCTAGAAAGCCATTGTTAGTGTCAATAGTCCACCTCTTAGCTTTTAGTCCCTTCGTTGCATTCAGATCCATCTTCACATGCTCAGACTGTAGTTATTGATGATTTTTAAACTTTCACATGATCTTCCTGATTGTTAGACTTGAGGCGTATCTTCTTTTAATCTTAGAATGCAGAGAAAGCAAATTATGTAGGAGAATGATCAGCATTTGTGTGTAACATAATAGCACTGTATTCTAGGTTACTGTGCTGTACCATAGCTTTATACCGTAAATAATGCCCATTGCTATTTTCAGGGCTCTTTGCCAATTTATTCAAGCAAGGTCGCAATCAGTGTGGTTGATAATGTGTTGCTTGTGCATCAAGTGGATGCCAAGGTCATAATACTATATGACATATTTCTGGACTCTCGAGCACCAATATCAGCTCCACTTCCGCTTTTGTTGAGGGGTTTTCCAAGATCCAGTAGTCTGGGTGCACGGTCCAGTTTTAAAGATGGGGAAAGTTCAGAGGTGGCAAGCTATCCAAGTGATCATGAAGCAACCATGTATGGAGATGACTGGACTTTCCTAGTGCCTGACCTGATATGTGATGTTTCCAGTAAACTCCTGTGGAAGATTCATCTTGATTTAGAGGTAGATTTGCTTGAAAAATTATTTTCTGTGTCTATTTATGGCATTTTCCTCCTTGGATTAGTTTCCTCTTCTTTTGGGTGCAGGCCATTGCTGCTAGTAGCTCAGAAGTGTCATCAGTACTTGATTTTTTGCAACGACGGAAGTTAGAAGCTTACAAGGTCTGCTGTTTTCTTTGTTTGTTAAAGCTATCTTTTTAGTTATTAAAGGATGAACCCATTGAAAGGATAAAGCAAAGCAGACTGGAGTGTAAAATGATTTGCTTCAATAGCTCTAAGAAAATCTGATTGGAGTAGTCATGTAAGAACTTCTTTGGAGTTTATGTATAGAAAATGCGACGGTTATTACAATTCTCTTACTCGATGATGATTGATATCATGAAATATTATAGTTCATGGGTCATACGGAGTAGTTCACATTGTTGCAACTTCATTTTGATGGATGTACTGGTGTATTTGATATACATGTACAATGCAATCAAAGGGAGCATAGCTAATCTGCTTTTGGCTGCAATGGCTGGTGATGGGTTAGATTTAAATCGCCTATGGGAAAAATACGTGTTTAGCGGAATAATGTTGTTCCATGAGATATAATTATGATACAAATGCAGAGGTAATATCATGCCATCATGGCTGCTTCAGTTGTTTGTGCAAGAGGCAACTTCAATATTTCATAAGACTCCATGGAAGCAGAGTTGGGTGTACCAACTTGGGAACTTTTGTGAATATAATTGTTTTGAAAAATGAAAATGCTCCCTTTTTTTAATCGTTTCAGCTTTTCTTTGTGAATACATCAATGGCAATTATCTTATGGATTTACTTCTATTATTTCAGGCTAAACACTTGTGTTTGGCAATGGCACGTACAGCCATTCTAGAGCGCAGACCTGTGACCATGGTTGCCAAGGCAATAGATGTATTAGTTACATCCTACTCCAATTCATTCAAAACAGGTTATTTTAAGGGAACGAAAGCTGAGAAAGCACAATCTTCTGGTGCAGCATATGCTACTATTCATGGTACTGGTGTTAATGCCAGCAGATCAGATACAACTGGAAAGTCTGTGGAACGTGAATATGTTGCTGGATTGGATGGAGAATCTTTTGAAAGGCCAACTTTTTCAGATACAGACTCAGATGAAGATGGAAATACGGGATATGTGAAACCCAACTCCAACGGCAGCAGCAGCAAATTGTTGTTGGGTGGTGAAACTCGGAGAACTGGAGGTCAAACATCTTTACATTCTGAAAATGTCGGAGCAAGTAACAACATTTTGAGATCAACTTTACAGCCTGAGGCTCTAGTTACATCACCTGCAATTTCTCCTGATGAGATGTATACATATGTATTTGCTCCGGTTGAGGAAGAGATGGCTGGAGACCCATCATACCTGGTTGCGGTCATTGTTGAGTTCCTTCGCAGGTAATTGACCAATGAATGTCTTTCTCGACTCTGCAAAGACTATTTATGCCCTGTTGCAAAAAATATTTATTCATCTAATCCATCCATTTTGTCACTCAATGTTAATAGCCATGTTGAGGGGATTGAAGAGGATCCTGTTTCCTTGGAATTTTACCTTTTTATCCTGCTTCTCTGTCCATACTTTTTGGGTTGACAGTTCAAACTTATACACGGCATAAGGAATCTTTTTCCCAGTGAGGCCACCACCTAGTTTGTTAGGCTTTTTTTGTGGGTTCACTAGAGAGTTGGCCAGTGTATGTGGATTAGCAAGTTATCCCCATGTGTATTTTATAAATTAGCCAGATGGAGCTGAATATCTCTCTAGCTGGTAGTCACGGTCTGGGCCTGGACATGGGCAAGACACCTTGACAAGCTTGGACCGTGCCATTGGTCATCTTAGCCAGCTGAAAGATCACGAATAACAAATCTGAGAGTGCTTTGAGAGAGTGATGTTCATATTCTTTCCTTCTTGCCAAAGTTTAAATGCTATTCAATTTGGTTTGATGAGTACTGATATGCTTCTATTGTCAGCTGTAATCTGGAAAGGATTAAGGTACGGCCAAATATTTATGCCTTGACGGCACAACTGCTGGCCCGCAATGAGAGATATGCAGAACTTGGGTTATTCATCATAAACAAGGTTCTCAAGTCTTTGCTCTAACATGTAAAAAAGTTCTAAAAGGTGTTTATAGTAAATTATATATGGCAGTATTATTGATGAGACAAACATTTTGTTGCAGATTCTTGAACCTTCTAAAGAAGTCGCCTTGCAATTATTGGAGTCTGGTAGGCATAATCGACAAACTAGGAAGTTGGGTCTGGACATGCTAAGGCAACTCTCCATGCATAATGAATATGTGGTATTTTTGGTGCAAGATGGATATTACCTCGAAGCTCTACGTTACATGAAAAAGCATAAGGTAAATGGTGCCAAGCCAAGAGTTTGTCTTTACGTTAACTCTTTTCTATCACAAAGCTTAGGTCTGGTTTATGCACATCATTTCCTTTCCTAGTTTTGCACCAGTACTTCTTGTCGACTCATGTTTTGCTCTTTACCAGTAACTCTTTTTTTTTTTTTTTTTTGCAATTTCTGTTGTTTAGATTTTCCAGCAAAATTTTTAGTGAAAAAGCATGGTGGTGTATTTGTCCTGTATTATAGTCTGTTAATTTGGACAAACAACAATCCAATCCTAAGAATTAGAAAGTGAATTTTTCAGGTAACTACCATGCGTCCTTCGATGTTCCTTGAAGCAGCATTTGCTTCCAGCGATTCACAACATCTAGCTGCGGTCCTCAGATTTTTCTCAGATAATGTTCCTGGCTTCAGGAGCAGTCCAGATCACAACACATATTACCATCTTCTTAATGAGATGAGCACGGCTGCTGCTTAGATATCTTAGAAAAAGAACTTCAGGAGCTTTTTCCTTGGCGAAGGTGTGAATAGCATGGGTCTTTACGCTTTGTTTTTCTTCTCCCGTTCTTTTCAGGAGCGAGATACTGTTTGGTTTCCAATGTACCTTTTTCAGCAATAGATGTTACACTAGATTTCTTTTGTGCAATATGTAGCTTGCGGGGAGTGCATGACATCGATCTGAGTTTTTAAGCTTAATGGCTCTGATAATATTCCCTTACTAATGAATGTTTGATTTGCTGCTGAAAGGAAGGAAGCTCATGATATACGGCTACTGGTGTTTTCCCTCAATTTAAGATTTCAGTCTCTTAACTTCTTGTGGCAATGCCGGCTAGAGTTTGGAATAATCCGTGTACATCAGAAATTGTTCATAGATAAACTACTCCCTGGTTCGATATGAAACTCCACTGTTTTCTGCCGGAGCAAGAGGAGATTATCATTGAACTTATCTCAGCAGGAATCAGTCATTGGAGTAACAAAAATAGACAGACTACCCTGGAAGTGCCATAGTTCTCGTGCAGCGTTAACTTTAATATGAATAGTGTCATATCAGAAAAAGCGATCACTTAATGTGGCTTTTTTACTTTATTTTATTATAAAATCTTATAAAATCTTACTTTCTACCTTTCTTGTTCAAAAGGAAGTTCAACACGGATGATGACTTTGACCCTTCTTGACAAGACAACGTTTTTTCATGTTAAAACTTATTCCCTCTCCATTCCCAAAAGTGCACCACAACATCGTTGTCTTGATCTGCCCTATAAGTTTGCATATGTTCTTCCTAGTATTTCTTTTTCCCGGCATTGACTCTCCATCACGGCTCCTTATTTACTCTCATCTTAATCAGACTTCTTTCCAATATTAGTCTCCTCTAAACCAAAATTAAGCTTCTCGCAGCAGTCCAAGAGCACAGCAGCAGGCGAATAGCAGTCCAAGCGCACGCTCTTTGTTGCCTGCAGCGATCGCCCCCTCAATGAAGCAGATACACATCAATGCTTCATCTGTGTTACTATCCATTATAAGAATCCTAGTGTAAAAAGTTTCAATTCAAGTCCGGCCAAACAAAATCATACAAAAGAAGTAGCAGTCCTCCATTACAAGTTTTCAGCTACTAATTTTGCCTTAACTCCTCGGTTGTGGGGTTAGGTTTTGAAGAAGAGGCTGAATTCGGGGAAAACATATAAAGTCAACGTCATTTAAGTCAATTGATGCAAACTCACTTTTCTGGCTAGTCACAAATCTGCCATGGCACTAACATGATCGTTTTTTTACAAAATGACACTCAAGTAACACTCAAAAAGTTTTAGTACTAAAATGAATATTGCACGAAAGTTATGACATTTCCAATGTTCTTTTCCCTAACAAAAACAAAGATTTGGTCTGTTTTTTCATCGGCACAGCAAACAAATTCTTAAGTAATAATTCGAAAGATTGTTATCGTATCCTAATCTCCAGCCAAAGGGACGAAAAAACCGAGGGACATGTACAGTTTAAGTGCAACGGGGAACTATTTGTCAAATTAAAAAGATTAACAAGGGAACAGATTTTCTTTTCCTTTCGGATATTAGAGAGAGAATTCTAATCAATGGGTGTACCAGAGAGGAGCCAAGCCAACCCACATCCGATTTAAATCGGACCTCACCAGATAAGACTTCAAACACAAGCTAAACAATATCAGATGTTCGATATAATATGTAAGTCACGTAACTGGAAGTACATATTAGATAACTGACATCAATTTTAGCTAACTTTTATTTGATAAATAATCGGATCATCTACTTAAAAAAAAAAAAAACCTTTCCAAAGTAGAGATTCTTGTCCCATATCGAAGTTCTCTCCGCGCCGCCCACCACCCCCCCACTCTTTTCTCGGGTGATCTTAATGTAGCTTATAATCAATGCAACCCCGGGATTAGTCAACACCGACGTTAGGCGTTTTGAACCCTCCGGTGTCTGTTAGTAGGTTACTTGGCGAAAAACCAAAGAAACAAAACCATCTTGTCTTTACTACTTAGGAGATCTAAGGACAGACTCCTACTTCACCTGCAAGGTAGTCTAAGAAAGGGCCACTAACTCCAAATTCATCTAAGTGATAAGAATTCTCCACAAAGCAATGAAACCTGAAGAAGCAATTTACTCAGTATTGAAAGCAAGACATTGTTGATACTGGCACTAGGTCAACAGTGCTGAATAGTACTGCCTAAAATAGATCCGCAAGCCTCTTAAGTCTTAATGATACAGCTCTGTTCGATTGAACGAGGCGTAATTTGCCAGATAACTATCACCATTGATAATTCATGCAGTGTTTTGAACTAAAGCCAATCAGCAGAGATTAGGCTAAATGCACATGGAGCCTCAACAGCAAAAACTGTAAAGAAATATTCTCACTGTCTCTTTTCTATACTTCAAATAAGTCCTCACTGTCATTACTCAGTCAAAACTAATCACATTGTAACCAACTTATGGACAATGATACGATAGTAAAACCTCACTCAATGGAGTACCAAAGTAATCAATAACTCAAAGATATTCAGTCAAAATTTACCACAGACATCCTGTTTATATGCTCCCCATAATGCTACTACCGGTTGAAGGAAAAATAAAATAAAATTTCTGAGAAGAACTTTTTCAAAGAAAGAAGTCTGGTCAATGGGCACAAAAAAGGAGAACACCACATCTAATCAGGAAAGAAGTTGCCAAAGGGAAGGAGATCCGATACAAAGCAAAGAATCCCAACATCTAGTGTAGCATGCAAGTCAAGTGATTGGAATTTGGCATTGGCCAAAAAGAGAAGAAAAACAATTGGAGTGTTTATATTTATGAAGTTCAACTTCTTAATTAATTAACAGATCTACCAAGAAATAGAACTCTCTCACCTCCTATTTCACAACATCAAACACGCATCTAATTCACCTTCACTGCAGTCCAAGAAAATAAGTCCAAATGAACAATCAGATCCCTATAGCTACATTCAGTAGAAACTCAATAAACTGATGATACTGGTAGTAGACCAATATCCCTGAGTGGTACTAACTAAGGAGCTCTTTAGGCGGCAAAGTCGAATAGGCGTTCGGATCAGAAGATATAGATATGCTGAGATAGACCCACGAGTTAGGAAAACAGCAGGGACAGAACAAGAGAAGCACTGACGCAAGAAGAGAATTGACAAGAAACACTAGTCAGTAGTCGCATACCAAGCCATTTGAATCAGTCCTACACCTCTACTCACTATCCAGAAAATTCCCAAATGTCACAATTGATACCAGGATATTCAGTTCAAGCAGATTCAAACTATAGCTATTGGACACAACACATACGACCGCTTCACTCACTAATTCATCAGATGCAGCCCTGAAAAAATCGTTACTTTTTCACAGATTCAACGTCACACATGAAATTAGTAAGAGCGAAACATTAATTCAACAAAATGAGGAAATCTTCGCTACCCGAATTATATTGATCAATTCAAGTCTCGCACTTTTGCGATCTGGCGCAATCCCAAATCCCAATCAGCCTACTTTCTGTCCTCCCTGAAGAATCCCATCATGTCACATAAATCTAACTCACAACAATCAAGAGAAAGTACTTCTCCGACCTCGAATCAAACAGTTCCGCGCGAAATACCGAGGCGGAGGCCGAGCCGATCGATCAATTGGTCTTGGGATCCGGCATCGGGAAGAGCCCGCCGCTGGCGCCCCGCGGCGGCGAGAACCCAAGGAACTTCTGCAGATTCGTGCGAATGCTGATCGAGCAGAGGAAGTAGAGGAAGGCCATGGAGCAGTCGGTGGCGTCGGTGCCCTGGAGGCCGCGGTGGCTCATCTTCATGACGAGGCCGAAGGGGTGGAAGGGGAGCTTGGCGACGGGCTTGCCCTCGAAGAGGGAGTTGAGGAGGGCGAAGACGACGACGAGGACGAGGGCGACGACGGCGCCGGACTTGAACTTGAAGAGGGAGAGGTCGCGGGAGGACTCCTTGAGGCTGGACTCGACGCGGTCCATCTTCTTGGCCTTGGAGGGCTTCCGGAGGGAGGCAGAGGCGGCGGCGGCGGAGGAGGTGCCGGTGGTGGCCTTCATGGACTCGAGCTTCTTGGAGGCCTTGTCGATGGAGGAGCGGAGGGCCTTGTAGGAGGCGGTGCGGTAGATGAGGACCCACGAGATGGCCTCGCACACCAGCGCCGTGCAGACGGAGATCCCCACGACGGTGAGGGCGTCGCCGTACCTAAGGACGAGAGGAAGCCGGGCGTCGCCGCCATGACCGGCGGTGATGGTGGGGAGGCGGCGGCCGGAGGCGGAGCTCTAGAGAGAGAGAGAGAGAGAGAGAGAGAGAGTTAAGAGTTGCAGAGGAGGGATGTTAAAAATGTGTTGACTTTTAAATGCCATGGGGAGATTATATTCACATCAGTAAATGTAGAACACGAGATTATTAAAAAAAAATCAATCTTTTTGTAAATTCCGGAATCTAATAAATGGCACTTTTATAACGTGCAATTTTTTTTTCTCGTTGATTATATTATTAATATAAACTCATAACAATTACGGGTGTCATTGGATCGGGTCGGGTTTTACTGTTTTTTGACCCAATGCAAATCATTAGGGTTTCGTGCATGCTCTCTTTGGCTTGACTCGACTCAAAACACATGTTGGCTGCATAGCTCCCTCCTCTATTGCTGGTCGGCAAGAGAACAAAACCTTGTACAATAAAAGGTAATTTTTGTCTTGTGTTTGCTACGAAGTGGACTTCTTGGCCATAAACTACCTGAACGTGTCAATCACGACTAGAAAAATGTACTTTGTTGTCTATGGAGCTACAATAAAGGAAATCGACTCAGTAAAAGAGTTCATAGTAAAGAGAAGCGAAGACGAAATTATTCAATAAATTTGATAGGAATAACAAGTCATATGTATATGTTTGGTCGACATATATCGTCTAATTGAGAACAAAAGCAGCTATCTTTAAATAGTCCCATATAGTTTCAGGTGCAAAAGATAAAGATAGCTCCCCATACAACTGTGTAACAAATCTGGTTTTCTCACACAAATTGGCATAAGAATTCTTGCTACTGCAATTCCAAGGACCTTTCCTCTCTTTTAGCTTAAAATAAGGAACTTCAGTTGCAGGATGATCCAAAACCACTCGTCCAGACACAACCCAAGTGTTAAGGAGACAGCACCAGTCCAAAAGACACAGATTATGAAATGAGGACAAGACATAATCCAAAATTTCATCATGGGGAGGACTACTGCATAACAGCAAACGGACCGGTGAATACTAGGAAAAACCAACATGGTGTATGGTGTTTCATAAGGTGATGAAACAGGCGATGAACTTGATACTGCTTGCCAGAATCTGACTTGAATCATACTGTCGCATGCTCTTCAGTGAGTTCTACAGCAACCCGATTGCAGTAATCAGTACGGGAGTCAATTCCACACACAGAGATGAAGCAGATTTTATTCGCGGTAGTGAGTAAGGTCAACCTTTTCTCAACTAAGGTGAACCTGCAAGTGAGAAATCAAGAAGACAATGATCACTAAATCCCTAATGCAAAATATGAAGAAGTAAATTCGGAAAAAAAAAAAGAAGTAAATAAAAGCATTGGCTTAACAATTTCCAAACTCCAACTTCATGAATAATCTAGGGAAACCAATATCGAGTTTGGCTTCATGATTGTAGTTGGCAACTCTGCACTAAATTCACTAAGTTTACAAGCAGCACAGTTCAAATGGCTTGATAGCCGTAACGCATGTGCTGAGTTCCTCTTCATCAGTAAAATCGTGGTCAAACTGTTATAATCCATCAAAAGTAGTGGTGAAACATATCACTCAGCCAAAAAGCATTTTGTGATGGCATTTTTCAGTAGTCACCTTCTTGTGTTTCTTGGATGCGCACTAGAACTTTCCTGTCTTGAACAGAGAATTCCCTGTCATTCTTTACGTTTTCGGATGCTTCTAACTTTTCACGACTGTTCATCTGGTAAAGCAATTTGTCCTTTAAAGAAGGGAACTTGATTCTATGTGTGAAGACATTCTTTAATTGTATCAGATAAAGTGAAAAAGAACATGAAAATGACCTCAATAAAGTTTATCAATTCTATTTCGTAACTCTACAGTGAATTCGCCAAAACCACTGAATCATTGGGATGGACGACGGAGTTGGTACTTATTATAACAAGGGCTTGTTCTCCTTTATTCATGCTCGGGATTGCTCTGTCTAGGCCCTCATTGACTTGTTCTGAGCAGGCGCAAACACTCATAATCAGCTTCTACTCATTCGACGAAGTTGGAAATTGCTGTCTGGGATTGCTGATGAATGCATGGTACCTTCAAGGGCTACATACTGGAAAGGTTCCTCGGTCGATCCCTTCTTCTCAGAAGTGCTTTCATCTTCAAATTTACCAATATATGACACTGAAGGAAAGAATCTTTAGCACAATGATTAAACAGGAGAGATCTAGATTGACATTCACATCACAACAGATCGCTCCACTCTGCTTGCAGTAAATCACCTTTGACAACTGATCTTTTATCAGGATGGTCAAAGCGCTCACCTTCTCTTACGATCTTTGTAAGTACTTTCGTAACTCCAGTAACATCAACCACACTTTTTGACACGGTCAACTCGAGCAGGATGACCAAATTGGAATCAGCTGAAGCACCGACTTCAATGCTTTCAGGTACACTTTCGCTCTACCTGAAGCCATCTGAAGAAGCATAGGTAATTAAGATTCGTGTGTCGCTCCAAGAAAAGGGACATCTGCTAAACGCTAACACTTAGAGGGAAGAAATATTACCAGCTAAATACAAGAAAACTTCACCGCTAGCTCTGCTTTCTTGCCCTTTCTTATTGTTTTCGCTGCTAGGCTCATTGATGGACACAGATGCATATTTTCGGAACTATAATCTCCAGTATCGCTGGGAAGATTCCAGAGAGCCTCTCTCTTTTCTACCAGGAGACGTAAATAATACAAGGAGACCAGTTCAGAGTTCAACATACAAGAAAACTGCACCACTAGCTCCACTTTCTTGCCCTTCTCATTGTCTCCGCTGCTATTCTTATCGATGGACACAGATGCACTTTTTTGGAACTATAATCTAAATTATCACTAGGAATATTTCAGAGAGCCTTTCTCTTTTCTACCAAGATATGTAAATACCACGAGGAGGCAAGTTTAAGTTCAACCACCATGCTTGATTTGAAACTCCATATCTCCATCAGACTTCAAGATGTGACAGGTCTGTCCTCAAGCATCACCTCATATATGACTGCAACAGGAGCGCTTATTTGTGAATTCCCTCCGATTCTCAATATGTCCAAGGATAGAAAGTTGTCAAAAGTTCTTACTTTTTTTCCTGGAATCTGCTCCAGGCGCATTTGTCATTAGTACCTTACTAGGAAGATGAATCAACCCAAAAATCGTGAAACTCTGTACTCAGACATGTGTGGTTGAGTGTGACAGTCCAGTTAAAAAGACATTGGATAACTTTTCCCGTTTCCATACAAGTGGCAGCTCGTCGAATGTTTAAAACACTGAGCAAATGAAGTGATTACCTAAAACTTCATTAGCGTCCCAAGGAGTAGCTCAATCCTCTCTCTCTTTCTCTCTCTAATAATCTTCTTCAGGAGTCCTCCATCTCCCGTCTAAAACCTGATGTGGATCTGCGATGCCATCTTGATGATGAAAATGAGAGCGGCATTGGGAGGGATGAGAGGTGGAGATCCCTCTTCACCGTAAGCCAAGTTCGGAGGTATCATGATGATCACCTCTCTCCCCTCTTCATCACGGCAACTCCTTTGTCCCATCCTTTTTGTCATCTCATCTTAAATTTAGTGCACCGTCTCATCAGCGATGAGCCAACTAAACTCGAGCATAAAAGAAAGTTCACAAATATTTGCATTGAGCAATATAAGATATGTCGGGATTGTGTGAGAATTTTGCAGCCAATGTTCCATCCAAGTAATGTTCAGGGGGGAACTCAAAGCTAGAGCACCACAAAAAGGGGCCTCAAAATGCAGGATCTATCCACCGCTACTTCCATTTCGAGAAAGCTGGAGACTATTGCAATTTCGGTACAGAGAAACAGAAAAGAGTTGTGTTCTCATGATCAAGCTTCAAATCCGAGCTCCAGAAGCAAAAACAGTCTCCTGAAACAACAAAGTGCAACAAGTAGATTTTGCTGCTTGTCGCACTTCCTTCACCGCTTGAATCGAGATGAGCACCACCCTTGATTTGTCCCCGTAGCGACCTGCATTCCACGAACAAATGAACAAAAACCCTGTCCACCATTCGCTCATTTAAATCGTGGAGAACACCAAGCAGTTGTGCCTGTGAACCGCGTACTTGGTCGCCAGGATAAGGAAGTCTGCCACAAAGTTCCCTTCCTGAGAATCCTTTACTGAGCCCGCTTTTTCCTTATTTGAATTCCCTCTTCTGACAGTCCCAAATGCTCAACTCCATCACTTTGAGCTTTCAAGCAAGATGCTACCACTAGATATGAGAGAGTTAGCGTGTGTGAGTGTGTTGGTGCTTGCAGGAGAGAGTGTAGAGAGATTTTTCCAGTTAAAAGAAGAGAAGCCGTCGTCGGTTTCCCTCCTTTCCGGTGATTTTTCAGTTGAGATTTTTCTTTTATTTGCTCTGTGGACGTTGGGCTTGATATTGGGCCAAGTTTTGGGCGTATTCATTGGTTTGAGTGGACTAAGGATCAAAACAGATGTTCTTTATATTATTATTTCCTGTAGTACAAGGCCTCGAACTTCCAACTCGATGAGACTCAATTATAGATTTAATTTGATTATGAAAAAGGTGTATATCATGATAAATCCTGAATTGATAATCTAAAATAAATTTACCCTAAACTAGTTTTCTAATCAACAAAAACTTCAAGGCTCAAGCTGATGTATTTGTAACGAATTTACAATATGTTAGTTTCCGTTAAATTAGATAAATACCATGAAAAACCTCAAACGGGTACCTTTGTAACAAATGGATAGGTAAAACCCTAAACTAGAATGCTCATTAACTGCCACATGTTATTCAACTTAATAATTTGATAATAAAATTGAACAGAAATTAATGGAGGGTAAATTTGTCAATTAGAGTTTTTTATGGTCAAAAAATTAGTTTGAGGTGTTACAAGTGTACCAATTTGGGATTTTGTGATATTAGCCCTTATAAAAAATTCAATAAATAAAATGCCCCAAGCACTCGTGTGAGCTATGCATGACAATTTTTCAAAAAAGTATGTCATTGTTAAGAAATATTCAATCATAGTCACGACATAACTCAATTTATGATGATGTATCGGTATTTGTTGCCAAGACCGAATCTTTACACTATTAGGCACATCTTCTCACAACTTTTTATGGCTAGTGGATATTTCCTGAGGCATAAACAATGTTTGAGATAAGAACTCAAGAAGTTATAGTGATGAGGTCACCCACTTTGAATCCATGAGTTGTGACTTACGAGGGAAACTCATTTAATATCCAAAGTTTCACAAGAGCCCTTTCTCTTCATTTCCTTTCTATTGGCTGGGTCCACCTCATTTGTGGAACCTAGCCAATATGTAGATATGTAATTAAAAAAAAAAAGGAAAAGAACAAAAAGAAAGAAAGTGGTGGCTTTGTGTGTGTGCGCACCCAAAAATTCAGGAGAGAGAGAACAAAAAACCACCAAAACAGGGAAGAAGAGAAGAAAAAAAGAGGGTTGCAACTTTGTGGTTTCGATTTGAAGGCCAACATTGATGGAATCGGCTCAAATTTGAGTATATCATTCATAAGACCGAGAGCTACAAGTTGATGGCTTTTGTTCGTTGAGAACCGCCTCTAAATTCTCTAATTGCGGTTAGGATTTTCTTACTTTGAATTTACTTATCCACCTAAGTAGTGAGAAAATATGGTTGTAATATTGATGTTGAGGCTCTAGTGTGTGACTAGAGAAGAATACTTTGTGTATCTTGTTATTCTTGATGATTAGTGGATGTTTTTAGGCAAGTCGTGGTTTTTCCCACATTGGGTTTTCCAACTTTAAATTCTTGGTGTTGTTATTTGTTTTGTCTACTTATCATTTTTGCATCATATTTGTATATTATGAGGTTATATAATGCTGGTTGTTGCTGAGGTTAAAAGAATTTCGGTTGATTTAGTTTCTGGGAAGAAATTGATCCCATATTATCTTTGGCTTATGGTGAATTATTGTTCCATTTCTCCCTAACAAAGTGGTATCAGAGTTAGGTTGAGATTCTAGTTATTAATGGAGGAAATTAGCAGCACAATGTTACATTTAAATGCCTTGAATTATTCTATTTGCAAGCCTCGGATGGAAGATGTGTTGTATTGTAAAGACTTGTTTGATTCAGTTGAGGGTGAAGAAGCCAAAGGAAATAATGAAGACAAATAATGGGAAAGAATGAATCGGAAAACAATTGGATTTATTTGACAATTGATTGATGATACTGTGTTTCATCATGTTGCTCAAGAAATGAAGGTGGACACTTTATGGAAGAAATTACAAGATCTCTATGAGAGGAAAACTTTATAAAATAAAGCTTTTCTAGTTAAACGACTTGTAAATTTGAGATACAAGAAAGGGAGTAGCATGTTGAAACACTTGAGTGAATTTCAAGATGTTGTAAATCAATTGACAAATCTTGAAATTGATCTTGGCGATGAATTGTAAGCATGCTTATTACTTGGAACTCTTCCCAATAGTTGGGACTCATCATATAGTTCAAGAAACGAAGGCAAACACTTGTGGAAGAAATTACAAGATCTCTATGAGAGAAAAATTTCACAAAATAAAGCTTTTCTAGGTAAATAACTTGTGAATTTGAGACACAAGGATGGGAGTAATATGTCGGGACATTTGAGTGAATTTCAAGATGTTGTGAATCAATTGGCAAATCTTAAGATTGATCTTAGTGATGAATTGCAAGCATGCTTATTATTTAGTACTCAATCCGATAGTTGGGACACCTTGGTTGTGGCGTTGAATATCTCAGCTCTTTGTGGTGTGCTTTATATGAGCATAGTTAAAGAAAGCTTGTTTAATGAAGAAATAAGAAGAAAACGCTTCAATTATGCTTTTATATCAGATGCTCTTGTTATAGAAACAAGGTGAGAAGTTAATCAAGAAGGTTTCAAAGAAATGATAATCAAGGCAAGTCAAGAGAAATGTCAAAATCAAGACCAAGAAGGAGTGTAAGGTGTTACAATTGCGGCAAGATGGGACATTATGCAAAAGAATATTGGTTGCAATAGAGATAAATCCTATGATAAAAATGGAGATTGAAAGAAAGAAGAGAAACAAGTTATGATGGCGGTTGCATCCAATGGTGATATTGTGTTTGCATGTGACGATGGATGTGTGAACCTTACATGCCAAGACTCTACGTGCATTATTGATTTCTGCGGCTTCTTTTCATGTCACCTCATAGCGTGACTATTTTTACTTTTTATTGTGGTGGTAATTTTGATTGTGTTAGGATGAAAAATAGTGGTGTTTCCAAGGCTATTGGTGTTAGGGAAAGCCCTTATGATGTTTTGAAGATGACAAAATAAATCAAAGGCTACTAATATATTTGATGGTTGAGTAATAGACTATGCAAATGATTGAACATGTAAAGGATATTGTCAAAGTCTGAAGATGGCCAGAAAACTGAACGGAACACATGTCCAAAGTATATTCTGAAGATTTCCAGTTTACGTGTCAAAGTCTCAAGACGCTAGACTTTAGTGTCAAAGTCTGTTCTACATCAAGAAGTCCGTCAACTCGACAAATTCCAGATCGAACGTGAATGAAGAACCAGAAGACAGACTCTATGCTGAAGCAGAACATAACAGACTTTGTTCAGACCTTAAAGCTAAATCTGTTTAGACCCAGATTGCAAAATCTATCGCACTCAAACTCAAATTGTAAAGTCTATTGCTCTCAGACTTTACATCCAGATTCGACATAACGTAACACAAGCCCGAAGATATAACGGCTAGTGATCTGGTTTGGATTCTACATCAAGATTGATTTGATTGACTCAATCTAATTGATTGACAATTAGATCTTGAAGACAAAAACTTTCTATACGAAGAAGCTTTACTTATGGAAACCAAGATTTCGTTTGTATGGGCGATCGGAATCAATTTGGGATTCTACCTTTGTCACTCAACGGCTACCAAATCTTCTAGATACGGGGCTGTCCAATGGGTATATTGGAAGACGATCCTCGGGATACCGTCCAACGGTTAGTTTGGAAGTGGAGGAGTATTTAAGGAGATGAAGGACCGATGAGCAAGTAAGAGATAGAGTGTAGAATTTATAATTCCAAAGTGTGAGCGATCTTCTATCATACGCTTGTTTCTCGTGAGCTTAAACGTTTGTGATCTTGAGAGAAATACCAAAATAGTGACTTAGTGAGATAGTATGATCTACTACTAAGTGTTTGCACTCAAAGCTGTAATCTCTTGTTGATTGCATAGTGGAATCCAGCCAAGAAGGCTGTTAGCGTGGGAGAGTGGACGTAGGCTTGGATTAAGCCGAGCCACTATAAACATTGTGTTCTTATTCTTTTCTCTAAACTCTTTATTGTGTTAAAGTCTGATCTCGCTCAAAGTCTCTGTTCTTCTTCAGGACTTTGCTCACAACTTATTTTATTCCGCATATATTTGCCAAGGTTTTGTTTAAACACTTATTCATCCCCCTCTAGGTGTTGTTACTAGTCCTCTCAATTGGCATGGGGATGTTTATTTGGAAACCAATGTCGGATGTAATTTGTTTTTGAATAATGTGAGACACGTTCTAGATGTTTGACTTCATTTCATCTCCACGGGTGCCTTAGATAATGATGGTTATTGCAATTCTTTCTTTGATGGAAAATGAAAGTTGATTAAAGGTTCTATGGTTGTGGCAAATGTTAAGAAGATAAGTTCTCTTTACACTATGCAAGCTAACTTGATTAGAGGAGATGTCAATGCAGTGGAGAATTCCTTGGTTGATTTCCGAAATATGGGGCTTGGTCATCTTAGGAAGAAAGAGCTTGAAACCCTCGTGAGAAAGAACCTTCTACCCTTAAAAGAAAAAAATTTAAAGGAATGCATTCATTGCCTTACAGGTAAGCAACATAAATTCTCATTTCGTAATTCCTCTCCTCACACAAATCAAATATACTTGATTTAGTTCACACTGATGTTTGTTGCATGGATGTTAGAACTTTTGAAGGTGCATTATATTTTATGACATTTATTGATTGTTGTTTTAGAAAAGTGTGGGTTGTTGCTTTGAAATCTAAAGATCGGGTGCTTGCGGCTTTCAACCAATTTCATGTCAACATGGGAAGACAAATCGGGAAGAAGCTTAAATGTATTTGAACTGACAACGATGATGAATATAGAGTTTTGTTTGAATTTTATTACATTAATTATGGTATTAAGCTTGAGAAGATTTTTCTAAAGCACCACAACAAAAGTGAAGTAGCAGAGAATGAACCGAATAATTAATAATTGGATTTGATATATGCTTTTTCATGCGAGGTTGCTTAAGCCATTTTGGGGTGAAGTGATGAGAATAGTAATGGACTTGATAAATCTTTCTCCATTAGTTCTTCTTAAGAAGAATGTTCCTCAAAGAGTTTGAGTGACAAAGATGTTTCCTACAACAATCTAAAAGTGTTATGTTATTGGGCATTTGTCCATGTTTCGAGAGATGAAAAATCCAAGCTTGATGACAAGTCTAAACAGTCAAACCAGTTGCAAAGAAAGTTATTAGAAGCCGAGATGTAGTGTTCTTTAAGCATCAAACTATGAAGACATCAACAAGGCAGAGAAACCAAAGAATATAGCTCAACGTACGGTTTGTTTCAACCCAAATCCTCCTACTGTGTGTGGAAATCATGGGGGAGAAGTGCATGGAAATCATGAAAATGATAAATCCTCACATAATGTTAATTTTTCAATTTAGTAAGGTGAAATAGTTGAGCAAGAGCAGCCTGTTGAACCATTTAAGCTAGTTGAGCCAGTCGTGTCACGCCCCAAACCCTAGGCATGTGCACATCCCTCGGTGGTCGATTCAAATGCGACATCCTAGAACGCGTCGCCAACCTTTTCTTTTTATCTTTCAATTAAGCACATGCGGGAGTGAATTAAACAAACACCTTAACAACCATCAAACACAAGGATAGCAGAAAGACAAGCCATTCAACACGAACCATACTTTATAAACAAATCAGGTTAACCTACGGGTCTATACACACCAGTTTGTCTCCAAAAAGAAACTATTAAGCCACCTACGCTTCAGACCCTTCAGCCTTAGGCTCCGGGTTCTCCATACTAGGGACATGAAAATATTTAAATCACGACGGGGTGAAAATAAATCTCAGTGAGTCAACACCCTAAACCCCGATTAAGACGAGAATTTACCTAGAGACAGCCTAAACTTGCACCATATAGGACTTTCCTCACCTTGGCGCGTCCTTGCACATTACCTCATCACATATAACATATGCATACAGCAATGCACTTCATAATTGGAACACATCAATTCATCCATCAAATATTCACGGGGTCCCATTATAAGGTAAAATTGTTATGACACGTCATATTCCGTGCCACACAATTTTGCCCCATAATAAGGCGCATATATCTCATATCGATGGTTCAATCCACACTCAATATCCAAACTCAAGGCCTTAGAGGTAGCTTCCATGAAATTACGTTATCGTGTAGCACTTGGCCCTTGACCACATATAGTAAAAGTACAAGGCCCTAGAGGTGGCTCCCACGAAATTACGTTATCGTGTAACACTTAGCCCTTGACCACATATAGCAATAGTACAAGGTCCTAGAGGTGGCTTCCATGAAATTACGTTATTATGTAACACTTAGCCCTTTACTTCGCATGTTGGTAGTGCAAGGCCCTAGAGGTGGCTCTCATGTGACTCAAGTCGCCATGTAGCACTTAGCCCTTGACTATAAGACCCTAGAGGTGACTCACACAAAATTTCGTTGTTGTGTAGCACTTTCCTTTACCCATTCACAACACATTTGATTTCCTCAACACAACACATCATCTTTCAATAGTCATCACATAATCACTCAATTGCATAATTTAGCAATCAATTTCACATATCAATACAACCACATCACCAAATATACACTATCCGGCAAGCACTACACTAAGAACGACCATAAAACCACTACCGGTCCTAACCGGCAGAAATCGGGCCATTGCACACCTCCAAGTTTAATTCCAGAAAGATAATAAAAAAAACTTGGAAAATTATCAAATTTGAATATGTTCTAAAAGACACTTAAAAAAACATTTTTTATGAAGATACCTTGACCTAGATCTTTCTAGATTGAGAGCAGTAATTCACTCAAACCGTTACAAAAATTGTTCCCGTGTCTAGAAATTTTGTTTTCCAAAATCAGTTTGGTTTGAGGTCCAAAACTTATCCGTTTGATCTGAAATTTGAGTATATTAAACTAAAATATGTGACAAACAACTTTTGTGAAGGCACTCTTTTGAAAATCTAACCCTAAAAGTTGATAAAAATCCTTTGAACACCAAAAGATCACTATTTCCAACATAATATGAGATTCTATTTTGCAAATAATGAAACTGAAATCTCATTATTTTAAATCTCTAAAATCTTGAGTAAAATATATGTCATAGCTGAAGATGTCTAAAAATTTTTTTTAAGAAGGAATCAACCTCAAAATCGTAGCACATTTTTCCCCACAAAAATGACAAATGGCGAGGGTCTAGTAACTAGATTCAAGGAAATCCACTCAATTAGACTAAACCACCATCATTAGTACTAATCTAACCAATTATATTAACACTAATCCATCTTAAGGCTAATATCACTTAATACTAATTTAATTAAGCTAATTAGCACTAATCTAACCCCTAAGCACAATTAATAACCTAATCAAGGATTAAGGAAGAAGAGAAGAACAAAAGAGGGCTGCATTGTGGTCCCAATTTGAAGGCCAAATGTTGATGGAATCAGCTCAAATTTGAGTATGTTATTCATGAGACCGAGGGTTGCGAGTTGCAAGTTTTCGTTCATTGAGAACCGCCTCTGAATTCTCCAATTGAGGTTAGGATTTTCTTACTCTAAATTGATTTATCCATCTATGTGGTGAGAAAATATGGTTGGAATAAATGTTGAGCCTTAGTGTGTGACTAGAGAAGAATATTTTTGTATTCTACTATTCTTGGTGATTAGTGGATGTTTTTGGGCAGTCTGTGATTTTTCTCACATTGGGTTTTCCACGTTAAATTCTTGGTGTTGTTATTTTCTTTGTCTACTCATCATTTCGGCATTATATTTGCATATTGTGAGGTTATATATTGCTGGTTGTTATTGGGGGTTAAGTGAATTTCGGTTGATTTAGTTTTAGGGAGAAATTGATCATGGATTATGTTTGGCTTGTGGTGAATTATTATGCCCGATTCTCCCCAACACTTTCTCCATTCTGTGCTAAAGAATGAAAAATTTCTTGGCTTTGCCGTGTGGCATGTAGTCTCAAAGGAGCCATTTTTGTATTTGGTTGGGTTGAATGTCTTGATCACGAGAGCGGGATTGGGTATTGTAGATGTAGTTGGAGCAAGAAACAAATGACTGGTAGAGCCCTGACTGAACCCGAGATAGCAGTTTGGTTAACGTTATAAGCTTGTTGCAAGGAGGTGATGCAAAACATCCTCACAGCCAACCTTGGATAAGGTCAACTCTATTTAAGAGAATTCCTAAGGGCACTCAAAACTTTTTTTATGTCTGGTTCCTGCATTAGGAACTGTCAATTAATGTCCTAGGCATGTTAAACAAGATAAAGAATGCATGCTGATGCATTATCCACTGCCCATTTATTTCTCTCAGTTCATTTGAAAGCTTCAAGATGCCAATTGCAATGAGTAAGGTAGCTCCCGGAATTTCCAAAATAGTTGCACAGGACGATTATGATCAGATCATTAAAGATACAATCCCAATTGCCAACCATTCAATTCCATTATCATCAGCGTCTTTTTCAATGCCTACCAATGCCTCGACAGTCTCATTAAAATGTCGAAATTTTTTACTTATTTATCTTAGTCAAAGTAACTTGTATAGATTAATCTATTTGGCCAGCCATTTACAATCTTATTTATGTCTTAAATTGACCTAAAATCACAATTTTGGCTTTGGCCACCACACAGATTCTCAAGCGAGTAGCTTCTTGCCTTCATAAATTATGTAAGGTTCTTTTAAACGAGTGTCCACCTTCGGAGCACTGGTTGAGGGGGCTCTCGTTGGACATATTTAGTTAGAGGACCATAGTTCTGTATATCACGAAACTAGTTAGTAAATTGAAAATTATGCAACAGTCAGCATTCCTAGTCGATGTGCTCAAATTCATATCTTAGTAATTGATTTAAGGAAAGAGGGCCTAGTTCGTGCAGTGTTTGCCCTTTTTCTGTCCAATAAAAATTCCAACATAAGTTTAAACTTCCTTTATTTCATAAATGAGAAAGATCAAGAAATGAATATGTGATTTTTGAATGTCATCAATAAGAAAAATGATGTGTCACAAATATTTTACCAATATTGAAGGTCAGAGCTTAGGCATGTGATGCCACATGTCCCGAATTTCATCACAACAGTCATTTAAATTAAGGGTTTGGGCCAAATTGACACAAGCAATGAAATTAGAAGTGGTCCATTGAGACAAGGTTAATAATAGGGGTTGACTCGGATAATCCCAATATTAGTAGAGGCAAAATGTAATTTGATCCAGCTCATATCTATGTGCACTCAGATAATTCCAATGATATAACTTCATTTTTATTTCATTCTTCAAGGTCCTAACAAGATATCCACTTATTTTAGCGTGAACCTAATTTCAAATCGATCACATGCTATGCCTGAAAAATTCTATTGAGTGCTCCTTCATGAACTTTTCTTTTTTTTTTTTTTTTTCTACCCTCTTGTCCATGTTTTCAACCATGTGACTCAATTAAATTCCAAGAATATAAAGAAAGGAAAAAAAAAAACAAAAAATTATAAACTCCTCTCGTGAGCCTGCGGGTGAGAAACGTGAGGAACCCACCATAGCTCTGGCAGAGAGACTGACCGGACCCGATAAAGCACGGCGAGGCGTCAGGGGTCCGAAGGAGCCAAGCCAAACCCAAGCCAATGCATGAGAGATTTAGAAAAGATTGGATTGACAGGTGTTCAAACTTCCCTAGACTTGTCCAAAAAAAGAAACTACATGTCACTTAATGAGCAACCTTCCAAACCACCAAAGCACTTCCTTTTGTCTTTTTGTTGATTATTTTGGTTATCGAATAATGGACTGAGAAACTTGCTAAGCAACTAAATGAAAAATAAATAAATTAATATCAACAAAAAAACACCCTATTAATTATTGAATTAATCAAATAAAAAATTAAAAATACTGTGGGGCATCTTTGTGCCTGAAGGAATACGGTTTCATGCATTCAAGAAGCATGTTCAACTACAAGGCCAGCCTCAGTTCTACTGAACAAAAGTAACGAGCCAGCATCAAGCCACTTTTTTCCTAACTTTTCCCTCAAGTTTGTGGCTGGGGAGTCCTTGTTTTGGGATCTCTAAAAAGAATTGTGCCAAGAAAGGTGCTTCTCCTCATGTTGAGAAAAAGCTGAATGAGGTAAAATGATATCAACTTTCCTTTTCATCTGGGTTGTAAACAAATGATGAAGCATGATGATGTCTCTCCGCAAATGAATGAGTAAAGAAGTTACACTGACAAGAGGTCTCTTTCTTTCTTTCTTTTGGGTGTCCCTCTTTTTTCTTTTTTGACTTGTCATAGCTGCCTACTAGCTGCCTACTCCAAGTGGGTCTGCTTTCATTTATCTTGCTCGAGCTCTTTGATAACGTAAAGAGAGGTTTTTGAATTGTTGGTTGGGTTTGTGCTCCAAAGTCCATGGAGAGTAGGGGTGATGGCGTCGATCATGATGCGAAAACGCCACTTTTGTCACCAAGAAATGGCAGCGAAACTGGTCAGGACAATTGGAATGACGCTTGTGGACAAGTGAACAACGCCAACGCTGGCAACTCTGTTTCGGTTCTGAGGCATGAGTTCTTCTTGAGATTGCCGGAGAAGGTCCGGTCTGGGCTTGACCCTGAGTCCCCCTTTCATCTCGACCTTTCCAAGACCACTGGGATGGTTGAAGGTAACCTTTCAGTTTCTAGACTCTGTTCATAAGCCATGGTTCACACAGATTAAGCACAATTTGTTATGTATAGATATGTTCTCTTCTGAATATCAAGATAAAGCTGGTTTCTTCCCTGTACACTCTATTTTACTGGTTTCCAAACTTAACGGCAAATGGAGATTCATGTTTCTGATTAGCTTTTGATTTGGAGTACAATGGAACTATCCCAAAGCCAAAGGTGCAGACGGATGCATAAAGCACATATGAGTGCTTCATAAATTATGCTTACAATTGAAGGGTGTATGTCGTTTAAGTCAACTTTATAATTTTGAATATGAATATGTCAGATTTGGTAAATTTTCAAACTAGATATTTGAGGTTGTTTCCAAACTACAAAAGCGTTCTTCCAACAAAACTGATAAATAAAAGATTTCAACCTACGTAAACATCAAATAACCAAAACCAGCAATTCATATGTTATCAATAATTTAGTGAAAATGAACTATAATCAAAATGAGTATATTCATTTCCTCGTTGATCAGGGGAGAAGGAATACTATGAGAAACAGTTTGCCACCTTGAGGTCATTCGAAGAGGTTGAGTCCCTTGAATTACCTCATGTCATCGATGAAGATCAGAGCAGCAAATTGCAAGCCCAACATGAAAGAGCAATGAAAATTTCAAATTGGGCCAACGTGTTACTGCTCGTATTCAAGGTACGCATAGAACTCTTAGTTCTACCGTCCTTGTGATTTAAATGCATCATTCATGGATTTCTATGGCTTCTTGAGCTGCCACATGGTCATAGAAAAAGTCTTCATGGTGTATGCATTACACGGAATCTCTCCCACTTACGCATTCTGTGCATGAAACAGGAAATGTTGAACATGTGAGGAGGGCAATATTTTGAAAGTACTAACAAATCCAGTAGTTACGAATTCAGCAATCTCTTCAAGTACAATTGAACTTCAAGGACTAACCTTGCTACATTGTGAATTTAGACATAATATAGCTGAGTTTTGCTAACCTCTATTCTAAAATGTAATTAGCATTATCATAACAAATAGATTTGGAAATGGTTTACGTCAGAATTAGCTCGACTTGCCAAATGCTGTCCAACTTACTGCATAATTTAAATCTTCTTATAGCATTTTTGCACCAAAAATGATTTAGATGACCTGATATTTATTGTTTCCCTTTACCAGATATATGCAACTGTGAAGAGTGGGTCCATAGCCATCGCAGCATCAACCTTAGATTCCTTGCTTGATTTAATGGCCGGCGGTATCCTTTGGTTTACGCACTTGTCAATGAAGACAATAAACATATACAAGTATCCTATCGGGAAACTTCGGGTACAGCCAGTAGGCATTATCATCTTCGCTGCTATCATGGCCACTCTGGGTGAGTTGTTTCTCCAATTCTCAGCTCTGCTACTCTGTCCTGACATTATTTAGATTCATTGAATAGGATATATTTGGTTGCAGTTGTAAGAATTTGATGACATCTTTCACATTATTACTACTTATACAGCAGGCAAAAAAGCTTTAGGACATTTCCACTTGCTGTGGAATACATCTGATTATATAACTGTAAGCCATTGGCAAAAACATTGATAGAATTCAGTCTTGAAGCTTTCACTAAACATTTGTTAAAAATCCTGCTGGAAACACTAGGAGAACTACACTTTACAACATAAGCAATCTATTTTTCTGTAAGATACAGGGTTTCAGGTGCTTGTCCAAGCTGTTGAGCAACTTATCAGAAACCAACCTTCCGAAAGGATGACATCAGATCAGTTAGTGTGGTTATATACCATTATGCTGACGGCAACCGGAGTGAAACTCATCCTTTGGATCTACTGCAGAAGCTCGGGGAACAAGATAGTTCGCGCGTATGCAAAGGTAAGATGGCAGACCAAATTGACAAGGATTGTTGAGCCAACAAAATTCCATTTGCCCTAGTGCTTTAATGGTTCAGTTGTTTTAACGAGATCTTAATTCCACCAGGATCATTACTTTGATGTGGTGACAAATGTGGTGGGCTTAGTTGCTGCTGTTCTTGGAGATAAGTTTTATTGGTGGATCGACCCAGTTGGTGCCATAGCCCTGGCTATTTATACAATTTCGAATTGGTCCGGCACAGTTTTGGAAAATGCCGGTGGCTCCTCTCTCTCTCTCTCTCTCTCTCTCTCTCTACTTATCTTTCTTTTTCTGAGGATTTATATTCAATCAATCTTGTTCGACCACAGTATGCAATATGAAAACAAGTCAACTAACATATTTACCGAGAAAAAGCACGATTTCATCAATTCTTCACTGAAACTTTTATACTGATAGATGTGATCTTGGAAGATAAAAATTCCTGTCTCCTCTCAGTGCTAATCTTTTGCTGTTTGGTCTCTTAGTGTCTCTTGTTGGGCAATCAGCTCCACCAGAAGTCTTGCAAAACTGACATACCTAGCCCTTAGACATCATCCTCAAATTAAACGTGTCGACACAGTTCGTGCATACACCTTCGGTGTCCTTTACTTTGTAGAGGTTAGTAAAATTTGGGTTTTTATGCTAATGATTTGTTGCACCTCTTCAACCTGTTATGCTCGAGTTGCTAATTCCATAAAATGATTTCAACTATGCACATTCTACATTACAATATCAGGTAGATGTTGAGTTGCCTGAAGATTCACCGCTGAAAGAAGCGCACGCAATTGGAGAGTCGTTGCAAATAAAGATCGAAGAGCTACCTGAAGTGGAAAGAGCCTTCGTTCATCTAGATTTCGAGTGCGACCACAAGCCAGAGCATTCTGTGCTCCGAAGGCTCCCAAATGACCAGCATTGACAACTCATACAACGAACTGCTCTTTCATTGTTGGGATTCTGTAGCACTTGAATAAACTCCAGAGTTTGGTAATATGTGTTGGATGTTTGTTTGTAAAATAGACAAAATATATTTTTCCTTGTCCCACGTAGGAAAGTTAGAAGGAGATGGGCTAATTTATAAATATAAGCCTTTTCTAGTGTATTTAGAAAATGTTAAGTGTGGGCTAGACTCAACAATACCTGCGTGTGGATGGGCGATTATTAGGCGTGTTTTTATTTTTACTCTACTTCGTACTGTTATTTTATTAACCTTTATTAGTTTATAGGTTGTTTTTGTTTATTAAGTATTTTTGGAAATTATGAAAATTCAGAACTTTATTTATTAAAAAATATTGTTTTATTTTATTTTACTATTCCTAATTTTTATGTTTGTCTTTTTAAGACAACCTTTGGAAATTATACTCATTCAGTTTGCAACCTTTCCTGAAGGGTTGCATTTGTTCATTTTGCAACTTCTTCTGAAGGAATACCTTTATTCACTTTGTAATCCTTCGCGAAGAGTTGTCTATGTTCTTTAAGACCGTTATATATATATGAATGTATGAAATCATTTTCGAGTTTTCTTTCTAAAACTACAACCATATTTTCAATTGTTTTTTTGAGAGATTCTAGATAAGTACTATAATTGCTATATAGTATTCTCTTTTGAGATTTTGTTGTATCATAAAGGATATTTGCTAGTGACTATTAGCAATATTGTGAGATAAATAAATATTTAAAGAAAGTGATATCACATTTAAGGCCCGACTTAATTGCTTTATTGATTTTTTTTTTTTGGTTAGTCCTACTCTATTCCTATTCTACACTTACTCTCAAACTTTTGCCCTACTTCTTGCAGGGCGTGGGAGTCGAAACTCACTCTTGAAATTTACGCGTCCTCACCCCATCCCCCACTGAGAAGGTGGGGATTTGAACCCCTCACTTCCCCCTTCCATGTTGGAAAATCATATTTTTCCAACAATATGCAAGCTAAAAGGACAAAAGGAAGAACCATAGGCCCAGCTAAAATACAAGTCGATGTGTTTCTATGTGCTGAAAACATACCATATGTCTTATTCGTAGCATAAATGGTGCTCATGGGACTTCAAATACGTGAATTTTAAGCTGCCTCCCCATAACGCCCACGAAAATATACTTGATGAGAAAAGCGTGATTAACACAATATGCATGAGTAACTTTGTAAAAGGGGATGAAATAAACTATGGGAGGATCATTGGGGGGTTAAGAAAACTTGACACATTGAAAAATGCCTGCTCTATGGGCATTCATAGAGTATTGTCAGTTTTGTTCTTTCTTCATGGATCTATGAAATGTCACGGCCCAAAATTATCAAGAATGGTTATGGCACGGCCGTACTTCCACTCGAAGGATATAGCCTCAATCCATCAAGATCCAACTCTCAAAAGTCCCTTTGTCGATATCGTTTTCGCTATTCATCGCTAATTGAAGAACCTGAAAAAGGTCAAAAGGAATGGGGTGAGTTATACATCGATGAGTAATGTATCTCTTATAGGCAAATCAACATTCACTATGAACATTTACAAAACACGATATCATCATTCATCAATCCCCAAACTAGAATACTGTATATGTAATATATCAAAAGTAGATAATATCTTTCCAATAAACCTTTTTACATATAAAATCAATAATAATATTAATTCACAATTACAAATCAACCATCAATGGTCCATTCCATCGACAAATCTCAAATCACATGTCAATGGTTCACTCTATTGACTAAACTCATGTGCAAATATCTAACCATGATTTTACATAATGCATCGTGATAAAGTGACCAAGATTTCCCCCTTGGTAGGGTTTCTACTTATATTGTTGGAGGCTTAGATCAAAGAATATCCAAAATTAGTATGCGTATACCCACAAACCCTCAATAGGATTCATAGCAATATTAAGAGCCAAACTCACATCGTCCAATACAAAGGATCAAATCCATAATCTATATCACAAATTGATTTCATAAAACAAAATGCATGATTTTTCTCATCTCCATCTATCAACCATGATACATTTTTCAAACCATTTCAGAATCTATTTCATCAACTAAGTTCATAAATCAGTATATAACATTTTGCGACACATTTTAAAAGAATTTTTAAAAAATTCACAAATTCATTGAAAAGATAGCACTACTCACCTGGGAAAGGTGAAAACCAACTTATGATGGTTACTTGAGCCAAGCACTCGAATTCCTAACAATTGTTCAAAAAACGATATCAAAATCTGAGTAAAACATTAGTCCAATGAATGACTTAATCGTCAACAAATCGACTCCTAACGCTAATAAAGAAATAATTTATAACAGACTTTCATTTTTCTCCGTTACGCATATATGAGACTTCTAAATTTCGTTATGATCAAACTACACTTCGGACTCGAGTTTCACCAAATTTCATAGCTCCACAATGCCTTCTTTACCATTCCTATATAAATAAATCATAGCTCAAAAACTCCTCAATCAAGCGTTGTAGTTCAAAATCGACATAGCTCCAAATTTAAGACCCAACTTTGAAAATTACTCTAATTAAATGAAATGGGCTTGAATACTTACCTGGCATTGCAATTTGCAGTTGAATAAACTTGTTGGTATGTCCGGATTGATTGTTCGTGAGAACTTTTCGCTTTTTCCTAGTTTTCTCTCTCCCATGAGCTTCTTCTTTTCTCTTTGTTCTTGTTCGTTCTGTCGCTTTATGCTTCAACGGGACTAATCTAGAGAAAGAAAATATGAAAGAGGGGCTAAGCTTTGGGCTTTTCATAGGGGAATGGGCTAGGCTGGGCCCATTGTTACATGAAAGGTGTCAAGTATCTATGCTTTCTTAACCCATGCCATGCATGTGACTTAATATATGGTTTGAGAAAAATGCTTAAGTTGAGACAAAGCCTACATACTCATATTAGAACTATTTATAGTAATGGGCCAAATTCTCTTAACGGTATAGTTGATAGGCGCCTCTATTGCATAAAAAGTATAGGAAGAGAATAATCTAGAAAAGCTTGCGTTTACAAATAGGTGCCTAAAGTTTCAAAAGGGAATAAATATAGCATGGCATCTCTCTTTACTTTACTTTCCTTTCTTTACCTGGGGATTCATATTGAATCGACTTTGTTTGACCAAAGTATCCAATATGACAACGATTTAACAAAAATGTTAGAAAGAAAATGCATGAATTGCTAAGAATTTTGTATTGATATATGTGATTTAAGAAGATAAAAGTCACTATCTCTTCTCAGTGCTAATCTTTTGCTATTTGGTCTCTCAGTGTGACATCCTGAATTTCGACCCTGTCTTGATTAAATGAAATGGGCATTTCGTCGACGTGCGTATGGTTCTTTTTCTCGGAGCTGATCACTCTCAAGTTAACTGATCTATCAAGTGAGGTCGTTAAGAGATATAAACGCGAAAAACTTGAGAATTCAATCAGAAATCGATTGCTCGATTGTGATAATCGGTAAGGGTCAATACGACATCATTATAATCGATTAGTGATCAAATATATGTTGATTTGACGGAACCACGTAATTGAATTGTGGGTGATTCCACCTTATTGCAAAATTTGCGTCGAACGGCACTAACCCGATTTTATGTCGATTTTGTACTCAGTACTTGTAATTGAAACCTTGAAATTTTTACGACAACCAAGAGTCGCCAACGAGTCGAATATGCACAAACGTGGATTGAAAATTATCGACCATGGGTCAAACGCGCTAAAATCCCTAAAAGCTATCCGGTAGATTAGGTCGCGCTAAAATCGCATCCGGTTGATTTTAACTATGAAATTGAACTCGGTTTCAGGAATCGAACGTTTAGCGGGTCACGATTTATTTTTAGGACCCCATCTCATCTTGTGGGAAATTTTTGTCGAGCTCGGAATTTTTACGGAAAATCAATTTCGGCAAATTTGAAATTAAGGAGAAATTCGTATGGCAGCTTCAAGGGGATAAATTGACCACAAAAAATGACTTAATTGGTGAAGGATATGCAAGGAAATTCGTATGGGGAGCCTCTTGGCATTTTTTCCCACCAAATTGAATTAAATTGTGGGGAATTGGAGGGAAATTCGTAAGGACAGCTGAAGGGGATTATTTGGCCACAAAAAAGGCTTTGTTTATGAAGGTTTTGAAGAGAAAATGCCCATTGGTTGATGCTTGGACTTGGATGGCTGAAGAATTTTGTGCTTGGGCACTCAAGTGGCTAGATATTTTGTCACGCCCCAACCCCAAGACACGTGAACAACCCGCCATGGTCATGCAAGTGCGACATTCCCAGGTAGTGTCGCCGACCCCATTATTTTTTTTTATTATGCGCAAGCGGAACGTATTATCAAAACCCCTTATAAGACTTACAGGATAGGAAAGCAGGAAACCAAATCATTAAAAAACAAACATACTTTCATATATACTCACACCAGAGTTAATATACATCAATAATGGGTCGGAGTATATGTGCATAAAAAAGGGTCAGTCTGCACAACAAGGATTGGTCCACCAAAAAGAGGAACAGTCCTATGACTACTAGTCAAACTCGTTCGTCGAACCCACATCTTCCACATCTGACTGCACGGCCTTCGGAGACGATGGGTTATCCACTCCACCATCAGGAAGATCAGCTACACCTTCACCTAGAATGGCATCCACCACAGCAAGTGGAATATCAAAACTATCGAGTGGGCCAATCCTAAAGCCATTAGCCCTAGAACGGAACCATGCCTTAAACCTATGGGGCACCCTGACATCCACGCTCTCCTGGATCCAGACTATGGACCTAATTAGCTCGTATATCTAATGACTTCCAGGTCGGGAAAACTATGCACTTGCTCGACAATATGCACGGGAATGCCATTTCGCTCCGGGGGTCTTGCCATCTACGATCCTGTAATATTTTTCCCACAACGGGGTGAGACATTGTCTCAGCAAGCTCACCCCTCTAAACTTCTATTAGAAAGAAAATACACCCAACGATGGCCTAGCCATACCACACAGAGGACTTACCTCGTCTCAGTTTCTTCTTACAGGTTAGCACAATTCAAATCACTCAATCATATTCATATCACTCAATCACAGATTGTAATAAGAACTTAAACAACTGGAACGCCAATAATCTCATTTCAAACAACCACAGGAGTCCGAATTATAAGACCAAACCGTAATGACACGTCCCATACCATGCCACATGATTCTGTCCCATAATCCAACACGTTAATAATACTCAGCATACGTTCCAATTGTTATTCACTGCCATACAAGGGCATAGCCTACTTGCAGTTCGGCTATCTACTGACATTAATGCCAGGCGTCGCCTCCCCACCTTGGAACGCGGCTTTGTCACTACATCGACGGTGTTCTCGAAGGAGTATAGGCCCATAATCAATTGCGACCCAAGTCCACCGACACACACCAGGGACAGCTAACATCCACCGACACGCACCGGGGATGGGTAACGTCCACCGACACACACCAGGGATGGGTTCTCTTAACCAGCACACAACAATTCAAGGTTGGCCCAGGATACCGTGCATTTCACTCAATGCTCCAATTTAAAATAGTGATCACAGTCTCTTTTCTTCATATTAAAAATATTTCAGAAATTAGACACGCGTGTGAGGAAATCAATATCTCACTTTTTCAAACCCCACTATTAAATATAATCCTTAAAATCCAATTTTGGTATCAAAACCCGACACTTGAGATTTTCTAAATAAAATCCATATTTTCACAATCAACACTCAATTTGCAATATCCACTCATCAAATTCACAATCTAAATACATAGCAGCGATTAGCGTGAAATTCTGAGAATTTAGGGTCCCGAAAAATTATCAGAATTTATTAAATAATTAAATTTATTCCGAAAATAGTTAAATAATATTATTTTAATAATATTCGTAATATAATATATTATTAAATAATCCAATAATTTTGAAACATCTATTTAAATCGAAAATAAATTCCTTTAAGTCACATCAAGGCTTATATTAATATAAACTTATTTAGCCCTAAATTAAACACACTTTAAGTTAATTAAACACATTAATCTAATCTACACTTAAATAAATTAAACTAACCACCTAAGCTTAATTAACTTAAGCTAAGCACACCTAAAACATAATTAACCCTCTAATTGAGGTTTAGTGAGCTAAACTCATCGGAATTGATTTCCGATGAGTCTCCGGCGAAGAGAATGGCGAGCCCGACACAAATCTCCTCGGGGCAAGGCCAAAGGAGGACTGGAAGGCGCCTAATACGGGCCTTGAAGATCCGGTTGGAGCTGGGAATTCGGTTGCTGGTCGCGGGCGAAGGAGGGCGGCACGGCGGTCGGTTAGGCGAAGGAATGGCCGGCGGGTAGTAGCTATGGCTCAGGGCGGTGCCGGAAGGCGATGGCGATGAAGACTCCGGTGGTGGTTGGCATCCATGCGCGGGTGGCTGAAGGCAGCGAAGGCGGTGCAATGAGCTGGCCGGTGAAGTGGCATGCGGGCACTTCGCAAGTGAACGCACGATGGCGGCGACGGCAACGGCGACGTGTGGCGACGTCGAGCGGCGAAGGGGGCGTTGGGTGTGCGGTTGGCCTGGTCTGGTCGCACTCCTCTCTCTCTCTCCTCCAATTTTTCAAGAACAAAACCAAATGAAGAAGATGATGGAGATAGGGGGAAGTGACACCCCACCTTTTTTAGAGTCCATCTCCACCCTCCACTTGTCAACTTCTTCTTCATTTGGCCCCAACCACCATGACATCAAGTGATGTCATCTTCCACTATCTCAATTCTCCACAACATCTTCCAATAGGTTCAATTTCATTTTCCGCCGAGGCATGAAATCTTGTACAACAAATTCTTCCATTCCATTTGATTCTCTTCCAATTGAGTTCAATTGAAGTCCATAAATTAATCCATTGTTCCTAATAAGATATGTGACACAATAGGACTTCCAATTTCCGAATTCAATCTCAATTTCACGGTTAGTTTCACTTTGGCACGATACTAGCGCGTCCTGATCTACCGAGTAGCTTTTAGAATTTTTCATGCATTTGACCTGTGGTTGATCAATTCAAGCCACAATGTACATCTCTGAAACATTGGTGACTCTCGGTAATCATGGTAATCTCAAGGTTTCAAATATGGACACAGGGTACCCAATCGACAGAAAAGTTGGTCCAGTGCCGATCAACAAGAATTGAGCGATCTGGTGGAATCACCCACATTTGATCACATGCCTCTGTCAAGTTGACCTATCTCCGGTCTCTAATCAATTTTTAATTGTGCCGTACTAACCTTTGCAGATTAGCTCGGTCGAAAGGTCGCTTCCTAATCAAATTCTCAAGTCTGATGCATTAGAATCTCTTAATGGCTTCACTTGATAGACTAATTTTCACATGAGTGGCCGACTCAGGGAAAAGAACTATATACGTGCAAGTGAAATGCCGTCTCAATTTATTGAAAATAGAATCGGAAATTTGGGATGTCACATATTTGGTTTGGATGGCCATTGGTTGCTATGTGGACTTCCTTGGCCCTTTGTCCCCCTCTTTTCTCCCTCATTGTGCAACCAGCTCCCCTCCTCCTAGCAGAACAGCTTCTGCTTCTACTTTGCTTCGTCTTCTTCTTCATCCTCCATTTCCTTGCTGCAACATAGAACTAACTAGCCATCAGCCACATGCATCGCCTGGCCGCTTGCCGCTGCGTCTCACCAACCCCGCCTGGCTGCCAGCCCCTGCTCAACCATCTGCCGTCCCCATCGAGCAACCACCGCCTTATGCCATCTCCGAGCCCGCCAGCCGTAATTGTCGTTGCCAGCTAGCCGCCCCTGGTCAACCGTCCGCGCCTCACCTCTCGCCCCCGCAATTGCCAACCGTGTCTAGCCCACCAAGCCGAATTGACCAGCCTCTCCTTGGCAGAACCAGAACTAGTTTTCTAGTCCAAACCGTGACGTTTGTTGGCTGTTTTCAGCCTCGTTTGAGCCTTCGTTGGAGTTGTCGCAGGCACAAGATCTCACCGCCGTTGCGCCGCATTCGCCGTGAACCCGTTATCTTGCTAATCCGGTGAGTTAATGCCATAATCTTGGATATTAGGAAGTTAATTGCACTTAGTAGGTGTATTAGTGCTATTTAAGGATTAGTATAATCCTAGTTAGTGTAATTAGTGGTTAGGATAGTTAGTTGCCTAAGCTAGATTAGTTAGGTGGTTAGTTAGATTATTTGGTTAGATTAATTAGATTAATATAGTTAGCCTAGTTAAATTAGTTTAATTAGCTCAAGTAGATTAGTCCGGTTAGCTTAATTAAATTAATTAAGTGAATTAGTTTAAATAATTTACAATTTATTTGATTAATTGTAATTAGCGTAAATTGTACCGGGATAGCCGATTAGTGGAATTTTACACTGATCGTCATGGTTGAACTGATTTGTGAAATTGATTGCTAAATTATGTAATTGAGTGCTTGATGATGATTTTTAATTATTATTGCAAAAGTATGATTTCATGGTATTTAATTAGGAAAATATCGGGTATCGGGTTTTTGACGCCAAAAATATTTTATGTACTATATAAAATATTGGAATTTTGAAAAGATAGCGTATCACGTTTATTGATTCAATTTAAATTGTGACTATGCACAATTATTTTATTTGGAATTTTTAATATGAAGAAAATTGGCCAAGTCCATTATTTGAAATTGAGGCATTTGAGTGCAAAGCACGATGTTCTTGGCCAAGTATGTGTTCTTGTGATCGCCTAAGTACCCTGCGTTTATGCAAGGTAGTGAACCCGTCATGATGCATTCACGCGGGACGATGCCTGATTAAGCTCAGATGCCATTGACAATGGATGTCGGTCATAGTGGAGGCTGAACCGATGCTCCTTTATGGAATGTCATCTTGATGCGTTTACGTGGGATGTTGCCGTTCCGACGGAGCGGGACGATGCCCGATTATGCCAGATGACCGCCGATTGATGAGTTGGCCATGTCCGTTGGGTCATAAATAATTGGGACACGCTTGAGTAATTGAGATAGCCACACCTGATTATAGGACGAAATTGTGTGATACAGAATGTGACATGTCATAATGATTTAGCCTTATAATCGGGACCCCTGTGAATATTTGATGAATGATATGAGGTGTTCCAATTATTGAATTATGCTTGCTGCGTTGATAAATGCATATTGTTGACACCTAAATTTTGGCGACCTGTTTAGTCATTTATCCCATTAAAAATTATGGGGTAATTTTATATTTGAAAAAAAATATTAATTGCATAGCATATAAATTTAGATGCATTTATTTTACTTTGCATTTTTTGCATTTATTTACAATGGGCCGGTGACAGATGGGTTCGAATTGATAGTTCGAAACTTTAATTTGATGAGTTGGGCTAAGCCCATGAAGAGAGCAAATCGGCCCAAGCCTGTATCCTTGGCGAGATTTTACGGATTTATTTTTGTGAGAATTCAAAAGCAAATATTGCATTTGGGAAAGAAATCTCCGTGGATATAGATTTGGAAAAAATTAAAACCCTAATCCATAGCCTATAAATAGATTAAACGTGTAGGGTTTTTGAGGAGGCCACACATTGAATATATGGTCGCACATTGGGGTTTTTCTCTCGAGTTTTCTAGGTAAAAAATTGAAGACAAAAGAGACTTTGTTTCTAGGGTTTTTGGGGAGTTTTTGAGGTCAACAATTCAAAAAAAAAGAGAAGAAGTGTTTGTTCTTTGGGGAAAAAGGAAAAAGTCAGCAAGGGATTTTCCCTTCTGCTGAAAAGTGCTGCAAAAAGTACAACAGCAAGAGGGAGAAGACATGAGAAGATAGAGAACAAAAAAGAAAAAAGAAAAACAAGCATTGTTCATATTCTTCCAACATCCGCATCTACCGTTTGCAAGCCAACCACCACCGCTCAGCCGCTCGAGGCTTCTGCTACGCCAGCCACCACACGGCGTCACCGCTCATCCGCGACCGCACCACCACCACGCGGGCACCGCCACAGTAGCAACCCGAGCCGATCGTCGCCAATAGTTGCCTCGCCCCCTATGTTACAGTCACCCGCGTCGCGCCACCGCTGTTTTGCCAGTCGCCGTTGTTCCTCTCGCCGTGCAAGCGCCACCCAGCTCCGTCGGCCTCTGCTCCGCCACTGCCCGATCTGTAACAATCACGACTTGATGCCCTTGCAGTTTCGCCTTCTACTGCTGCCCGCTCCACTAGAGCTTACATCACTTGTCTGCTACTCCACTGGACGCCGCGCCGATCCCTGCCGCTGCGACCCACCTTCTCACGACGACTCGATGCTCACAGCTGCTGTAGATCACGATGCTAGTAGCCTGTTGAAGCCTCCGCAGTGCCACTCCGACCAGTGACTCAAAGCTTGCTGCTACATCTGCCAGCCCCGAGCCTTCCGCCCGAGTGTCGTTGCTATTTCACCTAAGTCTATTGCTGCCAACGCCGCCAGTCCGCCCTCTCTGGATCTCAAACGACCACCCTCCACTCCAACAGCAACCCATCACCTCCGGTGACACACCACAAGTTGCCAAAAAAGGAAAAAAAGAAAATCAAATTAGGTAGTTTTATTTATTTATTTATTTGATTTTTCTTTTTTAGTAGAATTATTCCTCAATGTATGATTGAAATTCCCGACATGAAGTGGTCTCTTAAATTGGAGATTGTTAGTATGATTTTCGCGCCTAAAATCCAACTCGCAATCGCCTGAAAAATCGCCGATCCAATCTCACGCTCGAGATTCGATTTGCGATTTTGTTTAAAATTGATCAACCCGATCTCATGCGCAAGATATGGTTTGTCATTTTTTGGATATCAAATTTATCTTGTTGGATATGCCGTCGTGTTGTTTGAGTCGATTTTTTTTTTTTTTTTTTTAAAAGGAAAAAATCCAAAAAAAAAAAAAATTTGAATTAGGATTAGGTTCGTTTTAGAATATTCCTCATTTTAGGGTTATCTTGCATATTTAGAATAATAATCTTATTTCATATTTTTAAATAAAATTTTTAAAAAAATGCATTCATTTAGGATGTTAGTTTTTTTTATTGCATGTCATTTAGTGATTGTTGCTAGGTTCATTTAATTAGAAATTGCCCATTATTAAGATTAGGTCATTTTGGTTAATTTAGATTTGCATATTTAATTATTGCATATTCATTAAGAAAACACAAAAAAATTACTTTACTCATTCATATAGTTTAGGCTATACTACCATGTCATATCATTTCATGTTACATTAGTAGCATCCATTGCATAAAGCATGATCTTCATTAAATAAATGAAAAAAAAATAAGTGATTGCGTGTTAATTAGAAATCATATCTAGGATTGTCAATGTGAATTCTGATATAACATTGCAGATGTTTTCATTGCTATAAGGTAAGTCTTGCAATTTATTCACTGTGTTATCTGGATGTTAAATTGGTGGTTTATGCACCTGCATGATCACCTCACATGTTAGGAAAGTGAATTAAAATTAATTCAAGCTGCCTACAAAACATGTTTTTTTTCAAAATAAAAGAGAAAAGTACCGAAAAGGAGTTAGAAAAATCTAGCGTAATCAAGTCCCCAAACTCATAAATCTCTAGTTCGTGGGAGTAAAGTAAACCTCCCATCGCTTTACTTGGGTTTTTAATTGACCAACCAAAAATAGATTAGTGGCAACTCCTAGTTAAAAATCAATTGCATGTTAAGAACTCGAACCTAAGTCGTGAATTGGTATGGGCTTGGGAGAGCCCGAGCTAAGTCTAGGCTTAGTAATCCATTAGCCAAACTTTAGGTGGTTCACCCAAAAAAATTTGGTCATGACACATATATGATGTACTAATGTGTAGCGAGGTGCTAAAGCGAGGTAAGTCCTATATGGTGCATGTTTAGGCTACCTCTAAGTGAATTCTTGTCCTAATCGGGGTTTAGGGTGTGGACTCACTGAGATTTTTATCTCACCCGGTCATGGGTTAAATATTTTCAGGTCCCTAGTGTGGAGAATCTGGAGCCTGAGGCTGAAGGGTTCGAAGCGTAGGTGGCCTAAGGTTTTCTTTTTGGACCAGACTTATGTGTATACAGTTGTAGGGTTGACCGAGTGTATATGTGAATAGTAGTTGTGAAAATAAATGGCTTGTCTTTCTACTATCCCTGTGTTGATTGTTGTCTAGGGTTTATTAGTTCACTTCCACATGTGCATAAAAAGAAAGGGTCGGCGACGCATCTTGGGAACGTTGCAATTCTATCGATCATCGAGTGATGTTCGCGCGCTCGGGGTTCGGGACATGACACTCAGTTCCTCATGTAAGGCATTCAGCTCCATTGAAAGTCTTGCAAAACTGACATAGCTAACCCTTAGACACCATCCTCAAATTAAACGCGTCAACACAATTCATGCATACACCTTTGGTGTCCTTTACTTTCTTAAGGTTAGTAAAATCTAGATTTTTGTGCAAATGATTTGTTGCGCCTCCTCAACTTGTTACACTTAAGTTGCTCATAACAACAATAATTTCGATTAGCTTGTAAAATGAACATTTTGCATGACAATATTGTGCCGGGGGGGAAGACACTAGAAGTGCAAAAAGTTATGTATGGCACTAACTTCAGTGCCAAAAGTTTTTTTTTTTTTCGAATCACTTAAGTGCCACTTTTCTAAAAATAATGGCCGTTTAATTGTCAACTCCATTCTAGGCCATCGAAAATTCGATATGGCCATAATTTATTAGTTTCTTAGTCCTACATTGCTTGTTGGTGGCCCAATTAACATATAACCTCTAAACAACATCATCTAGAATGTATGCCTTAAAAAGAACCTTAAATTGCGAAATTTGGGCAAATTCTCAAATTGAAACTTTAATCACCATTCTACTGAGAATCAAAACCTCAATTTGAGTTGCCCTCAAAATTAGCAGCTATATCATGCAAATGGACAGCAAGAGCTTCACGAGTGGCTCAAATTCATTCCAATAGAGTGAAGAAGAAGCTAAACAATATTGTTATTTTGGGCAACTGAATCTAAGAACATCTTGAACTAGACTGAATCTCGGAAGAAGATTTCATGGATGTTGCAAATATAGAGAAGGCTCGAACTATAAATGTTTCCAATGTCAATGCAAAATTTTCATGTTGAGTGACAAATGTGATCTTGGAACTACTTGAAGGATGGCATCGATTTCCACCTACACTAACACACGAGCTAAATAGGGTCAACTCTATGCAAGCAAAAATGAAGGCTTTAGTATCTCTAGCCAACTATTTGAAGAGGAAGTTTCAAGGATGAAAAGTAAAAGAAAGTGTTATCGAGTGTGGATTGCGTTTTTGTTGTCTTGTTTGATCTATTTTATACTTAAATGTAAAGAAAATGATAGGAAGAAGTTTCTCAGTCTACCATAATTGAAGATAAGTAGAATATGTAATTGTATTTGGATAATTTGTATGTCTAGTTGTATTGCTGGTTTGTTGCAAATTTTAGTGGAAATGTTGGCTTGTTGGAAACCTATCTGTTTAGTTAAGGATGGACTTATTTACCATGTGATCTCATGAGCTTTATCACTACAATTTTTAATCTTTGGTGGTATGTGATGACAACAAGTTTTTGTTTAGTTGTATATTCTAAGTCCTATAATGGTTTTTGTAATTTTTGCAAGAACTGTTGGTTTGGTTTGCTAGTTTGCTATAATGGCAAGTCTAGTTGACCAATGATTATTAAGTGCAAAAAATTGTATGAGGATCATTTGAGTGCTAGTAATTGTTAAAAGTAATCATTTCATTACTAGTTGTTATTAAAAAATAATTACTTTAGTGCTAGTTGTTGTTAAAAAGTGATCACTTCAGTGTCAATCTCAATAAAAATAATAATCATTTCAGTGCCAAACACATATTAGTAGTCTCATGCTTACAATAGTAGCCCAAACGTATGCTTGTGCAAGCACAAACTAGCAAAAATAAGTATTGGTGTAGTGTTGTGTAAAGGAACACTAACATAAAACTGCACAAGGTTGCTGGTTCTTAGACTAGGAGCACAACTGGTGCAGTCTTGTATCGGCAACACAAGAACAAGTTGCTTGCATCACAGCACGAGACAAAGCAAGCTTGCACAAAGAGCAGAAGACACAACAAACTAGCACTAGTCACATAACATCAAGCCATCACTTTTAGAAACAACATAAGAACAAATCAAACAAAATTTATACAACACAACAACCATATAGAGCACCAGCCAAAAGCAAGATAAAAAAATGGGAACTGATAAAAATATAGACAAAAACATCATCTCCTTGACATTGGACTACTTGTTTACATTGACAAAAATATTTTTGCCATTGACATTCAACTTTACAAACAAAAACATTCACTGGTCAAGCTTTTCTCCTATCAATCAAGGTTCCCTTTCCACCAAACATGTCAAAACCAACCTAAAAAAAAAAAAAAAGGAAATGTGCAACAACCCCCATCAGTCAAGTTTCTCATCCAAAAAAAAAAAATCAGTATTATGTCTAGTACTCTCCCATCAGTCAATATGCATAACCCTAGTTCATTTTCCTTTTGATGTACTTTTGGCTTGATTTATAATCCTTGCACCTTTTTTAACTAGATGTGCAAGTTCTTCAACTTGCCTTCAAGTCCCATATACCTTCTTCTTAGTGGCAGTAATTTTCTTTATTATTAGTGATGGATCAATTGATTAAGATGGAACTGGTGCCAGCTTCTTTGTTGGTGGCTATTTTGAAACTGCACTTGATATCTTATTCTTTGGAGCACTCTTCGTTGACGCAACCTTTAACTTTTGAGTTGGGCCACCTAGAGAGAACCACCTACCAACTTCTCCAAAGCTACAACAACATAACCAAGTTGTCAAAAATATGAAATACCATAAATTAAATGCACGAGTTCTACAAAACTTAAATTCAAAATAGTCATTTTGGTAAGTTCTTCTGTAAAAAGGCCATAACCATATTGCCTCATCCTTTTTCCAAGAGCCTCTCTTGGTCTATTGGTTCGATTCGCTGTGGTGCCTCACTTTAAGCAACCTATATACTCGATCTTCTTCTCACTTGAGAAAGACATAACAAATAGGGGTGATCGGTTTTTGATTTGATATGGTTCCAAGGTGGAACCGAGAATTGGACTAGGGACCAAACCAGCCGGTCTTGGAACCGAGAATCAGACCAACCGACCAGTTTGGTTCGGCCCGGTCCGATGGAACTGGTAAGTTTGTTGTTCTAGGCCAAAAATTAATTAATGTTGCAACTTGCTGCCTGTGAGCGACTCAAAATCTTGAACTATACTTGAACATGCTGTAATCTATACGTTACCTGAAAACTTATAATCACACAGTGCATAAAAACACAAGATAGAGATACATTTAGAACACCTTGGAACCGGCATATAAAATTTGGAGGTTGCACTTTAATTTAAGAAAAAGATACATTTAAAATACAATCTCTGCTCAATGCCATAGATTTGTGTTTTGTACATTAGGATCAAAATAAAATACAAAGGTACGAGATCAAATGAAAACTAATATGGCATAAAAAATTTGGAGGTCTTGGCAAAAATCATGACTAGAGGCATCTTGGATGAAATCTATAAGTGCATCGAGATTTAAGCAAGCCACAAACATCTATATCTTCAATCACATACACATTTTGCAAAGGCATCGAGCGATCGACTCAGACATACTACTACTTAAAGGCATCAATGAAGCATGACACTTGTGGATAACATCAAAATATGCGCATTCCATAAATAGATTTTTCATCCTCGTTAGACTCTTGTTCAAAAGGATGGCATTGAAGTAGCTTGTACAAGGTTGTCAACCTGGAGATTCCCTTGAAAACTTACAATCACAATTCTTTCATAGCTCTTAGTGAACTGCTACGATGAAAACATGGCAAAATACAATCTAGATAGTCCTGCAAAGTATATATGATCATTGAAAATTAGTTTTAAACTAAAATTACTAGAAATTGAACTCAAATAATTAATGGAAAATCTTACCACATATACTTCCTCCACTTTAACTTGTAAACTCTATTTACCGGTAAGCTCTTGGTGAACATCATCCATATCTAACAAAAACAAAATATTAAATAAAGCATTCACTTATTACATATACGAAAGAATTACAAGATACAAAGATATATCCATGACTTACTCTACTCTAACTTTTTCTGCATTCTCGATGCACTTTTTAACATTAACCAGCATGATAGTTAATCTGAACCAATTTTGAATGCAAATCAAAGCTTTCACCACTCTAGGAGTCAAAAAACTTCGAAAGCCATCAAGCATATGGCCAAATGTAATAAAATTTGACTCCGAAGCAACGGTTGTTATAGGGATGCACAAAATTTCCCGAGCTATCAAAGAGAGGATTTTAAACTTTTGGCCAACATTTTTCTACCACATCAAAAGGTCAAGACCACAACCTTCTTTACATTCAACTTTAAGATACTTGCCGAGTTCAAATAAGTTGCCCGCTCACACTTTTTTCTCCTCATGTAGAAATCATTCAAATGCCTTATTCGAAGTGAAATCCTCAACCAAGCAAGGTTATCCCTATTATCATCCTCCTTATGACTATCAAAATCCCAACTACTGCCAGTGTTAATCAAAAATTGATTACCCAAATGTTTATCATAATAACCAATATAAGATTTCTCATAAATATAAAACAAATGTTCCAAGGCAATCCTCACCTTGTTGGACATTTCATCAACTTTTGCACTATCATCATAGATTAGTTTATAATAATACCACATATAATTCATCTTTTTCCTTGGATCCAATATCATCACAATCAACACCATTATATTTACTTTTTCGAAACTCCCATAATATTTGTTAAACTTATCATTCATCTTTATTCCCATAGCTTTCATCTTAGGATTTGATGCATTTTCCATTTGTTTCAAAGTTTTATATAAAGTAGACATCTTATTAAAATAATCATTGAATATATAAAGTCTTGGACATCTTGTTGGTGGCATCATAAACTTCTTCAAAAACACTTCTTCAAGCTCGGTTAAGAAAGAAGATTGGGAAAATGCTCAAATTCAAGAAAGAATGATCATATTCTTCTATCCTTTCAAAAGCTTTTCTAAACTTTAAGGTGGTGTCTAGCATGAGGTAGGTGGAGTTCCAAGGTGGTGTCTAGCATGAGGTAGGTGGAGTTCCACCTAGTTGTGACATCAAGACAAGTTGAACTCTTATGAATAATCCTTGCACTCCTAATGCAATCTTGGAATGTTTGAGATCTCATGGGAGAACTCTTCACATACCTAACCATGTTTCGACTACGTACAATAGAATTACGTATCTCGGTTACTCCATCTCTCACAATCAAATTCAATATGTAAGCCATGCACCTCGTATATAAAACATCTCCATCTAAGATCTGTAGCCTATCTCTTGATAATTTTTCTTTCAAAAACCAATGGCAATATCATTAGAACTAGTATTATCCACGATGATTGTGGACATTTGTTTTCTCTATTTCTCACTTGTAGATGCATTTCTCAACCATTTTCCTAATATCCTTACCCTTGTGACTAGACATCACCACAAAATTGATGACTCTTTTATACAAATTCTAGTTGTTATCAATAAAGTTTGCAATGAGACATAAATAGTTCAAGTTTGAATGAAACTCCATATATTGGTCGTGAGTGCGACCCTAGACTTAAATTTGTGAAAGTAAGTCTTCAAACTAATTTTTTTTCAAAAAATAATTTCATGCAATCCCTAGCCACAGTAAATTGTGAGATATAATTGAAGAGATGTGACTTATTAATAAAATCACAGAATTCTACACGCTTAACCATTGAAAAAGGTTTTTCATTCATTATGATCATCTGAACAAGCATTTGCCTACAACAATCTTGATCAAATTTCAATGTCATCAAGACATTAGCACTATCGGTACTAATCTTATGCTTTGGTATCATTTGAGTCCCATCCACTTTACATGCAACAAACAACTTTTACTTCTTTTCTAAATTGTAGGAATACTTGTTGCACCTTTTCAAGTACTTTAAACATAGTAGAAGTTCCATTATCAACACTGTAACTATACTTGGCCCCACAATAAATGCAAGACACGTTAGTTTTCCATTGTCGCTTTGTCATTTACAAAAATGAAGCCAGACTGCTATTTTCGTTTACCAGATCGACAAGGATTAGGTACCTTGCTCATGCCAAATGACTCCTTGAGGTCTTCTTCACCTTCATATTCTAGTGAGTCAATTACCGGATTCATAGCATTATTGGATTTGTCTATGTCCACTTCCATTGACATTTGAATTTTGAATAGATCACTTGAATCAAGCAAAACAAATATTGGAACCATCAAATTTAGCTTTTTTTCAAGCTGAAAGCATAGCTAAAAGCCTAAAAACAAGCACACTTTTATAAGTTTGATAAAAACAAGAACAACAAACAAAAACATAATATAGGGCTGAAGTGGAATATTCTATAAAGATAATCTTCAAAATATACATAAATAGATTCAGTACTATTTCTAGATGAAAACAAGAATCCTCCACAAACATCTTTTATTTGTTTAAAAACAGAATATAGGGCTAAAGCAAATAAAGTTAATAAAAACATAATACAAGAATAAAGAAGAATACTCTATAAAGATGATCCTTAAAATGTAAATCAGCACCATTTTCAGATAAAAACAATAATCCTCCATAAACATATTTTATTTGTTTAAAAATGAAATATAGGGCTAGAGCAAATAAAACAAATAAAAACATAATATAGGGCTAAAGTATAATCCTCAAAATGTACATCAACACCATTTCCAAATAAGAACACGAATCCTCCACAAACATATTTTATTTGTTTATCTGTTTGTGTGTTGCTAAACATGCTATCTATTTAGATTGAACTTAATTTAACTTCATAAGCCTCATCAAAAGTGGATTCCAAGTAACCCTATGGAGTTTTAGCAACTACCTTTATCAAACAATTCATTCATGTCAAACACTAATATCTTTTTGTACGTCATAAAACAAGAACGATTACATTACTCAAAATGTACCATGGTCATAGAAGGTGCAGATAGGCATAATCGATAAGAGAATTCAACAAAGTGCATTCTGCATAGAGATAGAGAGAGAGAGAGAGAGAGAGAGAGAGAGAGAGAGAGAGAGAGAGAGAGAGAGAGAGTACGACATCCAACATTCTAGCGACAAAAGATAAAGAGCTACAGCGTTGGCCTTCACAATGAGCATTCCTTGTTCAAATTCTCTAGCTATTTCATTTCGCACCGTTTACTCGAATCAAGCTAGACTTACCACAACAAAAATCAACTAGACACGACCCTATTAATCAAAATGTCTCCAATAATACATGCAAACAAGCACTCGCACGACAGTTTCATCAATCACAATTCACACAAACACACGGAGAACGATTGATACATGAGAGAGCACTAAATAATACCTTATAGGTTATGTGGCAATGAACCCAAGAGCCCCAAGTAGAAAAATAATTCTTGTTGATGTTGTACAAGAGATCCTTAACTTTGGTACGAGAAGCAATATGCGAGATTTGAAACTTGAGCAAGAGTCGAGTCGTGGAAATAGTGACCGAGGGAAAGAGTCATCAAGGGCGATGCATGAGGCAAGAGCTGAGACTTGAGCAAGAGAGTTGCAGAAATAATGGTCGAGGGAAAGAGTCATCGAGACTCAAGGGCGAATAGAGAGAGAGAGAGAGAGAGAGAGTCGTCACCGTTGAGGATGATCCGTGAGGTGAGAGGGAGAGAGCACCATCGTTGTTGTTGAGGCGAGGGTAGTACGTGAGGCAAGAGGTTCGGAGCGTCGTCATCGTACATAAGAGAGGCAAGCAAGAGTGAAGGTCCTAAAAAGTAAGTAAGGATTTAACGATTGATTGAGGAAAATTAGGAATTAGGGTTTCTTAAGAAATTTAAAATATATATTATATATCTCAACAGCTGGTCTGATCCAGTCGATTTGGTTCCTAACTTGAACTGGGAACTAGACCAATCAACCATCAGTTCCAAGAATGGGAATTGGGAATCGGACCACTACTTGTGGGAACTACCCAGAACAGGTCAGTTTGATCTAGTTCAAGTGGTTCCCGATCCAGGCAGTTCCTGTTGCACATCCTTAATAACAAAGTTAATCTTTAGCCTATAAAATAATACATACACAAATATTTTCTCATTGTTTGTTCAACAGTCAACTTAGTGATTGGCTCTGTATTAGGCCCTACAACAAGTCCTTCTGTTGGCTTTTAAGTGGCCCTACACTTGACCTACAGCAAGCCTTTTAGTTGGGCCTTTAAATGGCTCTACATTAGCCCTTGCAAATGGCTATTGTTGTTAATGTTGTTTCTTCAATTTACAACTTTTTTGTATTGTGCTCTTCTTTGCAACCATAGGAGCACTTCATCTTTGCACTAGTCCTGTTCATTTTTTTGGCCTGAGATCTTCTTCTTCTTCATTCTTCATCTCTTTTTTGGCATTCATATTTGTTTCTTTAGTGGCAAAGGTTTAAGGGCTTCATGATTTGTTGACTCCTAGATTTTGCTAATTCTAATAGGCTACATCATGCATTGGTACAAAGCAAGATATGTGCTTTTCTTATACTAATTATCTAGGTAATCCTTTTTTTTTTTTATTTCAATTGGATGGCACAACTGACATGTGCAAAAGGAATCCAGTTAGTTGCCAAATACTTTTTCGTCTCTAAGTAGACAACATTCATATCTGCATTATTAATAATCTCATATCTATCATCTCCATTTCAAATTAAATTATAGAACCTACTAGTGGCTATGTTCTCATCTAATCTCTTTGCAATCCTAAGACCACATTGTCATCTACTTTGCAGTCTCATCTCTTTGCCTGTGTAGCCTAGTCATGATTATAACTTTGTATCTTCATTTATGTTGATGATTGGTTATAACCCGACCTCTATTATTTTGCCATTGAAAGCTTAGTTAGATTGTTGTTAATGATATTGCACTTGAATACTTTGATGAAGAAAGCCCTCAACCAATGCTTATGTTTAGTTTGGAATAATACTTCAAAGCTTTCCTTTATTAGCCGGAACAACCCCTTTTCGATAATTCTAAAATCTGTCATGTTGGCCTCCTTGTTATCTATCAAAATTGCTTTTGCAACTTATATCCTTTATTGCCTAGTTTGCATGGCACACATTCTGTGTTTAGTATATGGCATCAACTCAATTAATGCAAGAACAAGTCCTCACAATATTCAAACCAATAAGTACTTGTAAGCAAAAATACAAAGCCAAGAGTCGACAGTGGCATTACCTTTTGTTAGTTGCTTATAAATGATTGACCTCCTCCATTAGTTATCTCAAGGTCAGCTATTAAATTTTTTGAAAAACTAGGATCAAGTGTTATTGTTCTCTATCTTAACAACAGCCCAAGCTATTAAAAACATTTGGTCATTGGTATCTCTCTAAACGGTAGCCAATAACTCTCCCTTGCATTAACTCTTCAAAAAACATCTATCAAATCCTACAACTCTTTTATAACTAGCCAAAAATCCCCATCAACATTCCACAGTCAAGCAATAACATCTCCACAACCACTACATATATTCTACTGGATGGGTTTTGAAGCCTACATTTGAAAGCATAATCCCAAATATGAATATATTCTTTATTGTATCGACCTATTAGTGTACTCATCACATTTTACTTGGTTTTTTTGCATTGATTTCTCGATACATTAACCTATTCTTGCTTCTTCACTAACTGTTTTAACAGAGGACTCTTGATCTCGAGCATTACTTTGATTGTATTAAAGAAGTGCTTCAACAACCAAGCATTTGTTACCCTTTTATGTCAAATATAATGGAATAAATGTATTCCTCCTAAAAGGACCTAATTTGAAATGATTTGCTCTTCTTACTTATTATGTCATAAGTCTTCCATGAACAATTTCATTGAAACACTTAATTCTCATAAATTCCTTTGTGTTTATAATAAATTCAATACTCCTCTGTTTAGCAATGAAATTCTTGATAATAATTTTTTAAACTATTTCATATCATCAAAATTTATACCTATGAACAAAATAGGACATGCAACAGTTATATCATGGGAAAAATACTTGCTTTTCCTTCAATGCAAAACTACTCCATTATCTTCAAGCTTATTCTTGGAACTAGCACTCTTATTTTTACCGTCACTTTTTTGTTTAGTTTGATGACCATCAGCTGGAGCTCTTCATCCCTATTTACTAGTTAAAATTCATGTGATTCTTCAAATCTAACAAATTTACATATCACAAATTCCTTTTACCTTTGCTTTGACCATGCAAGTTCATCATATCATCATCATCACTTGGGAAATTTATATTCGTGAAAACTTCATCATCTAGTTCACTAGATAGAACAGGCTTTCAATTCAATCTAATCTAATCAATTCTTCATCGCCTATGTATTCATTGGGGACTTCGGGACATCTACCCCTTTGATGAATTCTCTTTATATGACTTGCATATCTCTTCTCCTTCTCATGCCTCTCTTGTTATCCTTCATCTAGAATAGATTCATCCCCAACCTGAGTACTAGGTTCAATATCATTTCTTACTTCTATATGAATGCTCTTATCATCTTCATCATCATTGTAATACTCAACATACACTTTAACTTTCTTGCCATAAAGATAATATCTTCAAAACATTATCATTACTAAAGTATCTCAAATTGTCATTCAAACTCTTCTCAGGAACACAATAATGCAATTTTTATATTTTACATCCTAAATAATGCACCATGTCCCTCATGAATTCAATATATGATGGCACCCTCACATCGAAGAAAATAGTACCTTCAATTTCACTAGTATATTTCTGCTCTTCGGTACCAATAATAAATTCCCCACTATAGCAAATGATGATGGCACAAGATTGTCCCCCATGCTAACGTTGCACCCAAGAAAAAAATTAATTAACTTTTGGGGTCACAATATAGAAATGACGATAACTTCATATGGAGGTCTCCATAATCGCAAATAATTGATTAAAAAATACATAGTGATTGTATCAGTGACTGAGCGAATGATAGTGAGTGAACGATGAGAAGTTGTTCGTAGGCCTGAACAATGGCGACCCAATGTTGTTTTGATCCTTCCGATGCAATCGGGTTTTACATTGAGATGGTGCAACATCGTTTTGCTTGAACAAGCCACATAAGATCGTGCAACATCATTTTGGACGTCCACATGAACTAGATTAAAAAACTATGCCAAGTCAAATAAAAAAGATTAATTATAAAGGTCTTGTCATCAATTCGGTTGGAATTTCTCACAAGATGCACTTAAATGACCATTTTCTTTTATTTGGCACTTAAATGACCTTTTTATTTCTGACCACATTTATTTTTCTGCTCCCAAAAACAAGTATGGAATAAAAAAATGTTTGATAACATAATTTCATTTTTCTATTTCTAGAACAAAATTTTGGTTCGGAAATAGGTTTAAAACTAGAATGAAAGTAAAAAATTTCTACTTTTCTATTTCTGGAACAAAAATGAAAAATAAAAATTCTTCTCATCGCTCGCCTTCACTACTAGCCGGCCGCCCACCCGCTATCACCCACTGTCCACTGACACCCATCACGCCCTGAGCCGCTCGGAGAAAATAAATTTTGTTGTTGTTATCAAACGCGTAGTTTTACTCGTAAGGGAATAAAAATATAAAAATCTATTTCTAGTCGGATATTGTGTCTAGAGATAAAATTGTTATCATTCGCATCCTAAATGAGCTGGCAAAAACTTTTAATATTAAAGTAAATGCCATATACAACTATTGACACTTCTATTATCTTTCTCCCATATTAGGTGAATATTGAGTTGCCCTAAGATTCACCACTGAAAGAAGTGCACGGAATTGGAGAATCATTGCAAATGAGAATCGAAGAGCTCCCTGAAATGGAAAGAGCCTTCGTTCATCTAGATTACGAGTGCGAGCACAAGCCAGCGCATTCTGCGCTCAGCAGACTCCCAAATAACCAGCATTGACAACTCCTTCGACGAACTGGTCTTCCAATCATTTGCATTCTCTAGCACTAGGATAAACTTCAGAGTTAGGTCATACGTATGCTGAGGACAAAAGGAAGAACCGTTTGGCCGAGCTAATATATTAAGTCGGCATTTTGCTGTGCGGTGAATGGAAACTTTCCGTCTTATTCGTTGCAAAAATGGTGCGTTATGGTACTTTTTAACTACGTGAATCTTAAGCTGTGTCCGATATTCTACCAACCCACAAAGCGCACGAAAACATACTTGATGAAAAAAGCGTGATTAACCCAAGATGTAAGAGTAACTTCGTAAAGGGGGATGAAGTAAACTGTGGAAGGATTATTGGGGGTTTAATAAAACTTAATACACTGAACAACGCCTGCTCTTTAGGCATCCACAGGATACTATCAGCAATGTTCTTTCTTCATGGATATATGAAAGGTGTCGAATGTCTATGCTGTCTTACCGATGCCCAGCATGTGATTAGAACTGTTAATAGGAACGGGCCGGATTCTCGTAATGGTTGGACAGTTTGCAGACACCTCCATTGCCTAGCAAGTATAAAAGAGAATATTCTAGCAAAGCCGTCGCACCTGGTGCTTCAAAAGGGAACGATTGGTTTCAGCAAAATTCAAGATCATATGTCATTGTTGACTTTCAGGCTGTTGAATGAGGGACTTATCCACACTGTCATTTGTCCTGACGACAGATTTTATACCGTGAAGGAGCAAAGAAAGAGAACCAATGATGCCAGTGCCCCTGGAAGTCTCGAGACCAAGGGTAGACAATTGTAAAGCCTTGAATGCGTGTATGCCTAGACATAGTTCTTGCTGGTTAGATACCAAGGATAGACTGCTAACACTGGAAGAGAACGCTGATTTGATCAGACTGAAAATAATATCAGGTAAATAGCAAAAGAGTCTTCACTCATTTTCTGATAATCACTGACGACTCATGACATGCACGTACATGTGAATCTTTGTATTAGGTTTCATTTTCATGAGAGGGATCTTTTGGCATGGCTCCCAGAGAAAATCAGTTCTCAAGAGATTTTGTATGTCATTCTTCTTCCTATACAGCAAACAGGTAACCATCATCCTCATCAATATTACCCCTCCGGAAGCCAAAATAGTATAATTTTATCTTGTGCCAATGCGCCAAGATGTAACGTCATGAGAAGAAAGAGATCTAAAATTCATGAAGAGACAAATCTGAAACTCATACAGAGAAACCTGCTATGCTGATTGCTTGGCAAGCTCGAGATGTTTTCTCTCTCTTCATATAGGGGGGAAAATCGAAAGGAGATAAAATAACTCAACTCAAAAAGTGAATTGTATTCGAAAATCGTGACATTCAATTGGAAATTATTGAGCACAAAAAAAAAATACCATAAAATACTCAAGACCTCTATGACCAAACAAGAAGATATGGACTGAACTCTCACACGACCACCACACACCACCTCTGCACACTTTAATATAATGAGAACCTTATTCCATTGCTAGCTGCAAACAAATTGTACTCCTCAATAGTAGTTTCCTTTTTGTTGCAAGCGGCATTAATTTCCGCAGGATCAGTCGAAACTTTTGTAGGAATATTTCCGCCCACCCCTACATCAGGCCCGACATTTGGATTCGATATGTTTGAAAGAGCCACCGGGCCTCCAAAATGGAACAGGGAAAAGCCTGAGTCCTCAGGGCACACCTTAGCTGAAGAATTTCTCTGCCCACTTTCCCCACACTGTGTTGGCTCTGCAGATCTTGGTCCTGTTTGAACAGTCTTCTCTTTGTTGCCCTCATTCACGTCCTTCGCACTAACACTTTGCTTGGAAACGCGATTTCTCTCCTCTGGGTAGTAACTGTTGGCTTTGACAGCAGGCTGATAGACGGGAACTGGACTAGCATTAGGTACAGCAGTTAAGTGTGACATGGCATCATACCCCATGCAGAAGCCAGAATTTCCATCTAGACCATACCCCAAATGACCAGTGTACAGATAACTACTTGGATGTGCATATGGCACTAGCCCATTAGTGTGAACTGCTGGCCACGGAACTAGATTTTGGGGGTAATAACCAATGGGTGCAGGACCCTGAAACATCTGGAAGTACAAATTCTGACTGTGCATTTGGGGAAGCGTTCCTCGATGCTCAGAAGCTACACAAAGGTTCCCATTCATATCATTTGAGGAGTGGGGAGTTTTAATTGGTGTATAAGAAGAAACACTAGTTCCCATGCTTTTAAGTGGAAACCCAAAAACTGGTTGTCCACCCTGCACCTCCTTTCTATCCTTAACCTCTTTTGCCTCCACCTTGACTTTACAACATTCAGAACGGCCATCACAGGCTAAGGCTTCTCTTCTATCTGAATGTGGACAGACATCGTCTGAATCTGATGTAGATGAAGATTCTATATTTCCATGGTTTGAGGATGCATTGCTGTCTACCTCACTGAGACATGATGAGCAGTTATCGGAATTGGAAGTGGTACTTGTAACAATATCACTTGTCCCGTTACTGGTACCATTTGCAAGACATGACCCAACTTCCTCATCAGTGGCTTCTCTTGAGTGGTAAGCATCTGCTGCACTAGCATTGGGTCGGCTTTCGCATGCTTCATCAGCTCCACTGCCAGAATCAGTAAAATCTTTCAGATTGTAAACTTTCTGATCATTTCCAATAGAATCTCGACTATCTTCGCTTGAACACAACTCAACAGCCGACTTAACATCACCAGACTCCTTGCCTTGTATGCTTAAACTAGAGGCGAATAAGGTAACATCAGAATCAGAGTTGCTCCGAGGGTACTTCTGCGATTCCATGGGCTCCCAGACTTTCCTGGAATGGACCATGTCCCTGCTAGTAATGCTGCTACCATTTATTCTGCTTTTTAGTCTTCCAATACTATGAGCATAATCCACTTGATTATACTTACTGCTGCGATGAAAATTCTTTGATACATCAAATGCTGATTCTGAACTGGTCCCAAATTTTCCCTCACGAGCTACTCTGGACCCAGCAAAATGTGGACCAACCTTTCCTCGCTGACAATTGATCTCGTTGCAACTGCATGAATGGATATCATATCTGTCATTCATCCTGTGTTTGGGAGACTGAAACTTCTCGCAGTATTTGGCACCAGAATTTCTAGAATTTGATTTCTGTGAGTTCGTTCTTGTCTGCCTAATCCACCCATTCATGCCCCTGGAATGAAATTCAAAATTATCATTATAATATCTTGACTCAGAACGATTACCCGCAGCACTACTTTCTGAAACAACAGTGGGTCTACGTCTGTCAGACCATCTAAACAATTGATCCTGTAATCCTTCTTTCTGAAACTTTGGTCTTCTCTGGGAAATTTTGGATATCTCTGTTGTAAAAGAACCAGCCACATCTTTCACATCAGCAAAATCCATCTCTGAACTCTCATTATATGAATTTTCTACACTACTGGAGAATGTTTCATCTATATCCAAAGATGCAGACTTGGAAGAGAATACATCACCAGCATCATAAATTGAATCGCCACAGCTAGCAGTCTCGTTTGGCTCCTCAGTGACACCTGGTCTTGGTTCATCCTTCAGGTCATATGAAGCAGGAGGAATATCATCCAACATGTCTTTTTTCTCTCTATCTCCTTCTTTTCCTTTCAACCTCTCTTTTCTCCTAAGCTTTTTTTCTCTTTCCTTTGTTCTTTTCCTCTCCTTGCGCTCCTCTTCTTCACGCTTCTCCTTCTCTTCTTCTTCCAGAAGTTTCATCTGCATAGTTATTTTGAACAGTGTTCATGGTGCTTAAAAGAGAACAAAAATATTCAATGCAAAGGTGTTTCTTTAGAAAGACGCAGACCTGCTTTTCTAATGTGATAATTTCTTTGCAAGCAATATGCACACGTTCTTCCAGCAACTTCAACGCGAGACAGACAAAAATGCTGTGCGCATTTTGCCGTGCTGTCCCCTCTCTAAAAGCCTTCTCAACCTGGAAAGCATATCACAAGAAGTCAGATGAGATCCTGAATTCAAACTGGACCAAAACAAGGTTTCACCAAAATTGATTGACCAAGTATAATCATCTTTGATAGATCTATTCTATGTGGTGGGACATTCCCTGATGATCGGTAATTCAAGTGTCTAAATTAAACTTCAACACCTCAAAACCAACAACTTGATGAAGAACTTCCATTGCCCTCTCATATGCATCTTATTATCATCTCAACCCAGTCTACATTATTCTTACTTCTCTACTTGAGAAGTGGCATCAACATAATTATGAAAGTACTTATGTTGTGTTCCAATTTAAGGAAACATTCAACAATACCCAAAAATCAGGCCATAACAACTCAGCTTGTAGCAAAGGACATTACACCTCTACCTTGTGCTTAGTAACCATATCTATGTAAAAGTAATTAAAATGGCTCTGCGGCAACACAGCCTGAACTATTAATTATGGAACTTAATGTCCAAATTTGAGCAATACCATCGAGTTAGAAATCTTGACTGTGAACATACAACTTTAAGCTAATTCGAATCTCCTCTTTATGACCAATATTATCCACTGAGCAATCAACGACACTCAAGGGAACAGAAATAGATTCCTATAAGCAAGATGCGGTAGAACTCGGAATAGACGTTTGACACGTAGAAAAGATTGCCATGCAAGTAAGACAGCAATTTGAAAAAAATTTAACATGCCTGCTCCTTGAATATAACAATTGCAGCATCCAGAAGAAACTCTCGAGCAAGTTCAGGACTCTTTGCATGCTTCTGAGGACGTGAGCATTCTCCATCAAGGTCATTCCTATCCTTGTCCACAGAATCATCATCCTGAAAGCATACGTACAGTTGAGTCAAGCTCCAGAGCCATGCCTATCATATATTTGAACATAAGCTTTATGGCTCAAAACTTCAACTACCTCTTCTTCCTCAGTGTCTTCGGCATGTTCAAAAAAACTTCTAATGCTCTCCCCTCTTGTAATTGTCACGAAACCATTGCCAACTACAAGCCTACTATGCACACATTGTTGACCATTTAAAGCGTGAGCTTTAACAGATATGTCAGTAGATCGGCCATCATGTTTCCAAGCTCTCAGAGTGATAAAGCAAGCAGTTAAACGACGAAGATCAAGGCCAGTGACTTGCACACTCTCACTCAGGCCAACATTTTCAAATTCCAGAATGTCAGCCTTCCCTTCTCCCGTTCCAACTGCCCATTCAAAATGATGATATAACCCCACTGAGTCCACAAATGTTTGGTGCCAATTAGCATGAACAGTGTCATCAGATACCTGAGAGAAACAGCCAAAGCATAATTGTCAAAGCTGATTACACCAACCCAAAGTCTCATGAAAGATCCAGCTTCTTTACTTTTTGATTGAAAGGAAAATTATCAGAGCTAGTTGTCTCTTTTTAATGATTCACCACAATCCAGATAAGGAGACTAGAAGCCATTATCAAATAAAACAAATGAAGAGGATAGGAAATCACAAACCTCGTATTGAAAGGCCGTATCTGCAGCGCAGTAACATCTAGTACATCGAGGTTCTTTACGCATCCGCTTGAGCTCCTTTAGCTCCTTAAACTCACGAATGACATTCCTTCTGCAATCTCTGCAAAACCTCTTGCTGTCAAACCTGTACATCCATGCCAAACTTCAACATTACACAACTTTAAGAACTATATATCTACAATAAATGCAAATCACAGGGAAAAACCTATATAAAAATAAATCTTCCATGGAGAAAAGATTTAATCAAGTTCCTATTATTCGCACTCTGAATTAATAATACTCTCATAGTTCTGTTCCTCGGGAACTTCCTTTGTGTTGTTATAAAATGATTAAGCAGCATAGCCATTTCTCTAGACCAAGCACATAGGTCTACAATTACATTTTGCAATCACCAATCCTTAGATAAATTAGCTAAACATTTTGCAGGGCAACATGGAGAGGAAAAAAAAATGTTTACATCTCTCCTAACACCAGTCTATGAAGCACGAACAAGACAAAGTTCAAGACAAAGAAAGTGAAATTCAGTGAGATAATTTTGGATACAGCCAGGTAATCCCAGATAAAGGCAATGACAAGAATTTTCTCTCTCTACAGTGGAAGTACTGGCCCACTGATTATAATGGAACAGGTAACAAAAGAACAAAGACAAGAGAAAGTCATAGGTTATACGCACCACTACAGCATGTATCACAAATCCTGAAATCTCCCATTACTTTTGTTCAAAAAGGTTTGAGAGACTGTGGATTCAAAACCCAGATCACTGACTCCTCCCACAATGACCCCCACCTCAAGAAATATCCCTGAGGCTCAAGCACTCAAGCCAACCTACCCACAGGGCGTCTAATGTTTCCCCATTCCAGACTCACCCCTTTAAAGGTAGAACAGATAGCACATGAAATCTCATTTACAGAACCAGAATTCATTCATAAACACAAGTTCATGACATTGAGATCTTAAAAAAACACTTAACGTTGTGACCCTACAGCTACTCCAACAATTTGCAGCATTCCTAGGCCCCTTCACTTGGATGCACTCTCAGAATCTCAGTTGTCAGTTTTCGCAATATATTTAGAGCAACACCAACCCCCCCCAACCAAAAAAAAAAAAAAAAAAAAAAACACGGTGAAAATGTAGTACAGGATAAGGCCACAGAAAAATTAAAAGTACATCTCTTATTAAAAAAAAAAAGCGTTCATAATTATGTGTTGACAGCACGACTTTGACTTGTAATTGTTGGTTTTGGAAACACAATCAGGACTAAATTTATTCTAATTAGTAGAGGAACTGGATCTTCTCAAAATTAAGCTTCTTATCTCCATTCGTAGCTATTGCTAAGATAACCACCTTTTTAATCAGCATAAGGATATCTCAGCTCTTATCCAGACCCCTCATCAACACCCATAGTTCTCCTGCTAATACCCACTCATTTTAACTGCATGTTGGGTATAAAGGAAGAACCACACACCTGTACATTAGCCTCTCAATAAAATCCTCTTCCTTCATCCTCAAGAGAGACTGCCTTGTCTCTTCACCCAGAGCCGACCAGAAGTCCACCAGTGTCTCACAAGAAAGTCGGGCTGTATGCAATGCACATGTTTCTCTCATCCCATGTCCTCGGCCATAATTTGTCGTATTTTGGCTTATCCAACCCCTACCTCCCCCACCGCATGCATCAGGATAAAGTAATTCACGTTCCCGTTCTCTTGCACGTGCACTGTCAAATACCTGATTCAAGCAAGTTATCAGCAAATGATAACAAGAAATTGATAATATGGTCATACAGTATTGCACTTACAATTTGGAGTCCCTTCAAAGATTTTGAAAACAAGTAGCCATCTAGAATGGTCAATGACCCATCACGTGTTGTGGTTAGACCACCCCAAGGATGCACAGAAGGATCTTGAATCTCTTCCTGACACCTATTAGTCACACTCAATCCACCCTCATCATGAGATTTCAAGGAGGCTGCACTATTATCAGTAAGGTGCCCAACTGCTCCCTCCTGCTGGAAAGACTTCCCATACATGACAATTTGTAGAAACCCCTCAAGTAGCAAGCCATTGCAACGAGAACAGTACATGTTCTTACGAGCCTGCTCAAAAAGGGTCTGCTTATCAATCCTCAGGAGCTTTTGCCTCGCCTGTGGGGACAGCTCACTCCAGAACTACAAGAAATATTTCAGGTGTCCCTCTTAGTGATAAGTCAATACATACGTCGACTTTTCAAAAGAAATCCATCTAGCAAAAGCCAAACAAAAAAAGGAATGGCGGAGAGTAAAAGGGATTTAAGTTTCTTCGTGAACAGTTTGATAGGCACACAAGAAAGAAAACTGCATATGAAGTTGACATCTAAAATTCTCATTCTTATAAACTATCATGACTTGTTTAGTTTCTTCCGCGTGTTTATTGCACTTTAGACAGTATCATCGCCATAGATTTAAGGTGATATTCTTTTATTCTTTTGTCACTAAGGACCCTAAACTGAAAAAAAAGAGTCACTGGGAACTTTGCATGACCATCCTCATAATCACATCTGCAATGTTGAGAAGCTCTGAGACCATGCAGCCTGTAGTCGATACATGAGACTACTGCAATGGACACCGGCTTACAAAATAAATCGCATACCAACCATACATTCCTATGATGCTAATACTAAATTGTTACTAAATCGTGTACATGCCCGATCGTCATTAAAATCCAGAAGTATGCCCAATAGAGACAGCATTCAAAGAGGATCCGATATCCCAATCGACCGAATACCTATCGAAGCTAAAAGAACACCGCCCTACTGTGGACCAAATACAAGCTCAATCCACATTCATTCGACGGACAATCCAATTCACACAGATCAACACAACAATCCAAATCCAATCCAAATCCAATCCAACGAATTGACCATCCCCCAACCAAGGGAAATCCAGCCGCGAGCCCTCTACCTTCTGGAGCTGGCCGTAGTTCACGTCATCGTGCTGCTTGGACCAGAACCCCTTGCCCCCTGGCGAAGCCGCCGAGCACGACAGCGGCGGCGCCGGCGGAGCATTACCGGATTGGTCATTCCTCTCGGTCAATCCCGGCATCGTCTCTCCCCCTCAAAATCTCAATACCCTGCGTCCAGACGACGGCAATCCGTCCCCATCCCCCGGGGGGCAGCCACAAGGCCCGAGATTTCGCCTCCGCGCGAATCTAATCTATAGCATCCCGCCGCCCACTCCCGATTCCGATTGCTCGATCGCAATCCACCACAGTCCAATCTAATTAATAAAAAAAGGATTAAAAAAATCGGAAAAAATGGGAATCCAATCTCAATCTCAATCTCAATCGGCAACCGCGACGGCCGGAGCGCGGCCAGGATCGCAGATCGGCGAAGCGGATTGGAATCGGAATCGGCGGAGCCGCGGCGGGATTTGTGGGGAGGGGAAGAGGGATTTCTCTCCGTCTTCTTTCGTGGGGGTGGGAGAGCTCGAAGAGGAGCGGATCAGAGCGTTTCGGGGGTGGAATGCAGGGTTTTGGTTCGACGATGAGATTTGGTTCTCCGCTTTATAATGCTACCAAAAGAGAGAATGTCTCTAGAGAGAGAGAGAGAGGCCAAGGTAAACAGAACGCCCGTGTCAAAAAATGAAGATTGAACATCAAAAATGGAAGGTGATGGCACATTAGTGTTGCCATTGTGTTGTATGTTGTCATGTAGGAATTAGGGTCATTTGGGGGTGATTTTTTTTTTTTTTTTCCGGAGTGAAGGGGTCGGGCCCCGGTCGCCTGGTCGCGGCCTTTCTTTATTTGGCCCGCCCTTCTGTAAGGGAGGGGCTACCTGTGCCGGAAAGAACTGTCACCGAGTTGGACAGACCCGACTCGGGTTGGAATCGATCGAGGTTTTCATGTAGAATCGCTATGATCAGGGAAATTCGCGGGATTCGCCGGGATTGCATTTACTAAGCTGCGGCTTTTGGCACAATGAAAGTGGTTTGCTTGGCTTATGGTTATGAGTGATGAGAAAATATGACATTGGAAAGAAAATGCCTGCAGGTTCATTTTAATTGCACTTATGAATTACAAACTTTTGACATGACAAAAGTAATTTGTTGGCTAGCAAATAATAAAATCAGATTCGATGGGAAAACGTCCACGGGCTCATTTTAATTACATTTATGAATTTACGACTTTTGGCATGGCAAAAATAATTTGCTAGCTTATGAATAACGATTTTAAAGGGAAAATTATTCCAAAAGTCATATATTTATTGGACTTTTGCTAATATAGTCCTGAACCTTTCGATTTTGTTAATTGAATTATCAACCTTTAGATGTTTTGCCAATTCAGTCTATCCGTCAAATTTTGGTAGGAAATCGTTGATATAGACGTTGATTGTCTTATGTAGCAATTTCGATATTAACGGGAACAATTTTTGATAATATTTTGATATTTCTTCAATTTTTTTTATGTTTTCCTATTTTCTTCTTTACTTTTCTTCCTTTTTATTTTTCTCTTATTTTTTTCCTTTTCCATTTATCCCTTTTTCCCTCCTCCGTCAACCATCGCATGCCTCATCAATGGCTAGCAAAGGTCGCTAGCCAGGGGCGAGGGTTGGCCTCACTAGCCTAGGCGCAAGCGTCCCTCACTTGAGAGCTGTTATTGCCTTAAGGCCAGCAAAGGGAAAAAGAAAAGAAAAACAAGAGAAAAGGAAAAAAAAAATAAAGGAAAAGGTAAAGAGGGAAAAGAGTAAAAAAAATAAAAAGATATTATTATTATTATTAAAAAATTTCTATGTCTCCACCGGCTATGCCACAAAAGACAGTCAATATCCATTTTAGCAATTTCTTATCAAAATCGATCCGATGAACTCAATTAATAAAATGCGAAAAGTTTTAGAATTCGATTGGTAAAATTGAAATATTGATAACTAAATTAGCAAAAGTGCGATAAGTTTCTGACTTTTTGAATAATTTTCTCGATTCTTAATTACACAAAAAGACGTGATCCTTGTGTTGTACCACAACACATAAAATTAATTACTTTTGTTATTGTTAGATGGTATCTCAAGTCAAATTTGTTCTTAGCTTTGATGAAAGGTATTTTTCCATACTACGATTTGGACGATAATGGGGAGTGACTTTATGGCCTTCAGATCCAAAGTTAATTACACATGTCGAAATTGAATTTGAGATCTCAAAATCTTTAAAGCGCAAAATCCGATTATCTTTCGGACTTAATCAGATTATTTTATAATATGAAACCATAGTGGTAGTGGCAATTTTGGCCATACACAATTTGCCACTATCCAATGCTAATGGTGCCTGTCGTATCAAATGACACAAAAACAAAAAGATCAAAATCAGCTACAGACTAGTAGCAGCCAAAAACTACTACTTGTGTTGAAAAAAAAAACTCCCTTAATATTTTAAACTGACAAAACCATATATTTCTTAATATTAATCGATAAATGCAAATGTTATCTTATTTCAGGTAATATTGATATAAATGATACTTTGTGACCATTGATGGAATCCGAAAAACAAAGTGAGAAGATTGATAGAAACTAGATGAATCTTAATTAAAAATGAACAAGTTAGGAGGAACATAAAGTTTGTGAAGACTTGGAGGTCTTATGATAATGCGAATAGCTAAATAAATTCTTGAACACTAATATATTGGGGAAGACAAAATGGATGGCAATACATAAGTCAAGGAAGCATGGATGGACTCACAAGAAGCTTATAGAAGCAACTTACTATATCAACTGTGGTGAGACCAAAAGCAACTCACTTAATTTGCACACTAATGTATAGTTGTTCGGCTTATAACCATGCCTACGTTTACTCTCCCATAGTATCAACCACAAGTAGGCTTGAATTCACTAGTAATATAAGGAGTCCTTACAAAGTCGTGAATAATATTTTTATCAGACGATAGATCACACTATCAGAATGCAGCTTTTTCATTTTGTACACTTCTCTTATTCTTAAATTACCATAATCAACAAGAACCCTCCAATGAGATGTTCATCTTATCATGATCCCTCCAAGCCTTTTAAGGGTACCTCATTCTATTAGACTTGGGGTGCGTTTAGTAATGATTCTGTTCCCAAGAACAGATTTTGATCAGAAATGATTCTTTTTTATTTTGTTCTCGGGAACAATTTCTAAGTATTTTAAGTTGTTTGGTAATTATCCAAAATTTTGATTTTGAAATAGAATTGCGTTTGGTACCGTACTCATTGATTATGTTCCAAATCAAATTTTCTTAATTTTTCAATAATTTTTTTTTTCATTTTTCTTCCTATTCTTCTTCTTCTTCTTCTTCTTCTTGTGGCCGATTGCCGTCGGCGATCGGCCAAACGAGGGCCGGCGACCTCACCAAAGCATCGCTGGGGCTAGGCGAGGCCTGCTTGGCCACCGGCGGGCCTGGGCATCGCTAGGCTTGCCCAACCTCGATGAGGCTCGACCTCGCCAGTGGCCATGCAAGCCTCATCGGGGTTGGGGCAAGGCCCACCTGGCCATCGATGAGCTCGCCAGACCAATTGCCGGCGGGCAGCAGCAGGCGATGGCAAACGGCAACCGCGGGATGGCAGTCGATGATGAAGAAGAAGAAGAATTGGTTTTGATTCTTAAATTTGTTCTTGAAACAAGAATCAATTTTTTTTTTTTTTGTTCCAAATCTAATTCAGGGAACAAAAAAATAGAAATTTGTTCCTAGGAACAAAAATTTTGCTAAACGCAATTCTGTTCTCAAACTGCTTCTGAGAACAAAAAATCAAAATTATGTACTGTTTGGATGGTTACCAAACAGGTACTTAGTCTCCGCATATCAAGGATCTTTCAACTTGTAGATGCCTTTTTCACGATTTGCTTAGGACACAATTAATAAACACAAAATGTTCCCAATAGCAATATCATCAGATTATGAAAAACATCTGCAACTACCAAATAGAATTTAGGATGAATGGTTCGATGATCATCAAAAAGCTTCAGGAAGATTATTGGGGGGACATTAACCCCTTCCCACACGAAACTGAGTCTCTAAACCGTATTCTCTAATTTTTATGCACCTAAATATCCAATTAGCTTAGTAATTACATCTTTTAAGGATTGAGTGATAGCGACTCCATCTTTTTATTTTTCAAAAGCCCGAGATGTCCCAAGAACTTTTCGAAACCCTTCTTTACCCTTCCTAGTCCTACCAGCACTCGTGCACAGCGAGACCCTAAAGCAGGGTGGGGAGGGTGCTACACAATGATAACATGCAGTCTTAAAACCTATGTTGATTTGACACTTGAGCCATCGACTTTTATTCGGAGCGTTTACGTCCTGGAATTTTCACTTTCTTTCATGTTGGCTCCTTTCTTGACAGAAAAGCCTTGGCTTTTCTATTAATATTTTTCATTCACGTTGCCATTAATATGCCAATGGAAAGTAAGATAATGTCCTTTAGCATTAAATCGCGCCGTTTTTTTGGTAAAAATAAACCGTAAATAGAATAAATTGAAAAGTAAAGAATGAACTCAAAATTAATGTGAAAATCAGGAATAGGGGGAGATGAGCGTACGCTGATGACGAGGATGGGGGGAGTAGCGCCATTCCCTTTGTCGCCGCTGGTGTTAGGGGACCCTGCCAGAGTTGCAACAAGGTTGGTACACAAAATTAGTCTTTTTATTGCAATGCATAGGTGCCATTTGTGTGAAAAATAAAAGAAAAAAAGCCATATAGATTATCTGACGTTGAAGAATTGAGGACGGTGACAAGTTATATTTTAGGACTTAAATGCATGAAGTAGAAGTTTCAAGATTTTTTTTTTTTTTGTCAGTCTTACTCTAATCCTACTCTAACACTCACTCTCGGACTTTTTGCCCGCTCCTTGCGGGGCATGGGAGCTCAAACCCACTCCGAAATGAAATCTTCCTCACCCCAATCCCCGAAAGGTGGGGATTTGAATTCCCAACCTCCCCTTCCAAGATGGAAGGGTGGCCACCGGGATGAACCCCAGGTGGTTGAAGTTTCAAGATTCAAGTGCCCAATTTCGGAGTTATGAAATTTGTTCCTTTAGATAATTCGATCAAAAGTATAATGAGATAATATTCACGACAAGCCTTTTAAAAATTATTGGTTTTGTCTAAATCATTCAACTAGATCTCAAATTATCACATCCTTTAACTTTGATCATCCCATCTCGATGACATTGGAACGTGTAAATAATAATAATAATAATAATAATAATAATAATAATAATAATAATAATAATAATAATAATAATAATGAAGAATTTGTTGATTTGGGCTACTTTCTGTTGTGTTTACTGCTGAGTTGGATATTCAAAATTCTTAAGTAAGCTTTGTTGATTTTTCTTTTCTTGTCTTTTCCTTTTTTGGACCTATATGTATGTTTTGGGCTTTGTAGTTTCTGTATTTTTTTTGGCCGATCAAATGTTGTCAATTTATTATCTAATTGTCATGTTTTTATGTAGCATGAGGTGTACCTTTTCTCCTTTTTATGTTTTCATTTCTTTCCATCGTTGTTGTCACTTAAATTAATAATGATAACTACAAAATAAAGCCGGTGCAAGAGAGTACCTAATCTATCTAGATTGCAACTATCAATGGCATACATTGGACTATCGAAATTTATTTGCAATAGTATCACAATAAATCATTATCTTAAATATTCCAAGCAACGTGATGGCAAATGATTTGTTAATGAGAAATCAATACCAAAAGTTGATCAGATATTTTTTTTTTATCAAATAAAGAATGAAAAGAGGAGTCATCTATGAAGACGTTCAGTGTTATTCTTCTCAGGCAATAAAACTTTTGGAGATGAGTTATTATATTGCCCGCCATCAGTGGAATCCGAGAATTCATATTCCATCGCCAGGGCATTTAAATGAAAATTACGTTTGGTGTGGATATTGTCACAAAAAAAAATTAAGACAAAACATAGATTAATTGCCTATATGAAAATAATAAATCGACTCAAACAATCTTTAAGCAAGAACTGGAATAGCCAATTAGAATAGATTACGTGAAGTCAAAAGTAAAGAATGATAAAATGACACGAATTGCCACTTTAGTCATCACATATATTAAATTTCAAACAAAAACATATTGGAGAAAATGACTTCGCGAACTAGTACTTTCGTGGTATGATAGATCTTTATTCATAGGCACACTATCAGGCTTTTGATAGAATAGTCCATAATTTGCTTTTTCCTCACAAAAGAATATTATCTAAACCATTTTTTATTAAAAAAAAATCATTTGAAATGTCTCTTAAATTGACCTGTAGAGAGAGAGAGAGAGAGAGAGAGAGAGAGAGAGAGAGAAGGCAATATATATTTAGGCAACGTAAGTTATTTAATTTGCCCGTCAACAACGCTAAACATAAATTATCTAATACTTCTGCCGATCATGAAAATACACTAAGGGGGTGCATGACAACTTTTGATTTCTGTTCTGGAAACAATTTTTCCATTCAAAACTTGTTTCTGGAATAAAAATCCGTTTGATAAAATTATTTCATTTTTCTATTTTTGAAATAGATTTTGGTTCCAGAAATAGGTTTGGAATAGAAATCATAAGTAAGAATTTTCTACTTCTCTATTTCTAGAACAAAAATGAGAAATAAAAATTATTTTCATCATTCGTCAACCGGTCTTTTATCCGTCGCCACCGACCACTGTCCGTTAGTCGGCTGCCAGCCCCCATCGCCACCAGTCACCAGCCCCTATCGCCACCGCCCGCCGGTCTATTGCCGTCCGAAAGAAAGAAATTTTGTGTCGTTATCAAACGAATTTTTATTTTTAGAGTAGAAATTTTGTGTCGTTATCAAACGGTTATTTTTGCTTAGAAACTCTTCTAGAAATAGAAATAGAAATAGAAGAACTTATTTCTCTTCAAGAAATTAATTTCTGACCAGAATAATTATCATTCACCCCCTAAAACTAATTACTTTGACTTCAAAAAGCCAATATCCATATAGTAAACGGATAATACGCCTAGGCTCGCAAAAAATTGAGCAAAAGACCGAGAGCCTGCTAGTTTGGCAAAACAATTATAATATACATATCAATACTATCGAGAATAAAAAAATTGATAGAACATAATATCAAAATAAATTGGATAATTGTTCCAAAATGGTCATTTCAAACTAGAAAATCTCTACTTTTTGTAAAAGAAAAATAATTTCCGACATATGGGTAATAAATGTTCTGTCCTTTTTTTTTCTTTTTCTTTTTTGGCATCTATATCTACAGGGGGCGGTGTTTCGAAAGCCAAATACTCCAAGCTGTTTGCCCCGTTTAGGTGATTTGTATTTTGACCTTTTTGGTCATGTTTTTAGGTTTAGCATATCAATTTGACTTTTACTTACTGATGAACTTAACAACTCTTTGTAAACTTTTAAATATAAGCATCTAGCCTATCATAAAAAAAACCCCCAAATTATGCTCATTATGAAATATATATATCTGAAACTTTTTTTGTATTAACAAAAATCCTAAACTTGCCAGTTGCCATACATTTACCCTAAACTTTCTTATGTCATGAAAAACTACAAACATATACATGTGTGACGTGTATACCATTTATTTCAGCTACATCCAAGATGTATTTGTTATACTACTATAAGTTCAAGGCTTTTTATGACACAAAATATCGAGGTATTTGTGTCACAATTAGCAAGTTTAGAATTTTTAGTGATAAACAAAAAAATTGAAATATTTATGTCATGATAGATATGATTTGGAGTTTTTTGTGATATTAATTCTAATATTTTAAACTTGGAAATGTGAAATACTTTTGTTTTGATTAGAAAGTCAAAATATACATAAATTTACGTAAGTAACCACATTTAGTCTGATAACATTTATATTTATTTGTTATTTTTGTTGAGTGTGGAAAAGCAGTTGTTCTACAAATTGGATCGAACAGTTTTAATTGGAGTGGCCAAGCGTCACGATGCTAGACAACTGGATGATCAACATCAATCATAGGACCTCGTAAGCCCCATAAACCAAGCCAAATTTCTCTTCTAAGGAGAATAGTAGGAGGATTGTATCAGCATTCACGACAGTGCCATGCCCATCTAAATCAAACAATCAGTCTTTCAAGTCAGACGTACAAATCAACTTGTTTCGATTTGACGTGACTATAATCAAGAGGCATTAGCTCATGATCAATTTGTCTGCATTGGCCTTTTGGCATCCTATTTCAAAGATCCTCTAAATTGATAATTATCTCATCCTTGGGTTCTTAACACAAGCATCCTAACGCCACTCCATGACCCGACTGCATTGGCCTTTTGATATCTCTAGAGTTTCCGCCCCCATACAATGAAGCCCTACTTTTCAGCCAACACGAATGTAGAGAAATCGGAACATGACACTAGACCTCCAATTTGGCTCCTACCCTTATGTCTGATTAAATTTGAGCCGATCGTATTTTTTTTTTTATTCAGGAGGAACCAGCTTGCACCGACAGTGCGCCGTAAACCCCCCGGTGATGCTAGCAGGGAACCACCACCCCGACGCCACACTTAAATCGCCTAATGATCCGCCAGCCTCCTTGCAACTTGCGTTGCAGGGGCTTCGAACTCTCGACCTCTCCTGACAAGGTCTAAAGCCTACCCAACGGAGCCACCATGGCCGGTGGTTAAGCCGATCGTATTGGTAGAACCAATTTGATTAAAATTCGGAGATCAAATTTAACCTCATTCGTTTTGTTGTTGTGATCATGGGGATTTAATTCGATGCTAAACCCATAAAATAGAGGAAAGTTTCAATCTTTTTTACTTTCTTCCATAACATCCTCTTACTTTTTTCAAAATTTTCCTGATTTTAGTACACCATCTCCCTAAGTTCTTCATATAAAAAATAATTTATTAAGACGACCATGTTGAACCGCTTAGATCATGATACCGCCAACAAAATCGGATGGCGATGTCGTGGAAATGTCAAGTAATTCTCAAATTATTACGAGCCAAAACTAAAACCCACTTAACCACCCTATTCGGTGGCTGCGTTGGTATGCGCTCATACCCTCTTCACGGTAGGGCGAGAGTTCGAATCCCATGATTCATATATTGGTGCATTCATTAGTGGTCTTAAGTGCGGTGTTGTGGTGGTAGGTCCTACACTAGCGCCGCCCAGGTTTACTTCGCCGACTGTCAGCTGTATGGCGATTCTTGGGTATCAAAAAAAAAAAAAACTAAAACCCACTTTGGAAAATGGAATTAATACCACGATAAGGTACTTTTCTTCGATGGAAATAAATCAGAAAATGAAAGAATGTGTAATAATGACGACATTTTGTCGTCAATAGACGAGGACAATTTTATGGTCTCCTCACGTGGCGGCGCCCGTGGGCAGCCTTGCTTTACCGTTCCATTTTGGTTTACAAAAAGAGAGAAAGGTCAAGCAGAGAAAGCCACGTACTCCATACAAAATACAATATTAAAAGACTTAAAAAAATATATTTATGTGTAAAAAATCAAGCAATGTTTTTTTAGACCAGCAGATCTCTGCCACATGGTCGGCGGCAGTTGTCCTTTATTAGATGTTGGGGGAAATCTGCTTTTGTTTGCATCTTAAGATTTCATATTTAATGACCTTCCGCAAAACGATCCCTAGCAAATTAAAAAGGAAATAAACTAGTGAGATTTGCTTTAATGGCCTTTTTCATACAGGAAGGAAGAGATGGGGATTCGAATCCCATTTTATAAGGATGATTTAGCTTTAGATATGGATTTCGACTCCACATCCTACAAGAAAGCAGGTCAAAACTTAATGAGAATTAGAGTTAGACCAATAAAAAAATAAAAAAGGAAATGAGAAAATTTTAAGGCTAAACTTGAGAATAAACAACGGCCTTGTGTTGCGTAACTCACTTCATAAATATTTGGATTAATACCACGAAAATTTTAAATGTGACAAATTTACCTAAAATTAGTTTATGACTACGAAAAATCTTAAATTAATACACTTGTAACAAATTTACTCAAAATTAATTTTTTTTTAACTACCCAAAACCTCAAATTGATATATTTATAATAAATTTATCATTTGTTAGTTTTCATCAAATTGGATTAATACAAAAAAAACCAAAAACTAATGTAAAATCCTAAATGAGTACACTCATCAACTGTCTCGTATCATATAACTCGGCAATTTAATAATAAAATTTAACAAAAACTAATAGAGGGTAAATTAATTACAACTAGTTTTGAGTTTTTGTTTAGGGTAAATTTATTATAGATGTATTAGTGAAATTTTTTGTAATATTAACCCTAAACATTTAGACACAATTTTATGTGGTTAGACATAAGAGTCTTTATTTGAAAACGAGCTAAACCCACCGTGATGTAACTCGCTCATTAAACACCTCTAATTTGATTTTTCAAAGTAGTGGCAATGATTAATAGATTTGTTGTTTTCGGATCAGATTTAAATGCGACATGACATGGATACGACGTGTCCAAATTATGACAAGAAAAAAAAAATCGAATAGCCAGCTCTTGAATGAAGTAAAACATGAGACAAAATCCTTTTCGTGCCTAAGGCTGCGCATGATAAAATTTCTTGGCTGGGGAAGAGTTTTTTTTTTCAGAAATAGTTCTTTTCTATTTCTGTTCCGGGGACAATTTCTGAGCAAAAAAACCTGTTTGATAACTGCACAAAATTTCTATTTCTGGAACAAAAAAAGAACAGAAACCTGTTTGGTAACTGCACAAAATTTCTATTCCAAATTTTAATTTTTTTAAAAAAAATTAAAAATAAGAAAAAGGAGTAGATTAGATATTACATAAAATTGACAAGATCAAAATATTATTAGAATAATAATACATTTACTTAGGGGTAAGAATTCTAGTCGAAGATGAAGTTGTATTGTAATGGAACGTGAACTATTATCTTATATATGTGTGTGAGTATCTTCACTCACGTAGTTTATAGCCTATTGAATTTAGGTAGTATTTTGAACTATAATTCTCAAGAATATATTATCTTTTTTGCGAATTTTGGTAGCGTTTTGAACTATAATTCTCAAGAATATATTATCTTTTTGCGAATTTGTTGTTTGGTATAGCAAATATTACGGAAAAAGCACATTGGATATTGTTAGCCAAATTAATTTGTAGTGATTTCCTTGGAACTAAGTTTTTACTCTTTAAAAAAATTTGTAATTCTAGTGCATGCGTGGCTTGGGGATTTTAGTCTGCTACTTTTTGAAAATGGAGGCTAACTCGACATAACATTTCTCAATGAAGAATGCATGTATCATCATTGGACCAACTAGACAAAACCTCATTGAGTTCCATTCAGCATTACAGGGTCACCCGTGCCTCCCTTTCCTGCCTCTAAATGGGATTTGTTTCGCTAGAGGGACGGATGCATTAATGTGGGTGCCATCAATAGCACCAATGCATTGCTGTTGCATACCTTGAAGTAACGTCCATGGTTAGGAGAACACTGCAAACACGATGTTTTCAGCTGTGACAGAATAGATCACATAGGTTAAGAAAACATGTCTCTCTAACCTAAATGACTTTCACCATTCGGCTCCTGATAATTTACTGCTCGATGCAAAGACATGTCATAAGATCTCAGGTTCAGAGAAGTCACACAAATAGAAATTCCATGTACTGACCGTAATCGAATGCGAGATACATCCACTAAAGTATTTTCATTTCACTTGGGGTTTTGATAAAAGCCTCCCTCCACGTGGCATTAACGCAGGCTCGTTCCACAGCTTTGCTGTAAAGATCCTGGATCCAACATAGGCATGGCAAGTAGGATATCAATCACAATAGATACCGAGAATGACAAATGCATCAGAGATCTCTTGTAAAACTTTGCAGGTGCTAGCAACATCATTTGCTTGACTTCTCCTTCTTCTCTTACTATTTGGAGTTTTATCCATCCTATGTTTGTCACGAACTGGAGTAGGAGTTTTATCATTGGACCATTTCCCTTTTTGACCTCTTCTACCAACAAACTACAAGTTGGTTAGAGGCTCACCCACTTTGCGGTTGAATGCCTCTTTTGGGATGCCATGTAACCTTCACTAGTTGAACATCATATGAGTTCAAGACAATTAAAAAGAGAGTGCAAATGTCGCTATACCTTCAGACAAAACAAGGGCAACACAAGCACGAGGGAAGCAACATGAGAGAGGCTCAAAGCAACAAACCTGATTTATTAAGTGCGACTTCTTCGGTTTTCAAGCGCGGGTTCATGAACCACCTAGCCCAACATGCCAGAACCACCCCCATCCACACATCTACGGAATGCCCGAGTCTTAAGGGGCATCGATTTCGACTGGAACTCAGAAACTGCCTATGGGAACATTCCAAAAGGCTAAAACTTTTACTTAAAGAGATCAGAGTCGATCAACATGGCAAAACTCGGTGCCGGTTCACCTGGATATCGTTGCTTCTCACGCGTGAACCACACCATTACAGTGCCTAGAGTTCCCAAGACGATTGCAGCGTGTTCTTGATCATCTCGGGGTAAATGATTTAACTTTTAACATTACAGTTACAAAGAAGACAAGAAAGGGTTGCAAATAAGCGATCTGGGGGGAGTGTACCGCCTCTTTTTGGCAAAATGAGTGGGGATTGAACTACGCTTGAGAGTCAGGACCTGCTGGTTTCGAATTTAGGAGTGGTTGAAGAGCCTTCACAACGATCGTCATGTTTGGTCGGAAATCTGCCTCGTACTGGACACACAAAGCTGCAACTGCTGCTAGCTGCAACGGTCAGGTAAATAGCACCAGATTTTAGAAAGGCATTGCTCATGCTAGCATGCGAATTCAAGGCATGTCCACCCCATCGGAATGTCATGCCAATTCATTCAACATGTAATTCACATTTGATATTTCCTCTCAAATTATTTGCTTCACTTACTCATTATCGAGTCTTTGGTCGATCAAACTAGCCTAATCAAAGTACTTCAACCGTTAAAGCTAATCTTACTTTTGCCTCGAATGGCATTCTTTTAAAGTCGGCACGCACATAGAAGTGCCTGAATATTTCTCCATATTCCCAAACAAGAACTAGAAGAACAAAGGAAAGAACCTTGGCAATTGCCTTGGGTGGGTAGTCGTTGTTTAGTTTCGGATCAACACACTGTTTCACTTTGTCTTCGCTCAATCTCGGAGTTGCCTGCAATACCAAGAATCTCAATCAGTCAAGTAATCGGTGATGCAGGAGCCTTACCAAGCTTCATAAATTCTGAAGGAAAGAGGCAGCAGACCCAAGTGACAAGACTCTGCTGTCCTTTGGGCATTGTGTGATCCACGGGCTTCCTCCCCGTCAAGAGCTCCAGAAGGACCACCCCGAAACTGTAGACATCGCTTTTCTGGGTGATCTGCCCTGTCATGGCATACCTGAAATTCAAAGCGAAACGTCACCTTGGAGAAACTGAAAATCGCAGAGAGGAGATCAGCATTTTCACTTCTAAACCAATCACTAAAGTACTTCTCCTCGTGTGGGAAGTCAAAAGTTCACATCATTTCCAGACAATTTTGACTTTGGCATATCCCTAATGACCCCAAACGTTATGGTATTCAGCAGCTCCTATAACATTCAAACTAATCACTGTTTCTGCAATGAATGAAAAGCATAAGAGTTGCTTTACCGTTATCCTCATCTTCATGTCGTTTTCAATCAGAAATGTACACCAGACTACCTAGATGTATCTAACAGAGAAACATCATAACTTGTGATCTTGTCATTTCTTTCGATTCTAAATCTAATTGAATGGTAACAGTAATGTACAATCTAATGAGTTAAATCTTTCTAAGTATGAACTCTTTCGGCCCACCGTATCTGACCTATTGGTAATGTTGCCTTTTCCTTTCACTATTTCAAAAGCATGGGTCATTCAAGCAAAGGGATGTGTCCTCCTCTTTCTTACCAATCTATCGATAACTCTAGGGAAACAAAGCAATCTTATAAACTCTTCTTAGTCTTCAATTCTTCCTAACAAAGCATTGTTTTAGTTTTTTCTTGGCTCTAAATCGAGTCACTTACTCTGGAGCATGGTAGCCAAAAGTTCCCAAGACCCTAGTTGAATGCAGCCGCGCTGCGGTATCAGACGACTGGTTTGACAAGTTGAAATCCGCAATCTTCGCCAGGAAATCGTCAAACAGAAGCACGTTGCTAGATCTGACATCTCGATGGACCATTGGAGGCTGAACTTTCTCGTGCAGGTACTCAATGCCTCTTGCTGCACCGTAGGCAATTTTCACTCTCTGGTTCCAACTAAGCACAGGACCCGGTTCAGCGTTTTGCACGCCTTTCCTACCTGCCCAAGGACAATGTATTGGATTCATATTTCGCTTTTCTGAGTCATAACGGTGATTATGCTTCGGTTTGGTCGCAGTGATACCGTGTAGTATATCATGTAAAGAGCCCTGAGTGGCAAACTGATACACCAAGATGCGGTTATTAGCCTCCAAGCAGTATCCGATCAACTCCGTGAAATTCTCATGCTTGAGTCTTGAAACTATGGAAAGCTGCATTGGTCGATTACAAGATATGCGCATCACGACATGTTAAATTTCGTTTGATTGGACTCATATATCAGAAAATAAGGATAACCTGAGCCTCGAATTCGGAGTCTGGTTCTTCAGATGAGCTGGTGTCTAATTTCTTTACAGCTGCCCTTTGACCATTGCTTAACTTGGCTAGGAAAACCCGGCCATAGGAGCCTTCGCCCACCAAAGCCTTGGAACCAAAGTTGCCGGTCATCCGATTCAACTCACCTAGCGACAAAGCGGGCACCTCGATGGGCAAGACCTTTTGTGGAGCTCCACCCCTAGCCACATTAGAGGGTTTTGGCTCTCCTCTCGCATTACCTGCATCACAAGAAAGAGCATCGATACTATTTATTGCAATGCATAAAAGAAGAGAAGGTGCTTTTACACATAGTAGTTCGGCAAGAGATCCGAGACCCAGCATCGACTGAATAAAACCATATTGATCCGATGGAAGAGCTGGCTTTCAGGTGAAATGCACCAAGGTTTAATGGATGAACAATATTAATAATGCACAAGATGCTAAACTGACTTTGACAATGAAAAGGAGGCTGGCAAGAGGAGTCGAGGCAAATTTTCTAATGATTTTGCCAAAATATTATCCTGATCATCATCATCATCGAGTCAAGGGGGCCAGATTTATATACCTGGCTGCATGAGAAATGCACACACAATTTAACTGGTGACTTTGCACTTAATCCTAGACAATGGCTGGCCGGGTCGACAGATGTAGAGCACAAAAAGTGAGGGGACGAAAGCATTATTACCGTATGGGTCGCCTCCTCTGGGCGGGGCTGTGTATTGACTTGCAGGAGGGCCGTAGTTTTCCTCCTCGGATCCTCCGCAGCACAACATAACTCAACCTGTCTCGACGATTTCAACAGGCCATCAACCGAAAGCTCCGCCGATTTGGTTTTTCGGGACGGCTTGAATTCCTGAAATCCTAGGAAACCAACCACCTTCAATGCATCACACATCGCTAATCGACAAGCCGCAAGCATATTGAGCGAGAACGCCCAGTTTTATACACCAAGAAGAAGCGGAGATCCTAAATCATACAACGACACATATCGCGGCAAAAATTGTAAATTCCCATTCCCATTCCCCTCTTCCCTACATCGTCCACAAACACAAAATACATCCCCAGACATGCATTAAACTCAAATTCTCGTCGACTACGCAGGAATTTATCCCGAAGAAGAACATCGAGAATCGGAACAGAGGATGGAAAAGTTGCACCACCCACCAGAAGGCCAGCGATCTGACGGACGACCCGAGAAAGAAAAGAGAAAGATCCAGCAGACCAAATTGAAATGCGACAGAGCGGGCGAGCGAGAGGCTGAAAATTTGCAAGAGAGAAAGACGGAGGGGCAGAGAGAGAGAAGGAGAAGGAGAGAGAATGCTCTGTTCCTTGGCTCTTGTGCTTTTCCGGGAATTCTGAGTCAGTTGTCTGTTAACCGCTAAAAACCGAACCGAGCGAACTCCTGATGTACGGAGGTTCCTCGCAGCAACGTGCGCGCCACGAAACGCACGTTCCGACGTTGGCAAAAATCCAACGGCCCGGGACGGCGCCTTCGTTCCCCCACGTACGCGCGCGACGTCCACGGGGAATCGGTTTGACCCGCGAGAAGCCCAAAAAGGAAAAGCCCTTCTTTCTGGGCCGTACGGTCAAGCCGGGGCACGACTTTCCTCAACGCACCTTAACCTCTTTTTTGTATATGAGCCACACCACTAGAGCCTCGGAACGTCCGAGTCGTCGCGCGCCGGCAGAGGGCGGCCAGAGGGTTGCTCGCCACCAGCGCGCGAAATGGAAGCCCGGATCCATGGTGTCAAATCCGAGCACTCCTTTTCCATAATCTCTCATGGGATCGTATCAATGGCTCTCTCTAATCTCTTCACAGTGCTTTGATAGAGGGAAAATTCCAAATAAAAGCTTGAATGTCCTAAATTTAAATTAAGAAAATTAAAATAATAATTAAATAATACAAATAAATTAAGCTTAAATATATAATATTGAAATTCTAATAAAAATAAAATTTAAAATAACAACAATTTTCGTTTTTATTTTTTTCTATTTTTTATTTCTATATTTTTAATTTCTTTCTATTATAAAATATATATTTTTATATATTTAGTATTTATATTTATTACATATTTTAGGTATATTAGTATAGTTTATACTATAGTTTTGTTTTCTTAAATAAGGGACTAAAATAGATTTTATTTTAAATAAATGCTTAAAGTGGCTATTCAGTTTCAAAGAATGGCTTGGGGCCTGTTTGGTAACCATCCCAACAGTGTCAAATTCTGATTTTTTGTTCCCGGAATCTGTTTGGGACGAGAATCAAGAATAAAAAAAAAGTTGATTCTTGTTCCAGGAACAAAATTGAGAATCAAAACTCTTCTTCTTCTCTTTTCTTCTTCTTCATCCACCGCCATCCTACCCCTCACCACCAATCACCGTCGCCCGTTGCCGTCCGATGCCGCCAGTCGCCAATCACTGGTACGGCGAGCCACCGAAGGCTTGCTAGGCTAGGGCGAGGTCCGATGAGCTCGCTAGAGGCAAGCCTAGCCATCGGCGAGGCTTGCCCAACCTCGCCGGTGGCCAGGAGGGCCTTGCCCAGCTGTCGACGAGGCCGAGCCGATGAGGGCCGGCCTCACCGAGGGCCGGCAACCGGCTTGAAGAAGAATTAGAATAGGAGAAAAAAAAAAAAAAAAAAAAAAAAAAGGAAAAAAAAAAAAAAAAAGGAAAAAATTATAAAATTATTTAAAAATTAAAATAAATTGATTTGGAATAGAATCAATGAACACGGTACAAACGCAATTCTATTCTAGAATCGAAATTTTGTACGCTTACCAAACACGTTCTTTTACTCGAATCAATTCCTAAATATAATAAAAAATAATCATTTCTGATCAGAATTTGTTTCCGAAAACAAAATCGTTACCAAACGCGCCCTTAACTTCCCAATTGATCAAGGGCATTTTCATCATTTACATTTTTTTTGAATTTTTTCTTTCTTTTTTCTTTTTTTCTGGTTGTCTTCTTCATTGTTGGCTGGCCCTTGCCAGAAAGAAGAACAAAAGAAAAGAAAAAATAGAAAAACTAGAAAAAATGATTTAAAATTAAAATGATATCTTGACAAAATGTCCCTTAATCAGTTGGAATATCTAGCCAGCTGGTGATTAATGAGGTCAAACTTTATTTCAAACTGTCATGATCACTTCAAGTCTTTATTTAAGACTAACATGGCCACTTTAGGTCTTTATTGAAATAAGGTCTATTTCAAGCCTTTATTTGAAAATTTCTCTTTGATGTATGACATTATGCAAGTCCTAGGTTGCAGTATTGATGAATCTAGAACTCCTGGGAAGAAAGGAATGTAACTAAGATTAGAGAGATTAAAAGGTTAAGCTACAAAGATTATTGTATGGACCATAAAGGAGTTAGATTCCAACTCAAATTTTCCTTTGCCTTAGGAGATAAGCATTTCCTCAAAAAGCTTGGCCACTGACATTGCTTCTCATTTTGCTATCATTTAAGCGCTACGTGAAATTCCAAATCTGGGAAATTTATGAGAAATTAGATTAGGCATGCACTTGCTATCTGAGAAAACTTTAATTAGTCACGTGATAACACAAATCATTGCCTTGGTGCCCGACGGTAGATGACACTTACACTGAAGGCTAACGTACTAATCGGACAACCGCTAAGAAATGTGCTACCAAAAATTCTAAAGGTAATTGTCTAATTATCCCTAAATCTATTGTAAGAATACCCAATTCATTCATTAACTTTCTAATTTCGCCAATTCAATCTTAAATCTTTATGCGAAATTCCAATGTAGCTCTCCTTGTCAATTTTTTGCAGGAAATTGCTGATGCAGCAACGATTTCCAGTTGAAATTAACCAGAATGACTATATTGAAATCCCACGCAAAAGCTTAGGCTTAAATTGACAAAGTTGAAAAATTCTATGACTAAATTGACATTTGTGCAATAAATTTAGAAATCATAGGATAATTTCCCCATGAACTCTACATGTATAATAATATCACCAAATTTATTAGTTCATAATTTTCTTAATGTATCTGCCCGGAGTGGAGGAACCTTGTGGAATCTGAACTTGCAATGCAAAGCAACTTCAGTGAATGGTACTCAAAATAGAACGAAATGAAAAGGGGAAAAAACAGAGTTCTGAAAATTTACGAAGGTTGCTGAAGCCCAAAGGGAAAAGAGCCCTTTCGTGAAATTGGGTTTCTTTTCCTACGCGAAGCCCCTTTAGGATTTACTCCGTGCCGAAGCTTCCTCTGTGGGCTCTTCTGTCTTACCTTAGTAAAATGAATAAAAAGAATTATCTTCCGACCCAAAAAAATTGTTATTATTTTTATCTAATTAAAGAGCAGAAACTCACCTCGATCGTCGACTTTCCTTTGCATTAAGGTGCTTCCAAGTTCACTGATCATGGATTTAAACATCTCGCAATGGTCATTGCATTTGGCTTTTTATTTGCCGCGGGAGAAAAAAGAGAACATGTTCTTTGATTGGAAAATACACATTTTACGAAATTTGGAATTTTGCCGGACGCAAGGTGAACCTAGTCAGACGTGTCAAAACGTGCATTTGTGCTGCGGAACAATCCCGTGGGTACAGAAACAGTTATCTTCAATCGTTAAAATACAGAGGGAGACCAATCAAAGCAGGTCTTAGTTTTTTTTTTTTTTTTGCATGTTTGGAAAAGCGATATTCAACTTGCATGGCCAGTGAGGTTTCTGAGATATTTAAAGTGGTGAAGTCAAGAAAACTTAGGTGAGGGATGAACACTCATATTTTGAAGAAATATTCATGTTATCCTCTCTTTTGAAATAGTACCGTTAATTTCTTTTCATGGTCAATGTCAACAAGCAAGTTAGATAAGAATGGAAGTAACCTTCCGCTCCTAGGTTCTGTTCGACTCCTCTGCATCTCCGTCATATTTTCCTCTCTGAACCATCTCTTGCACATATCACACGTGGATTTTCAAACCTGATTAGATATATCTTTGTATGTATGTCTGTAGAAAGACCTTGTCAAGTTAATATTATTCTATAAACACAAACCGTTCAAACTGATAGGATCTAATTATGCCAATGCAAGAGGAAAATTAATGGAAATCTGGAGTAAAACAAGCAACAAAACATGAGGATGTCTTTAACTCTGATCCCATCTACTCTGGATTCATCAGAAGAGTCAATCGATTAACTGTGTTTCTTATTTTCTTGATTCATGTTTTTCAGGTTCATCTAAAAGAAGAGATATACGCTTTAACCAGTTTTATTCTGTGCAGTACTAACGTTGCTCGAGTGCTCAGCAGAACTAAACAAAGTCTTCAGGATGTTTTTGGCTTTGCATCTTCAAATGTATCAGGTTGTCCTAATGCTATCTGACCAGAGTTGGGAATGCATGTGCTTTTAGGGATTGAATGATGTGGCATAAAGTGTGGTTTTTTCCAGAGAAAGCCATGCAGGCGCCCCATTGCTGTATTATCACAAATTGTGTTGTACAGATCTTGATTTTGAAGCGTTCTTAAGATTTTTCTGCATTCTTGAGATCTTGATGAGCAGCTTTGAAAGGAATTATACTTCTTATTATCTCTCTTTCTTACATACACATGCTTACTTAGACTCGGAGCCCAGTCTACCAGCGAGGCGCTCTCAGGTGCAATGTTTGCGGGAAGATAGGCATGGGCTTTTCTTATCACTGACAAGAGTGCAAGCTCGATTTGCACCCTCTGCGCTGTTGTACCTTCTTCATTCCTGTCACTCTGCTAGAACAGCAAGTGAATTCCTCTCGTGCCTGGCCATCGGGCCATCACGTCTCTATCACAACCGTGCCTGGGCTGGGATTCATTAATCATCCAAGCGTGCATCTCGCAGATCAACTAGGATTCCCAACCATGAGATCCCAAGCATTTCGTCTGGGACATGGTCACTCTCCAAGAGTGCCTTGTTGTAAATTTTTAGGACACGGATATAGTCAGAGGAAATATTGGGGTGAGAGCGGTGTGATGGGTCACGTGTTACATGGAATCATCGACGGTTTGACTCAGCAAGCCGAGACGGCTATTTTCCAAGGCTTCATAAGATTTTAGGGGAACATATCTAGTGACACAATCTTCCGCTTATGGGTAACTTCGAGTACACTGTGAGGTACCGAAGATACCACCTCGTATAAAAAGGACAAGATTGGATACCGCGGTAGGTCTTTGTTTAACTCTACCATTTAGAGATCCCGACAGAAACATGCTTATCGTGGAGTATATTCTTTTGACCATGGGCAACAGTGTTTCGCCTAGCAACAGTGAAATGTCGCGTATAGCAGGGGTTCCACTGGTTCAAGCCATGGTTGCATCATGATGGTGCCTCTAACTGCATTGGTCACGAGATTCTCCCTTAATTTCACCAAACATCGAGCCAAGGGGAGATCCCAAGTCTGAGCCCATCACCCAAAATTTTAAAACGATAAGTTACGAGCTAATTAGGGTATATTAACTAGTTAACATCATATAAATTTTTTAATGTAGGACCTTTTTTAATATAATTCACACATCTATCTCAATATAGCATAGAATAAGGAGAGAAACAACATTTTAATGCACTAAGCATTGAACGTGGCATCAATGAGTCCACATAAAGAGCAGCTTCTACCTACTTTTGGCAACTCAACGGAAAACAAATTCTCCTGCCTTAATGAATATATAAATGGATAGGAGATTAATATTAATTTCTGTGGTCTTCTTTGGTGGTTTCCATAAGGATTAAACAAACTATGCATTTTACTAAAAAATAAATTGTATCAAAATAATCATTCACTATATATACAGAGACATAAATAAGATGGCATGACATGATCATTTTTTCTCAATTCAATTAAAATATGATTACATTACCATATGCATATTATTAGTTTTTTTTAGAAAGTATTAAACAAGATTGATTCACGAGTCATCCATATGAATGTCAATTACAAAAGCCAAAATATATCCATGATGAAATTTATAGTTTATCATTTGATAATGAAAAAGTGAATTGTGAACAGTAACACCAGTTAAAAGTAATAAGTTCCCTGTACATTGATAATGTTAACCATTACAGAATCAATGGTCTAATTGATTAGAAAAGCTAATTAATAATCAAGGGGTGAGTATAAATGGTAATGGTACCTACGGATGGAGAAAGATATTGTAGGTTAGGCTTCTTCTTAAGCGTCATGTTGAAGGCTCGATCGGCAATGACCGATAAGCGTTCCTCTGGCACAATAACTGACACCCATACTGGCTGTCTCTTCTGATCAGTATCCTGAGAGACCGCCGCCCCGGTTAGCGATGATAACTGTGACTCTGATTGGACATGGTCTTCTACCCTATTAGACCATCTGATGGAAATTTAAGCTGTCGTTTGAGATATTCAACTTGATCACCTAGCTGAGTTCTATGTCGCAGAAAATGAATCCAGACATGGTTTGTTTTCTAATGTGACCATTCCAGGAAATATGGCAGCAAATACCTGAATAGAGGGAAATAAATGTTCCTGATTTCGTTATTTAGACTCACCAGCTCCTGTACTGATGACAACAATTTGAAGAGTCTTTATTCTTAATAAAGATTATAGGCCACGAAAAACAAATGGTGAGAAAACATAGGCTTTATTCCCATTCCAATTTCTCTATTCTTGGCTGACAAACAAGGCTTAATGATTCATAGTTCAAATGACAAAAGTTTCGAGAATAGATATTGTCCAACAAGTCTGATGAATGAAATGTAAATAAACTCAGTTTACTTGCGCTGATCAGATGAACCAAATCAGATATTTGTGAAGAGACATTTGAACTAATGCATGTCATTTTAGCCTGGATGCTTGAGCTGGTGCAAAGTGATGGTTGCCTTTCTCAACTAATCAAAGCAATCCTCCCCTCAAGCAGACTTGCCTCATGTTTGAGTCTCTTCATCACTAAATACATCATCCTTATTCTCACTGCTTTCTTTAATGAAAATAGTCAAATAATTAGCAGATATAAGGAGATCATTTTTCTCTTAAGTTGTAAGATTTGCTTCAAAGGAATAATCTTGTGCCCCAAATCCTGTAAAGAAGTTCGTGAGATAGTTGCTTGATTCTTCCAGAAAAAGTTTAAGGTCGATTTCTGGATTTGCCTTCTCCACACTAGTATTATCAACCTCTTTGCTAGTTTCGGATGGAGCATTCGGAAACTCCTCTGCACTAGAGATCTTAATTAACTCGGATGGAGGAATTTCTTCTTCCTCACTGGAAATTGAATTTATCTTCGAGAAGTCTTTTGTTGCAGTAGTAGGACCTAGCTCCTGAATTGGCACCCAAATGAAATCACATACTAAGCTTTAAGGAAAAGAAAAGAAACCAATTTGCATTTTAATTATTTAAGGTTTTAATAACTCACCTGTGTAGAGTGATTCCTCGATGTCTCCTTATCAATGAAAGCCTCCATTATAAATTTGACAACCTCGACAGTGGAGCGAAACATCCTACTTGGCTGTCCATGATGATAGAACTGCAAAGATAATAGGTTGCATTAGCTTCATTAGCATCAAATAAATTCATGAAAGTCATGTGCAAAGTTATTACTCATCAAGGGGTAAAAGAAGTTTGAGTATGCTTAATGATAAAATAGGTGATAAAGTTAAATTAAAAGTTTTTCAATCCTTTCATCTAACATACATTACTAGATAATTCATTTCATTTCATGGTAATGTTTTAAAGAAACCAAATCACTCAAATCTACATTACCTCTTTTGAAACTTTGCTATTATTAAGAAAATCAAAAGCAATAAAAGTTTTGAATATACAATTACCAAATCCAATTTTCCATTTGCACGTTGTCTGCATTCAATATACCACCCTCGAAGCCTCTCTTCAAGTGGAGATATATGTTGGATATTCTGCAATCAATAGGTAATAGTGGCATCACAAAAATGAATGAATTCTGCAGATTTCTAGATATATAAATTGATATACTGATATGAAATTCAATCTAAAAATATAAAGAAGAAATTCTAGAAGTCACCTTGTTTGAGTCTGTTGCAATTTGACAATCTGAGGGTAGTACGAAAGATACAGTCTTTTCCCCAACTAGTGTGCTTTTGGCCCTGATTTTAGCTTTGGCGGAAGAAGATGGATTTGATTGTATCTGGGATTTAATCATTTGTCATTTATTAGACAAAATGCACTTTAACTCAAAAATGTTGTCAATATCTTCACAATGCATATGTGAACACTTTATAAAAAAAATCACCAAAACAATATTACCTCAATGTTTGATGTATTTATCCCACCATAATTTTCAGATAAACAATATGATATTGGATCTGGGTCAAGCACCTCTTTTGAACTTTTTTCAGTTGCGAAGCAACTTCCTACAATAATGAATCATCAGTAGTACACCTTATTATTAAGGAATGAATCATTTATGACTTATAGTCAAAGTCAAAGAATTAGAAACATGTGTACTCTATTTATACATGAATCTTGTGGTAAATCTAGTTGCGCACTTCATAAATAGATTCAAGTTTATCAAATATACTTCAAGAATCAAGATGAGGGAATCATGTGCATTGCAATGTGTTACTATGTCAATCTTTTCACGAAGATATCCACATTCAAAAACCTAGTATTGAACCTCATTAAATGTGGTTTTCAAACAGCAATACCCTATAAAGGTAAAATTGCATTTATGTCATGGTCTATCTCAGTAAGTATCAAATAACAAAATAAACATTACACGATATTTGTATCTAGAAAGACTTTATAGAAAGTTAACTTACATTGACCATTGTTCTAAGTGATGTATACACTCGATCTCTTCCTTCTCCTTGATCAGGAACATCTAGCTTCTTTGACTCATGTGCTTCATTTGATCTAATTAAAACCTGATATTTATCTATAGTGGAGAGTGATTGATTGACCTGCAAAGACGAAAGAGACAAAAAAAGTATGAGACATGAGTGAAGAAATTATCAAAACATATACAATTATATCCATTAGTAAACACTACCCAACGATATGAAATGAGAGAAAATATATCCTGCAATATAGGATCTTCAACTATATTCATTGTATTACCCTAATATAGATTTCTTATTATTTGAGCACTATCATGTAATTGTGCTTAAGCATTTTGATATTTTTCTATATGTTGGACTAAATTTCTATTCATCGGAAGAGTATATACTAATGTTCAGGGGTTGCTAGTTTGAATGTGTACATTATTAATGTATATAGAACTCATTTCCTTTAATTGGTATTGTTCCTTATACTGAACATTATGCTTATCAGAGAATAATGAACTCTGGTAACGCAATTAAAGGAAATGAAATCGGTATATATTAATAATGTTTACCATAACGTAACTAACCGTCTAATTAATTACAAAAGCTAATAAAAATTTGGCATTTTAAACAACTGTCATCAGTGTTATTGTCTAGCAAATAACAAATAACAGATAACGACTCATACATCGAACCATGCAAAGGATAATACAGTCAAACCAACAACCCTAGAACATTATTATCCGTTCTTCCGGTAAATATTAGCAAAAAGTACCTATTGCCAATTTCAGTTTTGTCATCTACAAAATCATATCCGTGTATGTATACATTACATAATTCTACATACTCATAAGACAAATGTGGACTCACAAAAGACATATAAATATTGATACATATAAATTTATAAGTCGCTAACAACAAAAAGGAAAGAAAATAACAGCTTGACTACCTTTCCACCTTCTCCATTACCAGCCGACAAACAAGGCCTAACGTCCAATTCCTCAATCTCGCTAATTGGCTCTAAATCTTTCTCCCATTCTTCGCTTTCTATAAAGAAAATTAATAAATAATTAGTTATAAGGAGTTCATGTTTCTATTTAAGCTGTTAAGTCTATTTCATAAGGAAAAACCTGGTTCCGCCCATCTGATTCCACGAATATTAACAAGGTTGTTGTATGATTCCTTCAAAAAATGTTCAACGGCGATTTTCTCGGCACTAGAGATCTTATTAGATTTGGACAGAGGAATTTTTTTATTCTTACTGGAAGATATCTTTCTCTTCCTTGAACCTTTCATTGCAATAGCAGGAACTTGCTCCTAAATTGTCACCCAAATGAAGTTACACATTAAGAGCAAAGAGAAAATAACTTCAATTCACATTTTGCTGTTTTTGAGTTTTTATAACTCACCTGTAGAGAACTACTCCCAATCAGAGCCTCCATTATATACTTGACAACCTCGATAGTTGAGCGAAACATTCTTTTTGACTGTACATGATGATAGCTCTACAAAAATAATAGATTTCGGTTGTCTTCATTACCATCCAAAAATTACAAGAGTCATGTGCAAAGGTTGTAAAAAAATTTCAATACACCTAATAATTAAATAACCAATAACGTGAAACTAAGTTTTATTACTCCTTTCAGCTAACATACATCACTATGATCCATTTCATCTCCTTGTAATGTTTACAGAAACCAAATCAATCAAGTCTATGTTACTTTTTCAAATCATCAATCTTATTGAGGAAAGTAGTAGCAATGAACTTTCTTGAATATACAATTACCATGTCTAATTTTCCGTTTGCACGTTGTCTGCATGCAATATTCCACCCTTGAAGTGTATCTTCCAATGAAGATCGATGGTGGATGTTCTACAATCAATAAATAATAGTCATACCATAAAAATGAAAACCATTGGACAATTAGATATACATAATGCAATATTCACATATATTCAACGTAGAAGCAAAAAGAAGAAATTCAAGAAGCTACCTTTTCCAAGTCTGCTAGACAGTCCGAGGGGAGTACAAAAGATACTGTCTCTTCCCCTACAAGTGTGGATTTGGCCCTAGTCTTCACTTCCACCTATGAAGAAGGATTTGTTTGTGCTTAGGATTTTCTTTTGTCATTTGTAATGAGCATTGGTTACAAATTCTTAATTGTAAGAAGTATGCATTAATATGAGTAAAAGATGAAATGTTGACTATGGATCACCATACACTTTAACTCAAGAGATGCATTCCAAAATGCATATATGAACAATGTTCAAACAAATCAGTGAAATAATATTACCTTAAAGGTTGAAACAATTTTCCCCACATCATTTTGAGGTAATCGATATGATGTCGGATCCGAGTCAAGCACATTATCTAAAATACTTTTCCTCAATCGAGAAACGACTTTCTGCAATCACAAATTATCAATGTTAGTATATCATATCGTTAAAGCATGGACTATTCTAAATTATTGCCGAAGTCAAAAATTGGGAATATATGTATTTTGTTTACTAACTTGTGCAATTGTAACTTCTTATGAGTGAAGTTTAGTTGTGTATCTCATATATACATCCAAGCTTATCAAAAATGCTTCAAGAATTGAGACGAAGAAATCGAGTGCCTCACAATGTAATTTTTGGATCATTAATCTTAAGTTTCACTAACAATCTTTTCATGAGGATATCGACATTCAAAAACTAAGGGTTGAACATCACAAAAGTGAATTAATCTATAATGGTAAAATTTCATTTATGTCATAATCTATCTCACAAAATACCACAGAACAATTACATCAACTACATGTGTCCAAATAAACTTAATGAAGAGTCTACATATATCCAAATAAACTTAACAAAGAGTTATTTTATAGTACATCGACTATCACTCTATAATGGTATTATTGAGTTTATGTCATGCTCTACCTCACAAAGTTTCAAAGGCCAACGTAAAACTCATATTGGCTATATATATCTTAAAAAACTCAACAGAAAGTTAACTTACGGCAACAAGTGTCTTAAGTGATGTATATAATTGATGGCAAAATTCTTGATTAGGAATGTTTAACTTCTTCGAACCACGTGGTTCATTCACTTCCTTTAAAACACAAGAGTTGTCTGGAGTAGATGGTGACGCATTGACCTACAAGGATGAAAGAGAAAGAGAAGGACAAGACATGAGTAAAGAAAATAATCACGCATATAAGATTATATTCATCATTAAATGTTTCCAACCGATTTGAAATGGGAAAACATGTATGCCACAAAATGGGATCTTCAACTATACTCACAATATCAGAGAAATGAACATTTCGTACATATTCATAATGCTTACCATAATAATATTAACGGTCTGATCACTTACAAAAGTTAATAACGGTTTTGCCATTTCATACAACTACCGTTAGTTTTATTGTCCAACGAATTACTATTCATGCATCGATCTATGCAAAAAGCATTGCATCCAAACCTGCAACCCTAGAACAATATCATTTGAACCTATCGGCACTTCAATTTTGTCATCCTCAAAATCATAGCCTTGTACACATAAACCTATTATTCTACATACTCATAAATCGGATCTGGACACACAAAAAAGATTTTAAAATATTTCAAATAGAAATTCAACCAACAATTATTCGTTCATTTCACAAAGTGTACAAACAATTAGATCTGCGCGCATTTAGACAAGAAAAATATATTTTAACATGATAGATGCTCAAATCTATATAAAATTTATAGAATCAATGCGCAGATCTGGATGATGGATCATTGAGAAATTCAAATCGTCACCCTCATGTAAACCAAACAAGAAGCCTAGAGAGCACTAGAATGTTAATCTTGTCTTTCATCATTCATCACTTTTGATTATTTATTTTTTTAAAGATCTACGAAAGAAAGCCCATTTCTTTGTACTTTTTTGGGTGAAATTCTTGGTACTAGAATCGCAACATAGATGACCGATAACCTAGCACAAAGGTTGATTGAGACTTGCCTCGCTCATTTTCAATGGACTTGCACTTGTCGAAGGAGAAGATTGCACGGGTTGAGACAATCTATCCTGCATCCGCTCTCTTGGTGAGGGAGGTGGGTTAGGTTTTGCCATTTCAAGGTCACTTTGAGAGCCAACACTTATTGCAAGCCAAAAGATGTGTGGTACGTCAATTGAAAGGAAGACGATGGTATATCAAGGGAGGAAAATGGGGGATATTCAGAAAAACATGGTGAAATAAACTCAAAAAAATTTGCCCATTTATTATCTTGCACCAATACTAGTACATAATTGCAAATCTCGTGTATTTTAATGACCCAAGTTGGTAACCAAACGACTTAATTAGCCTTCCATCTTTATGTAAAAGCTAAATAGAATCTAACCTTTCTAGAATAGTCTTTTCCATAAATGTTAAAAAAACCTATAAAAATGTTGAGTACATGAACCTTAGGTATATTAATCATTGCAAAGGAAACTTGAAATGAACTGGGGCAAGTGAAATTTTGAAAAACATTTAAATGCATTTTTGTGCCATTTTTTCCTAAAATATTGATAATTAAGTTCATCAAATTCAATTCGGCTATGAAGCAATGTTTATCCACATTCTAATTATCAAAGAAAATAAAGAAAAGTAGTGTAAATGGAACTTGCATACTTAAAACCGAATTCTTTTAACTTAGCTTTCTGTATTCAATTGTAACAATGGTAAAATAAAATAAAATAAATAAAGAGGAAATTTGCCAAATATTATCTCAATATTGAGCGATCAGGTTGTGATGCAGCAAGGATGTATAGAAACTTCTAATTGATTTGATAATATACAATTATCTATAATTGATAGAGAATTCGGCTTTTACAACAAAAAAGAAAAAGAAAAAGAAAGAGAATGCCAATCAAATTTGAGGGATGTAAGCTAGCATCGATAGTATTTAGGTAGATAATTAACTTATATGCCAAATAGGTTGACATGTGATTAGAAATATTATAAGCAGGATAAGAATCAAGAGACAAACAATTTTATGGATGTACATAAATCAATCCTTATCTCTTAGGTATATTCTAACCAAAAATTGAATGCTCCTTACACTATAGCAATGAATGCTAGATTTTGAGTATTTTAACTTCCATGAATGGCTTTTACTTCTTGTGAGGCGTCATTAAATATAACCCAATTACATTAACCATACTGAACGATTAATTTAACTTCGTTATTTCATTCACTAACCAAGACATCTTATTATAATATGCAACCAACCCATTTTCCAATGTAAGAAAGGGAACATATCCTTAATTCTGCAAGTTCAGACATATACATTACTTGAAATGCCAGTAAGTAGACATGTTGCTTATATCTACCTTAGAAGAACATATAGCCCTCCATTTCAGTCAAATTAATCACCACGAATGCATGCTAAGCACTTTGTCCATGTACATCAAGTAATGCTCCATCAATTGGTTGAATGGCGTTTGAAATTTTTGGGGAAAATTACCAAAAAAGTCTTAAACATATTACAATTGTGCCAATTCAATCCTAAACTTATTTTTGGTCAATTGAGTCCTAAAATTTTCGCAATTGTGCCAGTTCAGTCCTTCTGGCCAAAATTGGCTAGTCGCACTAACGTGGCTAGCGGTCAGCGCCGGCAACAATTTTTTAATAATATTTTATTTTATTGAATTTTTTATCCTTTTTTTTATCCTTTTTTTTCTCCTCCCTCCTTCTTCCTTTGGCTCCGGGAACCAGCCAGGGGGCTAGCTAGTCACTAGACTAAGGCAACCGAGAGAGCTTGCCTCGCCGTCGCTAGGCAAGGGCGAGATCGCCCGGGCACCACTGGTGAGGCGAGCAGCTTGCCCAGCAATGGCGAGGCAAGCCCTCGCTGTCACTTGCGCTAGATCCGGAGAGGGGGCCTTGCCATCGCTGGGTCTGGCAAGGTGAGACCTCACTAGATCCGGCAGGGGCTCGCTTCCCTAGACCTAGTGAGGGCTTGCCCCGCCAGTGGTGGCCAAGCGAGCCAGCCCTCACCCAGAGACGGTGAGGCGAGCTCACCCGATCGCCAAAGCCAAAGGAAGAAGGAGGGAGGAGAAAAAAAAGGAAAAAAAAAGGTAAAAAGGTGACGACTGCTAGCCACATCAACATCGGCTGGCAAATTTTGGCCGAAATGACTGAACTGACAAAATTGCAAAAGGTTTAGGACTCAATTGGCCAAAAAAAAAAGTAAGTTTAGAACTGAATTGGCACAATTGCAATAAGTTTAGGATTTTTTTTGGTAATTTTCCCCAATTTTTTAGGTATTATTAAGACTTAATCTTATCGCATTAACTATGGAAAAAGACATTACAAGTATCATCTAAATGTTATGATTTTCATATGACATTCACCTTGATCCCATAACTTTTCAATTGATCACTTGAATGCTATAACTTTTATGAAGCATTCACCCCATGTGTCGGCAAATCCAACTTTTGAAAATTGTCATGAACGTTTTTTTTTTTTTTTTTTAAGTATCGCAATCACGTGATCAATTAAAATGTTATGGCACCAAAGTAAGCACCATAGGAAAGTTATGGCCCTTATAGTGTCCTTATCTCATTAAATATTATATAAGATGACCAAAACATCTTATTGTCAAATGCAAATGCAATGTTCAATGCAAGCAAAGGAACCGACTCTTATTTCTCTTAGGTCAAGCATACACATTTCTTGAAATGCCAATAAGTAGGTATGTTGTTAATATACACCTTGGAGAAACACATGATATCCGAATCTCTCTACACGATAATCACCATTAATGCTTGTCAATTGCTCTATCCATATACATCAAGTAGGGCTCCATCAATTAGATGGCATAGTTATGATTTGAATATAGGATTTGTCATATCTAAACCATAAGCTTAATATAGAGAGTTCATGATCAACTTCCTTGACCTTCCCCCACTAGGCATGCATCAGTCCCCAAACATGGCCTTATGACTTTGCAGAGACATGTCTTCTTGGTAAACAATCACCTGCCCCTAGTGAAAGTTGTATGTACAACATGGAGAAGGATCTTTCTTTCATATCTTTCAAAATCCATCCACCCGACAATATGAGGTCAAAAGGCCAAAATAACCCCATAGCTTTGGAAGAAAGGGTGCCTCCTCACAAAGGCTCATAGTGACTAATCCCAGGCGATTGTTTATCAAAAGCACAGGTCTCTACAAAGTCGTAAAACCATATACAAGAACTAATGCTTGTTTAGTATTGGAAGGTCAAGGAAGTTGGTGACACGATGATAGGAGATTTAACCATTTTTGTTTGAAATGCCAAACTCTAAGATGCAAAACCTTACTTATCGCATCAAAAGAGCAAGTGCAAGATGGATTATCTTAGCCAGTGTTATAATCTCCTATTACAGGTGTTCATCCACCCAAAATGAATGATGTAAGTCTCCGTTGACCTTTGTGCTATGTTATTGACCTTGTATTTCGTCTTTTACCCCATTCATTCTGGATGGATAAGCACTTGTGATGGGAGATGTAAACACAAATTGAGATAATCTGTTATGCATTTACCCTTTAGGTGAAGTAGATGAGTTTTGCATTTAAGGATGTGCCATTTTGAAGGATACTATTTAAGTCCACGCTTATTGCATGCCAAAAAGTGTATCTTTTGCCAATTGAAAGAGAGAAGAATATAGATGAAAGGAACAAAATGGTTGATGTCAGAACAACTGTAAAATAGAGCCAAACAAATTTGCCTATATATTATCTGCTTTCAATATAAGTATACCCGTTAGGATATAATACGTGTAAACGACAGGATCTTGTAATTTATGTCAACATGAAATCATCAGAGAAATAAACGAAAAATAATAAGGACACTAGAAATTTACGTGGTTCAGTCCGAGTATCGATACTTACGTCTACAGGGAAAGCCAGCAACAAATAATCCACTATAATCAGAAAATTAGAGTTTACAATCACTCACACGTTCAAGTGTTTCCCACACCTAGATTTAACCCAAAATCTAAAGTATTTAGAAATAAATAACTCACTTGAGTATAAACTCACGGCACAAAGTTACCGCACATTCAAGCTCAAGAAAATACGCTCTACGTATGGCTTTGTGTATCTCTTCAAAGCTTCGCGCGGCTTGCGGCTTCGTAGGGTTTTCTTTTCTCTCTCGCGACTCCCTTCTACGTAAAGCTGCAGCGACTCCTTCAGCTTGTACGTGCAGCAACAAAAGAAAGAAAAAAAACCCTTTTGTGACGTCCGCTTTAAATATATATATATACACGTGTCCCCACCACTTTAATTCCTTCTTCAAAGAGGATACGGACACCTGCAGGTAAACTTCCTTCGTAGCTTTTTTTCATGGGTGTGTGCGTGTGTTGACTTTTGGGCCCCACCTGGGTAATAAATAATTCGGCAAGCTTCCACGAGTAAGGAAGAAATTCATATCTTCCTTTTATTTCCTCTTTTTTGTAAATCTTCAAAAATCTAGCAAATTGCATTTTAGCAAACGCTCAAACTCGAGTCATAATTTAACAATTCTCCACCTTGGCTCGATGTTTGAGGCCAAGTTATAGTGCTCATCATCCATGCTGCTCTCCCAACGCCCCGACGGGCACTCACTTTCCACAGACGCTAATGGAGCTCAAGCAGAGCTTGAGCTTTGCCAAAGGAACAGACTTAGTCATCATGTTTGTCAGGTTATCTACTGTAGCAATCTTTTTGACAATAACATCTCGAATGAAGTGGTACCCGATATTGATATGCTTCGCTCGCTTGTGATAAACTGGATTATACGCCAAATATATCGTACCTTGATTATCACAGTGTATATCCACACTTTTCTGTTCTAACCCAAAGTCTGAGAGCAAACATTGTAACCATATCGCCTTCTTCGCTATAAAGATTAGTGCCATGTACTCTGCCTCAGTCAAAGACAAGGCAATGTGATCTTGTAAGGACGCTTTCCAACTAACTGCACCACCCACTAGCGTAAACATGTATCCTGCTAAAGACTTGCAATCATCCAAGTCACCGGCGTGATCCGAATCCACAAAATCAGTGGTCTCACTACCATTGATGTCCCTTCGATACACTATACCCACGTCTATTGTCTCATTCAAATATTTGAGGATCCACTTCACAGCTTCCCAATGAGCTTTACTAGGACGCTTCATATAGCGACTAACCACGCTCACAGCTTGTGAAATATCAAGGCTAATGCACACCATAACATAAATAATACTACCCACAGCACTAGAATAAGGAACACGGGACATATGCTCCTCCTTATCCTTAGTCTGCGGTGATAATTTATCTGCAAGTTTAAAGTGCTTCGCTAAAGGTGTACTTACAGATTTTGCTGATTGCATATTAAAACGTGCTACGATCTTCTCAATATATTTCTTTTGAGATAAACGTAAAACTCCTGCAGTCCTGTCACGCAAAATCTCCATACCCAATATTTTCTTTGCAGCACATAAATCTTTCATCTCAAATTCAGCATTTAACTGCCTCTTCAACACATCAATATCAGACATATTCTTAGCTGATATTGGCATATCATCAATATATAATTGTAGATAAATAAAAAAACCATTCTCCAATCTCCTATAATAAACGCAGCTATCCATCTGACTTTTTAAATAGTTTTGACTAGCCATGAAAGTATCAAAACGTTTATACCGCCGCCTAGGAGACTGTTTCAACCCATACAAAGATTTCTTCAACAAGCAAACATGATCTTCCTTATTCGGAATAGCAAATCTCTCTGGTTGTCTCATGTAAATTTGCTCCTCTAATTCATCATGAAGAAACGCAATTTTCACATCTAGCTGCTCTAACTCGAGATCCTGCGAAGCAACTAAGGCAAGTAAAACACGAATAGAAGTATGTCTTACCATAGGAGAGAACACATCATTGTAGTTAATTCCCTCATGTTGTGTATACCCCTTTGCCACAAGTCTTACCTTATACCTCGCTGCTTCAACACCGGGAACGCACTCTTTCCGTTTGAAGACCCATTTGCTTCCTACAATCTTTTAGCTCTTTGGTACTTTGATCAGCTCCCATGTCTGATTTCGATGGAGTGATTCTATCTCTTCACTCATAGCCCTTAACCACTGCGATGACTCCAAACTAGCCATCACCTCAAAGTAAGACAAAGGCTCATTTGTCTCCACCTCATCACCTACAGTTAATGCATAAGCAATATATGTATAACCATAATGTACCGGTGATTTAATTTGCCTTCTCTATCTATCTGCGATTATAGTGTGCTGCGGCTTTGCTAGTTGTTTACTATCACTGACTTTAGGAACTGCGGCTTCATCTGCAGTCTCAACTTCTGTTACCTTCGAGGTCTCCGGAGTCTCCACCTAAAGCTCCACCACACTAATGACACCATGATATGTCTTCTCTGCTGGTTGTGTTTCAGAACTCCTCCATTGAAGCATTGCAATCTCGTCGAAGATCACATCTCTGCTGATTAGAAAATCGGGTGATCTGGGATCGGTGCACCACAGCCAGTAGCCTTTCACCCCATGTGCATAACCCAGAAATATGCACTTCTTCGCCCTCGGCTCAAGCTTACCATCACTCGCATGAGCATACACAGGAATCCGAATATACGTAATTCGGAATAATCAACAGATTTCCCTAACCATACTTCCTCACGAATCTTCCACTCGATAGCAGATGATGGAGATCGATTAACCAGGTAACACGCCATGTTAATTGCTTCGGCCCAAAATTCCTCGCCAAGTCCTGCATGCGAAAGCATGCATCGAGCTTGCTTAAGCAAAGTTCTGTTCTTCTGTTCTACCACGCCATTCTGTTGTGGTGTCCCAAGTACTATGCGGTGTCTCACAATATATTCTTTCTTGTAGAACTCGGTAAAATCTTTACCACAGAACTCCATGCCATTATCGGTTCTCAGGCACTTGATTTGTTTATCTAACTGCTTCTAAATCAATGCCTTAAATTTCTTGAACCAATCAAACACTTCATATTTGTGCTTTAGAAAGTATATCCATACCTTCCTCAAATAATCGTCGATAAATGTCAGCATATATCGGGCACCTCCTTTTGAAGGAACCGAAGACGGACCCCAGATGTCTGAATGAATATATTCAACTAGTTGTTTGGTCGAATGAATAGCTATAGTAAATTTAACTCGATATTGCTTCCCATAGATGTAGTGCTCACATAAGTCCAGCTTCCCTATCTTCTAACCCTTCAACAACCCCCTTTCACTCAACATCGTCATATCTGCCTCATTCATGTCCCTAAATGCATATGCCATAATTGAGTCAAGTTAGAGTCTAACTCACCTAATGAAACTGTAGCGATTCCGATCACGATCTCTCCCGGTAGATGATAAAGAGTATTCGCTTTCTTCCCCTTCATCACTGTCATGGCACCTCGAGAGATCTTCAGTACTACACCTTCAGTGGTGTACCTACACCCAATGTCATTGAGTGTCCCCAGAGAAATAAGGTTATTCTTGAGCTCCGATACATGCCTCACATCTATCAATGTGTGCCCACCCCATCGTGCATCCAGATCAGAATTGTCCTTATCCCTACAGCCTTACAGACTGCATTATTTCCTAAAAGAACCCTACCACCATCTGCAATATGGTAAGTAGTAAACCAGTTCTTATGAGACGTTATATGATAAGAACATCCCGAATCTAGCACCAATTCTTCTCTTGACGAAGTAGTAGTCACACATAAAACAGCTTCTACATCACTATTGCTTCCCTCGGCAACATTTGCCACATTGCTTGTGGCATTATGCCTATCAACTTTATTTCTCCGCTTTGGACAATCTCTCCTGATTCGCCCCTCCTCGTGACACTCAAAGCACTTCACGCGTCCTTTAGACTTTCTATGGCGTGATTTTGATTTGCTTTTACCTCTACTGCTACTAGGCCCTCGATGTTGTTCTCTACCCCGAATAGTCAGTGCTTGCGCTACTCCTTGCACCAAACTGTCATCTCGCAACTTTCTCTGCCACTCTTTAGAGAATAAGGCAGACTTTACCTCTTCTGAGGTAATAGTAGTACGCCCTTACAACAGTGAATTAGTAAAGTGCTCCCATGACTCTGGTAAAGAGGCTAACAACATCATGCCATGTTCTTCATCATCAAGTATCTTACCGACGTTCTTCAGATCCATCATGAGTTTATTAAATTCATCTAGGTGGGTTCTGATAGACATATCTTCAGTATATCTAAATTGAAACATCTTCTTCAACATATATAAGCTATTGTTCAAACCTTTCTTCACATAGAGTGCTTGAAGTTTTGCCCATAATGCTACGGCATCATTCTCCTCAGCAACCTCTATTAAGACCTCATCTGACATATTTAACAAGATTATGCTATTTGCTTTTTCTAGTAGCTCTACCCTCTCAGAGGCTTTCATTATAATTGGCAACTCATCTTCACCATCCAGTGCCTTGGCCAAACCTTGTGTTGTCAATAAAGCTGGCATCTTGATGCTCCATAACACAAAGTTGTTACTCCCATTAAATTTCTCAATTGCAGATTTCCTCTCAAACATAATTGCAGTAACAGAATTTCCAGATAATAATCAGACAAGCAAAAGCTCCAAATCACAATCAAGAAATCCAACCCCAAGCTCTAATACCAATTGTTGGGATATAATACGCGGAAATGACAGGATCTTGCAATTTACGTCAACACGAAATCACCAGAGAAATAAAAGAGAAATAATAAGGACACTAGAAATTTATATGGTTCAGTCCGAGTATCGGTACCTACGTCCACGGGGAGAGTCAGTAACAAATAATCCACTATAATCGGAGAATCAGAGTTTATAATCACTTACACGCTCAAGTGTTTCCCACACCTAGATTTAACCCCAAACCCAAAGTGTTTATAAATAAACAACTCACTTGGATATAAACTCACGGCACAAAGTCACCGCGCGTTCAAGCTCAAGACATACGCTCTACGTATGACTTCGCGTATCTCTTCAAAGCTTCACGCGGCTTATGGTTTCAAAGATCGTGTGCGGCTTCGTAGGGTTTTCTTTTCTCTCTCACGGCTCCCTTCTACGTAAAGCTACAGCAACTCCTTCGGCTTGTATGTGTAGCAACAAAAGAAAGAAAAAAAAAATCCTCCTATGATGTCCGCTATAAATATATACCCAAGGTCAAAAGTTTGACCTTAGGCCCCACCACTTTAATTCCTTCTTCAAAGAGGACACGGACACCTGCAAGTAAACCTCCTTTGTAGCTTTTTTTCATGTGTGTGTGCATGTGTTGACTTTTGGGCCCCACCTAGGTAATAAAGAATTCGGGAAGCTTCCGCGGGTAAGGAAGAAATTCATATATTCCTTTTATTTCCTCTTTTTTGTAAATTTTCAAAAATCTAGCGAATCGCGTTTTAACAAACGCTCAAACTCGAATCATAATTTAATAATACCATTGCAACTCTCGTTTATATTGATTATCTAAGTTGGTAGTCAAAAGAGCTAATTAGCCTTCCATATTTTGAAAAACTAAATAGAATCTAACAATATTAGCATATAATCTTTTTCGTCGGTTAAGGCTCCATCAATTGAATGAGATGTTTGGCCTTCTAATGTTATTTATAAGTAGGTGATGTGATGATTTATATACACCAATAGGCGCTATCATATCTAAATCAAAGTAAAAATATGTCAAAATAGATCACAAACCCATATTTTAACACAAATTTATTAAAGCAGGTTATATTCGGGTCACCTCAACTTCCAAATATTGGTCATAATGATCTCCAAAGAAAAATAATAATAAAAAAAAAAAGATGGGTTTTAGTGGGTTTGTAATAAAATCACCATCAACCAATTTAATTGAAATAGCAAAGTTAAGAAAATATGTCTAAAAGAAATTGTTGAGAGAGAGAGAGAGATTATCATCCTCTTCTAACGTCGCTTTGCATCCCTTGAGGAGGATAATCCACCGCCGTCATGTTTAACGATGAGTAATAGTCTTCTCTTGTATTAGATCTCATGAAACTCTAAAACGAAATTATGACTGATTTACAATTAAAAATCTCTCTCTAGTCCCAATGACGATATCAGAAAATTATTTGACTGAGTTTCTTGTTCTTTGTGAAAAAACTGAGGATTTTGATGTTAAATTTTCTTTTTATCAATGCCGCTGCAGTCCGCCGTCACCCCTCCATCCATCACTACCGTGCTGCGTTGTCCATCACACCCCTCTACCGTGCCCATCGGCCCTAGGTCAGCGCCCTGCGCCCTGAGATCTGAGGCAGCATGGCCTCAGGTTTGAGGTCATGACCACCGCAGCCTGAGGTCGCCGTGGCCTTGAACTCGAGCCAGCCAACTCAAGTCCGAGGCCACGCCGCCTAAGGTAAGAGTTGTAGAGAGACAAGAGGAAGGGTGTGCGGTGCGAAATAATGGAGGTGGACAGCGGCTCAACCACAGCAGCGGAGATGGCGAAGCTATGGAGCACAAGGGTTCACGGTGGGATGATGTTTGGTGAAGGACGTGTGCACGTGCAGATGGCGATGGAGGAGTTATACGAATAAGGGGGAAGGAAGGAATAAAAAAAAAAAAAAAAAAAATCGATGTACTTCTTGTGGCCCCTTCAAAGGAGGAGATGAAAGCATTTGGACTAGCGGATTGGAGATGTCAGTTTGAACCCTTAAGAGTCGATCAATAATCAGTAACATTCATCGCCACATAAGTAATTTCCATTAGTTCACCTAGTAGAAAGATGACATTGCAATGATCTTGAATGGACGTACATCGCCAAAAAAGTTCAAAAACGAAATTGAGTAGTAAGAAAATGTTAGGTATTTGCAGAGTCGATACCTCTAGATACAAACACTCTAGGGGGTAATAGAGCTAGTAAGAAGCCTTTGATTTGTGGTCACTGCAATAGTTTGGTTCTTGATCAAGCGTAATGTGCAGGAAAAAGACGAAGTTTCAGAGAATTCAAATCCTTAAAATCTGAAAAGGCCAAGAGATAATGTGAGTTTAAAGAGAATGCAAATGCCCTGAATGTACTATAAGATAATTGAGGTACTATAAGATAATTGAGGCACTAAAAATGGCAAATACGAGTAGATGAATAGCACAGATTTGCATGATCTGTCGCTTTCAACGATCTACTGCTATGCACATATATCTCCCAAATTTCTGTGATCGGAGTTATTTGGCCTTTCGTAATGGGGCAATCTAGTCCTTTAAAAGATCGAGGCATCACTGGCCAGCTGAAAGCTGGCCTTTCCAGCAGCACAACTGGTAAAGTTACTTCCTCTCTCAGCACCTTCAAAACACTTCTCATTGAGGGCTTACAATGTGGATTTGGGTGACAACAGTCCCACCCTAAAACAAAAATGTCCTCGATTCTTCTGTCTCCAAATTCCGCACTCATTCTTGAATCTGCTGCACTTAAGATCCTCCCCCTCCTATGCAATTCCCAAACCCTGGACACTATTGGTTTCCAAACGGTGTAACCTGGGGATCCAGCAATTTCTTTGGTTGGACGGTGCGTGGATTCAGTCTGTCATATCGTGTGTGCCAGTCTGAAGTTCCCAAGCCGAGCACTGAATTTTAAATCCAACATGATGTTGCTCACTTTTATGTCCTAGTGAAGCACCCTCTTCTCACACCCATTGTGGAGATAATCTAGTGCTTTAACCATTCCACTTCTTACGTTGTACATTCTCCACCAATTCAGTGTCAGTCCAACGGCTATTAACTTCTCCTCGTAGTGTATGTACTTGTCTAGGCTAATATTTAGCATGCCTTCGTGCACGAGGAGGAGCTTGCGCCTCTCGTAATATGATCCTATCAGATTCACGAGATTCCAATGATGGAGGATGCCGATGATTGTGATTTCAGGGAGGAATTCTTGCTTGCCTTGACGTGAATCCTGAGAAACCCTTTTGATGGCTACCTCTTTATCCATTATGTGCCCTTTATAAACTGTTTTAAAGCCCCCTGTCCTGGCTTATTCTTGAAGTTGCCTGATGCTTTCTCGAGATCCTTGAACCGGATCTTCCGTGGAGCCATGGACGAGCCCTCAATCTGGTCTTCTCTTCTTGGGAAGTATCTTCCACTAGACCCTTTTTCCCTCTTCCTATGCTATTCAGGAGATAAATTAGAGCACACAACGCAAGTACAGTGCAACTGCAATCCAAACCTTACACCGGCTTGGGATTTTCGTCTCGTCTCACTTGGAGACCTAAAAGAACCACGACCTTATGCGGTTTAACTCTGTGTGGTTGCTTGTTGAAGTGGAGAATCCGAGCTCCACATCCTGCGGGAGATGCTAGGAAATTTCAAGAGGGAAAGAAATGAATGGATTCTTCATGGTGTCAAACTCGATAGCTACAACTTGGTTTTGAAGGAATCCGCTTATGTTTATCATCATTCATCTTCAGAAAAATTCCAAAAATCCCCTGAAGTGGGGACCGATTTTCGGATTTTCTCTTTATATCTGGCTTTACTATAAAATACCCATAATTTCGATCATATTTACTCAATTACCCCAAAATGGGTGCTTGTCTCCCGAAATTCCCCTCGTACTTTAGTTTGTTCCAAAATGTATGTTGAACTTGATTGCTTTACCTCAATTAGCCCCTAGGTCAATACCATTGAAAATAATTGGCCAGCCGATGAACATGTGCTCTCGAGGTGCATGTTTCGCGTCCTTTCAATGGGCTATTTGCAGCAAGAAAATGGATTAATTGTGTTCGCTAATTATTCTCATTAAAGCTCTCCCTTCACATTGGAGTGATTCTCCATCTTCAAATTTTCAAGATATGCTCAAGAAACCTTTTCTTTTTTTATTCGTAAATATTCGAGTACACTTGAGACTCTACAAATTTGATACACGCATATAAGTGGCATGGGAGAAATGTGTTGTTTCATACTGAAATGCCCCTTGAGGAGGGAAGAAAATAGGCACGCGACAAACATGTTGTCATCAGTCAATCATTATTTTCAATGTCGATGAGCTTAGGGGATTATTGGGCCAAAGCAATTTAAGTTTCTGAGTAAGATTAAGTTTAGGAAAAACTTCGAAAAACAAATGCCACTTATTGAGTCAAAGTGATCAAGTTAGTAGTACTTCACATTTCAATCTAATTAAAGGGGAATTTCAAGAGAAACCACTGGGGTTTGTTTCAATAATCACTCTTCCAACATGGAAGGGGAAGATAGGGGTTCGAATCCCCACTTTCTTAAGGGAATTATGGTGAGAACGATATAATTTCAGAAGTGGGTTTCGACTTCCACGACTTGCAGAAAGGCAGGACAAAAATCTGAAAATGATAATTAAAATAGGAATAGAGTAAAAAAAAAAAAAAAAAAAAAGAATTTCAAGAGAAGCGAGTGCCACTTCAAGGAGAGAAATTCAAGGGAGGATTTTTGGAATCTTCCCTTATGTCTAACTTTCAACATTTCAAAATTGCCCTTACTATATATTATTATTATGTATTGAAGAATTTCAAATTTTCCATTTCAATTTTCGCGAGGAAAAATTTCACGAAATTCATAATCTCCGCGCCCTCAAACAATCGAACAAGGAAGCCACCCACTCCACACTCTCTCTCTCTCCCCTTCCTCCTCACTTTCTCTCTCTACTGCGCTCTCCCAATGGAGGAAGAGGACCAGCACAAGGTCGCAGATCTAGTCAAGGAGCTCGTCCTCCGCCTCCTCTCCCGGAGCCCCGGCGGCGGCGGCGGCGACCCGGCCGCTCCGCCCGACCCGGTCCACCTCCAGAGCTCCCTCCGCTACGCCTTCCGCATCCTCTCCAGCCGCCTCGCCCCCTCCGTCGCCCCCGACGCCGCCGCCCTCGCGGAGTCCATCAAGCGCCGCCTCGCCACCCAGGGTAAGTCCGCTCAGGCCCTCAGCTTCGCCGATCTGTACGCCAAGTTCGCCTCCAAGACCGGCCCCGGCAGCGTCAACAACAAGTGGGCGGTGCTCTACTTGCTCAAAATCGTGGCCGAGGATCGGAACGGCGCGAGCAGCGGGCTCGATTTCGCGGGGTCGCTGCCCAATTTGGATTCGTTCGAGGCCGAATTAGGGAGCAAATCGAGGGTTTTGCGGGACGGGGAAGGCGAGAGGAATGGTTGGAGTAATGGGGTTTTGTTGGTCGCCAAGGACCCCGAGAATTTGCGCGATATGGCGTTCAAGGAGTACGCCAACTTAGTGAAGGAAGAAAACGAGGTGTCAGAGGAGGTCTTGGTGAGGGATGTGTTGTATGCTTGTCAGGGAATAGATGGGAAGTATGTGAAGTTCGGTACGATAGTGGATGGTTATATCTTGTCAGATTTGGTGAAGGTCCCGAGAGCGACCAGGACCATGGTTAGGAAGCTTTGTGAATTGGGTTGGTTGTTTAGGAAGGTCAAGGGTTACATTTCAGAGTGTATGGATCGGTTTCCTGCTGAAGATGTAGGGACTGTTGGGCAGGCATTTTGCGCAGCATTGCAGGATGAATTGTCGGAGTACTACAAGTTGCTAGCTGTGCTTGAAGCTCAGTCAATGAATCCAATTCCTCTGGTCTCGGAGACAGCCAGTTCAGACAATTATCTTTCTTTGAGGAGATTATCCGTATGGCTTGCGGAGCCAATGGTGAAAATGAGGCTGATGGCAGTTTTGGTTGATAAGTGTAGGGTCCTGAGAGGGGGGGCAATGGCTGGAGCTATTCATTTGCATGCACAGCACGGTGACCCGCTTGTGCATGAGTTTATGCGGCGTCTATTGAGGCGAGTTTGTTCTCCTCTTTTCGAAATGGTAAGGAGTTGGGTCCTAGAAGGAGAGTTGGAAGACAATTTTGCCGAACTCTTCATCGTGGGTCAGCCCGTAAAAGCTGAGTCTCTTTGGAGGGAAGGTTACCGGCTTCATGCCGGGATGCTCCCTTCTTTCATATCCCCTTCTCTTGCACAGCGTATTTTAAGGACTGGAAAGTCGATAAATTTTCTTCGTGTCTGCTGTGAGGACCGTGGCTGGGCTGATGCTGCCACAGAAGCCGCATCTGCTGCTGGGACCACAACGAGAAGAGGGAGTCTAGGTTATGGTGAAACTGAAGCCCTTGAATCTTTGGTTGATGAAGCAGCTAAGAGAATAGATAAGCACTTGTTAGATGTTATGTACAATAGATACAAGTTTAAGGAACATTGTCTTGCAATTAAGCAGTATCTGCTTCTTGGGCAAGGCGATTTTGTTCAATATCTCATGGACATTGTGTGGCCTGAACTTTCTGAGCCTGCTAACACAATTAGCTCGTTCAAGCTTGCTGGATTGCTGGAAAGTGCAGTCAGATCTTCTAATGCTCAGTATGATGATCCTGAAATATTAGATAGGTTACGGGTCAAGATGATGCCTCATGGCACTGGAGATAGGGGTTGGGATGTCTTCTCATTACACTATGATCCTAGGGTCCCATTAGATACTATCTTTACAGAGTCGGTAATGGCAAAATATTTGAAGATTTTTAATTTCCTATGGAAGCTTAGACGCGTGGAACACGCACTTATTGGTGCTTGGAAGACCATGAAACCAAACTGTATCACTTCCCATGCCTTCTTGAAGCTGCAGCGTGCCGTTAAGTTGCAGCTTCTTTCAACGTTGAGGAGATGCCAGGTTCTCTGGAATGAGATGAACCATTTTGTTACAAATCTGCAATACTATATTATGTTTGAAGTCTTGGAGGTCTCATGGTCTAATTTCTCCAATGAAATAGAAGCAGCCAAGGATCTCGATGATCTACTCGCAGCTCACGACAAGTACCTCAATTCAATTGTGGAGAAATCACTTCTTGGTGAACGGTCTCAAACACTTCACAAGTCACTTTTTGTGTTGTTTGACCTCATATTGCGATTTCGAAGTCATGCTGATAGGCTATATGAAGGCATATATGAACTGCAAGCCAGGTATAGGGCTTTTTTTTCCCCTCTTGATGTGCACAAGCACACCTGTATGAACACATTGTATGTAGGCATCTACTTTAAAAGTAAGTTTTAACAAGCCTATTAACGATGTAGGACTGGGAATTCTTCCTTACCTTCGCGAGACAAAAGCAAGACAAGAAAGCAAAAGAACGATCAATCTTCAGAACCTGGTTCATTGATTACTGATGGAAGGAAGGCCCTAACTCAGCGTGCAGGTGATTTTCTGCAGAATATGCGGCAGGATTTGGATGCAATTTCAAAAGAATACACATCATTGCTTGAGGGTTTCTTGGCTCAGTTGCCTCTTCAGCAGCATGTTGATCTTAAGTTCCTTATGTTCCGCCTTGACTTCACTGAGTTCTACAGCTGGTCAGGACTTAGTAAATGAAGTTGCATGGTAAATAAGTTGCAAAATGAGTACAGGGAAACATTTGCTTTGACATTTGATGGGTCAACCACAATGTTGATTGCTCATAGCTTGGGATCGTGTGGTTGATTATATCGGCCGTACTGTCACAAGGGAACGGTCTATCACAACTCACAGGTTGACTTTAGGTATGGATAAATTTTAGCTTTGTTTTTTCTTTTTCTTTTTCCTTTTTACTTCAGATTTATAGTTTTGTCTTGCATATGATTTGAAGTACTAGTGTGTCTTCTTCTTTTGCAGGAGGGATTGCTTGCTTTGGAGTTTTTAACTGATTGGAAGCTATGGGTTGATATTGGTTGAGTAATTGAATTTAGTAGCGTAGATTCTTTTGATGTAGTTGCCCATCCTGTGATTTTGTTTTCTTTGACCACTCTTTCTTACGTTGTACATATCATGACGTGCTGTTAGAGATAGGTCACGAAACTTGTGTTCACGTATGTTTTGGATCTCTAAGTTTGCCCTGTTTTGATTGGTGGACAATTCAAAATTGTAACACACTGAAGTTTGGAATGGAAATATATCTTCATTTCAATGATGAACTTGTCTTTCATTTCATGTCAAATATGATGGCATATAAGGGCAGATAATTCAAGCATGGACAAGCCACAGAAAGAAAATTGGAATGTGAGGACTTCGATTCCACAAGTTATCACATATGTTCTCGCGAGGATCGTAGGTAATCTGGATTTAATGGCTAAATCTTATCCTCACATGAGCCAATATAATATCCGGAATGACATGGGAATTATAGGCAAGTATCCCCCAAAAACTTAACTGTAGTCATCAACTTATCACCTCCTCATTTCGGCCTGAAAAGTTCACATGATCGAAAATGTTCTGAAAGCGTGGTCTATCATGTATCCATGCAAAAGTTCAAGAACATCTTAATTTGTCCATCTCTTGCGGTCTTGCCGTATACGCAGAGATTCAACAAACACAATAAAAATTCGACCAGGTGGCATTCTAGTCCAAAGAATATCTCGAGATATTACTTTACTATCGGAGTTTAGCTTAAGAAACTTGTTTGTACCTTTTGCTTGTCTCGGCAAATACAAATTGCAGCATGGTGGGAGTTCTTTAGCAAAGCAAGGGGAAAATTTGTTAATTGGATCCCAGAGTTCATTTGGAGACACTATCCCATTTCAGTGTTGTCCTTCACCTTTTTGTTATCCATTGCAAAGAAAGAAATATATACATTCATCACCTCCAATTTCCAGAGAGTTGAAAACACCTCGTCTAGCCAACATCCCATAAGAATCTTGGGGAATCCTAGATCAATCATAGATCTGTGTCGCCTTATCGCAACGCCCTTCTCGCAAAAGGTCTTCAAACATGCGTCCAGTCTACAATCCAGGTAGCCTTAGAGTGTTTCTTGGGGAACTTACCCAAGCTGAACCTGCGATGGCGAATCTCCATAGCGCGTTGACATCATCGGGCGAGGCATATTCGATGCCCACACGTGGACCAATCAGTATATTTTCTGGCTTTGGCCCATCTAGGATTTCTAAACCACCTGGACCGGTCAAAATTTTCCATGAGATATGCAGTGATGGATCCCATAAAAGAGAAGCAAACAACTGAAATTCCGTTTGGTGACTCACGTTCCAATTTTAATTCATTGGTTTCATTTTCTACCAACATGTCGTCATGTCAGGCAGAGATTAGTAGCCGCCTATATTGAGAGAATCCATAATAGCCAATTAAAAGTTTGCATAGTTGGTTCATCACTGACCAGGAGTATAAAGGGGGTGGCTTGACCAGTCAGTTGAAAGTCCTAGTGCTTGGCCAACCTGGCAAAAAAGAGTTCTTGTTCAGTGATTTTCCATACCACACATTCTACACGAGAACAACCAAAAAATCATGACTTGTTGTATAATTGGGTACAGGGTAAGGTCATGTTCTAGATCTTGGTTTACAAATATAAGAACGTCATGAGAAAGTACTTGGATTTTCTCCAAGTACAGGCCAAAACTATACCTTCTGCAAGAAAATCTCATTAGTTTTACAAGCAAAGCTATCTGCTATAGTAATCAAAGTTAAAAAAACGTGGGAATAACATCTCTCTGTAGACAGATGTTTCTTGTTCTACTTAAGAAACAAGTGGACCTCGTTTTCGCCACATTTTTCTCAATCACCTCATGTTTCACCTTCCAGCCCTACCTCATCTTTAAACCCTTTTACCACTGTCTCTGTCCTCAAAAGAATCAATCAGCAAAATTTTGAAGATCTATCACCGCCTACTCAACTTAAGAAAAAGCTTGATATAATTTTGAAATAAAATCATGAACTAGGAAAATTGCCTCATGATGTTCCATCAATCAAATAGATCCACCATCAAGCCATTTTTCAAAAGTCAGGTTTCCCACATCTGTAGCTCTTCATCATTAGCAATCCACTGGTGGATTAGATAAATGCTGCTTAATAGGCCAATTTTACATCTAAGAGTTTGAAGAGAGAGAGAGAGAGAGAGAGAGAGAAGCAGCGTGTTGGTGTTATCCTAAGCAGGTGATGCCTTTTTTAAAAAATACGAACACAAAATACAAAAGGAACTACCCTTTAAAATCATAACTTGCTCAACATCTGTTGTCTTCCTACGCCTCAAATCTCATGTAACTTATTCACTGCTTGTTAGACATTTATATGTAGAGGCTTTGGGCATCTATTTTTCTGACCGTTGGAGGTCTACTCAACATAAACTTGATGTGTCTAAGCTCCACTCAGTGATATGCTATCAGTTTTGACCCCCATTCTCTAACTTCTAAATAAAGAGGAGGTTACGCCTACTTCGTGAGTTGAGGTCACCATGCTGTTGCCCTTAAATATACTTTAATTACAGGTATACCAAGTTCCACCGCAGGCTTTGAGTCTTTGAAAGTTTGGATGTATGCAGTCAAATAATACTAATGCACAGATTGTATGTACAAATACATGAATAAATCTTTCTGCAGGGAACAAATAAGATCTGCCACCAATTGAAATGGAATGAAGTTAGCATCAGAATGAAAGATTCATAACACTTAAAACTGACCTTGCCAGGCCCAGCAAGTAGCACAGGCTTCTCCGTTTCCTGACCCCTACGTTTCTGGATGGTCTCTAGCCCTAAAACATATGTCATCAGTAATTCAGTGATGCAGCATCAATGAAGAAATGGACAGATTCTTCCATTTCCAGACTATCCAACTGAAAATCCAATTAATCTCATAAGCTCATCAAAGAACTTCAGCATGTTCGAAAAAAACTTGCCAGATTGAAGAAATATGGAATCCAACAGGCAAGAAATGTGAACAATGGAGAGTGAGTCCTATGTCTACTGCTCTGGATAAGCCTCTGAACAGACACTCATCAAGAACAACAGAGAGAAGGGAGGTTTAGGCAATGCAGTTACCACTAACTGGAGCACAAGAGCGAATCAGGACAGCTGCTCCAACTCCTTCCTTGTCTGCGACAACATTAAGCATTGTGTGGAGACCGTAGCAGCGATACACATACGCATGTCCTCCTGGTCCAAACTACAAGACAACACTCAATAATTAGTCAGTACATGCACAAACAATTCAAAAACATAAAAATAGGGTCATCTTAACCTCCAAGAACACTTGTTTAGCATGCATAGCAAGGGATCTCTAAACTTTCAACATGCATAGAAAGAAGAAAGTTAGTGTTTGAATTTGAAAGTTTCCTTCCTAGTTATGCTTTAAGCGTCCTAAGGACACTTGTCAACTAAATTAGTGTAGAAATGTGATATTTGCCTAGTATAATCATAGAGGAAAGTGGTGATAAGCTTACAACTGGTGCTGTCCTTGCCGTAATGCCAAATCGACCATGGCAAGCCGAATCATTTGGCCGATAAGCTTCCACCTGTTAGCACAGAGAATCAGGGTATTTTCAACTTTCAGTGCAAAAGGCAGATGCCAATTTCTTCTCAGTTTTTCCATAATCATAACTGGTAATTGTGAGTTACCCGCCTAATTAGAATTCAAAGGGAGAGTACACTGTCATCTACACTATTTTCTCTTGTATTCCCACTATTGAAGCAAACCTACTCCAAATCATCAAGTTGATCGATCGACACAAGCAATCATCTTTACTTTTTCATCCAACTCGACATTCCCAAAGACACTAAGCAATTGCAAATTCCTTAAGTAAACCCGATGCGAATTCCAAGTCCATTCTCGACAAGTTGAGATTTTGGAGGGAAAAAAACGACGAAACATCCCCACAACTAGTACGCTAGACACGTCGCTCACGTTCGCCGCAGCCTACATTTCTAACAAAAATGGCGACTCCACACAACGTACCCAAAGAAAAACTGAGGGCACCGAAAATGAAGAGCGACCCACCTCAGTAATCTGAAGAACAACGTCGTCTCGCCTCAGGAACTTCCCCAGCAACCGCGGCGCGAGGTCCAGAGCATCTATTTGAAAAAATTCCCGTGAGAGAATCTTGAACTGGTCGAGGGACGAGCTCGAGGGCGGAGCTCCAACGGGTCGCTGCGGAAGTTGAAGCTGACTTCCGGGACTCGCCGCTTTCGGGGCGGCGATCGGCCTGGTCCGCCGGCCCGTCCGAGGTTTGAGCGACTCGGCGCGATCGCTCGCTCGGCTCGGCGAGTTCCCGGGTCCCCCGCGCCGCCTGGCGTTGCGACTCCCCGCCGCCGTCGTCTTCATCGTGAGGTGCGACGGAGAGAGAGAACGGGAACAGGTCTTGGGGATGTTCCTGTTCGGAGGAACTCGCATTCCTTCGATCGCGAACATGTGTTGACTTCTGTGCTTTTGGCGGGTGTTCGCTCGAGGGTTGGCGGGCTGCCATCCGGTCGGAAGATCGAATCGAGTTGATTTAGAATCCGAACTTAGAACGTGTAATTCCGCCGTTATGTCTTGCATCTGATTTGCCATGTCATGCCGTCATGTGATTATTTGTCAGATCGCGTCATTTCATCGTTATGTTCCACATTCAATTTGTCATATCATGTAGCGTGTGATTATTGTCATGTCATGTCATCTCAACTGTGTTAATTTCGCTTGCAGGGTAATTAAAGTCGGGGATCTAGAATAGTTATTTGTTTGCAACGGAGAAATACCAAACGGCGCTCAAATGGTATAAGCTCAACTTCTTTATGCCTAGTAGTTTGTCTTTCTAAGTTCCAAGCAACATCGTAATTTTCGAAAAAAAGGAAAATGAGGTAAATGGTGTTGTCGTAATATTTGGAAAAGAGTTGCCTATGAATACTTCCAACGTCGCCATATTGGGAATAAACTTTCAAGAAGCACCTCACGAGTTGTTTCTAGAGTCGTGATTAAATGCTTTTACGACTTAATTTTTAGATGGGTGAGCCTGGTTATTGTATGTTAACACGTTGGTTATGAGGTTTTCCTTTTACCAATAAAGAAGCTTAACTTAAAGGTATGGTATAATTCTCTTTTGTATCTTTTCATTCACGTTCGTGCGAAGAGGACTAGACAAGTTCATGACACAACTTCATCTTGCCTTTGGTTGAAATTGTAAATCCAATGGGCCAGCCTGGAAAGGCTTGCCTGTAATTGCCCAACGTGTGGTGGTAATTGCCAATTGGTGTCATGAATTGAGATGAGAAGAGGATATTAAAAAAAATCATAATTTTATTATTTGGAGGCAGATTCAATTCTAAACCTTTTAATTTGATCAATTTAAAGCCTACACATTTTTCCAATTGGTTAATATAGTCATTTTAGCCAATTTTAGTTAAAAATCGTCAACGTAACAATCCAATCAACGTCAACCGTCTTAAGTAACATGGCCAGCACTGATGATGATAAGTTTGCAATTTTCCTGATTTTTTTTAACTCTCTTCTGCTAGAGGAGATTGCTAAGAAGAGAAACAACTCCAAGCTGATACCTTCATATGGGAGAATGTCAAGAAGGAACTCCACTTCAAACTCGTTAACATATCCAATTGGACCTGCATTCAATTAAAAGCTTAAGCTAATGAGTTGCGGATCGACTATAATTATTAACTACCCCACATCATACCAATTCTACGACATAAAAGTTTTTTTCAACACAACTCATACATGTATCTCAACAATCTCCCGCTCACGTGTAAGTTTAGTGTTAGGTGTATTCCCCGTTAATTCAAGTACCAATTTGCATCAAAATGTCTCAACCATAATCTCCAATTATCACCAATTGTTGGAAACATGCCCCTCACCCATGATCTCCTCCTAGACTAGTCTGTGATGGTAAACCATACTCAATAACCGCAAAGATTTATGGGATTTCTCATAGAGTCCTGGACATCAATACACGTTGAGGAATTACCAATCAACCATCAGCTCTGATATCATTAGCTCATATGCAATAAAAGCGCAGTACCTTCAATCAAGGAGATTGCCAAGAAAGCGCCCAACTCTAGTCCCGTCAATATATCTAATTAGACTCATCCTCACTCGAAAGCTCAAATCAATGTGTTATCTCCAGCGTGGGAGTTCTTTCCCCTAAAACCCTCACTTGCTCAACTCAGGTCTTCGATGCTGACTCGAACATGGGAACACCTTTTGAAAAATAGCATGACACGTTGGCCTACTGCGCTAGGTGGCGAGGTGTCCAATGACTTGGGTCATGGAAATTGAGAGGACCTTTCATCATCTGTCTCTCTATGCCCATTTTCTAAGGTGCAAAGGTCGGAGCACCCTCTTATTGTTGGTCAGGCGATTCGAACATCATCGAGAAATCCATTTTCATCCAATTCTCGATAGATATTAGAAATCACAAGCTTTCCATTGCGTCAAAAATTGCAATAATAAGATTAATGACAAAGTAATCGCCGGTCAAAAATCGGTCAAACGCTCATTTATGTCAAATATAGAACCAAGCTAAAGCCTTTGACCATGCCTACCTACCTCAAGGTATCTCTCCTAAGTGCAACGACATTAGGAGCACCCTCGGCACGTCTCAAGCTAATCCAACCAGTACCTTATCATTCTGACATTAATTCGCATCTAGTCGGTATAATCATCAAAATAAAAAGCCACCCCATATGGCTAGTAGTCCTTACCAAATTCAAAGAAATTGAAATTGGTTTGTAGAAATTGTGGATCGAGTCCTTGGTCAAGTGAGAATCACCGAATCAATACCACAGCCGCGAAGCCCTGTCATACTTTTCGATTAACAAGCCAATGAGAGAGCGTCACAATTAGCACAACCTCCCCAAGAAAGAAACCGACAAGCCTCTTCTTAGCTTTTGGAATCAAGAATAGGCACCATTCCTGAATTGAACCAGACCGGTGCTTACCCCATCAATCATTCGGGTCCCATTGTGAGTTATCACCTGTCGTGTATTATTCTCACAGCGAGCCGAATAACCTAATCTTATAGCCCCTAGTACTGATAAACAAAAGGGGGATTTTTGATTGGCTTGGATAGTGTAAGATGACAAGCTAGGAAATGGCCTTTTCCACGTCCCTAAAGGAGGTCCAGCATATGGACCGAGCAACGTTGTGCTACCACGTTACCCCCTCGTCTCCATCAAATCACAGACGAGATAGACAGATAGGATCGGATAGATTGTAGAAGATTAGAGAAAGAGTTTAAAAGCCACTCGTCCCTTTTCAAATCCCCCAATCTCGGCCCGACGATTCCACGTAACCAAAGGCTTTTGCTCTCGATTGGCCCCTTTGGCACATTAATATTGACCCCAAAAAGAGCTTCTATTCAATTTGAAAAAGGAAATGATTAATATAAGTTCAGTCAATTATCCTTTTCACGTCGGTCCAAAAAGCCGTGAAGTGACTAAACATGCTAAGCCGCCACCCACCAAACAAAGGTTGCAAATCTCTTCTTGACACTTACCTAAAAACAATAATATTCATGAGAAAGAGAGAGAGAGAGAGAGAGAGAGAGATAATAAAGCTAGGTCGACACCAAACATTAAATTATTCGGGCATTTGTAATCATGACAAATGGGTGGCTAAAGCTTGATCTTACAATATGCTTTTTATTTCCCAAAAAAAATGTCGGTTAAGATGGAAAAAGACAGCACGGATTATAGGGAAAGAGTACGAAAGGGTAGTTGGAAAAACATGTAGTTCTGGTTATGGATAGACCGGCATGGAAAATAATACAAAAGACCTAGGAAAATGACTTGCGAGAATTGGACAAAGAGCGTGGAGTGCTGGCAGGAAAATTGAGGTTTTCTGTAGGACCAAATTAGGTTTTTGAGGTCAAGGTCGTGAGCTTGAGAATGGCCAGGGTGAGCTCGAAAAGGGAGACAAATGACCAAACTGTAAAACGGGCGGACAGCTCTGCTTGACGGTGCATGCGATGTATTTTGAAAAAGTAGAAGTATGTAAAATTGGCCCTTGGTGAAAGCACGGATACGTTTTTTGAAATTTCCTATTTATAATTCGATTCCAATTTAACCCTAGATATCTTTTGATATAAGAAGCCCAACAATCGATAACCCCGCAAACCGAAAAGCTTTCGAACTACAATCAAAGATAGAGTGGCGTGATCAAATATGCGAATTGTATAAGCTTTTATTCGCTAAGCTTAACTAGATATAAGCTTCAGGAGATAATCATAAGAGTCGATTGCAGACGCAATTACTGATGACATTCTCGAGCATCGACGTAAGCATCTGACACTCGGAACTCCAGCGTTCTTCCTTACAAAAACCAACAATTCTCCCTTGAGAAATATCTCATAAAAAATTCAGCAAGAGCTATCGAGCACAACTTGGTCAAATTCCTTATGGCCCTAGCCAATTCAGATGTACATAAAGTACGGAAGTCAATTCTTGATAACCACAGAAGGGCGTCGACCATTATTGGCAACTCACAAAAATCAAGTCAAGACCTGCTATAGCACGCCAACGAAAATGGTGGTTGCCATGTCTTTCCGGTACGATTCTTGACTAGGGCAAATCTATATTAATACGCCTAAACCTCCTGGAAAATATTGAAGTTGAAAAGATCAAGACAACTCCGCATTTATAAGCTGACAAAACAGCACCCTTCGACATAGATTTCAACTGTAATTCTCGTCAACCCTAAATACTTTTAAAACCACAGTTTCAGTTCAACCATGTTTCGTCCCCAACTACTCGGATGGACCCGAGAACAATCGCCATACATGCAGTAAAAGCTCGAATAGTCTCGGCCACACCATTCACACTTGCAATCATTTCCCTTCTTCTTTTTTCTCTTCCAATAGAAAGAAAAGAAAAAAAAAAGAAAAAAAGAGGGCTGGTCAAAAAAGACAGGACACAATCAGTTGTCAGCACAAGGAGAAAATTAAAAAAACATCATGGACAGCCACAACCCAGAAATTCTTCTGCATGTTTTCTGGAAGGTGGGGGCCAGAGCCAACCGCAATTTTTTCATGCATTCCAATACGTGAGGCAATAAATAAAAGAAATATTATAAGCAAGAAGTGGGATATTTCCAAGAAAAAAATAGATATATGCATCAAGAACTAGGAACAAATAAAATTTTGTAATTTTCCTTAACTGACCAACAATCTTCTTTTGTCCTAAAATCTCTTCTCATTAGCCATTCTTGGACAAGGTCATGACCTCTGGACTCTTTCCCCAAACACAGTAGGTACCAAGCTTTCCCTCTACCCAAAAAAACTCAGTAGGGACAACCCAGGAGAAACATAACCCCTCCAAACAAAATTTAAGAGAAATTTAAAATAAAATAAAATAATACAAAGTGAAGCCGCCCACTTTAAATTAAAGAACCAAGCCGAGGTATGTACACGGAGTCATCGGGGATGGACGGCGCGTGCGCCGCCGTCGCCTCGCCGGTCGCGATCAGGAGGCGGCCTGGTGGGCCTGGGGTTGGGCCTGGGGGAGGTGGTGGAGCTGGGGGCGTGGGGGAACGGGTAAGTTCTTGGCTTCGGCTTGGCGAGGGGCTGGGCGGCCGCCGCCGCCGCCGCCGCCGGGGAGGAGGCGGCGGAGGCGGGCGCGGTGGTGGTGGCGACGCGCTCGCAGGAGGGGCACATGGTGAGGGTGGTGGCGGGGAGCTGCATGTAGAAGGGCTGGGAGGTTTTGAGCGCCCGGAGCTCCTGGAGCTCCTTCTGGAGCCGCCGGTTCTCCTCCGTCAGCGTCTCGCAGCACCTCTTCAGGTACTCGCAGTCTATCTCCGTCTGCTTCAACTTCGTCCTGTCCCCGCAAAACAACCGATCTTTCTTTTAACGCCGGAGAACATCTTTCGTCTCTTCGCACCATTAACGAAACTCGACGAAAAGCACCCCGAGAAAAGAAGGAAGAGAGTACCTGGCTCTTCTGTTCTGGAACCACACCTCGACTTGGCGAGGGCGGAGATTCAGCTGTTTCGCCAAAGCTAGCTTCTGCTTCTGCAGATTACAAAAACGGATTGTTTTAGAAATGGATTGTTTATTGAGAGAGAAGATGAATCGGGAGGTGCAAGTACAGAGAGAGGCTCACGGGATTGAGGGTGTTGTGTTCCTTGAAGCTCTCCTCGAGGAAAGCCGACTGTTCCTTGGAGAGCCTGAGCTTCTTCCGGGTCAGGCCGTTGTCGTCGTCGTCGCTGCCTCTCGAACAGTCCCTCTCGTTGTCTCCTTCCATGTCGACCCTCTTGTGGCCGCCGCTCCTAAATCCTGCCCCGCCGCCGCTTCTGATGCCGAACTCCATCTGGAACGACGACAGCGCGCTGTTCGGCGACGACTGCTCCGCCTCCTCCGCCGCCGGGAACCGGTTCACGTCCAGGCCCTTGCCGGCCCCGCCCGAAGATTCCGGTTCCGACCCCACTGCAACATGCACCATCACGAACAAATCAGAAAAAATTTAAGGAAGAGAAAGAAGAAAAAGTTCCCGATCTTCTGCTCAAGATGCGCCCGACATCGTCTCACCAAACTTCCCCACCCTTATCAACCTTATTTGAGATGCGTAAGACATTTCATGGGCTCAATCATCTAAGACGACCTTCCTCGTTACAGGGGGGAAAAAGGAAGCAAAACCCAACAGCAGAAAGCAAGCAGTAATTACAGTGATCGGTGAGCCACGGAAGGCGAAACTGAGAGGGGAGGGCTTGTGGCTGTGGTGGTTGTTCCTGGGATTGGTCGGAGAGAAAGGCAAGAGATGGAGCTGAAGAAGAGTGGAAGGCTGATGGTGTTGTTGGTGGTGGCGCCGATCCGTCGCCGGACTCTCTCTCTTGTCACCATGGCCGTCCTCCTCCTCGTCGCCGCCTCTCGAGGACCTTCCACTTACCCCCAACCCCATGCAGAACCCCAGGTCCCGGTTGCCGCTCTCCTTGTCCCCGGCCATCTTCGGGGCCTTGTCGAGGAACGAGAACGACTTCGACGTGTCCCCTAAAGTCAGAGCTAGCTCCATCGCGCGCGCGCGCAGAGAGAAACAGAGAGACAAGGGCGGTCGAAGAAGCACAAAGTACAGGAAGAAGGAGCAGAAGAAGACGATGATGAAGAAGAGAAAGAGGGCGTGATGGACTTTTTAAAAGGAAAAGACCACGGACTAATCCAATCCACCCTTTTAAATGTAAACACGCACACAAGCACACCCCCTCTCCTCCCTTTGCATACGCAGTACCTCTCTCTCTCTCTCTCAAGATTTTATCTTTTCTTTTGGCGTTTTATCGTTCTTCGTTTCTCCTTTTCATGGCCGCGAGGGGGTAGTAAAGATTGACCGACAAGCCCAGGTTGACAAACGCACGTGAATCCATATAAATATTTAGGGACACAGTATTCCTCCACGCCCCTAGAGAGAGAAAAGGTAGAGAGAGAGAGAGGAAATCACAGGGAGAAGGGAGGGAGAGATGCGCAGAGAAGATCGAAGAGGAGATTCGCGAATACTTAAATCGACGTAAAGGACAGGGTAGATTGACTTCTGCCGGGTGGTTCCAGGCTGATATTTATTAGGCGACCGCGCACACCAACATACATACAAAGGAGTAGCAGGCGGGAATGTTTTCTTTGCATCCGCCCATTTCTTGAAAGGTTCAGGGTTCGTTTTGGTAGTAGGGTTTTCTTCTGGCTTTGTTCAAGCAAAAATGTTCTCTTCATTGGCCCTTATAGTTAGATTTGCATGTCCATATTTATATGTATACGAAAAGGTTTCGAATGTAATGGATCCCCCTTGTCCCCCATGCAGCGCTACTATCAAAGTCTCGACATATCTCAATGATTTATTTATGGTAGCAAGGCCATTATGAACCGTCGAGATTTTCATTGAGCGGGACAGAGGACCGGCAATTCTATGGGTTGGACGTGACATCAAAAATAAACGGGCCAATATGCTCATTCTCAAGAGAAATGCCTTACATTAAAATCCTCGCTCAAATCCATCATTTCAGTGAACGTTCATTTTATCTCTCGTGACATGTCTTGATTTTTTCTAGGGTTTAGTCAATAAATATGCCTCGAACGAAAACCCGACACCCACGAGCGACCGTTATTCCCTCACTCGCCAGTCGATAGGCCATACGTTGCCAGCATTGTCTCGAGAAACAAAACGCGATTAAAATAAAAACTCGGAATGGCGAAAGAGGAGGAGGGGGATCATGACCTAAGGAATCAATCCATAATGAAGTTTGACAAAGAGGTCCTCTAAATTGACGTTGATTAAATCACCGATTAATTGACTCCCCCTAACACCGTTCGTTCCCATCCTCTCTCCCTTCTCCCTTTCTCGGCCCCCCCCAATCAATTATTGCTGTATACCGAACCTCGGCGCAGCGTCATGATTATGGCAATATGAGGGAACGACGACGATCATGATGCCCGTCATCATCATCACGATCATGGGGGGGAGTCAGTCAGACCATCCGACGGCCGGGATCGCCCCCCGGCTCCGGGTCGTTCGCCTCTGACCCCCTCGCCCAATCGTACCATCATTCTGCTTCCTCTCGTTGGAGAAAGCCTGAATTTCTCCAGATTAATTGATCGAAACGAAAGGACCAAAGGACCCCCACACCCCGATGGCTAATGAGACCCCGCCGACCCGCCAACCCGGAAGCAGGTGCCCGCCACGCGTCGCGCCCCCATTGGCCCGGCGTGATGTGTGCGCACAGACAGGAAGACATTGGGAAAGATATTGGGGTCAGACGGGCACGAGATTTTGACCGGAACACGGTCCTCCCTCCCCCCTCCCTCCCTCCCCTCGCTTTTTCCATGTTTTTCCTTGGGCAGACAAAGCGACCCGTCTTTTCTTTTTAATAATTTCGTTCTATTTTAAGGAAAGTGTCCCCTCCCCCCCCCTCGCTCCCATTTTTTTATTTAATTTCGATTCGGTTTAATTTCCGCAGTGGAAAAGGCGAAATCAAAGTGCAATCCTCTTTTGCTCGTGGGTCTTTTTAAAAGCCCTCGAAAGTTTCGCGAGAGACCAGAAGAAGGGAACTCCGGGTATCCGATGAGTTCGATTTTCGCTGGGTGGGTCTAACTTTCTAAGTATAGTCCACGTAGGGGGCGGGGTCTCTCGAAAAGATAAAAAGAAAATTCGAATTCCTCCTCCTCTCTGATTTTTTTCTTTTTTTCTAATGAAATTTTGGTGGATGAGATTGATAAAGAGGGGGAGTGAAGTGGTGGTGGGCCCACGCGCGTGGGGTGGGGTGGGGGCAAATTTCTCAATTTTTTTTTTTTTTTTCTTCCCCCAAAAGCAATTGAAATGCCACATCTAGAGGATGTGACCAGGTCAGATATGTCATGCTTTTGGGATCATTGCAATAATTGAAGTCATGCAGGCTTTAATGATAGGCTTGGGTGTGGTATGTGTTGAATTATTTGGCGGGTCCCATTTGGAAGCTTGTGATGAAGATGAGACCATGTAGAAAAAAGGAGGGGGGAAGAGAAAAGAAAACGCCCTATCCCAACTACTCCTTTTCCGTAAATTCCCTCCCCCCAATCGATATTGTGTTTTTGAACAGTCGTGGGTTGACATTTATGGCACCGTTTCTGTTGCTTTAGCTCGATGTTTCGACTGTGGATTTTGTATGTGTGTGTGTATAGTGGTTCTTGCAGCGACAGAGGATGTTTTGTTTTGTTTTGTTTTGGCTTCGTTCGGCAGGCGTGTGTTTTGAGGCGAGAATGTTCGTGCCCCTTATTGATTAGGGAAGAGAGAACATATGGTTATTCCTGTTTGGAATCGGGTTTATTTGTGGAATGGAAAATTGGTTCAATATCTTTTGAAACGAGATAAGGTGAAAGTTCAAAAGCAAGCCACGGAAGAGGACATGTTTAATGTTGCGTCTTGAGAAAGAACGATCGCATCGTTAGGGTTTTGCATGGTAGCCCGACTGGGGTGTTGGATAAGATAAAAAGGAGTTATCTTATCTTGTATTCGATGGTGCGTGTGGACTTTATGAGTCATGATAATAGATATGAATAAGATTTTGAATAATTTACTACTTAGTTGTATGAATAGGATAAAACTATCCCGCCCGAGTAGAATGGCATTTGAAGGAAAATACAAAAGTGAAGCATTTTCATTCGGAGAAAGAATTAGCGTCGCTATGGTTGGCACCGCCCATTGCTATTGCACACATGATGTCACTCTTCTTATGGTCTCGCCTAAATTTGTTCTTTCCTCTTTCATGATGTCACATATTTATGTGTGTGTGTGGCATGCATGCCTCCAGGTGCAAGAGGACCATTTTCATATTCTATTTAATATTATCCTATCCTTGATGATGATGACACATTAATCAATAATTTGATGGCGTTGTCTTAAACCCTACTTGGCACCGTGGATTTTTGGAAGCTGACATTTACAAGAGGCACTTCTAGAAACTCTGGCAAAGTAAGCTCGAAACCTTTATATCTTCATTATCAAATATGAGGAGCAAGACCAATTTCTATGGAGACAATTGGCAGCGCAATTCTTCTTCTTCTTCCTTTTTTCAAAAGACCCAAGTTTGAATTCGATAGGATATAACAAATCATGTATATATTAGTCATATCACAAGTGCATCGACATAAGTATCGATAGTCTGCCTCCATATGGCCGAGGGAAAAGCTTATGAACGTTAAAGGGCATGGACAGATTTATCAGCAGAGAGAGACTATAGCACAGATCAATAAACACAAACGCAAAAGACAAGGGAAACGGTCGCTGACTAATTCAAAGATGATCTTTTCGCAAAGCACAGGGAAAGGTCGCCTAGAATTAGGGTTTTAAAACGAAAGGAGATGGAAAGAGAAGGCAAGGTGACTCTCTCCACCATGTGACTGATTGATTGATTGTTTGGATGGGAGAACGTAGATTTGAAGCTAACGAGGGGAGGGAAAGGGGGCCTTCTGACCCAACAACACGCAGGAAAAGAAAAGAGACAAGAACAGATCTACAGCAGCGTCGATGAGATCTTGCATGTGTACTTTGTAAAGGAAAAATGGCTGTGTACCCAACTGTTTCTTGGTGAATGGTCCCCATCATTATCTCTTCTCTTCCCAATAACGAGGTCTTTTGACTCTTGAATCTTTCGAGTCCCTTCTTTCCTCCTTTCTTTTTCTTTCTTTTTCATTCTTCTCGTTCTTCTTCTTCTTTTGGGAGATTTGCTAATTTTTATGGAAATTCAATATGTTGAATTTATAGGAGCGACAGGATTTGCTACATTTACTTTGTTGCTTCATGGAGATTTGTTTGATTTGCTAGTTTTCACAGTATAGAAAAGCTTTTAAATAACATATAGTCATTTGGTAGAGAAGTGATTTTCGGTCCTAAAGATGTGATTGATCAAAACAAGTTCGAAATATAAAAAGATGAGCTTCTTCCAACATATAATGAAAATTAACATCATTTCATAAATTAAATTATTATTTTTATACTTTTTAAGTGTAACTGAAAACTCCTAACAAACCTAAAATATTCCTTTTTATCCTTCCTTTATAAGAGGATGTCTGAAATATAGAGACAGGTTCTCAGTATGTGATTTAGGACACAAATGATAACCATTTTAATAAAAATTGATTTCTATAAGAGAAATAATTTTTTATATTTCTATGAGTTTCTAAATAAAAATACAAATTTGATAATGGCGCAAAATTTATATTCCCATAATAGAAATTCATTTGATAACAATACAAAATTTCTCCTTTTCCGGTGGCGGTTGTGAACGGCGATCGGCGACGACGGATGAGCAAGCAACTAATAGTAAGGATGAATGATAAGAAAATTTTTTATTTCTCATTTATGTTCCAAAAATATAAAAGTAAAAAAAAAATTACTTATGATTTCTATTCCAAACTTATTTATGGAGTAGAAATTTATTACAGAAATAAAAAAAAAAACAAAATAGTTTTATTAAATGGATTTTTGTTCCAAAAATAAATCTGAAATAGAAAATTAGTTATAAAATAAAAATAAAATGATTATAATGTGCGCCCTTAGTTCCTAACTCTATCCACAGCAAATATAATTATAAGTGTCTCAAAGAAAGTGATATATTATTATTATTAATTTTTTTTTTATGACCCTCGAAACTACTATACAAACTATATTAGCACTGCGGCGCAAACTAGGGGCAACGCTAGCGCGAGGCCCACCTCTCATGGCACTTCATTTAAGTTGCACAATGGGGGTGCAGAGTTTCAAACCCCTCTCCTCCCGAATAAGGGGACATGGCGTGAACCAGCGCGTCTCTTGCGGGGTGGGTTATATTATTATTCTTATTTAAAGGTCTTAAAAAAAAAAAAAAACCACGCAATAGTTTACTAGTGATTTCTCTTCAAAGTTTGAGAATGGAAAATAACATATATGTATATGTATGTGCATATGCGAGATTCCAAAAAAATTATGAAAAACTACATATGATTATTTTATGCATATGTATGTGCGCATGCGAGATTCCAACAAAATTATGAAAAACTACATATGATTCTTTTATGCATGTGTATGTGAGCATGCGAGATTCCAAAACAAATATGAAAAACTATATATGATTCTTATATGCATATGTATGTGCGCATGCGAGATTCCAAAAAAATTATGAAAAACTATATATGATTCTTATGCTATTATTTATATAATTGAAATATATCATACGTTCCAAATCAAATGAAAGTCGAACTATACTGCACGTGATAGAAAAATTATAAAAGTAGAAGCGAAAGTCATCTCAAATTCACATGGGGAGAGACTCGAATATGGCTCATCGCCTAATTCAATAGGTGGTCTCTTTTCTAGGCCAAATAGCACTAGGGTTAGCGAAAGCAAAACCATGTAATGCTTCTCCCTTTATCCCCATTCTAGTCCATCTCTGCTGGTGCAGATAGATTGAATATTAGGGTTCTTTAAGCCTTGTAAACTCCTTTTTCAAACAACTTTTCAAGCCATGTAGACCAACTTAGATGGGAGCCATAGAAAGACATGATTGACTATGAGAAAAAAACTTTGAATTGTCGAGATTACTTTGGTCGACTCCATCCCATCGATTGGCACTATGCAAAGTGCATTTTGGGCAGCTACTACCTACCTTTAGCTCATGGTTTTTCTTTTTTTTTTTATTTTCCCACTTAGCTAGCAAGACTGACTATTACAATTATTAGAAACCCTATTGCTAACAAGATCTAGCAAATACTTATCTACAAAGTGACATGACTAGTTCTAGAGAAAAAAAAATGGATCCATGCACTAAATGATTAGCTAATTTGCCATGTCCTTTAGTAGATGAATTTTTTGAGATTTCTCAATAGATCTAGTGTTACTTATAATTATAGGATTTTATTAGTGAGTGATTGTGCGCACTAATTTTCAATGTGCTATTTTTCTCATATTATGTATTGTCATTATCTAGAAATTTAAAATATTCACAATAAGCATGTTTAACAAGTGTCTTGAGAACACTTGCTTATAGAATCAGTAAAAATAAAAGTTTATGCTCGAGTATAAAGATAGTAACCAGAATCTTTAGTCGACTTCCCAATAATATGCGTTTGCATTGCATGAAGCGAATGTTGATCTACTGTCTACAATATGTGCTTTTTAAGAATGTGCAATTAAGTCCCAAGCCTATACACATTTTGTTTGAAAGTAGTCTTTCAAAAAAAAAAAACCAAAAATATTGATGTGATCGTTAAGTTGCCATTAAATGAAAACATGTCATCCCACGTGGTTTTTAAAAAATTTAAATTATATAAATAGTCAAATATTTTAAAGCGCTTTTAAAAGAAATTTTCATAAAAAGAGATTGGACCAGTGGGTTAATTTGCAACGAGTAGTATGATGGAAATGGCAATTAGCCCCATCTAGAACCAAATGTGAATCATAGAGTACACCGTCACCATAATGTAATTGAGTGAACTTTTCGCTTAGAGTCGCACGACCTCACTTTCGTGTGAGCAATACAATCTCTGGAGGCCGATCAGGGTTGGGCGATCCTCCTCGGCGTCCAGGCCACAACGGTGCCACCCTTGCCGCTTGGCCCGCTTTCTCTCTATTAAAGCCCGAGTCTTTTTCAATCTTTGAAATCTTCCTTGGAAGGACAATAAATAAAAAATTACAATACATCATTATTTTGTCCCGGTAGCATTTAATGTAGGCACGGATATGTCATCCACATCACGATCTCGTTTACAGGTTTAATTGAGACACTATCCTACATGAAACAAAAATATATTTAGTGACTCAATTCACCAAAAAAAATTCAAACCCGATTAAAGAATTTGAATCACATATGTGTCATTTTTGTGTCATTTCATAAAAAACGGAGATAAGTGATGCGTTTTTCCCATCAATTTATAATGTCATTATTCATGTCACATATGCAAAATCTCATAAGTTGTCCTACTTGAATTTTATCTTAAAAAAGCAGATGATGCAAGTCGTCAATCCTCCATGTATCAAGAGATAAATGCATTATGAGGGATGGGAGGATCATGGTTCACAAAAACCTCAATATTTCTATAAACAATGATTCTATCAACGAATGTCTCAAAGACACTAGCTAAGCAATCGATTAAGGAAATTTTTAAGTCTTCAATACACTAACATTCTAGTGTTATGTGAAATCAACAACTTGAAAAATTAAATTATTCCAACATAAGTATGCATATAAAGTGTCATAAGGCTTTAGTAAGCATGATGATTGATGCCTGTAAAATGAAATTGAGATAAGTCATTTAAAAAAAATTACAATCAATTGAGTTGATTAAATAGTAAAAAAGTGATTAATTGACTATCAATGTCAATGATTACTCAAGAGTGATCAAGAATTTGTAAAAAATGAAAAATAATACAGATGATCCTTAAACTCTAATTTAATATACAATGTAATCAATTTTTTTTTTAATTTATTCACATGATCTCTAAATTTATGAACCTTTAAATTGATTTGTGAACCTTTAAATTGTTCAATATGATATTGAATTTTTATACATATTTAATTTATTTTATAAATTATTTAATAAAATCGCTGAATTTGAATTAACCGAATCACGACATTGTCTCGCAATAGAGATGGTGTCCCCCTCGCGGCGCCAAACGTCCATAGACCGTATCTCAGGAGCCGCTTCGCGGAGGCACGTGACACGACCGCACGGAGAGAGGACGGGGCAATCAATGAAGCGGGCCGGTGGAGGGGGGAGTCACGTGACGGATGCATGAGGCAGCTCAGCTGTCAGGGCAGCGACGTGACGAGAGTAATGTGTAGTAGAGTCATAGTATACAGACTCTAGAGACAGATATGACCTAAAAAAAAAAAAAAAAAAAATGGAACTCTAGAGAGAGAGAGAGAGAGAGAGAGAGAGAGAGGGTGGGGCCCGCCGGAGGGGTTGCCGTGCACCGTCGCGGGGGGACAAATCGAGCGGCAGCAATCATTTGTACGTCGGGATCTTTTAGGTTTCCTTCGGGGGTCTTCTTTTGTATCCCTCCCCTGTCTCTCTCTCTCTCTCTCTTCTGTGCTCGTGAATATTCATAATAAAATAATAATTGGGATGGACGGTGGGGATTGCGTGAGATGTCCTCGAGGTGGGCCCCTCGCCCCCCCCCAAATTTACTGCTCTGCCCTTTGCTTTGCAGCTGGCCTTCGTTGTCGTGGGACTCAATGCTTCAAAAGCATCGATGGGCTCGCCCTTCCCGGTGCTGTTTTTTCCTTTGACCGCGCGGCTTTTTCCGGCGGAGAAAGAAAAGGAGAGTTGACTTTCCACGACGAGTGACCGAAAATTAAGAACGCCGAGCACTTTCGACGGAAGAAGCCACCCCGGATTGAGGTTGCGAGAGAGAGAGTGTGCATTGTCTAGTAATCGGATATGTAGGACAACATGCAAATATCTTTATGGAAACATTGAAACGTCATAAAAACAGGCGGTCCTACAAATTAAAGAGGATTACGTGATATTCGAGATTATAAATGAGTTATAATATTTGATTCACACGTTTTGTTGATTTTCGAAATCTCATATATTTCAAATATAGTCTCGAAATTTTTTAGTTATGTTTTGATTAGTTTTTCTTTTATCAATATCTTTTCTTTAATTTTATTATTTGATTTCAGTTATTTAGTTATTCTCTAGATGGCGATCTCCTTATAAATAAATGCCTAAAATATTGTTATTTGCACTTCTTTATTCAAAATAAACACTATCTTTTGGAATCATTTCCAAACATCAGCTTTCTCTGCATCATCAAGGCACGGTTGGCTTGGATGTCGCCACGGTAGGTAGCAATGGTGAGGTGTGAAACGGTTGACTTAGGAGTCCTCGGATTGGAGCTTGCGGAACGTATTTAGTTATGGCATTTTCCATGACAGTCGCGATTATAGAATTGGCGTTGCGGTGTCCGGCAAACTCTTCATAATCGTACCACCGTTCGATCACGGCAATTTCAACGGCTTTTAGGAAGACGCCGCACGTTGCTTTGAAAGGAGGAGTCCTCACGGCAAATAATTGACTTTGTGGTGCCACCGTTCAATCGAGAGATGGAGATTGGAATGGCGAGATCGTGAAAACTCGAGATGGGTTTTCGAGCAATGTCAAAGTCTTACATCACGTAGGAGAAATCTTGTTTAAAAGCAAATGTGCGACGAAGACCGGCCTTAAGTAGTCACTATCTTGCGTGGTCATATGAGTATCGGGTGTCATTGCTTTAAGTGGAGAAGTTTTGTTTTCATCCTGATATCATTGAAGAGATTTTTTTTCAAGTGATTCGTAAGCAAACGATTGCCCATATAATAGCGACGCCTTGTGTGGGCACTCACATTACTTTTTTTTTTAGAGTTCATACCACATAAAATTAGTTGTTTCACATGCATATTTGTGTGCTTACATACATATGTTATGTAGGTATGTATGTATGTGTGAGAGGGCATCGTTAAACACAAGAAAAAGAAACAATTCACTTTTCAAAGCAATGACTATACATAAAAAAATGGACATTTGTTAATGGGAAATTGTTCGGTAAGTTCTAAATCTATTGTATAAATACTAATTCAGTCTTAAATTTTCCAAATTTGCCAATTTATTTTCCAAATTTGCCAATTTATTATAAAATTTATTGTGAAATTTTTAATGTAATCCTCTCGATTAATTTTTGTTGAGAATTGTTGATGATATGGTGTGCCCGTAGGATTAAATTGATTAGAAAGATTACATTAGGATTTCTCGTAAAGGTTAAAAGCATGAAAGCCGAAAAGTCTTCTCTCTCCATCGTCTTCTTCAACCTGTATCCATGGAGGAGGATTTGAGCTAGTTTCACCCTCCCCTCCTTTTTTCTGTTGATTATGTTTGTCTTTTTTTTTTGCTTTTTCTTCTCTCCTGATTTAGATTTGGTAGTTCTTTTCTCCTAGTCTAGTTTTCAATATGAGAGTTTGAACTCTTCCCATTTAGTACTAGATCTAGGTGCTCTCATCTCCTAATCTAGACTTGGGAATGTGATAAATATGCTTGGGGGATTCGATATCTCTATGCTTTGTTTGTGTATTGATTCTCTACATCCAACTTCAATGACGATTATAGGAGTTTTGTGTCTTGTTGAATCACGAAGATTTTCTCCTCTACAAGTTAGATCTATGTTTGTTCAATCTATATTGGTTATCTCCTACAGCAATGGTGTAGGAGAAGTTAGACTTAGGCACACACCACTAATTGGTAATGTTGTATTTATTAGAGGAAGAATTTTTTGAGTGTGCTCATCACTGACAAAGACACAAGATTCAGTGATTGGCCTCTAATTATTTTTTTTTTTTGACAAATCCATTCTTGTAAAATGAGTGTGTGCTTAGCTTTGTTTGTGTCTCATTTTTTTTTTTTTTTTTTTGGATTTGGCGTTACTTTTCAGTATTCTTGCTATATTTCAATTTGTTTTATCATGAAAACTACATACTTTTTAAGTATTCTTTTGATGAATTAAATAATTTTTCAACAAAAAAACAGCAAATTTGAAAAGTTTAATACCAAATCGCCAATTCATAAGTAGAACAATCAAAGGTAATATCACTTGTTTCTTAGATACCATCAATCTCCAAATAGAAAGAAACGTAGAACAACTCCCCCCTCCCAAAAAAAAAGGGGGGTCACTGAGATTCATGATGCATGGCCACGATTACAAAATCACATCAAAATTAAAAAGATAATATTGCAATTCTAACACAATTACGAATGCCTTTTTTTTACTTATGTTTACTGTAAATATTACACAATAAAATTTAATTTTGCATACATAAAATTACAATTTTGCAATTTATAATGAACAATCAGTTTCCATCTAACGTAGACATGACTCATCAAACTAGCAGTTGTGAATTTTCAAACTCTAATTAATTGTTGAAATTCTGCAAAAAATCATTTTTTGAAAATCGGAAAATTTCAAAACTATTTTTAACGCGACGATATCCGTGAAGTGCACAGCATGTTTATTCTTTTGGGTACGTAATAAAAGAAAATAAAACGTGACCCCCTCTTCAATGTCTTCATGGTTCATTTCCTGCCTGAAAGCAGGTGCAATTTTCTCTATCTTTCTTCATTTTTTATTTTTTTTTGTCTTTATGTATTTATTGTTCTATTTACAAATTATATATCTGCAGGGCGGGGACCACTGGGGAAATTCTGGGCAGAGGGAGCGGCAGGGCAGGGCAGGGCAGGGGGGATTTTTCAATTCTTTGTAATGATTGCTTCTGCGGAAGTTCAATTAGTCAGCCCTGACATTTTGTGAGGTTTACGTCTCATGAAAATTATTAAATAATAAAAAAAAAGAAAACGTCTCTCTATTCTTTTCATGCAAGTAGTCCCCCACTCCCTTCCGTCCACTCCTCAGCTGCACCAGAAAGAAAAGTAATGATTACAAAATGAAAACCTCAACGTCACCATTCGTTTCGATTTTGTTTCTCTCTTCTAAATTCGGTTTTTTCCGCAAAAGATGAACAATTTAAATAATATATATTTTTTATAAAAAAAAAAATAGAGTATTCAGATGGACAATGAAGATATCTTTTATTTCTTGAAATTCATTATTTTCCACAAAATAAACTTACTGTTAATAAGTAAGGTTAATTTTGTTTAATGTATGATTATTGTATAAAAATGGGGGACCAATTTCAAAAATCAAGAGGGTAGGGGGCACACAATAAGAGAAATTTAAAATATCAAAGGACAATTTGTAACAAAGTGTGAAACTTAGGAAGCAAAATGCGGAAAAGTATTAAAAAAATCTCAAATTTATTGTATTTGTATCGATTCATTCATAAACTTTTCAATCAGATTAATTAGTCATAAATTTTTTCACATTGATATCAATTTACTTTATTCGCTTAATTTAAGCTAAAAGTCCCCAACATGGATGACAACCATTATATATAGCATAGTTGGAGTTGACGTAGATATCTTTTAATAATTTTGATTTTTTTTCTTTTTTTTTCTTCATTTTGGCTGTAGCTACTGGTGAGCATCCCTTGCTCATGGCTAGTGGGGTTGTGAAGGCCTTGACCCTCACTAGTGGCTAGCAAGGGCTTGGGGGAGTGTTGCGACCTTTGCTAGTAGTCACCGAGGGCTTGCTGGCCTTCACCTAGTGTGGCCCCCAAAATGAAGGGGAAAAAAAGAAAAGAAAAATTAGAAAATGAAAAGAAACAAACCAAAAAATTTCAAAATATTATTGAAAATTGCCTACGTCAACACTAATCGTGCCATATAGGATAACCGGTATTCACGTAAGTGATTTCCGACATAAATTAGTCAAATAGACTTAATTGGTATAAATTAAGAAAGTTTAAGATTAAATTGATCAAATTGAAAAGTTTATGACTAAATTGATTTACTTAAATGATTTAGGACTTAATTGATACCGATGCAGTAGATTTAAAATTTCTTGATACTTTTCCTGAGCAAAATGTGGTCTTGAATTTGATAGATATTGCCCTTTTGAACAAAAGATCATCTAATCACTCTAGAGTGTACAATCGAGATTTCGTGAAAATTTGATTGGAAATTATGGTTATGGAACATTGAATTTGTGAAGTGTGAGGTGGCTAACGCAACAACTGAGATATTAGGTTGAATTGCCACAATCCTCGACACTTAAACGGAATTACATAAAGTTGAACTTGCAACAATTTGTAGAGAAACCCTAAAATTTGGTGTGAATTTCAAAAAGAAAAAAAAATTCTGCAAAAATAATGTAATTGAATAGATATAAATCTTGCGCAATTAAGGATCAAATGATGTGTTCTCCCAATAATTGGGCTCTGGTGGAACTTAAAAAGATGTTAATAAATCTCCCTCTTTAAATTTGAATAAGTAAATGCTAGGACGTCATAATGTTCTTTTAGAATCTTAATTTTAAAAAATACATTGTTATGCTAATTGTTTGAAAAGTTGAATGCCGCATTTTTCTAGTATGCCGCAATATCGAAATGAAAACTCTAGTGTTAGGATACTTCATTTTGATGCTAGAATTTTACGATGAATTATGCGCATTTCTAAGCCGATATAATGACGAAATAGAATCTCTAGTTTTAGATTGTGTCATTGTGCATGTTTATAGACCTCTGTAATGACTGTTCTGAATAGTAGATTTGAAATTAGGTCATTACAATTCCAGTTGTGCTGAAATTGTGCTACGATGCATGTTGTGGTTGATGATACAAACTGTGCAGTTTTTAGGGGACATGAGGTGGTGGATATTTTGAAAAGCTACATCAATCTATTCTCTTTATCTGTACGCCAAACCACATGTCATGTACCGAAGCGATATGATTCGTGTGTTGAACAAGCCATGACATTGTGGCTGGAAGTCAAAAGCCTATAGTCATGATGATTTTAAATTGAATAATAATTTGAAACTAAATTTAGATTTTATTTTGAATTGACTGAAAAAAATGTACGTTTCTACTTAAACGTTACCATGCTCGACTGAAGTTGTGAATTGAATGAAAATAACTTCTCAGGCTGTGTAATTTATCATATCACTAGTGCCACGTCATGTCACTTTTTTTATTTTTTTATTTTATTTTTATTTTTTATCATGTCTTGCATTTGAATTGTTATGTCATGCTACTTGTAATTGTTGTCATGTTGCATTTATTCTCTCATTTTTTTTGGCATCTGATTTGTCATATTGTGCTGCTGCATGTGATTTTGCCATATCATGTCATTTCTTTAATATGCATCTAGTTCAATTTGCAATGTCATATCATTTTATTGTGACGTCTTGAATCTGATTTGTCATGTCATTGACTTGCAAAGTTATTATCGACCATTATGGATTTTAAATCCATAAAACCTCCTAAAGCTATCTATAGTCATAAGAAATTACAAACACTAGACATGATCGAGTGATTATTTACAAGAAGTTGCAAGTCTCGAAAATATTAGCATAACCACCCAGTAGCTATGTGCTTGTGTTTTTGGCTTCTATTCTGTTCATCAATCGCACTACCTCAACACTTAACCAAAATTTGGGAACATTTGATGGTGAATGTAGTTCTGCTCTTGTCGACTGAGCCTATTATCTCATCATTTATAAAGAATTGGTCATTTTTGGGCGTTAGCAATATCTATCCACACTCTCATGGAACTTCTATGGTAAAAATTAGAGTTTGAATTGGACATTGTGTTTGCTTGGTTAGGAGTATGAACGTTCAGGTCAGATCACACGACTCCTAGAAAATATTTCGTGGAGAGATTTTGTTCGTTAACCAAAAAGGGTTTTTGGATGATTGATTAGGGCTTTGATTGCACAAAATTTGTACAATTCCACTCGATGATACAATGTCAACGGCCTTCAATTTCACCGTGGTGGTTGAATCAATTATCATGTTGGCGACAAGGTGATGACCTCTCTCCATTGCCTTGCTCATAATTAGAAAGCCGCGTTCCTCAAATATAATCTCGTTTGAAACATCTCATTTTACTCATTACTTTTAGTCATCATTCACCTACTCATTCCATATCTAATGACTAAAAAGTTTTCGTTTTCAAATGCAATGAAAGGCAACGGGAATCTAGGTTTTTTTTTTTTTTTTTTGGTGATATTGCAAAAGAAAGCAATTCTTTTTTCTTTCCTGTAAAAAAAAAAAAAAATTTAAAACACTAGTTAAATTTGCAAAAGGAAATTAATTAATTCATTTCCCATAAAAAAGTGAAATACGAGTCAAATTAAAAAAAAAAATCTAAACAATTATATGAAAAGGTAGGTGCCAATAGTTGTATGCTATGAAAGTTAAGAGTATTTTGAATTTAAAAGAAAAAGTCAACATGTGTGAGTCGCAAGACCTCTTAGGTCCATAAAAAGTAAAAAGTGAAAATGAAAAAGTAAAACTCAATCCAAAGATGTTCTAATTCCATTATCAATTGAAAGGGTTGTATTTATAATTTTTTTCAGGTCCATGAACTGACATTTTCTGAATAAGTACCGTTTCCATACACGTTGTCAAGAAATTCAATTAACTGGTGATCAATTGTCAATTAGAAAATTTTGTACAAAATTTTTATTGCTCGAGTTGTACATTTTCGAGATCTCTTTTCTGTGAGTTGTTACATTGGGCATATTAAGTCTAACTACAAAATTGATATATTGAATGAAATGGAGGTTTGCAAGTGGGCAAATGAACCATATGTAAATGACAATCTAACGCATTAGTATATCACTTTTGTAAATTAGTGTAGAATATACTGAGCATTTTTCTTTATTTTTCTCTTCAACCTAGTACATTTCTTATATCTAAGTATGCTATTGAACAAATTTGGTCAGTGCCCTAATTATTTGGTGATGACGTATCTAAAATGTTGCATAGAAGATGAATCTTAAAAGGCATTTATGCTTATATTCCATAGTCCCACATTAGTTAGGCAGTCTTCTTTTCTTCACTTTATCAATGAGTTCACTCTACTTGGTAACAAGAATAAAGAGATGGACCCGTGCCTGTAAGTTTGGACAGTATCAAGTGCAATCCATGACAAAAGTCGACCCATATATTCCATGTGTTGACGGTGCTTTTATGTAATTTATTATCCATCACTTGTTTTTTCGAACTTCGTGAAAGGAATATACTAGGGTAGTGCTTGCATGCTTCAAACGTTCTTGGTTTCTATATTTCTTCAATATACTAGGGTAGTGCTTGTATGTCTCAAACATTCTCGGTTTCTATATTTCTTTAATATACTAGGGTAGTGCTTGCATGCCTCCAATGTTCTCGGTTTATATATATATTTTTTTTGCTGGTCTCGAATATTACAACAAAATCAATAAAAACAGGACAGATCTTTGTCCCTTATCATGTAAATCTAAACTAAATTGAGTGGACACAGCTAAAGCACCAAAAAGAGGGCGAAAAGTCGAACCTTGTTCTTCCAGTGACATCAATCCAACCTTTAATGAGAATTTTTATTCAGTCTGGCTAAGGTTAGTGGCTACTTCGCAAGTGGCATGAGGGTATATTGGAATGCATGGAATGAAGATTTTATCCATCTAAATACTCGAGTTGGCAAGATAAACAATCACCCAATGATCAAGGAATCGTGTTGATGATCATGAAAGCCATATCAGTGTCATATAAATCTTTCATGATTATCATGACGTCCCTAACCCTAGGGGCCAGAAAGCATGCATGCAGCTAATTATTCGAATATTCTTGGTACAAAGATGACAATCCTTCCAAATTATTCCACCAAATTGCCACCTCACGACACTTGCTTGGCCAAAAGGGTTAAAAGGAAAAGGAGATATTATCATTTTTTTAAAAAATGTCACCTCACGAGGACCCCGATGAGAGAGGCAATTTATATCTTAGAAGACAGCCTCGCATGCAAAACCTAGACATTGGAAGGATCTATTTTGTTCCCTTCAGACAACATCATTCGGCCTTAGTCATGCATATGCCTTTTGTTTTCCCCTCTCCCGCTCTCTCTCTCTCTCTCTCTCTCTCTCTCTCTTCTTAATTATCATAATTATTATCATAATCATACTCACAATCATCATCATTCTCATCATCATCATCTCTCCCTCCTTCTCTCTCTCCGTCTTTCTCTCTCTCTCTTCATTACTCTTATCTGGGATGCTATGTGACTGCTGGGAAAGAGCCGGACATGGAGGGCCCAAGAGGAATTAAGGGCATTTCTAGTGAGAGGGGAGATAAGAAGAGAATGAAAATGGGAATGATGGTAATGATGATAGGATTCCAATGATGCCCTCTCAGACTGTTTCATTGGCTTGTCAAAGTCGAGGGTCGAGAAGAGATCATGATTATTTATTATTGCTCTCGATTGTTTTTTTGGCTATGATTGTTTACCAAAGTTCATCATGAGAGGAGAAGAAGTTGTGTTAAAGATGCTTTTGGGAATTTCGCCTCGGAATGCGAGATGGCTTTGGAAAGTTTGAGATACACATTTCACTTTCGATGCTGCGCTCGGAATATCGTTTTTCTATTATTATTATTAGGAAAGTGATTAGGGTTGATTGGGGGATTGCTTTGGTCGGCAGAAGAGAACAACTTTGACCAATCCTCCATCCCCCACCAGATGAAAAATAGAAGAAAATCTTTGGACAAGGAGAGGTGATTGAACACTAATGATGTTCGTCATCCCTTTTGTTTTGATTATAATTTTCATATGGCGATATTTCAACGTTCTCTCTTTTTTTATTTAAAGCACACTATTTTTTTATGTTAACGGATTAAATTAGCCTTGACTTTATCAAGCACATATTGATATTTTTTATTACTTTTTCTAATGCGAGTTAGTTATCTTATGAGTTACTATTTTCCTATCTAGTTCGAATTTGAAATTTTCCTTTTTAAGTCGTTCTTGAACCTAGTTCGAAGTAAACAATTTTCTTTTTCCTTCAAATCAATGGAACAAGAACTCAAGTGTGTGTTCAAATAGAAACTCGATTCAAGATTTTGAACCGTTTGTTCCTCCTAATGTTTAAACATCAAGACTTGAAAAAGATCAAAAGAAAAATAAAGAAGGAAGAGAAAGATTAAAACTAAACTTTGTTATCATTCAACCATGAAAAATGTTTATCAATATTGCTCGTAAACTTTGTCCTCGAAATATTTTTCTATGAATGAATATTACTCTTGAATGCAAAGAAGTTCTAAGGTAGATTTAGCTTTCCATCGAAATTACTTAAAACTTAGCCAAAAGAACAAATGAAATAAGTTTCCAACAAATTAAATCAAGATTAAATTACCAACTAAATAAACAATTCATGAAACCAAAAAGGAAAATGTTTTCTGACTTTGACATATAGCTTTACTTAGAATAAAGACATCTTTTATTTTTACTAATTGGAAAAAACTTTGGAAATAAATAAACTAATTTATTTTTGGAAACACGGCACAATTGTAGTATTAAATGAGAGAAAGGATGAGATTAATCTTATTTAGAGGGGCGGGGGTGGGGGGGAGAGAGAGAGAGAGAGAGAGAGAGAGAGAGAGAGAGAGAGAGAGAGGTAATGTTAATTATAAATACTGAACTAAATCTTCTGATGGAAAGGTAATTTGCTCAGTTAAAATAAAAAAGAGATACTTTAACCAAAAAGAATGTCAGAATATCGTGTCCCTAGTTTTTTTCCTAGTAGCGAAACAAATAAGCATGGAGAGAAAGGGCCATCCCACAAACCCAACATCACAACCAACAATATTAAGTAAAAATGCATAAAATTCTTGAAATTAGTTATTAATCATTGTCAATTTCAAATAGGAATGTAGGCAAGTCTTCATAACTTCTCAACATCATAATGATGTTCGTTGTCCTTATTGTTTTAATTATAATCTTTTATATGGCGTTAGTTCATCACTTTTTTTTGGGTTAAAGCATGTCGTTAATTAGCCTCAAATGCATTAATACTAACTAATGGCTTTTTATAATGCGAATTAATCATCTGTGAGTTGCTATTTTGTTCCCTTTTCTATTCTTTCTTGAAACTAATTTGAAGGAAACTTTCCTTCAAGATAGCAAAACCAAAACCAATATGCGTATTCAACTAGAAACTCAATTCATCATATTACTTCGTATGTTCCTTTCAATCGTAAAATATAAAGACCAGAAAAAAGATACGAAAATGAGAAAAGAGAAAGACCGAGACTAAATTTTTCTATTGTTCAACCATGAGGAAACTTTATCAATATTGCTCGTGAATCATGTTGTCAGAGTTTTTTATTACAAAGAAATATAAGTTCGAATGAAAAGAAGTCGTAATGAGATTTGGCTTTCCACCAAAATCACATTAAACTCAGAGAAAAGAACAAATGACTAATTTTCTAACAAGTCAAATTAAAAGCATTTTATCTCTAATAAGTTTTAAGTTCATGGTCCCAAAGAAGAAAATATTTTCGGACTTTGAAACATAGTTTTAATTAGAATAAAGACATCTTTTGTGTTTACTGATTCAAAAGGATATTGGAGATAAGTTAATGATTACATTTCTCTTACAAACTTAGCACGGATATAGTATTGGATGGAAGAAAGGGTAAGATCAATTTAATGAGAGATCGAGAGAGAGATGGTAATGCTACCTATAAATACCGAAATGAATCTTGTAATTGCAGAATAATTAGCTCAATTAACACAAAAATTGACTTGTTTTAATAAAAAAGAAGTTGGAAATAGCACTGCCCTAGTTCTTTCCAAATACAAAAATAAATAGGCATGGACAGAAAGGTGCCATCCCTCTGAGTCGTGGCTTCATAACATCTCAACATCAAAATTACAATTTCAAATAATGATATACACTTAGAGTCTCCAAATTAATTGTGAATTATTATCAATTGCTAATCGTGGGTGGGGGCGAATGGGCATAGATAATATCCTAACCTAATGTTACTGTGTGAGACTGTTAGAAATACGAAGGGTTTAGGACTTTTAGGGTTTATTTTGATATGTATATATATTAAAATTTATTGAATAATACAATATTAGTTTTTCCTCACGTGGTATTAGAGCCTAGGATTTAAACCTAGATGACGGAGCAGCCATCCATCGCTGATGAATTGCCAGAATAGTTAGCCGTCGCTGCGGCGGCTTGTCACCGTCAAGCGTCCCTCTCTCTTTCTCTCGCTTCCTTGCGTGACTCCTTTCTCGACCTTTCCTCAAGTGACTTCTCTCGCGTGGCTCCCTCGCATGGCTCGTGCGGCTTGCTGGGTCGCTGGTTTTGGTTGCACGGCTTTATCGCATGATTCACGCAACTTGCTGGGTCGCTTACTCACTGGATTCGTAGAAGACCGACAACACCATCAGGTACAACACGAAGAGCAAGCACTGATGCCACACCAACCTTGGGTTCTGAGGTGTTTTCATGGGAGACGACGCTTTTGCTTTGGGTTCGAATTTTAAGTTGTTGCGAAAGAGCCCTCGATGCTTTATTGATTATTTGATTCGAGACTTGTAATGTAGCAAAATAGCTACTGCTTAGATATAGTGCAGTGATTCGTTACTCTCAACTATATATATATCTGCAAATTGTGGTAGTTTTTGTTACTTCATGTGGGTGGTGGAGATTTTTTGTGCCGTAATATTGGGTTATTGAATTATTGTGGCCGAGTTGTTTGAAGGAAACTAAGGTAAGAATTTTCTTGTTATTATTTGCAAAATGGGCAATTTCTCGAAGAATACAGTTGAAGTAGTTCCTGAGAAGAATAATGCTGTGATGACTGAGGTGATTTCCTCTTTATCTAATTGAATTACTGATAAGAAGCTCGAGGGTAGTGCTAACTTTCACCAATGGAAGAAAATCGTGAAGCTTACTTTGACAGGTAGGAATCAACATAGACACTTAACTAAGTCTAAGCCCAGGGATGATGTAACTTGTGATGCTATTGATGCACATGTTCTTGGTCAAGTGCTAAATTCTATGCAGAGTAATGTAGTTAATTTGGTAACTCATATTGATATAGTTAGAGAACTGTGGGAGTATTTGAATGTATTATATTCCGGCCAAAATAACTTATCACAAATTTATGAGCTATTGCTGAAGTTTTATCGGTTTGAAAGGAAGGTGCATTCCATGACGCAATACTTTGCGGACTTTAAGAGAATGTATGAGGACTTGAATGCTGTTCTCCCTATTTTGGTTGATATTCAACAAATGCAACGTTAGAGAGAACAATTGGCTGTAGTGGAATTCTTAGGAGGCCTTGGTTCTAAATATGAAACTGCTAGGTTTTAGATTCTTGGAGGAGAGAATATTGTGTCACTCACAGATACGTTTGCTCGAGTTTTTTGAGTATCTCGTGAGTCTTCTTAGGATACTACATCTATGGTAAGTAGTTTAGCTCTTGTATCCTAGACTTGAATTGGTAGTGCTAACAGGAGTGATGGAGGAAACCGTGGAGGATATAGTGGGCGTGGTGGCCGAGGAGGAGGCTGAGGCATAGGAATAGGGAGAGGTCAAGGCCAATAGCATCTTTATGGACAATTCCACATGTCTACTAATAACTCTTACACGAACTTGTCATTACATGGGAGATCGGGGTAGCATCACCAATTCGCAAATACGGCTTCTAATACCAACTCTCCTCCACAATTTGCTGAAGGCAAGATAGTGGTTATGTCTGATGAGGAATATGCTCTGTACAATTAGTTTCAAATCTTATAGCCTATTTCTTCCATTGCTACTTCGGTACAAACAAGTAATTCTACTGCATGCCTTTCAGTTACTTCTTGCTCTTGGATAATTGATTTAGGGGCTTCTGATCACATGTCAGGTCTTTCAGGGTATATTTTTCTCTGTTTCTCTATCTTCATTCGTAGTTACCCTAGCCAATGGATCATCTACACACATATTAAGGGGATTGGCACAATTCATCTAACTTCTTTATTGCCACTATCCTCAGTGCTTTATTTCCCACAATTTCCATTTAATCTCATGTCTGTTAGTAAATTAACCAAAAAATTTCAGTGTTTGGTAATATTTTATCATGATTCTTGTATTTTCTAAGATTTGGCTACAAAGAGGACGATTGTAGAGGACGTGAGGCAAGGCGACTATATGTACTTGAAGATGCTCCTTCAATTGCTTGCTCAAGTGTTGCATCCCCACACTAGATTCATTGTCGTCTTGGTCATCCTTCTCTACGTAGTCTTCAAAAGTTAGATTTTAGTTTTCAATCTCTTTCTAGTCTAGACTACGAGTCATGCCAACTTGGCAAATTACATCGTGTTAGTTATTCACTTTGAGTCATTAAACGAGCAGTGTCTCCTTTTTTGTTAGTTCATTAAGATATTTAGGGTCCATGTCATGTGGTTTCTAATTTGGGTTTCGGATATCTTGTTATTTTTGTTGATGACTTTTCCAGAGTTACTTGGTTATTTTTAATGAAAAATCGTTCAGAATTATTTTCTATTTTTTGTGAATTTATATCTGAAATTTATACTCAATTTGGTGTGCATGTTAAAGTTCTACATTCTGATAATGCCATGGAGTACTTTTCTACATCTTTTATGATTTTATGACTTAATATGGTATGATATATGAATCTTCCTGTCTCAATACACTACAACAGTATGGTGTTGTTGAAAGGAAGAATAGACATTTATTGGAAGTTACTAGATCCATGTTATTTGAGATGAAGGTCCCTAAAACCTTTTAGTCTGATGCTACTCTAATTGCATGCTATCTCATTAATCGCATGCCTTATTCTATTTTGCAAGGTGATATTTTGTTTTCTACTTTGTTTCCCAATGAGCCATTGTCTGTTCTATCACCTCGTATTTTTTGTTGTGCCTGTTTTATTCATGATCATTGACTTGGAGTATCAAAACTTGATCCCAAGGCCATCAAGTGTATGTTTATGGGTTATTCCTATACTAAAAAGGGATATTGCTGTTATTCTCCATTACTGAGAAAATATTTTATAACAGCTAATGTTTCATTTTTTGAATATACTCTTTATTATGATATTCTAATTACTGTGTTTGAATTGGATGAAGACTTTTATGTGACCACCATTCAATCAACTATTCTAATTGTTTCACCAGTATCAACATAGGAACCACCTCCTTTTTAGGTTTATACTCGACATCCTCGGGTAACTGCTGCTCCCCTTGCTCCACTCGTCACTACTACATTATTATCTACTCTAGATCCGCCATTAGCTGACCTTCCTTTTGTATATGATCTTGATCTTCCTATTGCTCATTGCAAAGGTACATACTTGAACGCAACATTCTATTGCAAATTTTATTTCACACTTTTCTGTGTCTCCTACTTTTTGGGCTTTTTAAACTACTATTGAACAATATCCTGTCTCCAAGTCTGTCGCTAAGGCATTACAATGTTCTAGCTGGAGGATAGCAATGAAAGAAGAATTAATGGCTCTTGAGATTATTCAAACTTAGGACTTAGTACCACTTCCTCCAGGAAAAAACTACTATTGGTTGTCGATGGGTTATGCTGTAAAAGTCAACCCCGATGGTTCTCTTGCTCGTTTAAAAGCAAGACTTGTTGCCAAAAGGCATGTTTAGGTGTATGGGGTTGACTATTTGGACACCTTTTGTCCTGTTACCAAACTTACTCCTATTTGTATATTGATCTCTCTTGCTATAACATATAAGTGGCTTTTGTTTCAGCTTGATGCCAAGAATGCGTTCTTGCATGGTACTTTTCATGAAGAAGTTTATATGGAGTAACCTTCGGGGTTTGTTGCTCGGGGAGTCTGGACTGGTCTGCAAATTAAAAAAGTCTTTATATGGTTTGAAACAATTCCCTCGGGCATGATTTTGAAGATTTTTTGAGGTTGTACTTTCTTTTAGACTATCCAAATGTGGAAATTATCATTCTTTCTTTTATAAACAATTAGGGGAAGACAAACTGTTCTTGATTATGTATGTTGATGATATTATCATCTTAGGAGATGACTTGATTGGTATAGTTGAACTCAAGACCTATATTTAGCAACAGTTTCAAACTAAGGACTTAGGAAATTTTAAATATTTCCTAGGAATCGAGGTGGCGTAGTCACATAAAAGTATTGTTTTGTCACAGCAAAAATATGTCCTAGATTTGCTCACTGAAACATGATAGGATTAAAGCCTCTTGATTCACCCATGGAACAAAGGGTTAAACTAGTTGCTGAGGGCGGAGAGATGCTTAATAATCCCGAGAGAAATAGAAAACAAGTTGGTAAGCTGAATTACCTCATAGTTACTCGACTAGTCATTGCTTTTCCAATTAGTGTGTTAAGTCAGTTTTTGTCTTCCCCCTCGTACATCTCACTGGGATGCAGTTATTCAGATATTGAGGTATTTGACGAAAGCTCAGGGAAAATGAATTGTCTACCAAAACCATGGTCATAATAGGGTTGAAGGATTCTCTAACGCTGATTAGGCTGGATCTCTCGATGATAGGAGATCAACTACTAGTTATGGTACCTTGGTTGGAGAAAATCTAGTATCATTGAAGAGTAAGAAACAGAGTGTTCTTGTCCGCTCTAGTGTCGAGTCAGAATATAGAGCCATGGCACAAGTGACATGTGAATTAGTGTGAATTCGACAATTATTGACCGAGTTAGGCTTTAAAGATTTAATACCCATGACGCTATGGTGCGATAATAAAGCTACAATGCATATAACTTCCAACCCCGTGTTTCACGAGAGAACAAAACACATGGAGGTTGATTGTCATTTTATTTGAGAGAAGTTGCAAAGTGGAATAATCCTTCCCAATCATATTCAACAAACTGACAAACAACTTGCAAACATCTTTACTAAATCTTTGGGTAATGGGAGGATAGAACATATTTATAACAAGCTGGGCATGCTTGAGGGGAAGTGTTAGAAGTACAAAAGTTAAATTGGTCTTTAGGACTTTTAGAGTTTATTTTGATGTATATATATTAAATTTTATTGAATAATACAAATATTAGTTTTTCCACAGAGACATATAGTTATCGATACGGAATATGGAACCACAAGGTTTATTTCTTCCTTGAAACCACCGGAAAGCTTGAAACTCTCTTATATTCCCTTGGCAACAGCATGAAACTACACACGTGATAAGGAGATCTGACACGACGTGCAACCCTATGATCGGGCTTGACCCGATAAGTCCAACAACATGACCAGGCCCACATAAATCTGGGTCGGGCTGTTAGGCCCGTGATTTGGTATAATCCATGCCTGCTTAAAGTAAAGAGACTGTGAACAAGCCTTCATGGATTGTTTTGTTTTGCCGTCCTTCGATGAGGCGAGTTGCTGGACTCGAGAATCAAGAACGATTACCGGCTCGGAGGAGGCATGCTAGCTGCTTGTGGTATGTAGAGATTGAGTTTGGCGGTCGATATCATTTGGAAGCGGGGAGGGCTGTGTTGATGTCTGACGGGCTTTCGCAATCTCGCAACGAGAATCAACGGGTTTTGGTTGATGACTCGGGCATGTTAAAGATCGGAAGGCTTTGCCCCTAAAAGAGGTCGAATCAAGCTAGGCAGAGAAACCGTAGAGATGTCTGAGAACGAACTTGAAATTTTTGCACCGAAGGTCCCATCTTCTGCCACATCGACCACCAACTCGATAGTGTTAAAATCGACAGATGACCAAAGAACTTAATTGCGCACACGTGCGGGGACACATGCATCAGAAGGCTTGTTGCGCAATAACCATGAGATCCTGACCGTGACACGAAGAAATACAAGAGACAGTAATTTTGTAAGATGAAATTCAAAAGCAGGACCGAGAAGCTGCTTGTTTGAGAATGCACCTTTATGTCAGTGAAGAATAGATATGTTCCGCAGTCACTTTATCAGGATGAGAAATAGGGCAGGTCGTCATATATGATCATGACCAGATGCTCAATGGGAATGCAAATTTCAGCATCCACAACCTGTGTGCAAGCGATGAATTACCATCATTCCCTAGAGCTGTTAGCCTCTTGAAGAATATGCATGAGTTAGTAGCCATAAAAAGACAGTGGTTGTCCGCCTGGTCCTTGAAAGAGAATGAGGAAAAGCGCAAAACTTCTAATCCTAGCCACACCTTACCCACTCCAAGCCATCTCAATCCACCAAAATATGTTTCGAACTCATTGAGTCGTTCAGAATGAGCCAACAGAACTGAATCTTAACAAGAACAGCACAAGATATTAGGATGTTATTTCTCACCGCATCGATGTCCATATAAACTCAGGAATCGTCTGGGGTTCAGAAATTGACAACTAATTCATTGTACATGAACTTTTCCAAAGACAAGTCATTGATCTAAAAATTCTCTTGGATATAACAAGGTCCTTTTACCCAATTCAGCTGATCACTAACTCAGTAAGTCCACGAAAGTTGAAAAGAAGTCACCGATGCGCAGACATGGCAGCTTAAAAGGACAATCTTCATTTTGAGTGATCAACAGTGATCAAAGCTCAAGCAAACATCTACTATCTAGTAGTTCTGCACCACTCATTACTGCACAACAAAGAGATGCTGACGGATTCTTTTTGTTTAATACTATTGCATGAGTCAAGACTCATATCTGAAGTGCCTGCAGCCGATCAACAGCAGAAGATCCTATACGAAGGAACTTAAAACCCAAACAAAGCAGGAGGGTTTCAAATTTCATAAATACCTGAGCCACAACTATCTGGAAGAAAAATGAGACTAAAGCAGAGATGCAGAAGCAGTTTTTAAGCAACAATTCACGCTTGTACAGATGTAGAGTATGAATACTTGGATCGGTTGAGTAATGTTTCAGTCCAGTCGCCTCCTCCTGGTAGCACGAGAATCCCCACTGTCAACATCAGAAGTCCTAGAAGCATCACCTCTTCTTCTTGAAGATGAAGTCGAAAGGGATACCATCGAATCAATCTCAACAGCAGTATCCATTTGGCTTTCTGAGTTTATTACAGCAGCAATGCTCGAGAAAGAATCTCTATCATCAACAGAAGGAGGCTGCTCCTCATTTCTTCCTATATTATAATCGCGGAAATATGCTTCCATGGGAACTGGAGTACTTCTATGAGAATGTGATCTCCTAAGCAATAAAGCAAGTCGGCGGCTCTCTCTCCGTTCAGTATTGTGAATGTTGTCCCTCAGAAAATGAACATCATCATCAGGCGGTGGCGCAGTTACAGTTTGTTCTCTACGCATTCCACGAGAAGTCCAAATTCGATTTAGCACAGAATTACTCCTTGATGTTTCGCGGATATCACTAGACTCAGGTGGCTGAGTCAAATCCTGGGTCAAATCAAATCTACCCCCGAGATGCCGAATGATGTCCTCCATAGGGAAATGCAGAGGAGATCTCTGAACAACTTGCCTGAAACTTTCAGCACGACGTGCAATTGGCCTCACGGGGATCTTGAGAGTCAAATCTTCCTCAGGCTTACAAGTATTGTTCCCACGCCCATATATTGGAGTCACGGTCTTAGTAGTTACCTCTCCCTTGCAAACGGGACATTCCTTCACATCTGAGTGAATGTGTAACCACTGGTAAAGGCATGGCCAGCAAAACAAGTGACCACAACAAGTCACAACAGGCTCTCTAGCCAAGTCCAAACATATATTGCAATCGAAAAAGCTCCCATCAGTCTCACTACCTTTCGCCACATCATCCTTCTTCTCCGACTTGGTGTCTACAAGAAAACTGGTGTTGTTCTCACAAACTTTGGGCCCCTCGGCATCTAATCTATCCTCAGCAGGAACACTCCCCTCACCGGTGTGCAAGGTCGTCACATTACCTGAGTCAATCACCAGGTGGTCGAGGTCCACGGAAATGTTCCGAGTGTCCGGCGAAATCCGAGCTGCCCGCCGTCTCCACCGCTGCCGACCCCTCAACCTAGCCTCCCTCATCCTGCTAGCTTCTCTCACCATGCGAATTTGCCCTTCGTACCAGGTCTCGAAATCCGAGATTCGCGTGGTCATGTCCACGTCCTGATCGGAAACAGGCCCCAAATTCAAATCCAGGTTCATGGTATCCGACGTCTCCTCTCCCATGGATGCAATAGCTTTACTCCTCGCAAGCCTAATCCAAAAACCTCGGAACAGCCTTTCTCGAGCTGCACGTAGCGAAACGAAGAGCAGCAGATTCACTCAAGAGCTGGAAACACACCGAGCCAACAGAATTCCCTCTCGATAACAAAAACAGAAGATCAGCGTAATCATTAACATAAGCCGCCGACCAAGAACCTAAGACGCCAAGAAAATCCCCAAACCCCAAACCCAAAAGCGAGCAAGAAACAACGGAAGCCCTAGACATGGCGGGGGCCAGCCGATCGCCGAGCCAATTGCGGCGGCGGGCGATCGAATCGAAACCCAAGAAAAGTCAACCGGAACCCGGGAAGGCCCCCGCGTCGAAGCGAAGGAAAGAATCAAGGACGGCGAGCAAAAGGGTAGGCGAGAAAAGCGGAGAAAAGACCTGAGCGGCGGCGGAGATCTCGCAGCTGCTGCTGCTGCTGCGGCGGCGGCGGCGGCGGGAGGCGGAGGCGGGTTCCACTTTCGCGGGCGGGCGGGCGGGCGGCGAATCAGCGTGGCGCCGAGCTAGCACCGAGCGACCCCTGCCGCGGATGATGATTGCTACTCATCCTCTTCCACGCAAAAGAGAGAGAAGAGAGAGAGAGAGAGAGAAGAAAGAGGAGAGAGAGTCTGTCGCGATTGGCAGCGAAGAGGAGCGAGAGAGCGAGCTAGAGAGAGAGAGAGAGAGGTGATCGTGTGCGCACTGTGCGCAGGAACGAGATGGAGGCCTCCCTACGCGAACGATTAGGATTGAAAGAAATGAAACTTTTTCTTTTTAAATTTATATTTTTAATGTTTTGAGTACTCGGTTGCGTTTGTTAACGTTACCCGCCTCTCGCGCGTTCGCGCCATGCACTCGCCCCTTCTCGTAGCGCGTGCCGCCCAACCGCGGGACGCAGGTCAAGTCCACCACCGAGACCCAATCCAACATCTTGACGAAACTTGGCCTTGCAATACTATTATAAATATGATCACTGGGGTTTGTTCCAGTAGCTCCCCTTCCAATTTGAAAGAAGGAGGTGGGGGGTTCGAATCCCCAACTTCTTAAGGGTTGGGGTGGGGACACTGTAATTTCAGGAGTAGGTTTTGACTCCCACGCCTGATGACGGCGGGGAGAAAAAAGTCCGAAAGTGAGCGTTAGAATAAGAATAAAGTAAAAAAAAAAAAAATTATTATAAATATTATAATTTTTGTATGGTGCTAATTTGAGTGCTGTAATTTTTTTTTCAACTACTTGAGTATACTAAGTCAATTGATCACTTAAGGCAGTGTTTGGTAATGTTCTTTTTTTTTTTTTTTTTTTAAACAGATTTTGTGTTTTTTTGTTCCAAGGAACAAAAAAAAAAAGAATGCAAACGTGTTTGTTTGCATTTTTGTTCCAAATTTATTTTTTTGTTCCGGGAATACTTTTGGAATAGAAACAAGAAATAAGAAAAACTTGTTTTTTGTTTCAACAAAAATTAAAAACACATTTTCTCTCTACTCTCTTTTTCTTCTCTTTTTTTTTTCTTTCTCTTTTTTCTTTCGCCGGTCACTGCCTCGGCCATGGCTGGCGACCGGCCAAAGAGGGCCGGCGACGCCGTCGAGGGACGGCGACCTTGCCGGAGCGTCACCGGCCCCAGGCGAGGCCAAATGTCGCCGGCCCTTGGCGAGGCCAAGCCTCGCCCAACCACGGCCAGGCTCGGCCTCGCCGTGGCCGGGCGAGGCCGCCGACCCTCGTCGGCCGGTCGCCGGCCATGGCCGAGGTCGGCGACCGGCCAAAAGAAGAAAAAAAAAAAAAAAAAAAAGAAAGAAAAAAAGAAAAAGAAAATAAAAATATTAAAAAATTAAAAGAAATAAAAAAGAATACAAATTTACCAAACGTATTTCTGTTCATTTTTTATTCCCGGAACAAGTTTACCAAACGCGTTTTTTGTTAAAAAATTATTCCTCGGAATGAAACACTTTTTTCTATTTCTATTCCTAGAACAATTTTTAAACGAAGTGTTACCAAACGCACCCTAAGTCACTCAAGTGCCGAAATCTTGGTAAACATTTTAAGAAAGTTATGACATTCAAGTGATTGATTAAAAAGTTATGTGGCACTAAGTGATTGGAAAAAAAAGTTACAAAATTTATAAATTATGACATTTAAGTAAGCGTTGTATAAAATTATATTATCCAAAATTATAACACTTGTAGTATCATTTTCTCATGGAACGAATTTCATACGAATGCGATGTTGATAATCTGTAATCCATCGATTAGACGGGGCGATCGAGTGGAAATGTAGCCCTTAATCCCATTGTCGAGTAGAGTTTTTTTAACATTAACATTCGTGCCCAATATGAAATAAGTGTAAGAAAAGTCCTTAATCTTTTGCATTAGTGTCAATTTCATCCCAAGCCTTTAATAATCTGTTGACTTGGTGCTAATTTGGCCTTAAACCTTTTGACCTAATACCAATTCAGTCATTTCGACTAATTTTGACTAGATATTACTGACGTGACACGGCTGACATTGACGTGGACACATTTTAATAATATTTTAATATTTTAAAAATTTTTATTTTATTTTATTTTATTTTTTTTCCTTCTCCTCCTTTCTTTAGCTGGTCACCGACAAGCAAGATTGAGGTCAAACTCGCCAATCCCTTGTGAGCTTAGAGCCCTTGCCAGAGGCCGCAAGGGTGGCCTTGCGATGGGCTGGCAAAGCTTGCCCTTGTAAGATTTGGTGACGATCGAGCCTCGCCAGCCGCGAGCGAGGCTTGACCTAGCTAGATTCGATGAGGCTAGGTGAGGCTCAACTCTTGCCAAATCCTATAAGGTCGAGCCTTGTTGGCCCTCATCTCTAGTAGATTATTGAGGTTTGACGATTGGCCAGAGGAAGGAGGGGAAAAAAGAAAATAATAACTAAAAAATTGAAAAGTATTATTAAAAGTTGTTTACTTTAGTGTTGGCCATGTCACGTTTGCAATATCTAATTGAAATTTGTCCAAAGGACCAAATTGACATTAGATCAAAAGGTTTAGGGTTAAATTGGCATCAATAAAATGTTTAAGACTGAATTGGTATAAAAAGTAATATCTTTTGGACTTTTATGACAATTTTCTCGAAATTATTCTCTTGTTTGTAAAAAAAAAATATTTGTAATAAGTTAATAACAACTTAATTTCATGTTTTTCCCTCTCTTATTATCTATTGACAAAAAGATGTATTCTTAAATTTTCTTGTAGCAATATATTTACCAAGTTAATCATTGCCGTACTTTGGCTTTTCAGGTGTTAGGGTAATTAAACAGAAACTGTTCTAAAAGTTTAAATTATTAGATGAATGCGTAATTTAATATTTAATTTTTATAATATCAGGAATACTTAACAATTGTCAGTGTATTTGATCATTAACTTTCATTTGTATGTTGGAAGTAGAATGGGTAAAAGTAGGCTCTCAAGACTTAGGGTGCGTTTGTTTGTGTTTCTATTCAAAAATTGTTCCGGGGAATAGAAATAGAAAAAACTATTTTTGTTTCGGGGAACAATTTTTGACCAGAAAAACACGTTTGGTAAACTTGTTTCGGGAATAAAAAAAGAACAGAAACACGTTTGGTAAATTTGTGTTCTTTTTTTGTTTCTTTTAAATTTTTAATATTTTTATTTTATTTTTCCTTTTTTTCTTCTTTTGGCCGGTCGCCGGCCTCGGCCATGGCCGGTGGCCCGGGCCGATGAGGGCCGGCGGCCTTGCCAAGCCACGGTGAGGCTCGCTAGCCCCGGCGAGGCCGAGCTCGCCTACCCACCGGGAGGCTCGGCCTCGTCGGGCCACCGCTAGGCGACATCGACCTAGCGATGGCTCGATGAGGTCGAGCCTCTCCGATGGCCGGGTGAGCTCGGTGGCGTTGGATCTAGGCGAGCTCGGGCTCACCCAAATTAGGCGAGGTCGAGCTTGCCTAGCCATCGGCGAGGCTTGGCCTCACCGGGCCACCGCCAGGCGGTGTCGGATTTGGGCAAGCTCGAGCTCCCCCAGCCAAGGCGAGGCCGAGCGTTGCTGGTTGGTGCGAGGCTTGGCCTCGCGGATCTAGGCGAGCCCGAGCTCGCCTAGCCAAGCGAGGCTGAGCCTTGCCGGGGGCTGCGATGCTCGGCCTCGCCGAGGGCCGGTGACGCTTCGGCGAGGTCGCCGGCCCTCGATGGCCGGTCGTTGGCCATGGCCGAGGCTGGCGACTGGCCAAAGAAAAAAGAAGAAGAAAAGAAGAAGAAAGAAAGAGAAGTGTTTCTTGAAAGTGTTTACGAACAAAAAACAACTTTTTCTTGTTTCTTATTTCTGTTCCAATTTTGTTCCCGGGAATAAAAAAATAGATTTGGAACAAAAAAGCAAACAAACGTGTTTATGTTCATTTTTTGTTCCTGGGAACAAAAAAATATAATTTTTGTTCATAAATAGAAATAAAGAACATAAACAAACACCCCCTTATTATCCAGATATATCAGTCTCTTTATGTCATAGTCGTGTTGTGTCAAAATTAATTTGATTTGATCATTAAATCTTCATTAATCATGCCATATTCATGAAAATTGGAACACAATAGGTTTAATTAATTAGTTACCTAGTTTGACGCGTTCAGCACATTCAAAATGTAGTTTCTCGTACAAATGCCGATGTGTAAAATGTGTTTTAACGTTTGTTGATGTATCCAAATTGTGTATTAGGGTCAACCAACGAGCAACAAAATTTAATGCATCGTGTATAAATAAGTTTGACCCATTTTATGACACGACATGATTAAACTCGACTAGAACTCAAATTACCTTATTGCGCATGTCTCGTGTGAATATCTCTCGTCAGAAATTGCTTGCCATATTGCTGGATTCCGTATATCAATATCACACAAATGTGAAATTAACAAAAAAAAAAAAAAAATATGACTTCCGGGGAGGAGAAGGTTTTTGTCCTTAGGGTTTTTATCTTTTCAAACATATTATTGAAAACTTCCTTGAGTTACCCTCATCATTGGCGGGTAACAGTTACCCACACTTGTGAGGAAAATTATCGTGCGGTGACCAATTCAGTACTAGGCTTTTCAATTTTATTAATTTCGTTCTAAAACCTTTCAATTTTTTCAATTTAGTCATAATGTTTTTAATCCTAAATCTCTTGCAAATAGTCATTCTGGTCAATTTTGGCTATAAAATCACTAATATGGATATCGATTGTGCTATATGGCTCGACCAGCGATAACATATATTAGCTTTTACAATTTTTTATTATGTTTTCTTTTACTTTTTTCTTTCTCCATTCCTATGGCGACCTTTGCCAACCGTCAACAAGGCTTGGCAATGGCCAGTGGAGGGAAAAAGAAAAAGAAAAAGAAAAAGAAAAGAAAAGAAATGAAAAGAAATGAAAAGGAAAAATAAAAATAAAAAGTTATTTACATCAGTGCTGGTCATACCATGTACAATGGTTGGTGCTAACTAGATCATCACGTCAAAATATGGCCGGAAAGACTAAATTGCCAAATCGACATAATGTTAAGGACTAAGTTTGTACAATTGGAAGGTTTATGATTAAATTAGCAAATTGTCATAAAATTTAGGATTATATTAGCACAATTAAAAGATTTAGAATTGAATTGGTCTACCATATAATATGTTTAGGACTTTTTCGACAATTTTCTCAAATGTTTTTTGTATTAAGTTATTTTGCATATAATGATGTCCAATTTGTAATTTACAAATCAAAAGAGTGATTGAAGGAAAAAATAATACTATCTTGAATTTCTAATACACCAATCTATTATCTTCTCCACGCAACAACATATAAAAAGTCAAAGTTAAGAGATTTTTCAATCTATGTGGTCACCACGTGGCACTTTAGTCTGCCTCCATGAAGGCCATGTGGTAAGGCACATGAAATAAATTTACCGTGTGTCCCACACGAGATCAATAAGCATTAGTTTATCAATTTTGACCTCAAACTTCAAAATTTGCTTGAATTTAAATATAAATAAAGAGAAACTATCTTCAAAAAATATATATTTAAATGACATAGTCTATTTTAAACATCATTTCAAAATTATATTCTCAAACAATATAATTCTTTATTCAAATATTGGCAGGAATGTTCATAATTGCTTCCAGATAGAGGAAGTAGCAATATATAAATAAATCGACATAGTTAAGTTAGATCAACCTACTCAATATTTTGCTAAGAGTGAAATAAATGATACAGTCTATTTAATTTAAAAAAAAAACTTATCAAACTAAGAATAAAATGAAATAATTAAATTTTTATATCTTTTGGCACTATCGTTTGCTTTTGATTTTATTTTCCAATCTCTAGGTGCTTAATACAAGTTTTAAAGCTTCCTGTTATATATGGGGGCAAGGTGGGAGAGGAAAATGCAAAGAAAACCTCCACTGTTTTACATCGTCCATTTTTTCCTTACTAGCAGATTTTTAACTTTTAAAACTTTTCCACCCCCAATTTCCTATAAATCTCATTAATGATGAGATCTGATAATGTCGTTTAAGTGCGAGTGGGCTTAGATGGTGGATCTAATCATGTCATTTTACTGTTTTTGGAACAACCATTAGCTCCTTAAAGTCAACTAGGAGAGAGAAATTAATGAAATTTATGGATGTGGAATTCTTTTTGACAATTAAATTTAATTTACTTAATGAAGTGACCCGATTGCACTATTTAGACAAGTTTTGACTTGATCGGACTATTTATAAGTTTAAGAGTTTATTGTAATTTAATAATAAATTTTAAGACTTCTAATGAACTTATCTTGAAATTCGTACTTTCAAGGTGGAATAATTCATAAATCGTTGTATCCTTACACCTTCTCTGTAATTTCTCTCTACGAATCTGTTTGCATTCTTTTACGGAAACAATTACAAAAGAACATAATAACCCGTCTCATTTTCACTTGGCTAAACCCTCAAATCAAAAGAAAAACTCAAGTAATGACCATTTCATGTTGAATTGTTACTTGTATATTATTCAACCATGTGCGAATTTGAGGTGTCACAAATTCGCTTACTTATAGTATTGATATCATTGTTAGTGCGAGCTTATACAATCCAAAATGACATTAGATGTTTTTTACACCTAATTTTTAAGTGACACGTCATTAAAAGTAAAAAAATCGAGATTAGGATTTTTGATCACGATAGAGCCCGTTTCTTGACAAAAAAATGTCGCTGCAGTTTGAAAGGTTAACCTCATTCGGGAATCTCTGGATCTATTCTTATTTTCAACTCGAAGCATTTCGTGTCATTTTTAGACAATTTCTTATTTATTTCCATTGAAAACCCAAAAAGTCAAACGAATGACTTTTGGGTTGACTTTTTGGTCAATTCCAAGTCAATCCCAATCAAAAGTTGATTTTTTTGCACAAAAAGATATCAAATGATCTTAATTTTACCTTAGCCAAGTTAATTTTCGAAAATTTCAATAATTTGACATATAAATTAACCTTTTAAAAAAGTCAAGTTGACTTTTGATCAAATTTTGACAAAAAAATTGTAAAAATAAAAAATCCACAAAACATTTCACTTTATTGTCAACTTGACTTTAGTGTTGAAAATTTTGTGAAAATTGATTGAGAACCTTGTTTCTCAAATTTTTTAGTTTTAGGTTTGAAATTGACCAAAAATAAAATTACTTTCATTCAAGTAATAATTAATTCTAGTTTCTTTTACAACATTTGATCTAGGGACTATTTCTCATTCATTTTTCACTTAGTTTTGAGAACGGTTGTGTCGAAATGCGAATTGTCACTTTTAGCCCTTATTAGGGAGTCGGAATTAATTCTTTATAATTTGCGAATGGACACTTTCATTCCACTCATTTTCTCAAGATAAGTCTGAATTTGCCATTTTGAGAGACTTACTTGAGAACTTTCCAATTTGAGGAAAACCAAATTAATGAGCTTCAATTGAAGAAATTCAAGTTGACACATTTGAGAATAATGTTTAATTTCGTGAATTAGGGTTCAATTTTATTATTAAACCTCGATTCATTTTTAGGATAAGAGTCATGATGTCAATTCAAGGTTAATTTGAATGCAATATGTTATTTTAAGCATGGACAATTAGTCGAATAGATGTCTCGCAATATTAATTGAATTCAATTTCGATTAATTTGCAATTTCAATCAAGAAATTGTGAAATTGTTTGATTTGCCCTATAATGTCAATTATGTGTACCCATGGTATAGATCCATTATTTTTTGTGATAATCAAGCAATTAGGTCAATAGAAAATCAGTGGATCACAATTATGTAATTTATTTGGCCTAGTCTCATTAGAATTGGACTGTTTTCATTCAAATTGAGTAAGTTTTCTTATCAATTTGGTTTTTTAGTGATTAAATTGCATAGAATTTAGCCCCTAAGGATTGATAAGCTAGAACTGACCAAGAATCGATCGAATTGGTTTGAATTGGTCTAATTGGCCATTGGCAAGATAGGTCGGTTCGGCCCTTTGCTGGCTAGTTCTTGGTCACTGACAATTGCCCATCAGCTCCTTGTCATGTGCACTTTATTCCTACGTCCCTTGAGTGTTCAGATTTTACGAAAACACCCTCGAATTTCATGAAATTACAAAATTGACTCTAATTAGGCTTTAATTGTAATTTGTGTTTAAACTCTCGTTTTTGCGAATCAAAACCATCTGATCAATCGTGGGACACATTTTAATTAAGATTAACCCCTAATGATCTTAATTAGACCATTAGATCAAGTTTCGACCGTCGGATTGAATCGACGGTCGAGATTTGACCTTTAATCAAGATTATATAGGGATTTTCCCTCCACAACTTCAGGGGTTCATTTTGATAAAATTTCAGATCTATAGATATATTTTCTCTCTCTAAAAATCTCTCTCCCTCTCTTTCCCACTCTTTCCTCTTGGCCTTCCTCCCTCATGTGTGCGACCGACGACCGTCGGTTTATGGTTTGATCGGTGGCCCTTGGTGCGGCACCACCGTCTCCGGCCTCCCTCCCTCGTCCTTGGTGTTGATTGGAGCTGCTGTTGGCTCCAGTGGTTGTCAGAGGTGTCTGCCTAAGTTGATCCATTGATCGGAGTTTAAGACCGGCGGATACGCTAGTGGAGCTTCCAACGTCTTCACCCGGCCAAACTAGCAGTTCGACAACCTTCTTCAATGGTCTAACCATCGCTGATTCCCTCATAGATGGTTGGGAATTGTTCAAACAGCCATCGGAAATCCTCCGGTGGCCCAATCCTTCCCGGCGGTCCAAAACCAATCCGAATTGAACTGGTCTTCTTCAGCTTGAACCAGCGGTTCAATTGCTTGATGCAGCTCTCCTATGAATCCTCAATATTAGTCCGATGTTCCTCAAAGCTCATGAAGTGATCTGAAGGTCTGATTGTCGTCCGATCGTGTTTGAGTTCAATGAAAACGCAAAAAAAGTTAATACTTGAATCATGAATTTGATGAAGCGAGATCGAACTAATCGATTGGGGTTAGGATTCAAACCTACGATCATGTTTTACACTTAGATCTGAAGTTTTAGATATTAAATGATGACATGTGATGAGTTTATAGTGATTGAAGATGTGTTTGAACTTGATTGTTCTTTATTTATCTTGATCTGCAAAAATCATAGCCTTGAGGTTGACTCTATGTTGAGACTAATCTGAGGTGGTAAACATCATTTTTTTGACCTCGAATTGTTCTACACATGTGATCTACATTTGACAAGCTTCAATTTGATAGGTTTTAGGCCCCGAACGGATGTCATTTGGTACCTGAATTATGCCTTGGAAGTTCGTTGATTTTGCTGTGATTTGTGCATTGTTTTGATGTTCTGTCTTTGAACGAATTGCTTGTTTACTATTTTTCCACTAATTTTCGTATTTGTATTTGGAGATGTTTTCTTCATGAAAATTGCATGAAAATATCATGGTAATATCATATTTTTTTTTCATAATTTTTGGAATTGATTTGGTTAGGCAAAACTTCAAAAAATCGATGTTAGGTCAGTCTGCCCTGTTCTAAGTCTGGCCTATGTTTGCTCTGAAATGAGGTCTTAAATGTGTCCATTAGGTCCCATCCTTCATAAGAGTTGTTGTATGCATTACAAAATTTCTAGCTAGGTATAATTTGCGCCAAATGATTGTCGTTTACTATGTCGATTTCCCGTGCAAAGATGCATTAATGTTGCTGCAACTTGTGAAGGTTATTGCATGGTTCAGTTTTGTCATTTTTATGTTGGCTCATGTGAATCAAATTAGGTTTAGGTGTCTCACGAGAAATTCTCATGACATTGCATTCTACATGTAGAATTTTAGCATGTCGTTAAGTCATTGAAAATCACTCATGTTTTGTGCTATACTTGTTGTGATTAATGCTGATCATGAACCCATGAAAACATCTTCATTGAGCTCCTTAAGAGCCAAATTAGGTCTCGAGTCTTCTAGACATGTAAGACACTTTGCAAGCTTCACATTGATGTATGGCATGCCCCATTTGAATGTCATTTATTATATGAAAACTGTACATCAAGTTGGCAAATAATAACTAAAATTGCTATGCATTTTGATCTAAATGACAAAGCACCTTTTGATGTAAATGAATTCATGTGACTTTTTGCATTCCGATTTAGGATTATTGTCTTAACCAAATTTGACCACCACATTTAGCCCTAGGTCATGTGTGAGTTTCACATTTTTTATACATTATTTGGGTGGTCTTATAAGTCATTAATCATGCATTACTTTTTGATTTGCTTGTGGCTGATTTGCACGCCTTTGTGATTGTCGCTGTTTGACCATGAAGTCACCTCTTAGAAAGTCTTACGGTTTGTCTTAATCTTTCCGATGATACCAAATTTGAATGATTTGCATGTCATTTGACCCGTCTTCTATTTTTGTCAAGTTAGGCTAGAAATCTGTCTCAAGTGAAATTCGGAATCCATGTTTTGCTCTTGCAAGTCTGTCCTATTTTTATTTTTGTATGATTATCTCATTAAGGATTCTAAGGTCAAGTTCTCAATGAAGTTTGTCTGTCTTTCTCTTATCTACGTTGTGGTGAAATTTCATATTTTTTAGACTTTTTTTACTAGGTCAAATCACTATTGATCTGCCATGATACCCTGTTGTCTTATTACATTTTTGATGTGATGCCATGCTTTCTTGAATTTTTATAAATTCTTACGTAGCTCACCTTAGAAAAATTTTCCCATGAAATTGTTCCTCATGATGTGCTTGATGTTGGGTAATTGTCTCGGAACCAATTATCCATGGATTCCTTCTCAATTGAGTTGATCTTATTTGCCCCGTTCTACGATTTTTGTTGTAATCCACTGGTGTGTTTTTCTTCTAGAATTTTTTCAGGACAACTTGTATACTGAATTAAGATTACATGTCTTCATGAGTTTTGATCCTTACCTTTTGAACTTCATGCACAAAAAATTTCGAAAAACGAAAAACAATTTATCATGCTTTTCAAACGCTTCGAACGTCATGAAACCATCTGAAATTTCATGTTCTTGTTATTTTGAGCTTGGTTTTGGTTCAAGCAATGCTCACGCACAAAACTTTCATGTAATGTTTTGTATTCTAAATTTTCAAATTATGCTTTTGGCTTGACATTGATGTTGTTTAAGGTTTGGAATATATTTAGAGCCTCTGCGAAGCTTGATCATAGTGCACAGGATGCACCCAAGTTAGCCTTGATGATTAAATATGTTCCATAACCATGACATAACAGTTGTGTCATTAGTGTCTTTTCTCATAACTCGATATCAATCATTTTTTAAATGACTTTTGAGCATCACCTGAACCCATTAATTATTTTATGTGTTTACTGATAGATTTTTTCCTTTTTATTGATGGGCTTGAGTTGGCCCGTCATGGGCTCGGCCCGTGAGTTGAGGGCCCATGGAGAAAAGCTATAATAGATAAAGGAAAAAAAATCTAAGAATTCATTTATTACAAATAGAAGTGAAGTAACGTACTTTTGGAAGAGAGAATACGCTCTCTTTTCATCACGTCTTCTCCTACCATTTTCTCCCGAAGAAAAGAATTCTCCTTTGAAGAACAGTGTCCGGTTTCCTTCTCGAATTGCGACATCAGTGTTTAGTCTGTGGACAAAAGGTACGCTCGATCCCGTGGTGTGCCTTCGATCGGTGATTCATGTTTGTTTGTTCTTGGGTTTGTCTTCCGCTTTATTTTAGGGGTTCGATTTAGTGTCGAATCCGTTTTAGGGTATAAGCAATCCCCAACATTGGTATCAGAGCCCTATTCATGTTTTCCTGATCCCTTTTCATGTTTTTTGAATGATTTTTATTGAATTTTTGAGAAAAATCAATTTTGGTTGATTGGGGACAAAAAAAACCCGACACTCGCGTACTGTTTGCCGTGTTTCGTGATTTTGTGCAAGTCGAAATTCGTTTTTGATAGTGCAGGGATGAAGCTCTCATCGATACGAGAAAAATGAGTCGCGGATCGCCGCCGGATGTGCCGCCGCGTTGCACGCGCTGATTCGGTCCCCCGCGAAAGAGCGTGTCGGACGCGTGCGCGAAACGGCACGTCGGTTACGCCATTTCGGCCCTGGCCGTGTCTAGCATGTGCCAGCTGACATCATCGTGACGTCAACCAGGCACATTCGTGGCATGTGTCGGTCGGTTCGTCCGACCGGCTCGACCGGGCGACGGTCCGACCTTGACCGCGACCGTTGACCGTTGACCGACCGTTGACCGTTGACCGACCGTTGACAAAAAAAAAGAAAAAGAAAAGGGATTTGTTTCTTTTTTTTTCCCAATTAAGTCTATGTGGATTATATGTAATCCCTTATTTGTTATGCATTTGTTGCAGGAATAATGCCTCCCCTTCAGTTACGTACGCCTATTCGCGTAATTACGATAAACAAAAGGAAAGGCTTTCTAAGTTGATAGGAGCCGACGATTATTGATGGGAGAGTGGTGACTTAATTGATCATGTTCTTGAAGTCAACGGGAAGATACAAAAGGTCATATGGAATGGTCATCCCATGCCACAGTCTGAGATGGTGCAATTTTTCATGAACACTCTTCCACAAGAATGGAAAGGAGTGTTGAATCGCATATGGGATGTCAACAAAGCCGCTTCATATAGGAGTATCGTGATGTCTTTTATAGATGATTATTACCTTATTGTTACAAAAGAAAAGATCAAGAAATTGAAGAAAAAAGGATCTTTCTCTGTTCACATTTTGAAGTGGTGTTAGTTGTTTTTTGACTGGTCTTTATTTAAGTGTGCTTTGTGGACATCTAATGTAATGTTTTATACCTGGTTGTTGTTGGTGTAGCAACTAATATGTTAATTGTATTATGTGAAAGCATTATTATTATATCATTGTTGGATGTCAAATATTATTTGCTTTCTCGTTGTTAACTTCTTGTGGGTAGTTCATAGAAGTTTTTTGTAGTTTCATAGAATTTATTTTGCATGGACAATTATATTAATGATAATTTTAAGTTAGGATTTTTTGGAGGATGATTGGAAACATAGTGACCTTTTGATTCTGAAACCTTACTTGAAATTGTTCATTAATATGACGGGTTTGTGCAAAATGGATGCATAAATGATAGGCATTAATTATTCGTGCATATATGTATGATGTGTTCAGATTAATGGCTTCAACCACAAAGAGCATAGTTGCCGAGCTGAACAAAGGTGAAAAGCTCAATGGCGACAACTATGAAATCTGGCACATGAAAATTCAATATGTGCTGGAAGAGCAAGAGGCACTAGAAGCTCTTAACCTGACCATGGTAGAACCTGAAGAAGGAAACACTGCGCATCATATGAGAGATAAGGAAGCTTTTGCTGCATGGAAAAGAAAGAACTCCCTTGCTCGCATTATGTTGCTGAGTAGCATGGAAATGACGTCATGCGAGAGTTTAGGCGTTTTGAGAATGCCAAGGAAATGTGGGAAGCGTTGATAGCAAGGTTTGGTCATACTTCGGTGACTAGACTGAGACAACTCACTATTAGGTTTGACTCTTATAAGAAGCCTCATGGTTAGACCATGAAGCAACACCTTAGGAAGATGTCAAACATGATAAATGAGTTGAAAGATGCTGGCCATGTCCTGACTGAAGAGCAGCAAGTGCAAGCAGTGATTCGTTCCTTGCCTCAGAGTTGGGAGCATATGAAGGTGCACCTGACCCATAATGAAAATATCAAAACCTTCGAGGATGCAATGCGTCATCTTGAGCTGGAAGAGGATCGCCTCTTGGCGGCTAAGTCGGAAGCTAAAATTTATCATGCTAGTTCTAGCTCACATGGAGCTTCGAGCTCCAAGCGCAAACGTCCTAACTGGTTTGATAAAAGGAAAGGCAAGGGAGCAGGTCCTTCAGGGAAGAAACCTAAGCTTGACCAACATGAAAGGGGAAAATGTTATCGAGTGAAGAAGCTGACAAGGGTGAAGTGTTACAACTGTAACCAGAAGGGTCATTATGCCCGCGATTGTCGCGAGCCAAAGAAGGTATACACCCCTTGTACTTTTGAGAACTTTGCTTATGTGTCAAGTTCTGTATTTTTGACTGAGTCTAATCCTTTGTGGACTGTAGATTTAGGAGCGACAGACCATGTAGCGAAGGATAGACAATCCTTCGTGGAATTCCGACGAATACCAACTGGAACTAAGTGGATCTATATAGGAAACAACTCCAGAGCAGAAGTAAAAGGAATTGGCATCTGTTAATTGAACATGCGTGGTGGACGTACTTTGTTTCTACATGATGTGTTGTATGCTCCGGAGATTCGTCGGAATTTAGTATCTGTTTTAGTATTGGTTAAGCTTGGTTTTAATATGAACTTCCATAATAATGGTGTGGATTTGTATTTGTATACAAATTACTATGGTTGTGGTTATTTTCTAGATGGTTTTATTGTATTAAATGTTGATTATAGTAATGCCAATGTTTGTTATTCCCTTTTCACGTCTCCCAATTCATATGATAATGATGTGAATGTGTGGCATGCTAGACTTGGTCATATTGGCCAACAACGTATGAATAGACTAGCCAAAGAGGGCTTGTTAGGCAATATTGAAAAAGTAGATTTGCCTATATGGGAGCATTGCTTGGTAGGGAAAACGACAAGGAAACCATTTGGAAAAAGGTAAAAGAGCAGAATTCCCTTTGCATTTAATTCATACTGATATTTGTGGTCCGATGAATGTGAGAGGAAGGCATGGGGCTGTTTATTTCATCACATTTATAGATGATTATACTTGATTCAGATATGTCTATTTGATTTCTCATAAATCTGAAGCATTGAGTTGTTTCAAAAAGTTTATGAACTTGACAGAAAATCAATTAGACAAGAAAATAAAAATATTAAGATCCGATCGAGGTCGAGAATATTTATCTGATGAGTTCAGAAAATTATGTGATGAAAAAGGAATAGAAAGACAGTTGTCTATTCCATATACTCCTCAACAAAATGGTGTTGCAGAGAGAAGGAACATAACCCTACTGAAAATGGTTAGGTCCATGATGGCGCATGCTATTTACCTATTACCTTTTGGAGTGATGCGTTATTAACTGCTACCTATATACTTAACCGAGTGCCTTCCAAATCAGTTATTTCAACTCCATATGAGTTATGGACAGGTAGAAAACCAGACTTAAGTTTTCTTAAGCCATGGGGTTGTGCTGCCTATACTCATGAGTCTTCTCATAAGTTTGGGAAATTGGGTCACAGAGGAAAGAAGAGTATTTTCATAAGATACTCTGAACAATCAAAAGGATATGTGTTCATAAGTGAGCAGGAAAGTGGAAATATAACTAAATTCGAATCACGGGACGTCACATTCTTAGAGAATGAATTTCCTAAGAAGGGCGAAATAGGTGAAGAATACTCCCTATTTGAAACCTTGGATCAAGATAATGAACATAATAGAGTTCGTTCAAGTGGGAGTAACATGAGAGGTAATGAATTTGATTTAACTCACTCTCAATTACAACCACAAGATGAGATGATATCGTCATTATCTAATCCGAGTAGGAGCATAATGGGGAATGATATACAAAGTGCACAATCTCTCATGCGGCGCTCAAGTCGCAAAAGTATTCCCCGTCGATGTTTTGATATTAAAGGGGAAACTTTTATGGTTGCTCCACAAGATGAAGATGAGCCAAGAAATCTTAATGAGGCTCTAAATTGCCATAGTAAGGAAAAATGGATGCATGCAATGGAAGTTGAGATGGAGTCAATGAAGTCAAACCGAGTTTGGAAACTGGTTGACCTTCCAAAAGGACGCAAAGCTATTGGGAACAAGTGGGTTCTCAAAATAAAGCATAAAGCTGATGGCTTGATAGAAAGGCATAAGGCTCGCCTTGTGGCGAAGGGGTATAATCAATAGGAAGGAATTGATTATGAAGAAGCATTTTCTCCTGTGGTGAGATTTACCTCGATTCGCATTATTCTGGCAATAATGGCTAGTATGGATCTTGAGTTACATCAAATGGATGTAAATACTGCTTTTCTCAATGGAGAATTAGAGGAAGAAATATATATGGAATAACCTACTGGTTTCATTATGGAAGGCCAAGAAGGAAAATTATGTCGACTTTTGAAATCGATATATGACTTAAAGCAGTCATCGAGACAATGGTATATACGTTTTCATAATGCCATAAGTCATCGAGACAATGGTATATACGTTTTCATAATGCCATAATGACATATGATTTTACAATGATAGATGAGGATCATTGTGTATATATCAAAAGATCCAAATATCAATTTGTGATCATATCATTATATGTTGATGATATACTGATTGCTGGAAGCAATATGGAGTTTGTTAATACTTGTTAAGAGTTGGTTATCTTCCAACTTTGAGATGAAAGATATGGGTGAGGCTGCATACATCCTTGGAGTTAAGATTTCAAGAGATCGTTCGAAGAGATCATTATCTCTTTCGCAAGAAACATATATAAATAAGGTTCTTGAACGATTTCGTATGCAAGATTGTAAACCCATTGATACTCTTATTGCAAAAGGTGAAGGATTGAGCCATAGACTGTGTCCAAGGACTCTACAAGAAAAGGAACAAATGAAACATGTTCCTTATGCTAGTGCTGTTGGGAGCTTGATGTACGCTATGATGTGTATAAGACCCGACATATGTTTTCCAATTGGAATGGTGAGTAGATACCAATCCAATTCAGGTCAAGCACATTAGAAGGCCGTTAAAAGAATACTGAGATATCTGAAGGGAACTGCTGATTACAAGCTGAATTACCAAGGAAATGACCTGCAACTTGAAGGCTATACAGATGCTGATTGGGGAGGAGATTTAGATGAAAGGAAATCTATCTCTGGATTTGCTTTCTTACTGAAAAATGGTGCCATATCATGGAGCAGTAAGAAGCAAACATGTATAGCCTTGTCCACGATGGAAGCTGAGTTCGTGGCATTATCAACAGCGGTACAAGAAGGAGTTTGGCTTAAGAGATTTTTGGATAATTTAGGTGTTATTGAGAAAGCTGCAAATCCATTATTGGTTAACTGTGATAGCCAAGCAGCTATAGCGTACACCAAAGATCCAAAATATCATGGTAAGACCAAACATATAGATACCAAGTATAATTTTGTAAAAGATATGGTTGCACGAAAGGATGTGAACTTACAGTACATATCTACGCATAGAATGATAGCAGATCCTATGACAAAGCCAATACCTAGAGATGTGTTTTGTGGTCATGTAAAATCTCTAGGATTGCGTAGAGTCTGATGTACTGGATATTGTAATTTCCCTGAGTTGTTCACATTTAATGAATTTATGTTTTTTTATCATTAATGCCTATGAATCTTTGTTTGATCTTTATGCATCTTAATGCTCAGTGCATTACTTTAAGTTGAGTTAGTATGTCGGATAGATATAAGATTAGCCCACTCACACGGGTAATCGCCTCTATTTACTATGTGATAAATAGATATGAGACGGTTTTTAAGCTTATTAACTAGGTGATAATCGAGAGCTCAAGCTTAAAATATATATGTCGCCTTAACTAAGTGTTAAGATGAGGACATGATATGTACTATGTCCGAAAGTAAAATAACCCACATATTTTACTTTATTTGTCTATGATGCCAGATGTGAGTTCTGATGAATTTTGTGAATGAGTAGATATGTGAACTCAAGTTAGACATTAGGTATGTCTGAACTATCATCTGTACAGTATTGAAGGTGTAGACATACGCTCCATGGGAAAGGAGTTAAATACCATAATACGTATTTCATACTACGTATGCATGATACGACCAATAAGAGTGGCAAAAGTTTGATTTCAACTTTTATGTCGTGTGACACTCTTGAGGAAAAGAATTCCTCAATTAAGTGTCCTCGTGACTTTTACTTATTCTTAAGATTTCTATTTAGTGTTTGCTATCTTAGAATGTTGCCAATGGTCATGAGTTGATTCGATCTAACGGGACATTTCTAGAAAAGCAAGTTGAACTGAAATTGAGAGTTTGAAGGAAAAAGGAAGATCAAATTTGGAGAATCACATTGTAGTTTTGTATTCATTGGTCGACCAATTATGACTGTCTTTGGGATAATCATAATTGTGAATACAATATATGTATCATTGTTTAAATGAGATTAAGAGAGATATAAATGTGATCGATCGATTTAGGATACTGCATACTAAATTTACTCGGAATATGATGCCCATTATGAGCTGCTATATATTCTTAATAGATGTATGGCAACGAGCTCTCAAAGTATGCTGGTCGCACGGACTATTCACAAGTATGAATGTTGCAGTGAGGAAAAGAAGATTCTGTTCGGCCCACCATGTCAAGTGGGAGTTGATGGATTTTCAATTGATGGACCTAAGTAGGGCCTGTCCGCCCATGTTGGTTTTGGCCCACCATGTGCAAGTGGGAGATGATAGATTTTTCCTTTTTATTGATGGGCTTGAGTTGGCCCGTCATGGGCCCAGCCCGTGAGTTGAGGGCCCATGGAGAAAAGCTATAATAGATAAAGGAAAAAAAATCTAAGAATTTATTTATTACAAACAGAAGTGAAGTAACGTACTTTTGGAAGAGAGAATACGCTCTCTTTTCATCACGTCTTCTCCTACCGTTTTCTCCCGAAGAAAAGAATTTTCCTTTGAAGAACAGTGTCCGGTTTCCTTCTCGTATTGCAACATCAGTGTTTAGTCTGTGGACAAAAGGTACGCTCGATCCCGTAGCGTGCCTTCGATCGGTGATTCATGTTTGTTTGTTCTTGGGTTCGTCTTCCGCTTTATTTTATGGGTTCGATTTAGTGTCGAATCTGTTTTAGGGTATAAGCAATCCCCAACATTTACTTTCATTGAACGCCTGTGATTATGCTTGGTGCTTGTCGACTAAACAATTGATCTAATGTTGGCTCACTAAAATTATCTGACTAATTGAGAACCCAGGTCCAAGGGCCTACTTGCATGTTTACTTTCTACTATGCATGTGATTTTTAGATGTATGTATAGGTGCAATGCATGAATTTGTGGGATACCTTTAGGATACCCTTAGCACTTGTTTTAGGGGTTTCTTAGCATTGGTTGCCACGCGAGAAGACAATGGTGACCAATAGCTAAGAGCCTTAAAAAATGAATTGGGGTAGGTGTCCTATAGGGATCATTGCATGAATCACAAAGGTTGACCCCGAGGCCAAATTTGATCAATTCCGCATATTGTTTCAATTCCCTGATTGTTCTTGTTTGCTTTATGATTGTGATAATTTTTGGTGATGTTGATTGTCTCTTTCCCATTTTATGTACCTATTCTTACTATTAGATTATGTTTAGAATAGGTCCCGGGAGGTGGAGGTCCTCCGAGACATGATGAAGATGGATGGTCATTGTCCAATCCGACCTTGTTTTTGTATCCTTTGTTCCCTGATGTATTTTTCAGGTTATCTCGTATTCTATAAATGCCCGACAAGTTGCGGGTTTTCTTTCTTCTGAATTTATTTTTGTTTAGGATTACATGTTAGATTTACCGCTTTCCTTCAACTGTTTTCTTGAGTATTTACTTATCGTACTGTCTTTAAATTTCAATCGTTTTCCCCCTCTTTTAATAGAAATAGATTGGTATGAAATTGACCACTCATGCATGATCACTTAGTTAGTTTCATTGACTCAAAAAAAAAAAAAAAAAAAAGTAAAAGAGACACGCATGGACACCTTAGGAAACATGACAAATCATTAGGTACCGAAATGACGCTAATATAAATATTAGCATAACCCAATTTCCTAAACCCTAGAATCTTTAGTCACGTGAATATTGACGGACCACTTCTGACCCTTAATAGGGTTTTTTAGCCGACCCCCCAAAAATGAAACTAGTGGCGACTCTTGACTTTTATCTAGGTTGTCTTAAACAACTCATAGATAATAAATAAACCCGTCATGAGGGGTATGGGTCTTGACGAGATTCACCATAATTTGCATATTCGATGTGGAGATCTCCTAAAGGATGAAGTGATGCCATCATTATGGTTAAGAGTATTATTGGGAGGGCTACTATGGTAACGATACCCATAAATAATCAATTCACATCCGATCTTCTTTTTCATGGTGTATCGATCGTGTGGATGCAAATCATAATACTTTCCGCTATCATGTGAGGTACGAGTTTGGGAGAGCTCATGACCATGATTGAATGAACTCACATGGTCAATTCCGAAAGACGAGGTGATGACGTCTTTTGGGACATGTACGGCTAGGGAACTCCCATAGTCTAGTACTTTTAAACCTAATCTTTTCCTCTCCCCACTGAGGGAGGGCTGACGGAGTCCCATAGTCTAGTACTTTTAAACCTAATCTTTTCCTCTCCCCACTGAGGGAGGGCTGACGGAGTCGGGTAGCGACAAACGTACATGTAGAATAAATCCTATTGTCAGACAAATACACTCTTAAGTATTTCTTTTGGGGTCTTGGTCCACATTAAGTATTAGATCAGGGTGAAGTTTTATAACATCTTGATCATTTAATTGATGAAAGAGCCATTGTGATGTTATTCAAAAGGAAGGAATCACCAATAAATGGTCACAATTTTAGTATTTCTTTTGACGCCTTGCCTTAGATATAAGGTATCACATCGCTATAAGTGATATCGGATGAACACCTACTTCCATAGACACGGGGTTCAAGACGAATAAGAGCCTAGTCGCTTCGAACTAATGACTTCGTAAGTACATTAGAACTTGTACCACATGAAATGGGCCAAGCTTTTATTAAACAGGATGGCAAATTAAAAGATAAGTTCCTTGCTTAAAGATTCTAAAAACAAGGTCTTATTAAGTTGCCTGAACTTCTATTATCGATTATTTTATCTAATTTTCCTCTGTGCACCATGTACGATTCATAGATTAAAAAAATATCCTCCTTTAAAGATTTTTATATGTATGTATTGTATCTTGTTAATTTTTCGTTTATATATACAATACTGTCGATCTAAGTAGCTAGATCTAGTAGAGATAGGTTGAACCTTATTTTCTTGATTTTTATTGTTGGACCTTTTTTTTTTTTTCTTTTGATTGTTGGACCTAGTTCTGATGTATAAACCTCAATGGGGGTAAATGCTTCAAAGTGAGGATAACATACGTCCTCATATAACAAAGTGCACATAAGAGTACTTGAAATTTGATGCATGTCATCCAATTGATGAAGCCTTACTCAATATATATGGATAGAGCAATTAATATGAAGTCATGGTGATCAATTGGGCTGAAAGGTTTAGATATCCTGGTAATATTTTATTTCATGGTGGATATTAATAGGAAATTGTCCAAAAACTCTTAAATCTATCAAGCAACGATCATTTAAGTCTAAACTTTTCAACTTGGTTAATTTAATTTTAAACCTTTTGAGGATTTACCAATATAATCTTTCCAACTAAAATTGATTGGAAATCGCTGATGTGACCGATGGCCATCTTACTGGCGCATCGGCGCTAAAGTGGACAATTTCTGCAATTTTATTAAAAAATTTTCTGATTATATATATTTATATATATTTTTTCTTTTCACTATTTGATTCTTAGAAGACGGCCAATGATCCTCGCCGGCCATAGGCAAGGGCTTGCCCCCGCAATTGGCCATTGTCGAGGCCCCAATGATCCCTATCGGCCTTTGTAGGAAGTGAACAATGAATAAAAAAAATAAAATAAAGAAAAGATAAAAAAAAAAATTGCAAAAGTCATTCATATAGCATCGCCCATCCTATGGCCATGTCGCATAGGATGACTAGTGGCCACATCAGTAATTTCCGACCAATTTTGGCTATAAGGACTATATTTGCAAATTGTCAAAATGTTTAGGAATAAATTCATCAAATTGAAAAGCTTAAGACTGGATTAACAACTGTACAATAGGTTTATGAGTTTTTAGACAATTATTCCAATATTAACAAGATACATAGTAGCTTTTCAAGCAAACATGTGATCTCCTTCGCTCTTACCAAGCCCATAATAAAATTTTATTCCAAACTTGCAGAAGTAAGGGTATGTTCCTTTCGTCGCAATGAAAATGGAGTTCATTTGCTAATAAGATGTTGTGGCTAGATATTTGAAATGATCAGGCTAAATTCATCGTTCATTGTAGTTAATGTGATCTGATTACGGTTTTAATGATCCCTATAAAAGGCAAAGGCCATTCATGGAAGTAAAAAATGCAAAATCTGGCATTTAATGCTTTAGTCTAATGAGCATTTGAGGTTTGATTTTGAAATGCATAAGAGATAAGGATCAATGCATGTCCTGAGACCTCTTTACATTTGACCACTTACATCCATAAATTTGGTAATCTCTTAAATGTTAATTCTGATTATAGTATTTCTAATCACACATCAACTGGTTAACCTAAATTCCTTTGGCTGCAAAAGCGCCTAAATAATTTCAAATAATCGTATTCTCCGTTAAAAGTCACGAAAGTGGATATGTTTTTCCAAGTTTCACTTGCCCCAACTCATTTGAAGTTTCCTTTGTAATAAGCAATACACAATAGGTAGGTTGGTCTACCAAATGATTATATTTGGCTTTGCATTTATGAAAAAAGGTTATAATTTAGTAGGGTTAGATTCAATTTAGCTTTTATGCGAATATGAGAGGCTAATTAGCTCTTTTTGACTGCCAACTTCGGTAAATTAAATTTCATGAGATTGCATTGATGTCCATGTACTAGTTTAACATAATAAATAGGCAAAATTATTTGGCTCTATTTAACTGCGTTCTTTGAAATATTGACCATTTTATTCTCTACATCTACTGTCTCCTCTCTTTCGAATGGAAAACCGCAAAATGCCAACCCCACCTACCTCACCGCAAGAGCAATTCCAAGATGGATTATCTGGGGTATCATCTCCAAAGACAAGTGCAGATCAATCGAAAATGATTGAGGTATGTCTCAATTGACCTTTGTACTAGGTTATTGACCAGGTATTCGTTTTTCAAATACAAAGAAATGGATTTTTTTATGAAAAAAAACCAAATTTTATGATTGATAATAGATAATAAAAAGATAATTCCTATGCTCTCAAGCAACCTCATTTGGTTTATGATAGAGTTAAGATTTGATTTACCACAACTCCATCATTTAGATCTTTGAATTGATTCTACAAACTTTACATAGATTGTAACTTCTATCAAGTTAGAATCTAATTCTATTTTTTAAGTGTGTTCAAATCTAAATATTTATTCTAACGATTAATTTTTGGTTGAATTTTATTTTGGATAATTGTCCAAAAAGTCCTAAACCTATTATATGATGGCTACTTCAGTTCTAAACTTTTCAATTTTTTCAATTTAGTCCTAAATCTTTTGAGGATTTGCAAGTCATTCTAGTCAATTTTGGCCGAAAATTGCTTATGTGGATGATTTTTCCTTTTTATTTTAAAATTTCTGAATTTTTTCTGAATTTTTCCTTTTGTTTTTTTTTTTTTTTTCCTTCATTGAATTTCTGCTTGGCGGGGTTGTTAGCCACAGGCAAGGGCATCATGATCCTCACCTATTTGACGTTGCCGGGCCCAAGTTAGCTAATGAATGAAAAAAGAAAAGAAAAGAAAAGAGAAGAAAGAAAAGAAGGATAATATATATATATATATATATATATATATATAGATTTTTTTTTTTTAAATCGCAAGAGTTGTTTACATTAGCATTGGTTGAGCCACGTAGGATGGTGGTGTCCATGTTAGCGATTTCCGCCTAAAATTGATTTGAAAAATTACATTAGCATATTGTCAAAATGTTTCTGACTAAATTGGTAAAATTTAAAGATTTATGATTGAATTGGCCATTGGATTTGAGACTTTTTGGACAATTTTTTTAATTTTGTTATTGTATAGAATGTCTAAAAAATGCTTAAATCTTTTATTGACAAAGAAAAAATTACATATATATTTATTTGTATCTATATGTTCATATGTCTTTTGTGCGTCCATATTTTTTATGAGTATGCATATTTATAAAATGCATGTATACTAGAATATGATTTTGCGGATGATAGAAATAAAATGGCCAATAGTTTGCTTTTGCTTATATACATTGGAAGGATAGATAATCTTGTTCTAGGATTGTTGGTTTGAATGTATTACCCTTTACATAGTTCGATTTATGAATCGTTATCTGTTATCCGTTATTCGTTGGACAATAACACAAATGACAGTTATTTGAAATGCCAAATCTTTATTAGATTTTGTAATTAATCAGACCGTAGAATTTGTCATGGTAAACATTATCAATATATAAGGAATAATTCCGGTTAAAGGAAATGAGTTCCATATATATTAATAATGTGTACAGTCAAACCAGCACCTTGAACATTAGTGTCTATTCTTCTAGTGCATAGAAATTTAGTCCCATCATATAGAAAGATACCTAAATGCATAAGTACAATTACATGATAATGCTCAAATGGTAAGAATCCTATATTAGGGTAATATAATGAATATAGTTCAAGATCCTATTTTGCAGCATATATTTTTTCCCGTTTCGAATCATTGGGCAACATTTAATGATGAGCATAGTTGTATATGCTTTGATAATTTTTTTACTCATGTCTTGTACTTTTCTGCCTCTTTCATCCTTGCAGGTTAATTGGTCAGTCTCCACTAAAAACAAGTCTCTTGTTATGATTGGATCGAATGAAGCATGTGGTTCAAAGAAACCAGACATTCCGAATCAAGGAGAACGTGACCGAGTGTATACATCACTTAGAGCAATAGTCAATGTAAGTTATAACTTTCTATAAAGTTATTTTTTGGATATAAATATCGTGTGAGGTTTATTTTGTTCTTTGATATTTTGTGAGATAGACTATGACACAAATATAACTTTACCTTTACCAAATATATATATATATATATATATATATATATATAAATTTTACTATTATAGAGTATGGCTTTTTCAATTTTTCTTTTATGAGGTTTAATACTTAGTTTTTGAATGCAGACGTCTTCACGAAAAGATTGACATAGTATAACATTGTGACGCACATGACTCCTTCATCTTGATTCTTGAAGTATATTTGATAAACCTGGATGTATATATGAGTGCACAACTAGATTTCATTTGCAAAAAGTTACAACTACATGATCTATGCATAAATATAGTACATATGTTCATAATTGTTGTCTCTAATAATAAGGTATAATACTGATGATTTGTGATTGTAGGAAGTTGCTTCACAATTGAGAAAAAGTTCAGATGAGGTGCTTGACCCGGATCCGATATCGTATTGTATGCCGAAACATTATGGTGGGATAAATGCCTTGAATATCGAGGTAATATTATTTCAATGATTTTTTTATACATTGTTCACATATGCATTGTGAATATCTGAACAACATTTCTGAGTTGGAGGGAATATTGATTGATAAATGACATATGATTAAATCCTAGGCACAATCAAATCCATCTTCAGCCAAAGCCAAAACTAGGGCTAAAAGCACACTAGTTGGGGAAGAGATTGTATCTTTCGTACTACCCCCGGATTGTCAAATTGGGATAGACTTGAACAAGGTAGCTTCTAGAATTTCTTCTCTATGTTTCTACATTGAAATTCACATCAATATCTCAATTTATATATCTATAAATCTTTAGAGTTCATTCATTTTTGTGATGCCACTCTTAACAATTGGTTGCAGAATATCGAACATCAATCTTCATTTGAAGAGAGGCTTCGAGAGTGGTATATTGAATGCAGACGACGTGCAAATGGAAAATTAGATTTGGTAATTGCATATTCAAAACTTGTGTTGATTCTGCTTTCCTTAATAGTATCAAAGTTTCGAAAGAAGTACTCTATATTCGAGTGATTTGTTATCTTTTAGACATTGCAAGGAGATGAAATGAATTATCTAGCAATGTATGTTGGCAAAAAGGATTGAAAAAAAATCTTACTTTTACTTTATCACCTATTTTATTATTAAGTGTACTCAAACTTTCTTTACACCTTTTGATGAGTAATAGCTTTGCACATGACATTTGGGAATTTATCCGGTGCTAATGAAGCTAATGAAATCTACTATCTTTGCAGTTCTATCGTCATGGACAGTCAAGTAGGATGTTTCGCTCAACTATTGAGGTTGTTGAGTTTATAATGGAGGCTTTCATTGCTAAGGAGACATCAGGGAATCATTTTGTACAAGTGAGTTATCAAAACCCTAAATAAGTAAAATGTGAACTGGTTATTTTTTATTTAGTGAGACTTCATTTGGGTGCCAATTCAGGAGCAAGATCCTGGTACTGCAGCAAAAGGTTTATCGAAGAGAAATATATCTTCCAGTAAGAAAGAAGAAATTCCTCCATCCAAGTTATTTAAGATCTCTAATGCAGAGAAGTCTCTGAATGCTCAACCTGAAACTAGCAGAAGTGTTGACTATACCGGTGTTGAAAAGGCAAATTCAGAGACCGACATTAAATGTTTTTTGGAGGAATCGCGCAACAACCTCATGAACTTCTTCTGTAGTGGATCGGGGGCACAAGGTTATTCCTTCGAAGCAAATCTTACAACTTAAGAGAAAAATGAGCTCCTTATATATGCTAATTATTTGATTTTTTTTTTTTTATATAGAAAGCGAACATGGAGGGGAGAAATCCTTGAAGTCAAGCAGTGAGAACAAAGATGATGCATTTAGTGATGAAGAGACTCCTACGGGAGGCAAATCTGCTTGAGGGGAGGATTGCTTTGATTAGTTGAGAAAGACAACCATCACTTTGCACCAGCTCATGCATCCATGATTTAAGGAAGAGCATAAAATGACATGCATTAGTTCAAATGTATCTTCACAAATATCTGACTTGGTTTATCCAATCAGTGCAACTGAGTTTATTTACATTTCATTCAGCAAACTTGTTGGATGATATCTGTTGTTGAAACTTTCGTAATTGAACGATGAGTTATCAAGCCTTGTTTGTCAGCCGGGAATAGAGAAAGTGGAATGGGAATAAAGGCTATGTTTTCTTTCCATTTGTGTTTGGTCGCTTACAATCTTTATTGAGAATAAAGACTCTTCAAATTGTTGTCATCAATATAGGAGCTGGTGAGTCGAAATAACGAAATCGGGAACGTAATGGGGGCATTTATCTCCCACTATTCAAGTATCCGCTGCCATATTTTCCTGGAATTGTCACATTAGAAAACAAACCATTTCTGGATCATTTTCTGTGACATAGAACTCGGCTACGTGATTAGGTTGAATATCTCAATTAACAGCTTAAATTCCCATCAGGTTCTCATTTGGTACGAGACCATGCCCAATCAGAGTCGCGGACATCTCGCTAACCTTGGCATGGAGGCTTAGACCAGCATACTAGGCTATTCTTTTAGGATACTGATCAGAAGAGACAGCCATATGGGTGTCAGTTATGGTGCCATAGGCACGCTTATTGGCCATTACCAATTGAGCATCCAACAGGAGGCTTAAGAAGAGGCCTAACTTGCAATATCTTTCTTCAACTGTAGGCACTATTACCAGTTATATTCACTTCTAGGTAATTAATTAGCTTTTGTAATTATTTAGATGGTTGATTCTGTAATGATTAACATTATGAACGTACAAGGAACTTATTTCTTTTAATTGGTATCCTCACTGTTCGCAGTTCACTATTTCATTATCGAATGATAAACTATAAATATTGTCGTGGATATTTTCTGGCTTTTGGAATTGACCTTCGTATGGACTATTCACGAGTCATTCTTGTTTAATACTTTCTAAAACAACTAAGAATATGCATATGGTAATATAACTATCTTTCAAATGAATCGAGAAAGAATGATGATGTCATCACATCTTATTTGTATCTTTGTATATATAGTCAATGATTATTTTGATACATTTTATTTTTTAATAAAATCCATGATTTGTTTAATCCTTATGGAAACCACCAAAGAAGACCACGGAAATTAATATTATCTCCTATACATTTGTATATTCATTAAAGCATGAGAATTTATTCTCTGTTGAGTTGTAAAAAATAGGAAAAAAAGCTGCTTTTTATTTGTGGACTCATCGATGAATATTTTCTCTTTATTCTATGCTGTTATTGTTGAGATACATATGTAAGTTGTGTGTTAAAAAATGTCCTAAATTGGAGAATTGGTGTGATGTGATCATGTCATCACATCTTATATATATCTTTTCAAACAAGGTGATTTCTTCATACCTCATAGTGTACTCGAAGCTACCAATAAGCGGAAGATTGTATGACAAGAAATGTTACCCTAGAATCCTAGGAAGCCTTGGAAAATAGCCATCCCGACTTGCTGAGTCGAACCGTCCATAATTCCATGTAACGCGTGAGCCATCGCACTACTCTCACCCCAATCTTGCCTCTGACTATATCCATGTCCCAAAACTTTACATCAAGGCACACTTGGATAGTGACCATGTCCCAGAAGAAATGCTTGGGATCTCATGGTTGCAAATCCAAGTTGCTCTGCGAGGTATGCGCTTGGATGATTAATGAATCCCAGCCCTGGCACGGTTGGGACGCCATGGCCCGATGGCCTGGCATGAAAAGAATTCACTTGCTGTTCTAGCAGAGTGAAAGAAATGATGAAGGTGCAACAGCGCATAGAGAGTACAAATCGAGCTTGCACTCTTGACAGTCGTATGAAAAGCCCATGCCTATTTTCCCGCCAACTTTGCACCTGAAAAGCACCTTCTTGGTAGACTGGCCTCTGAGTTAAAGTAAGCATTTGTATGTAACAAAGAGAGAGAATAAGAAGAACACTTCCTTTCAGAGCTGCTCATCAAGATCTCAAGAATGCAGAAAAATCTTAAGAACGATTCAAAATCAAAATCTTTGCGACACAATTTGTGCTGATACGGCAATGGGACGCCCACATGGCTTTCTCTGGAGAAGACCAGACTTTATGTTACATAATTCAATCCCTAAAAGCACATGCATACCCAACTTTAGTCAGACAGCATTAGGACAACCTGATGCATTTGAAGATGCAAAGTAGAAAACTTCCCGAAGACTTTGTTTTGATTCTGCTGAGCACTCGAGCAACGTTAGTACAGCACAGAACATAATAAACACAGAGTTAACCAATGATTACAAAGCATAATTGATCGGCTCTTCTGATGAATCCAAAGTAGATGGGGTCAGAGTTGAAGACATCCTCTTGTGTTGCTTGTTTTAGTAGTCCAGGTTTTTATTAATTTTCCTCTTGCGTTGGCATAATCAGATCCTATCAACTTGACGGGGTTGTGTATACCTTACTTCCTCACCCAAAAAAAAAAAAAAAGAATCACTTTGACTGTTTGAGTCGATGGATAAACATTAGCATCTTAGTAGTTAAGAACAAAACATACAAAAGTTCTATTGTATTAAATCATTTCAATCTGAGACAATTATCCTCTAATCATGAGTCGATCTTACATGTCTATAAGTCAGCTTGATAACCTGCCAAGTAGGGAGCTAATTACCATTTGAAATTGACCAAATAGAACAAGTTAGCAAAGAGTCGCTTTGGCACTATTACAATTTGGGTTTATAGAATAATGGTAGCTTGACAAGGTCCATCTACAGACATACATACAAAACTATAACTAATCAGGTTTGAAAATCCTGTTATATATGGGAGCAAGGTGGGAGGGGAAAATGCAAAGAAAATCTCCACTGTTTTACATCGTCCATTTTTTCCTTACTAGCAAATTTTTTAACTTTTAAAAATTTTCCACCCAAATTTTATTTTTCTCCTTTTTCCCCAATTTCCTATAAATCTCATTAATGATGAGATTTGATAATGTCGTTTAAGTGTGAGTGGGTTTAGTTGGTGGATCTAATAATGTTGTTCTAGTGTTTTTGGAACAATCATGAGCTCCTTAAAGTCAACTAGGAGAGAGAAATTAATGAAATTTAAGGATGTGGAATTCTTTTTGACAATTAAAATTAATTTACTTAATGAAGCGACCTGATTGCACTATTTGAATAAGTTTTTGACTTGATCGGACTATTTATAAGTTTAAGAGTTTATTGTTATTTGATAATAAATTTTAAGACTTTTAATGAACTTATCTTGAAATTCTTACTTTCAAGGTGGAATAATTCATAAATCGTTGTATCCTTACACCTTCTCTATAATTCCTCTCTACGAAGCTATTTGCATTCTTTTAAGGAAACAAATACAAAAGAACATAATAACCCGTCTCATTTTCACTTGGCTAAACCCTCAAAAGAAAAACTCAAGTAATGACCCTTTCAGTTGAATTGTTACTCGTAAATTATTCAACCATCTCCGTCACACTCCATGTGTGAATTTGAGGTGTCACAAATACGCTTACTTATAATATTGGTATCATTGTTAGTGCGAGCTTATACAACCCAAAATGACATTGGACGTTATTGACACCTAATTTTTAACTGACCCGTCATTAAAAGTAAAAAAATCGAGATTAGAGTTTTCGATTTCGACGAAGCCCGTTTCTTGACAAAAAAAATGTCGTTGCAGTTCGAAAGGTTGACTTGTACGGGAATCTTCTGATCTACACTTATTTTCAACTCCCCAAAGCATTTCATGTCATTTTTAGACAATTTCCTATTCATTTCTATTGAAAAACCAAAAAAATCAAATGATTGACTTTTGGATTGACTTTTTGGTCAATTCCTTTGACCAAAAGTCAATCCAAGTCAAAAGTTGATTTTTTTGCAAAAAAAGATATGAGATGATCTTAATTTAACTTTAACCAAGTTAATTTTCGAAAATTTCAATAATTTGACACATAAATGAACCTTTTAAGAAAAATCAAGTTGACTTTTTGATCAAATCTTTGACCAAAAAATTGAAAAAATGAAAAATCCACAAAACATTTCACTTTAGTGTCAAAAATTTTGTGAAAATTGATTAAAAACATTGTTTCTTGAATTTTTCGGTTTTAGGTTCGAAATTGACCAAAAATAAAATTACTTTCATTCTTTAATTAGTTCTAGTTTCTTTTACGACATTTGATCTAGGGACTATTTCTCATTCACTCGTTCACTTAGTTTCGAGAATGGTCATGTCAAAATGTGAATTGTCACTTTAAGCCTAATTAGGGAGTCCGAATTAATTCTTTATAATTTGCGAATAGACACTTTCATTCCACTCATTTTCTCAAGATAAGTCTGAATCTACCATTTTGAGAGATTTACTTGAGAATTTTCCAATTTGAGGAATTCCACCTTCTTGGATATAGGAAAACCAAATTAATGAGCTTCAATTGAAGAAATTCAAGTCGACACATTTGAGAATAATGTTTAATTTCGCAAATTAGGGTTCGATTTTATTATTAAACCTTGATAGGATAAGAGTCATGACATCAATTCAAGGTTAATTTGAATGCAATATGTTATTTTAAGCATGGACAATTTGTCGAATAGATATCTCGCAATATTAATTGAATTAAATTTCGATTAATTTGCGATTTCAATCAAGAAACTGTAAAATTATTCGATTTGGCTTGTAATGTCAATTATGTGTACCCATGGTATAGATCCATTATTTTTCGTGATAATCAAGCCATTAGGTCAATAGAAAATCAGCGGATCACATTTATGTAATTTATTTGGCCTAGTCTCTTTAGAATTGGACTGTTTTCATTCAAATTGAGTAAGTTTTCTTATCAATTTGGTTGTTTAGATATTGAAATTGCATAAAATTTAGCCCGCAAGGACTGATAAGCTAGAACTGACCAAGAATCGATCAAATTGGTTTGAACTGGTCCGACTGGCCATTGGCAAGATAGGTCGGTTCAGCCATTTGTCGGTTAATTCTTGATCGTTGACGACCACCCACCAGCTCCTTGTCATGTGCACTTTATTCCTACGTCCCTTGAGTGTCCAGATTTTACAAAAACATCCCCGAATTTCGTGAAATTACAAAATTTACTCTAATTAGGCTCTAATTGTAATTTGCGTTTAAACTCTCATTTTTGCGAATCAAAACCATTTGATCAATCGTGGGACACATTTTAATTAAGATTAACCCCTAATGAGCAATTAGACCATTAGATCAAGTTTCGACTGTCGGATTGAATCGATGATCGAGATTTGACCTTTAATCAAGATTATATAAGGATTTTCCCTCCAAAACTTTAGGGGGTTCATTTTGATAAAATTTCAGATCTATAGATACATTTTCTCTCTCTAAAAATCTCTCTATGGGAAAGATAAGGATTGAAAGAAATGAAACTTTTTTTTTGTAAATTTATATTTTTAATGTTTTGAGCACTTGGTTGCGTTTGCTAACATTACCCGCCTCTCGTGCGTTCGCGCCATGCACCCGCCCCTTCTTGAAGCCCGTGCCGGCCACCCGCAGGATGCAGGTCAAGTCCAACATTGAGACCCATTCCAACATCTTAACGAAACTTGGCCTTGTGATACTGTAAATATTATAACTTTTGTATGGTGTTAATTTGAGTGCTGTAATTTTTTTTCCAACTACTTGAGTATAGTAAGTCAATCGATCACTTAAGTCACTCAAGTGCCGGAAATCTTGGTAAACATTTTTAAAAAGTTATGACATTCAAGTGATTGATTAAAAAGTTATATGGCACTAACCAATCAGAAAAAAAGTTACAAAATTTATAAATAATGACATTCAAGTAAGCGTTGTATAAAATTATATTATACAATGGAACTGATTTCATACGAATGCGATGTTGATAATCTGTAATCCATCGATTAGACGGGGCGATCGAGTGGAAATGTAGCCCTTAATCCCATTGTCAAGTAGAGTTTTTTTAACATCAACATTCGTGCACAATATGAAATAAGTGTCAGAAAAGTCTTTAATCTTTTGCATTACTGCCAATTTAATCCCAAGCCTTTAATAATCTTTTGACTTGATGCCAATTTGATCTTAAATCTTTTGACCTAATACCAATTCAGTCATTCCGATTAATTTTGATTGGATATTACTGACGTGACACGGCTAACATTGATTTGGACAATTTTTAAAAATATTTTAATTTTTTCGAATTTTTTATTTTATTTTATTTTATTTTTTCCCTTCTCCTCCTTTCTCCAGTCGATCACCGACAAGCGAGATTGAGGTCGAACTCGCCAACCTCTTGTGAGCTTAGAGCCCTTGCCAGAGGCCGCAAGGGTGGCCTTGCGATGGGTTGGCAAAGTTTGCCCTTGTAAGATCTGGTGACGATCGAGCCTCACCAACCACGGGCGAGGCCTGACCTAGCTAGATTCGATGAGGCTAGGTGAGGCTTAACTCTTGCCAGATCCTATAAGGTCGAGCCTTGTTGGCCCTCATCTCCAGTAGATTATTGAGGTTTGATGATTGGCCAGAGGAAGAAGGAGGGGAAAAAAGAAAAGAAAAGAAAAGAAAATAATAACTAAAAAAATTGAAAAGTATTATTAAAAGTTGTTTACTTTAGTATTGGCCATGTCACATTTGCAATATCTAATTGAAATTAGTCCGAAGGACCAAGTTGAGATTAGGTCAAAAGGTTTAGGACTAAATTGGCATCTATAAAAGGTTTAAGATTGAATTGGTATAAAAAGCAATATCTTTAGGACTTTTATGACAATTTTCTCGAAATTATTCTCTTGTTCGTAAAAAAAAAAAAAATTGTAATAAGTTAATTACCACTTAATTTCATGTTTTTCCCTCTCTTGTTATCTATTGACAAAAATATGTATTCTTAAATTTTCTTGTAGCAATATATTTACCAAGTTAATCATTGCCGTACTTTGGCTTTTCAAGTGTTAGAGTAATTAAACAGCAAACTGTTCTAAAAGTTTAAATTATTAGACGAATGCGTGATTTAATATTTAATTATTATAACATTAGGAATACTCAACAATTGTCGATGTATTTGATCATTAACTTTCATCTTTTATGTGTTGGAAGTAGAATGGGTAAAAGTAGGCTCCCAAGAATTATTATCCAGATGTATCCGTCTCTTTATGTCATAGTCATGTCGTGTCAAAATTAATTTGATTTGATCATTAAATCTTCATTAATCGTGCCGTATTCATGAAAATTGGAACACAATAGGTTTAATTAATCAGTTACCTAGTTCGATGCGTTTAGCACATTCAAAATGTAGTTTCTTGTACAAATGCCGATGTGTAAAATGTGTTTTAACGTTTGTTGATGTATCCAAATTGTGTTTTAGGGTCAACTAGCGAGCAACAAAATTTAATGCATCGTGTATAAACAAGTTTGACCCATTTTATGATACGACATGATTAAATTCGACCAGAACTCAAATTACCTTATCGCGCATGTCTTGCGTGAATATCTCTCGTCAGAAATTTCTTGCCATATTGCTAGATTCGGTATATCAATATCACACAAATGTGAAATTAACCAAAAAAAAAAAAAAACATATGACTTTCGGGGAGGAGAAGGTTTTTGTCCTTAGGGTTTTTATTTTTTCAAACATATTATCGAAAACTTCCTTGAGTTACCCTTATCATTGGCGGGTAACAGTTACCCACGCTTGTAAGGAAAATTATCGTGTGGTGACCAATTCAGTACTAGGCTTTTCAATTTTGTCCATTTCGTTCTGAACCTTTCAATTTTTTCAAGACTTATCATCCAGATATATCCATCAATTTATGTCATAGTCGTGTCGTGTCAAAATTAATTTGATTTGATCATGAAATCTTTATTAATTGTGCCGTATTCATGAAAATTGGAACACAATAGGTTTAATTAATCAGTTACCTAGTTCGATGCGTTCAGCACATTCAAAATGTAGTTTCTTGTACAAATGCCGATGTGTAAAATGTGTTTTAACGTTTGTTGATGTATCGAAATTGTGTATTAGGGTCAACCAGCGAGCAACAAAATTTAATGCATTGTGTAAAAACGAGTTTGACCCATTTTATGACACGACATGATTAAACTCAACCAAAACTCAAATTACCTTATCGTGCATGTCTCGTGTGAATATCTCTCGTCAGAAATTGCTTGCCGTATTGCTGAATTCCGTATATCAATATCACACAAATGTGAAACTAACCCCAAAAAAAAAAAAAAAAAAAACATATGACTTCCGGGGAGGAGAAGGTTTCTATCTTTTCAAACATATTATCGAAAACTTCCTTGAGTTACCCACATCATTGGCAGGTAACAATTACCCACGTTTGTAAGGAAAATTATTGTGCGGTGACCAATTCAGAACTAGGCATTTCAATTTTGTTAATTTCGTTCTAAACCTTTCAATTTTTCCAATTTAATCATAATGTTTTTAATCCTAAATCTCTTACCAATAGTCTTTCCGGTCAATTTTCGTCATAAAATCACTAATATGGACATCAACTGTGCTATATGGCACGACTAGCGATAACATAGATAAGCTTTTACAATTATTCTTATTATGTTTTCTTTTACTTTTTTCTTTCTCCGTTCCTTTGGTGACCTTTGCCAACCGTCAACAAGGCTTGGCAATGACCAGCGAAGGGAAAAGGAAAAAGAAAAAGAAAAGAAATGAAAAGGAAAAAAAAGAAAAATTTAAAAAATTATTTATGTCAGTGCTGGTCGTATCATGTACAATGGTTGGTGCTAACTAGATCGTCACATCAAAATATGGCCAGAAAGACTAAATTGCCAAATCGACAAAATGTTAAGGACTAAGTTTGTATAATTGGAAGGTTTATGATTAAATTGGCAAATCGTCAAAATATTTATGATTATATTAGCACAATTAAAAGATTTAGAACTGAATTGGTCTACGATATAATATGTTTAGAACTTTTTTGACAATTTTCTCAAATAATTTTTTGTATTAAGTTATTTTGCATATAATGATGTCCAATTTGTAACTTACAATTTTTACCCAAAAAAAAAAAAATTTGTAACTTACAAATCAAAAGTATGACATTCTAGATTTTTGACTATGCTTTTAATTCAATAAATCGGGCATTTCATCGACGCGCCTATAGTGCTATTCTCAGAGCTGATCACTCATGAGATAACTAGACTATCTGGGGAAGCCATTAAGGATTTTAAGGCAAATAGACTAGAGGATTCGACCAGGAATCGACTGCTTGACCGTGTTCATTTGCCGAGATCATTTCGGCACAGACGTAAATTGATTAGAGATTAGAGATAGGTCGGTTTGACTAAGATGAGTGGTTAAACATGGGTGATCCCACTAAATTGCAAAATTCTCAACGATCGGTACTAGTTTGATTTTTCTATCATTTTGGTACCTTGTGTTCGTATTTGAAATCTCAAGATTTTCACTGCAGCCAAGAGTTGCCAATGTATCGAATAGGTTCATTGTGGCTCGAAGAAAATCGACCATGGATCATTTGCCTTAAAAAGTTCTAAAAGCTACAAGATAGCTTAGGTCACGTTAAAAACGCGCTGGAGTGAAATTAACCGCGAATTTGAATCCATTTTCAGAAATTGAAGGTTCTGTCATATCACAATAAATTCTAGGAACGTCGACTCAGTCTCTTAAGATTTTTCTGTGACTCGAGACTTTTTCGGAAAAAGTCGTCCTAGGGCTGTTTTTGTCCAGAAAAAGTCGGGGATTACTTTTGATTGCACATTTGGGATGCAAGATGGTTCAATTGGTGAGGAAAAATATAAATTTGATTATTAAGTTGATAACGGAATTTATTGAGGCCAAATAGGATTGAATTGAGCAAGAAACTAAGTCCAATTAAGGGAGAAATGTTGAAATTCGTAGCTCCCCCCTTGGCCTATGGTTTTGGACCATTTCAATGTTGCAAGGGGGAGCAGTGGTGGCTCATTGAGAGCCAAGGAAGACATGCTTGGTTGTGGATGAAGAGTAGGGGACAAGGGAGAAGAAAAACAAGGCATGTGGCCCCCTCTTGCCCTCTCTTCCTTCCTCTCCAAGTTTGGCCAGCCATCCTCCCCTCCCTTCTCAAAAGCTAGAGAAGGAGCAGCAACCGCTCGGGACCGTCACATGTCGCCACCATTGCCGAAGCGTCACCCCGCCTTCTCGCGCGCCGTTGTGCCTAGCCGCTCGCGCCCTCCACCTGCTGTGCTGTCCTCGTCGTTCCAACAGCTCCCTCAGCCCATGCCGGAGTCGTTTGGCCCACCTTTGACCCATGTGAGTGCCCGCCATGGCCCGGTTTGGCCCTTGCACTCTTCTTCGATCAATCCCTACTTAACCTGAGCTTGTTTCTCTTTGTTTTAGCAAGAACGAAATAGAAAGTTTGTGGGTTTCAGAGGTGCCGTTTGGCCCGTTTTGAGGTGGTTCCGAGTCTCAAAACATAGGCCCACTTTGGAGAGAAAGGACCCCGCGACGTTCCCGTCATTTTGCACCAACCAACTCGTTAAACAAGTGAGTTTAACTCACTAAGCCTTACTTAGTAGGTTAATTATGCTTAAGGGTTGTTTAGATTAGCTTAAATATGGATTAGTGATAAACTATGATGGTTATATTAGCCTTAGAATGGATTAGTGTAACTTAATTAGTGAGATTTGTTCAATTGATGATGGATTAGTTGAATCCAGCAGAATTCCTGCAGTTCGGATTTTTGGACCCTCGCCGTTTGCCATTTTTGTAGATTGAAATGGGTTACGAATTTGATATTAATGTCTTCTTGAGAAATGTTTTAGACATCCTCAGCTACAACATATATTTTTCTCAAGAGTTTTGGTGACTCAAAAGAAGGAGATATCAGCTCCGTCATTTTCAAATAGAACCTCAGTTTTTGTTGGAATTGGGGACCTTTTAGGATTCTAGGGGTTTTTATTAACTCTTAGGGTTCGAATTTCAAAATGGTTTCTTCGCAAAAGTTGTTTGTCACATCTTCTAGTTCAACATACTCAAAGTTCAAATCAAACGGACATGCTTTAGACCTCGAACCAAACTGATTTTAGAAAATAGACTTTTTGGAAACATACACAGTTTTGTTGCTTGATTGAACGATTTACTAGGCCGAATCTAGAAAGATTTGAGTTAAGATGGCTTCATGAAAAATGTTCGTTTATGTGTCCTTCAAATTTGGGAATTTGCTGAACTCGTTTGATTAGATTTCTGGATTTAAACTTGGAGACGTGCGAGTGGGCCTATTCTGCCTGTTAGAGCCAGTTAGGAGTTTGTAATGGTTCTTGATGCTTTAATTGTTGGAAATTGCACCTCTGATATATGATTGGTTTGTGACAAGTTCTAGAATTTATCTAGAGTAGTTTGGTAATTTTCCAGACTCGTCTCAGCTTCCAATAACGGGCCAAAGTTGGATTTATTGCATTTCTTTAATATTTTCCGTAATTATTTAATTAATTATTGATTTTCTGGTAATTCAACCGGGATGGCCGGTGACCAGAATTTTATGCTTAGTTTAGTGGTGCTCTTTGTTTATTTATTTAAGTATCGGGTTGTGAGAATTGAGGGTATTGGTGATTATGAGAATTTATTCCAATAATTGATTAATGTGGGAATAAATCTAAAATTTGCCGAGTGGGGCTGTGATACCACTAAACCGAAGAATTGCCGAGTGGAGCTGTGATAACCACCAAATATAGAAAAATTGCCAAGTGGGGCCGTGATGTCACTAAACCTAGAAAATTGCCAGGTGGGGTCGTGATAACCACCAAATATAGAAAAATTGCCAAGTGGGGTTGTGATGCCACTAAACCTAGAAAATTGCTAGGTGACCGTGATAACCACAAAATATAGAAAAGTTGCCAAGTGGGGCCGTGATGACCACTTAATCTAGGTTGTGCCTGTTAGGCCGTGACTAAGAGTTGAGAATGAATAATCGAGGTGGCCGTGTGATGGTCTTGATGACATGTAATCAACTGAGTCAATTGATCGATGAGTCGATCTGATTGATTGGATGATGTGATAGTCAGTAGTTATGAATTGATTGACTTGCGGGAAGGAACTAAGGTCAATGTAAGTCCTCTGACTCGTGTTGTGCTTAGGTAGCCTAAGTTATCGCGATCAATTTTTCGGGTGTGCACCACCTATGATTTGGCTAATGGATTGCTAAGCCTAGACTTAGCTCGGGCTCTCCCAAGTCCATACTAATTCGCGACTTAAGTTCAAGTTTTTATCATGCAAGTGGATTTTATCTAGGAGTCGTCACTAATATATTTTTGGTGGGTCGATTAGAAACCCAAGTAATGTAACGGGAGGTTTACTTTACTCCTACGAATTAGAGATCATGGGTATGGGGACTTGGTTACACTAGATTTCTCTAATGCCTTTTCGGTACCATTATTTTATTTTTCAAAAATGTTTTTGCAAGTAGCTTAAATTGATTTTAAATCTATTTCCCTAACATGTGAGGTAATCATACGGGTGCGCAATCCACCAATTTAACACCAAGATAAAACAATGAATAAATTGCAAAACTTACCTCAAAGCAACGGGAACATCTGCAATGTTAATTAAAATCCACATCAACAACCCTAGATATGGTTTCTAATTAACACGCAATTTTTGTTTTGTTTTCACTTAATTAATGAAAATCATGCAATATGCAATGCAATATTAACTAAATAACCTAATTCTAATGACATGTAATTTCTAATTAAATGGGCCTAGCAAAAATATTAAATGGCATGCATCTCAATGAATCTAACCCTAATGACGTGCATATGATATTTTTTCTTTTTCCTAAAAGAATGCATTCTATCCTAAATAATGAAACTAATTTAACATAAGGCATTTTTGTATTTTTATATGAAATTCGGAATTAAAAAATGTGAGAATTATCTAGCTAGATTAAGATCCTATTCAATTTATATTAGGAATTAGGTTAAACGAAATCCTAATTTAAACTAAAATCTTATCTTAACCCAAATAATCCTAGAATGCAATCTATCTAAAAAAATCTATCTAAACTTAAAATTAATTAGGAAGTAAAATTAAATATGCAATCTTACCCTAATATGCAATAACGTGCAAAAGATGCCATAATCCTATATGATATATACATGATGTTTTTTTTTTGTTAATTTCGAAATTAAAATTTAACATGCAAATCAAATAATAAAACTAACATTCTAAATGAATATGCTTTCTTTTTGTTTTCTTTTTCATGATTCAAAATGAAATCTCTATCCTAAACATGCAAAATAAGAAAAGCAAACCTAACCCTAATTTTCCTTTTTTTTTTTTTTTTTTCGAAATTAACAACCGCCTAATAATTAAACATGCAATTAAAAAAAAAACTAGCAACCTAAGTTAATTGATTTGATTTTTTTTATTTTTTATTTCGAAAATTCACGATAAATAGAATGTTTTGCCTAACTATGCAAATAACCCTAAAACATGCAATATTCTAATTCAGGCATATCTCAAGATCTCAAGATAAATAAAAACAATCAAGTTTATTCAAAATTACCCCAAAAAGGATATCACATATCATTCAAATCAAGGGATAATATTTCGCTAGTAAAATCGATAAATTGATCTTAAGCCTTAAAGATCAAAATATTTTATTCCCACTTGATTAATTATTTCATCTAAAGCCTTATAGATGAAATAAAAAACTTTGGCGCGGTTGCGAATTAGGTAATACATTGAGATTTTCAATTGTGCATAGATAGACATTCCAACCAAAGAAAACAACATATAAAGAAATAATAAACAAATAAATAATAAAAAAAAACTTGCCTAATAAAGTAAAGTAAAAATACCTAATTAATTTTTTTTCTTTTTTTTTTTAAGAAAAAAGAAAAAGCTTGGCCGGTTCGGAGGTCCGGCGAGGAAGGGCTCGTCGGCTAGGGTTCCGGCGAGGGAGGCAGGGGCGGCACGTCAACGGCGTGGCATCGAGGCTTCGGGATTGGCATGGAGCTGGGCGCGAGCGGGACGGAGGCCGATGGCGGTGAGTAGTAGCGGCGCCAGCTGCTCTTCAGGGAAGATGAACAATGCCAATTAGGGTTTCGGCATTGTTTCGGCACACTTTTTTAGAAAATCTCTTCATTCACCCTTTTTTTTGAAATTTCACTCAAAAAAAAAAAAAAAAATCAAACTCTCACCTATTGCTCTCAAAATTTTCTCTCAAAATTTGCCGACCCCTTTTCTGTACCCCATCACACTTTTTATAGGGCAAAAATTGAATCATTATTGCATATTTCATTTCCAATTTTACTCGTGCAATATTCTCTTTTGCATGTTCTGCATATTCCATCATTAAAAAATTTCATTTCCACTCAAAATACACCCCATAGTGTATATTACTTGAATATGTAAAAAATCTGAACAGGATATGTGAAAAATCTTCCCTTTACTGGTGGCCTAAAATAAAAATCAAACAAAAAATGAAAATAAAATGTTGCCATGTGTGTGTGTGTGTGTGTGTGTGTGTGTGTGTGTTTTTTTTTGTTTTTTTTTTTAAATTTAGCAAAATTCAACCCAAAAAATTTAGGTGTCAACAACTGCCCCTATTTGAAGGTGAGCTCGCAGAGGTTGCCTTAAAAAATAAATTGAGACCTAAATTTTGATCATGCACATGTAATGAATGATTTTTTTTTTTTGTTGGAAAATGAATTCCATGTTTTAATGCAATTTATATGATGCATGGAAATGCTAACGCAAATGATAAATGAACCTACCTAGAATAACCTACCTTCAAGGAGGATAGAGTAATTCGAGATAGTTGGTGTTACATGTCCAGGACCCGTACTATTCTACGGTCGCCTAGAATAGTAACATGACTTTATGAAGAGACTGCTTTCCCAGGACTCGTACCATTCTACGGTTGCCCGATGGCAAGAAAAATTGTGTTTAGGACCCGTACCATTCTACGGTCGCCTAAACGGGGATTCACTTTGTTAGGACCCGTACCACTCTACGGTCGCCTGAATGAGGAAATAGGTGTTGTCGAGGACTCGTATCGTTCTACGGTTGCCTTGACGAAGAAAATTGTTTTTCTAGGACCCGTACCATTTTACGGTTGCCTGAATTGGGAAAATTGCTTTTCCAAGACCCGTACCATTCTACGGTCGTCTGTTAGAGTAATAAATGTTGTTTAGGACCCGTACCATTCTATGGTCGCCTAAACAGAGGCTTTGCTTGGCTAGGACCCGAGCCATTCTTCGGTCGCCAAGTGTTGCAATCTGGAGAAAAATCTTTGGGGACAACTCAATCGAGTGTCAGTGTATTCAAAAGGGAATACCTGTGCAACGACAAGTATTTGAGGTATAGAGATATACTTACCTGGTGACATCTTTGTTTCTTGGGGACATGTCTCCTGCAAAACATGATCATCGGAGAGGCAACATGCATTTGTAATCACAGACATGCATTAATTTAAGTAAGGTTCATGCGTAATGATTTCCATTAACCACGCATCATCTTAATTTCAATAGGAATGATCTCGAATGATGATTCCAATCCGAACGTATGAGTGTCATCGATGTGTCAAATGAGGAATCCTTCAGTCTAAAAGGGCTTTTCACTCATCCTCTTTAAAATGGGCTATTTTATCCTGATCTTTGATGCAGGATCGTGACAATCATTCTATCTCACCATCGTCATGCTAGACAAGGGTTTGAGCAATTTCGCAAGTGGTACGACCTCACCAATCTGAGGGGTCTTTAACAGGGACCGTACTGTCGACTTGGTCAATGGCTTAACAAATGGGACTCTTTGAGTCATAGCTATTGAAAGATGACATTTTGCAACTGTATTGGAATTTACAAGTCAAGAAACACACGAAATGAGGAAAAATTATCTTACTCGCACTTCTTCAAGCGACGCTTTCAAGCATGTAAACTCTTACGTTAATTCAAGTGCCATAATCTGAAAAGACTTTGCAAGGGACGTAACGTAGGTTCGATTCATGGGCTATGAAATGAAAAGATCATTAGGCTCAAAAGGTGTTTAGAGGGTTAAAGTTGGTGATCATTTTGACATTTCCAGTACTTTCCATCTCCATTGTCGAAGATTTTTCCTCATCAAATCTCCATTGATTGCAACAACATTTGAGTTTTAGTACCACCTTGTTAGGGATACGACTCATTATATCAAAAATTTGATTTTTGTTCTTTTCTAGGCATTGGCCTTGCTTTTATCAGGCACACTGCTTTTTCATGCCTCATTTTGCACTTTTTTTTTTGAACAAAGTCTCCATTTTGTCAGCATTCTAGTTCATGCCACTTTGATATTTTTGTCTTGCCCCAGTGTGGGGGATGATCACCAATTGGGTTTAATAAAAAATGAATTCATAAGCTCAAGTGGGCTATGCAATGGATAAAAGTGTATATGATAGAGAAATAACTGCTTTTCATCATCCTAGGGCACTTTAAACTATCGTACAACCTGCACCGCGAAAGCAAAACTCGAAGATCGATGCAAGTGTGAGTAAGAAAATTCCTATCATTCATCTCAAATTTTGTCCTAATGTGGGATGATCCTTGACAGGATGATTTAAAAAACTCTTCACGTGTGTGGGCTCAAAGGGCTAAACGATGGGTATACCTGTAGTGTTTTGGGTAGAGGAAAAAAATTGCCTCTCATCACCTTGGATGGCGTATCCTTTGCGAGATCACCCTTTTCCTTGCGGGCATGGAACTCCTACACACAACTCACCGATGATTAGTGTATGAGATAGTGTATGGAACAAGGCTTGCCTTTCATCATTCCAAGGTATTCCATTTGACACATTTAATCTATCTCACACAATTCATTAAGAAAGAAAATGCAAGATTTATGACAAATTTGAACAATTCAACTCATTGAGGCATTTTATTCATCATAGAAATACTTGCAGCTCACGACATGACACGGCAAATTCTATCATGGGTAATACTTTTGACAGCATCAGAATTAATTGGAGTGGAAAACTCATGACCATCCATTTCTCGCCAAAATCGTAGCACCTCCAAGAAGTACCTTCTTCACCACATATGGGCCGCCATAATTCGGAGCAAACTTGCCCCCGTGATCTGGAAAAATTGGCAACAGCTTTCTTAGAACAAGATCATTTATCTCAAAATGTCTCGGTCGTACCATTTGGTTGAAGGATCCGCAACTCTCCATTGATAAGTTTGGCCATGACAAAGAGCCTTTAGTCTTTTCTCCTCTATCAAGTTTAACTACTCAAGTCTTTGCTGCATCCATTCAGCCTCAGACAAGTCCACTTGGGATAAAACTCTTAGAGAAGGAATCTCCACCTTCACGGGCAGAATTGCTTCCATGTTGTACACTAAAGCAAAAGGGGTTGCCCCAGTAGAAGTGCGGATCGATGTTTGGTATGCCATTAGTGCAAAAGGTAACCGGTCATGCCAATCTCGATAATTCTCGGTTGTCTTAGCCAAGATCTTTTTAATGTTCTTATTAGCTGCTTCGATAGCCCCATTCATTTGAGGGCGGTAAGGGGACGAATTCAAATGCTTGATCTTGAACTCGCTGAACAACTCGTCAACGAGTTTATTGTTCAAGTTCGTCCCATTGTCGGTGACAATTGCTTCAGGGACGCCATAGTGAGCAAGTATGTCACGTTTGATGAGCTTCACAACATTCCGGGCGATGACATTCACAAAGGATGTAGCTTTGATCCATTTGGAAAAATAGTCTATCGCCACTAAAATGAATCGATGCCCATTTGAAGCCTTAGGATTGATTGGGCCGATCACATCAATCCCCCACATCGAGAAAGGCCATGGCTCAGAAAACTGGTGCAACTCGGTGGAGGAACATTTATCTTATCACCATGAATCGTAGCGGTGACAGCTTCGTACGTGCTTGATGCGCCTACTTTCTAGTGTGAGCCGAGTAGCCTAATCTCATAATCTTCTTAGCCATCATGTACCCATTCATGTGAGGGTCACATATCCCTTCGTGCACTTCTTGCATGATTTGAGTGGCTTCGCTGTCCCCACACATCGCAACAAGATCAATCATAGGATCTCCTATAGAGATCGGCAAAGAATTTTGAGGCCATCTTCGTGATGTACTTCCTATCGTTGGGAGTGCTTCTTTCAGAAATTCCTGTCTTTTAATGTAGTTCATGATATCGTAATACCATGGTTTTCCATCGGGTTCTTCAGTTATGATCATATAGTAAGCCGGCCGCAAAACTTCTATTTTCAATGGCTTGACTTCTAATCCGTCAGCGGCTTGCAACATAGATGACAAAGTTGCGAGTGTATCAGCAAATTGATTGTGAGACCTTGGTAAGTATTCAAACGAAATTTCTTTGAATTGCTTCACGAGACCTTCTAGATACTGGTGGTATGGGAGCAATTTGGCATCTTTGATCTTCTACTCACCTATAGTCTGCAGTATGATTATTGCCGAATCTCCGAATACCATTAACTTGGCCACACCCATCTTGATTGCGGCTTGAAGTCTGAGGATGCAAGCTTCATACTCGGCCACATTGTTGGTGCATGGGAATGTCAATTTTGCAGTTACCGGATAGTGCTGTCCATCTGGGGATATCGTAACGCCCAGCACTGAACCAAACAAGTTTACAGCTCCATCGAAGAACATCTTCCATGAGTCTTCATTTACACTCAAGGCACGGTCATCAAGGAAATTGTCATCGTCATTAGAGACGCCTGAATTCTCAGCCAATAAATCAACGATCGCTCGACCCTTAACCAATTTTTGTGACATGAATTGCACATCAAATTTGGAAATCAAAATTTGCCATTTGGCCAACTTACCCACTAGAGCTGGCTGATCAAGTAAGTATTTGATGGGGTCGTTCTCTGCCATGAGAAATGTCTGGTAATGTAGTGTGTATTGTCGCAATCTATGCAATACCCATACCAATGCGGCACAAGTCTTCTCAACATCAGAATACTTCAACTCTGATATAGTGAACTTCTTACTCAGATAGTAAATGGCTCGTTCTTTTTTATCAACAGGACTTTCCTGAGCCAACATTGTACCCAATGATTCACTATGAAAGGTGAGGTAGAGAATCAAGGGATGCCCTGGTGATGGTCGGATGAGAACTAGTGGATTCATCAAGTACTGTTTCAACTTGTTGAACGCCTCTTGACACTCGTCATCCCAGTTGATTCGTGCATTCTTCTTTAGGAGTTTAAAGAATGGCTTGGCAATTTCTGATAGTTGAGAAATGAACCGGGCTATGTAATTCAGTCTTCCCAAAAGACTTCGAACTTCTTTCACCGTTGATGGTGGTTGCAGCTCGCATATGGCCTTAGCCTTAGATGGGTCAATCTTAATCCCCTTACTACTTACAATGAATCCAAGTAATTTATCGGATGTTGCCCCAAACACGCATTTTGCGGGATTTAGCCGAAGCTTGAATTCACGAAGTCTGTCAAACAATTTCTTCAGGGTTTCCATATGGCTTCTTCTAGGCCGGGTCTTTGCAATCATATTATCAACATAGACTTCAATCTCATAATGCATCATATCATGGAATAGTGTTACCATGGCTCGTTGGTAAGTTGCCCTTGCGTTTTTGAGTCCAAAGGGCATGACCTTGTAATGAAAGGTCCCTCACGGGGTGATAAACGCAGTCTTCTTATTGTCTTCCTCTTTCATCATTATTTGATTGTACCCGGAAAACCCATCCATAAACGAGAATAGTTCGAATCCGACGGTACTATCCACGAGGACATCAATGTAAGGGAGCGGAAAATCGTCTTTGGGCTTGCCTTGTTCAAATCTCAATAGTCGACACAAACTCGAACTCGATCATCCTTATTCATTATCGGCACAATGTTAGCCACCCATTTTGGGTATTGTGAGACTTCAATGAATCCCACATTCAGAAGCTTCATCACCTCCTCCTCTATCATCTTCGAGAGCTCGGGCTTAGTTCTCCGTAATTTCTGCTTCTTAGGTGGTACGTCCGGATTAGTAGGCAAACAATGCTCGACAATCGATGGATCTAAACTAGGCATGTTAGCATAGGTCCATGTAAATACATCTTGGTATTCCTTCAGTAGTTGAATTAGGCGCTCGGCTTCGTCTTTAGGGAGATTTGCCCCAATTTTAACTTCTTTAGCCTCTTCAGTGTCACTTAAATTAATAGTGATAGTCTGTTCGGATGTGAGAGTCTTGGCTTTTTCATGTTGTTCCTTAGCTTCGCTGTACCTCAATGGAATCTTTAATCAAGTCTTCAAGATCATCTATATCAGCATTTGTTGCATTGGATTGGACCATTTCCACGCCTTTGTATGCCATAAGATTGTTCCTGAAACATGAAGTGAATAAATTAGAAAGACAAACAGAGCAATCTATATTTTTCTGTTTTTTTTTTTGTGTTAAGAAAAACCTCGGCAAAAACATTTTTTTTTTGAAATATTTTGACACAAGAAAGCATGATGAAGCCTAAGCCTCAGAATTCTCCTTGGATTTTTCTTTTTCTTTTATCGGTTGGATATCATCATCGGGCTGGTTTGGTGTACCTCATCATGCTCTCAAAATAAAACTTGTAATTTTATTGATATTCATCAATCAATTACATTTATTGAATGGAAATGCAATTTTCAAGCCCTAAAAAGAAAGTGAAAAAGAAGAAATAAAAAGCAAGCCCTAGAAAGCGATAAACATTCCCACATAGGGGAATGTGAGAAAGCAGTAGATGAGTTACTCTTGTGGGCCAGAGCCCATCTCCTCCAGAGGTCCTTCATCAATGGTTTCTATGAAGACGTCATTGAAGAGACTAGCGATTCATTCCAATGCATCTTTAGGGTTTTCTCTGTCTCCGAGGGTGTCGATCATCCATGCCACCCCATCCATCTAGGACAATGTCATGGGGATCAATGTAGAAACTGGGAGGAGCCGAATATTTCACTAGATAGTCGAATTTTCCACTTGGCTGCCCCAGGGTGTCCATTATTTTTGCTTCATCCTACATCATTATCGGTGGACCAGGAAATGTCTTGCGAATGTTCGGGGGTAATGGGTTTTGCCTTCCTCGCCCTTGGTTAGGTGGCAAGTTCCGCCTTTCCTACCTTCGTCCTCCATAACTTTCCCCAACTCTTTCATGGTACCTTAATCCAGCAGCACGGGACCTTTGAGGGGCTTGAATGGGGTTTCGAATCCCCTGACCATTTCTTCCAAGGCCACTACTAGGACTAAAACCATTCCCAACCATCACCTTTCCCACCATAAGGGCAGCATCTGAAACTTCAGGAGTGGGTGGAGGTGAGTCTCGAGGTGCGTGTATGGTGGACACCAATTCAAATGAGTAGTAACTTGACTCGAACTCGGAGTCTGGCTCTACATAGGGTATAGTTGTCTCATGGTAGATTCGATGATCGTCTTCGCCATAGACAAGGACTAATTTCCCTTGATCACGAATTTCACAGCTTGATGCGGACTTAATGGTACAGCTCCGCAGTATGAATCCATGGATGACTCAGAAGAAAGTTGAAGGCAAAGGTGGGGATATCCATTACTTGGAAGGGAACATTGAAAACCATTGGCCCTATTTGCACATCGAGGTGAATCTCCCAAGCACCTCCTTCCTTGTGCCATCAAAAGCTCGCATAGAAGTCATTGTAGCATGTATCTTGGATGGGTCTACCTTGAGGCGATGAAGAGTGGCCAAAGGACATATGTTCAAGGCAGACCAATTATCAATGAGCACTCGGGACACATGAGAAGCCTTGTGCTTGATGATATATAAAGTACTTTGTTACGGCCCCAACCCTCAAGAGGGAACTCCTTATTGGAAAAAGTAATCATGTCCTTGAGAAGGATTGACCCCACAAAATCTTCTAGCTTATCTGCCTCGACCGTCTCCGGCACATGAATTTCACTTAGTACCTTCATTAGTGACATTTGATGCACAGGGGATGTAAGCAGGAGTTCGAGTAGAGAGATCTAAGCGGGCATCTTTCGTAACTGTTCGACCACCTTATACTCGCTTGCTTTGATCACGGCTAGAAACTCCTTAACTTCTTCATCGGTGACAGGTTTCGCGGGTTGAGCATTGGCTTGAGGATAAGTCCGACCAGACCTTGTGACGAGGTCAACATCTAGATCATAAGACCAATGGACCGCCTTATTATTGACAAATTCATATGATTGAGGTATTTCAATCACTATCTCATCGTCGGATGCATCTTCAAGTGGGGGCATGTCCAGAAGCGAAGGATCAACTTCTTCCTTATCAACATTGAGCGCAGCTTGCTCTTCCTCCCAATTAATGATAATGTGGAAAATAGTGAAAACTACGCAATTGTGGTCAGCATAGACGATGATGCTGTCATCCACCATCTTGGTGACTCTTTCCTTCATGAGTGACAGAGGAACATTCTCATGATTTGGATAATATCCAGCTCTCACCAGCCTGTTGTAGGCATCCGCCACATGCACCTTTGAGTTCTTGATCCGACCGACTTCAGGCTCAAGGATAGCATTAATTGTTCCCTCATGCTCCGGTAGTGGATTCTTCTAGACATTTGGCCGAGCAGTTTGAAATGAGAAGGCCTTCGTGTCCAAGAGGTTTTGGATCTTGTACTTGAGGGTGAAACAATCATTAGTTGAATGACCCAGTTCACTGCTATGGTAGTCACACTTCTTCGTCGGGTCGTAACTGCGATTGCTTTCACGGTTAGGACACTTTGGTTCACTAGTAAGCAAACCTTTCTTTTGGAGGATTGTCAGCACTTGGGATGGAGACCCAGGGAGAGGAGAGAATTGCCTTCTATTATTTGCTTGGGCAAATGGTTGACGGCCAGTAGTTTGTGGCTGTCTCGGATTCATTTGGATAGCCGGGGGCACGTTTGACATTTTCTTGGCTACATCCACAGCGCTTCCTTCTCCTTTTTGGCAAGAATCTTTTACTAGATGGCTCAAGAAACCATCCTTCCCTTATCCCCATCTCGAGTTGTTCTCCCACGGGAATAAGCTGATTGAAGTTTTCAACGTACGTGTTGGCCATCCGGTTACGGAACTTAGACGGGAGGGTTTTGATAAACAACTTCATTAACTCCTTGTCGAGTAGGCTCGAGAGTGATTTGAGTTGCCGATTTTGCCATCTCACGGCATACTCTTTGAACGACTCATTCCTCTTTTTCTCCATCCTCTCAAGATCCTCTCGGGAAGGTGCAATATCCATGTTGAACTTGTATTGCTTGAGAAAAGCGTCGCCACTTCATTCCAAGTGTCGAGAAGGTTCACATTCCTTCATGACATACCGCTTTAGTGCGGAGTCTAGTCAAACTCGCATGGAACGATTGGATCATGAGGGGCTTGTTCTTGACATATTGGGCCATACGCATGTGGTACATCTCGCAAATGAGCTTTTGGGCAGGAAGTACCATCGTACTTCTCAAAATCCGGCATTTTGAACTTCTTTGGCATATTGACCTTCTCATACACAGACAGGTCGAACGAGAGTGAATTCTGCGACTCTTGCAGTTGTTTCAATTTTTCCTCCAGCTTTGTGAAGCATTCATCATGATCTGTCTTTGGAACGCTGTCAGGCTTGGTCTTTCCAACAAAGACCGAGTCATCGTCCAACCCGGGCATGTCATCGTCAATCTTTTGAACCTTGTTTGTTTGCTTTGGGATAATTATTTCAGGAAGAGCAGGTGCGTTGTTGGATTTGCTTAGAGGAATTGGAGTTGATCCGTCACAAGCTATATAGAGGCGAGCACTTGTTGGAGTTGAGTCTCTACAGCGAACATACGATCACGCATTTCTGATTGGTCGGCCATTCTAGCTCTTAATCGCGTAATAATGGGCGAGCGTGGAGGATCCGTTATCACCTAAAATATGAATACACAAGCACTTTATATAAAATAATGCCGGTCCATGACGAAAGTCTAACTGCTTTTATTCATTAATGAAATTGTTTGACATTAACAATGTAAAGAAACTTGCAAGGCTCTTGACAAATAAACTAATGAAGTAAACGACTCAACTCGTTAAACATTAAGCTAAAAATCAAATAGGTTCAAGCCATTTTATTTGGCCCGATCTATAAACACATGGGAAGCCAACGCTCGACGTAATTGCCTCTTCTCCTTAGCATTCTTCTTGGCTTGCTTCTCAAGTTCTTCAATCTTCCTCTTGTGACGATTAAGCTCTGCTTGTCGAGTGGGCTTTTCGGTCACATCTGCCACCTTTGGGAGATACTCGATTGAGATCTTGTGCTGACGAATGTATCAAGCCGTGGCATAGTAAGTCTTTTCTTTCCCCCCAAGCTCATCTTCAGGCAAGCTCAACTTTTGATTGCGACATGCGAGCCAGGCTCGTTTGATACATCGAAGCTCCCTTTGTGATCACCATCCTTGGCAGCCGAATCGAACTTGGAACAAACCCAACTTGAGAGGGGGGTGGTAAGTCCCGAACAACTCAATATTGACGGGCCACACGAAGTGGGTAGTAGGAAGTGGCACCGGTGATCCCCAATAGCGGGATCGGCTCATTATCGCCATGAGAGAGACGTGCCTCGGAGACTTGGAACCATTTAGCATGCCATAGGAAAATCTTGATATTTGGATTTTTCAACAATTTGATCCATTTTGAGTAAGAAAGATTTGGAGTTCGATCTTGATGATTTTTAAATACCTCAATAGGGTGATGAGAATTAGTGACATTAATAATATTCATGCGAATATCGATTTTACTCATATGAGAAAAGAACCAGATTTGTAAAAGTTCAATTGGTGCACGAAAGGTTTATCTTCATCTTCCTTAAATCGGGTGAGTACAAAAATGTTTCAGCTAGAATAGTATTCACAAAACTAATCCTAACATACACTTGTTTGACCACCCATGCGACAGAAGGATTAATAGCGCCTTTATGAAGAGGGAAAACAATAAACTCGAAGAAAGCTAGGAGGAAGATCCTACTTTTAAGAGATTATTGGCACTAGCAAAACTCTAATCTAGGAAGGAAAAAGGACATGCAAGACAATTATCTTTCAGCACTCTTTTTATCAAACTCTTATCCATCCTAAGAAAATCAGACAAAATCGATTTTGGTTCTAATCCAAGGGGTGGATTTATTAATTCCAAATCCAAGGGTTTTCCTATGGCAATCAGATTCTTCCAAGGTCGTGGTCAGCTCATGCTTACCAAAGATGAACGTTGATGTTTTGGGGCTCCAGAAATGAGGAAGTGCTTGCATGACGCCACTGGGACATCGATGTCGAGGAGGGGAACAAGGCGACCAAGTCTATCTTCCACATAGCTTTGACCATCGTGGCCTAAACGGTCCCACCATGATTTGAGTTCAACCTTTGGTGTAGGCACGAATCGAATGTCGGATCTTCCCATTGTTTATAGACCAAGACTCGACCAACCTAATGTCATGGACCGACCAAAGACATAATAAAGTAAGTCAATTGCAAGAGTAAAGGGTAGGAAGCTTACTTTACTGCACGATTAAAGCAACCACATAGACAAGCGCATGAAATGTGGGGTTCGATTTCTAACAAGGAAGGGTAAGCAAAATGGAGTTAAAGGGGTGGGATGACTTAGTTGCAGCCTCGCATACTAAGTCAAGTCCTCCTAACTCTGGCTTAGTCAAGAATGATACCCTAATGTGACGTAGCCTTGCGGGCAGAGGTAAACATTCTTGACACCAAGAAAGAAACTTTTGGGATTGAGTTGGGCAACCTCTACTACGCGGCCTCACGGTCGAAGTCGTATCCAACTCAATACCATCCTGAGTATCCTAGTGCGGCCCAGGTTCGACGGCAGGTTGTGTGTGCAAAAGTGTAGTGCAAATGCAAGGCATGCACAACAGTTTATATCAAGCAACACTTCAACATGAAAACAAACCATACATTCCTTCACCTCCCTACAAAACAGATGTTAGCAAACACTTCCCCTTATACCTCCCAATCTGCAAAACATTTAACACCTAAATGTTAGGGATGTACTAGGAATCCTTGTTGCCAAACAAAAATATTTTTCAAAAAAAAAGAAAATTGGCCTAAGTCCACTAAGTGTTTTAGCACAAGTCTCCAAAATGAGTGGAGCCAAGCTGTCGCGACCACCCTTTTTCGGGTGTGCACTACCTATGATTTGGCTAATGGATTGCTAAGCCTAGACTTAGCTTGGGCTCTCCTAAGTCCATACCAATTCGCGACTTAAGTTCAAGTTTTTATCATGCAAGTGGATTTTATCTAGAGTCGCCACTAATCTTTTTTGGTGGGTCGATTAAACCCAAGTAAAGTAACGGAGGTTTACTTTACTCCTACGAACCCGAGATCATGGGTATTGGGACTTGGTTACACTAGATTTCTCTAATGCTTTTTCTATACCATTATTTTATTTTTCAAAAATGTTTTTGCAAGCAACTTAAATTGATTTTAAATCTCATGTCAGGAATAGTCTTGTGGGCATACAAAGGTGTGGAAATGGTCCAACCCAATGCAATAAATGCCGACATTGATGATCTCATGACTTGATTGAAGATGAGGCAGCCAAGCTAGAACAACATGAAAGCCAAGGCTCTCACATCCGAGCAAACCGGTCACTTAATTTAAGTGACGCCGAATAAGCTAAAGAAGTTAAACTGGGCAAATCTCCCTAAAGACGAAGCCGACGCTTAATTCAACTATCAAGGAATATCAGGGATGTCTTTGCATGGACCTATGCCGACATGCCTGGTTGAATCTCCATCGATTGTCAAGCAATTCTGCCTACTAATCCTGACGTGCCACCTAAGAAGAAAAGATTAAGTGAGAACTAAGCCCGAGCTCTCGGTAAGAAGCAGAGGAAGAGGTGATGAAGCTTCGAATGTGGGATTCATTAAAGTCTCACAATACCCCGAATGGGTGGCTAACATTGTGCCGGTAATGAAGATGGATGGTCGAGTTTGAGTTTGTGTCGACTATCGAGATTTGAATAAGGCAAGCCCAAAAGATGATTTCCGCTCCCTCACATTGATGTCCTCGTGATAGTACCTGGATTCAAACTATTCTCATTTATGGATGGTTTTTCCTGATACAATCGATAAAGATGAAAGAGGAAGACAAGGAGAAGACGCATTTATCACCTCGTGGGGACCTTTCATTATAAGGTCATGCCCTTCGAACTCAAGAACGCAGGGCAACTTACCAACGAGCCATGATAACACTATTCCATGATATGATGCATCAGAGATTGAAGTCTATGTTGACGATATGATTGCAAAGACTCGGCCCGGAAGAAGCCATATGGAAACCCCAAGAAATTGTTCGACCGACTTCGTGAATTCAAGCTTCTAAATCCCACCAAATGCATGTTTGGTGCAACATCCGGTAAACTACTTGGATTCATTGTAAGCAGTAAGGGGATTGAGATTGACCCATCTAAGGCTAAGGCCATATGCGAGCTGCAACCTCCATCAACGGTGAAAGAGGTTCGGAGTCTTTTGGGAAGACTGAATTACATAGCCCGGTTCATTTCTCAACTATCTAAAACTACCAAGCCATTCTTCAAACTCCTAAAGAAGAATGCACGAATCAACTGTGATGACGATTGTCAAGAGGCGTTCGACAAGTTGAAGCAGTACTTGATGAATCCACCAGTTCTTGTCCCACCATCACCAGGGCATCCCTTGATCCTCTACCTCACCATTCATAGTGAATCTTTGGGTGCAATGTTGGCTCAGGAAAGTCCTGTTGATAAAAAAGAACGAGCTATTTACTATATGAGTAAGAAGTTCACTATATCGGAGTTGAAGCATTCTGATGTTGAGAAGACCTGTGCCGTATTGGTATGGGTATTGCATAGATTGCGATAATACACATTGCATTACTAGACATTTCTCGTGACAGAAAACGACCCCATCAAGTACTTACTTGATCGACCAGCTCTGGTGGGTAAGTTAGCCAAATGGCAAATTTTGATTTCTGAATTTGATGTGCAATTCATGCCACAAAAGTCGATTAAGGGTCGAGCGATCGTTGATCTATTGGCCGAGAATTCAGGCGTCTCTAACAACGATGACAATTTCCTTGATGACAGTGTCCTGAGTGTAAATGAAGACTCATGGAAGATGTTCTTCGATGGAGCTGTAAACTTGTTTGGTTCTGGTACTGGGCAGTTCTGATATCCCCAGATGGACAACACTATCCGGTAGCTGCAAAATTGACATTCCCATGCACCAACAATGTGGCCGAGTATGAAGCTTGCATCCTCGAACTTCAAGCCGCAATTGAGATGGGTGTGGCCAAGTTAATGGTATTCAGAGATTCAGCACTAATCATACTATAGACTATAGGTGAGTGGAAGACCAAGGATGCCAAATTGCTCCCATACCACCGGTATCTAGAAGGTCTCATGAAGCAATTCAAAGAAATTTCGTTTGAATACTTACAAGGTCTCAATATCACTTGGTTGATGCACTCGCAACTTTGTCATCTATGTTGCAAGCTGCTGACGGATTAGAAGTCGAGCCATTAAAATAGAAGTTTTGCCAAAGCCGGCTTGGTTGTATGATCATAACTGAAGAACCTGATGGAAAACCACATGGGTATTACAGATGATTGGGCTTAATCACATTAAAAGGCAGAATTTCCTAAAAGAAGCACTCCCGCTGATAGGAAGTACATCATGAAGATGGCCTCAAAATTCTTCGTCAATGGCAAGAATCTTTACAAATCCTACGATTTAGTCTTGTTGGGTGATGTGTGGGGACAGCGGAAGCCCTCAAATCATGCAAGAAGTGCACGAGGGATATGTGGCCTCACATAAATGGGCACATGATGTCTAAGAAGATTATGAGATTAGTTACTACTGGCTTACCTTTAGAAAGTGACTGTATCAAGCATGTACAAGTTGTCACCGCTGCCAGATTCATGGTGATAAAGATAAATGTTCCTCCAACTGAGTTGCACAAGTTTTCGAGCCATGGCCTTTTCTCGATGTGGAGGATTGATGTTAACGGCCAATCAATCCTAAGGCTTCAAATGGGCATCGATCTCATTTGGTGGCGATAGACTACTTCTCCAAATGGATCGAAGCTACATCCTTTGTGAATGTCACCGCCCGCAATGTTGTAAAGTTTATCAAACGACATAATTGCTCACTATGGCATCCCTAAATCAATTGTCACCGACAATAGGATGAACAGACAATAAACTCGTTGACGAGTTGTTGGCAAGTTCAAGATCAAGCATTTGAATTCGTCCCCCTTACCGCCCTCAAATGAATGGGGCTGGTAAGCAGCTAATAAGAACATTAAGAAGAAGATCTTGGCTAAGATAGAGGAGAATTATTGAGATTGGCATGATCGGTTACCTTTTGCACTAATGGCATACCGGACATCGATCCCACACTCTTACTGGGGGCAACCCCTTTTGCTTTTGTGTACAGCATGAAAGCAGTTCTGCCTGTGGAGGTGGAGATTCCTTCTGAGAGTTTTATCCCAAGTGGACTTGTCTGAGGCTGAAGATGGATCTGCAAAGACTTGAGCAGTTAAACTGATAGAGGAGAAAAGACTAAAGGGCTCTTTGTCACACCAAACTTATCAGCAGAGAGTTGCGGTCCCGGCAACGAAAGGTATGGTCGGAGACATTTTGAGATAAATGATCTTGTTCTGAGAAAGCTATTGCCGATTTTTCCAGATCCTGAGGGCAAGTTTGCTTCGAATTATGGCGGCCCATATGTGGTGAAAAAGATACTTCTTAGAGGTGCCCTGATTTTGGCAGAAATGGATGGTCATGAGTTTTCCATTCCAGTTAATTTTGATGTTGTCAAAAGTACTACCCAGATAGAATTTGCCATGTCATGTCATGAACTGCAAGTATTTCTATGATGAATAAAATGCCTCAATGAATTGAATTAATTTGTCATAAATCTTGCATTTCTTCCTTGATGAATGTGTAAGATAAATTGAATGTGTCAAATGGAATACCTTGGAATGATGAAAGGCAAGCATTGTTCCATACACTTTTCATACACTAATCCTCAGTGAGCTGTGTGAAAATTCCATGTCCGCAAGGAAAATGGTGATCTCGCAAAGGGTACGCCATCCAAGGTGATGAGAGGCAATTTTTTCCTCTACCCGAAACACTCTACAGGTATACCCATCGTTCAGCCTTTTTGAACCCACACACGTGAAGAGTTTTAAATCATCCCTGTCAAGGATCATCCCACATTGGGACAAAAGTTGAGATGAATGATAGGGAATTTTCTTACTCACACTTGCATCAATCTTTGTGTATTGCTTTCGCGTTGTAACCCGTACGATAGTTTAAAGTGCCATAGGATGATGAAGAGCAGTTATTTCTCTATCCTATACACTTTTATCCGTTGCATAGTCCACTTGAGCTTATGAATTCATTTCATATTGAACCTAATTAGTGATCATCCTCACTGGGGCAAGACAAAAATATCCAAGTGGCATGAGTTAGAATGCTGAAAAAAAAAAAAAAAAAAATCAAACTTTTGCTATAATGAGTTGTATCCTCAGCAGGCGGTACTAAAACTTAAATGCTGTTGCAATCAATGGGGATTTGATGAGAAAAATCTTTGGAGTGGAGAAGGAAAGTGGTGGAAATGTCAAGATGATCACCAACTTTGACCCTCTAAACACTTTCGGAGCCTAATAATCCTTTTCATTTCACAGCCATGAACCAAACCTATATTCACGTTCCTTACAAAAGTCTCTTCATATTAGGGCACTTGAATTAACGTAAGAGTTTACATGCTTGAAAGCATCGCTTGAAGAAATGCAAGTAAGATAATTTCCGCCTCATTTGATGTGTTTCTTGACTTATAAAATCCAAGGCAGGTTGCGAAATGTCATCTTTCAATAGCTTTGACTTAAAGAGTCCATTTGTTAGGCCATTGACCAAACTGACAGTGCAGTCCTTGTTAAAGACCCCTAAAATTAGTGAGGTCGTACCACTTGCGAGATTGTTCGAGACCCTTGTCGACATGACAATAGTTTGAGATAGAATGATTGTCAAGATCTTGCATCAAAAGTCAGGATAAAACAGCCCCTTTTAAAGAGGATGAGTGAAAAGTTCTTTCGGACGAAGGATCCTTCATTTGACACATCCATGACACTCATGCGTTCAGATTAAATCATCATTCGAAATCATTCCTATTGAAATTAGGATGATGCGTTGTTGATAGAAATCATTACGCATGAATCTTGTTTGAATTAACGCACGTTTGTGATTATAAATGCATGTTGCCTCTCCTACGATTATGTTTCTGGGAGACATGTCCCCAAGGAACGAGAGATGTCACTAGGTAAGTATATCTCTATACCTCAAATACTTGTCATTGCACAGGTATTCCCCTTTTGAATACACCGACACTCGATTGAATTGTCCCCCAAAGATTTTCTCAGATTGCAATCTTGGGCGACCCGAAGAATGGTTCGGGTCCTAGCCAAGCAAAAACCTATGTTTAGACGACCGTAGAATGGTACAGGTCTAAACAACATTTATTGCTCTAACAGGTGACCATAGAATGGTACGGGTCTGGAAAAACAATTTTCTTTGTCAAGGCGACCGTAGAACGGGTACGGGTCTTGGAAAATGAATCCCCATTTAGCGACCGTAGAATGGTATGGGCCATAGACAAAACCTTTTACTTGCCGTATTGGGCGACCATAGAATGGTACGGGTCTGGGAAAGTAGTTCCTTACAAAAACTTTATGCCGTACGAGGTGACCGTAGAATGGTACGGGTCCGAGAATGCAGCTCTTTTTGCCATCTGGGTGACCGTAGAATGGTACGGGTCCTAGGAAAGCAGCATCGTCACAAAGTCATGTTACTATTCTTAGGCGGCCCAGTAGAATGGTATGGGTCTGGACATGTAACACCAACTATCTCGGAATTACTCTATCCTTCTTGAAGGTAGGTTATTCCGGGTAGGTTCATTTATCATTTGCATTAGCATTTCCATGCATCATATAAATTGCATTAAAAAATGTAATTCATTTTCCAACAAAAATCATTCATGGTCAAAATTTAGGTCTCAATTTGTCTTTGAATGCAACCTCTGCAAGCTCACCTTTAAAGAGGGGCATATGTTGACACCCTAAATTTTTAGGTTAATTTTGCTAAATAAAAATAATAAAAAAATAACCACATGGCATATAGTTTAGGCAAATTTTATTTTTGTTATATTTTGTTAAGATTTTTCATAGTTTAGGTAATATACACCGAGAGATGCATTTTGCGCAAGACGGGAATTTTTTGATCGAATATGCAAAAAATATTACGCGGGTGAAATGATATATTCAATGGAATTTTACACGAGCAAAATTGGCAATGAAATATACCACGAGGATACATTTCTTTTTGTGTATAAAAGAGTCGTGTACGGTAGGAGGAAGGGGTTCTCTTTCCATTGGGTAAAAAAAAAAACAAAAGAAAGCAAAAGGTGAAAAAGTGAGGTAAGAGAGAGAAAAAGCAAAAAAAGAAAAAAAGAAAAAACCCCCCACGCGCGACTGTCCGTCTTCCTCGCGGGGGGGTAGGGGGAAGTTTCCACCGACCATCACCGTTTGCTCCCGTCGGCGCCGCACCGGTGCCCTATCCCAACGCCATAGAGTCTTGACGCCCGTCACCGCCGCTCGCCCTCTCGTAGCCCCACACCTGCAAACCCGTGAGCCCCTTCCCCACCACCACTGGTCTCGCCTAACGCCCGTTGACCGAACGGACCAGGCCCGCCACTGCAACTCCTAGATCCGACGGTGATCTGGGGTTTCGCTGCCCCGCCGCGCCGATCCACCGCCGCTGTGATCCTCCTCCACTCGCCGTTTGCCGCGATCGGGCCGAGTACCCATGCCCGCAACGCTGACCGGGACCTCACCGTGCCGTCGCGACGCCGCTTCCGCCTCACCTCTGTCTCGTTCGTGGCCTCACCCAATCCCGCGACACTCCCTATTGCCTCGCCACCGATCACGCCGCACGGGAGCCCTCACCGAAACCTAGCCGACCCCGATCCCTCTCGCCGGCGGCCTCAAACTTCTTTTTTTCTTTTTTCTTTTGAAAAAGAAAGAAAACAAAACAAAAAAAAGAAAATAGGAAAATTAGGGAAAATTTTATTTTTCTTTTATGTTATTTGTTTATTATTATTATTATTATTATTATTATTATTATTATTATTTTCTATTATTATTATTATTATTATTTTCTATTATTATTGATGTTGCATATTATTTGCTATATTTAGTGTAATCATCCTTTTAGTGTAAAATTGAGAGTTCATGTTATGAAATTGCTTGGGAATTAGTAATTGTTAGTCTGATTTTCGCGCCCGAAATTCGACTCGCAATTACTTAAAAAAAATCGCCAACCCGATCTCATGCGTGAGATATGGTTCATCAATTTGGGTATCAATGTTGCTTGATTTGCTGTGGTGTTATTTAAATTAGTTTTCTTAAAAAAAATCAATCAAAAAAGATGTAGGTTAGAATTAAGGTTTGCATGTTTGGAATTGAAATTTTATTTTAAATAAAAAAAAAAAAAAACCAATTGAATTAGGTTGTTGGTTTTTTTTTTAACTTTAAATTGCATGTTTAATTATTAGGCGATTGTTAATTTCGAAAATTAAAAAAGAAAAGGAAAATTAGGGTTACGTTTGCTTTTCTTATTTGCATGTTTAGGATAGAGATTTTATTTTGAATCATGAAAAAGAAAACAAAAAGAAAACATATTCATTTAGAATGTTAGTTTTATTATTATTTGATTTGCATGTTAAATTTTAATTTCAAAATTAATATAACAAAAAAAAAACCATCATGTATATATCATATAGAATTAGGGCATCTTTTGCACGTTATTGCATATTAGGGTAAGAGTGCATGCTTAATTTTACTTCCTAATTAATTTTAAGTTTAGATAGATTTTTCTAGATAGATTGCATTCTAGGATTATTTGGGTTAAGACAATATTTTAGTTTAAATTAGATTTAGTTTAACCTAATTCTTAATATAAATTGAATAGGATCTTAATCTAGCTAGATAATTTTCACATTTTATTTAATTCCGAATTTCATAAAAAATACAAAAAATGTCATAAGTTGAATTAGTTTTATTATTTAGGATAAAATGCATTCTTTGGAAAAAAATGTCATATGCACGTCATTAGGGTTAGATTCATTGAGATGCATCCCATTTAGAGATTGTTATTACATCCATTTTAATTAGAAATTGCATGTCATTATAATTAAGTCATTTAATTAATATTGCATTGCATATTGCATGATTTCCATTAATTAAAGTGAAAACAAAAAAAAGAAATTGCGTGTTAATTAGAAATCATTTCTAGGGTTGTTGATGTGAATTCCGATTTAACATTGCGGATGCTTTCGTTACTTTGAGGTAAGTCTTGCAATTTATTTATTGTTTATTTGAGTGTTAAATTAGTAGTTTGCGCACCCACATGATCGCGACATGTTAGGGAATTAGATTTAAAATTTGTTTAAGCTATTTGCAGAAGCATTTTGAAAATAAAAGAATGGTACCGAAAGTACATTAGAGAAATCTAGTATAACCAAGTCCCCGTACCCATAATCTTTGGTTCGTAGGAGTAAAGTAAAACTCCCGTTACTTTACTTGGGTTTCTAATCGACCCACCAAAAGTAGATTAGTGGCGACTTCTAATTGAAAATCATTTGTATGTTAAGAACTTAAACCTAAGTCGTGAATTGGTATGGGCTTGGGGGAGCCCGAGGCTAAGTCTAGGCTTATTAATCCATTAGCCAAATCATAGGTGGTTCACACTCGAAAATTAGTTGCGACAGTAAGGAAAACTGCTTTCCTGGGTAGGACTCGTACTTCTCTACCATCGCCCAAGATGGTAGTGTTTGGTTATGTCTAGGGACCCGTACCTTCTGCGCTGCCTTAACCAAAATTGATTTTCTAAGACCCGTACTTTCTACAAATACTGTTAAAGCAACAAATATTATTTAAGACCTCGTACCTTCTATGGTCGCCTAAACGGGAAAACACTTTAAGGACTCGTACCTTCACTTGCCGCCTGGAATAGGAATGCTTTTCCAGACCCGTACATTTCTACGGTCACTTGTTAGAGCTTCATAAACATTGTCTAGGACCCCCACGGCTCCACGCCGTCAACCAAGTTTCGTTTAGCCAAGATTCTTAACCTTTCTTCGGTCGCCTAGCCTTGCAGCATGGATCACTTGACCAAGACCCAAATATTTTTTCAGCCGCCTTTTAATCAAACTAAATCAGAGAAAAATCTTTGGGGACAGCTTGACCAAGTCGAAAGTGTCGATGCACTCTAGAGTACCGCACAATGACAAGTATTTAGACTATGGGTAGAGATATACTTACTTGATAACATCTTTGGATCTTGGGAATATGTTTCCCGTCAAACATAGTCGTAGAAAAACAACATGCAATTGTGGTGACAGATTATGCATTAATTCAAGGAAGGTTCTTGCGTGATGATTTCTATCAATCTTGCATCACCTAATTTCCATCGAAAGATTTCAAAAGTATATTCCAATCTGAATACATGAGCGTCTGCGGATGTGTCAAGTGGAGAGATCCTTCAGTCCGAAAAGACTTTTCACTCATCCTCATTAAAATGACTTTTCATCCCGACCTTTGATGTGTAAGATCTTGACAATCACTCTATCTCATCATTGTCATGCCGCATGGGTTTGAGGTACAATCTTACCTATCTCGAGAGGTCTTTAACAGGACCGTAATGTGGGCTTGGTCAAAGGATTAACCAATGGGACCCTTAAGTCGAGCTATTGAAAAAAATGAGTAATATTTCGTAATCATCTTGGGGTTTACAAGTCAAGAAAAACATACGAAATGAGGTTAGAAATTGTTTTACTCACACTTCCTCGAGCGATACTTAAAATATATGAACTTTTACGTTAATTTAAGTGCCATCATTTGAAGAGGACTTTGGCTAAGGACATAACGTAGGCTTGGTTCATGAGTCGAGAAACGAAAAAGGATCATTAGGCTCAAAAGTGTTTAGGGGTCAAAATTGGTGATCATCTTGATATCTCTACCAATTTTCTTTCTCCATTGTTAAAGATTTTCTTCATATCACTACTCCATTGACTATACAGATTGGCCTGAGTTTGTTTTTAGTATTGCCTTGTTGGGATACGACTCACTACATCAAGTGTTTGATTTTTCTCTTTTTGGGCATTGGGCTTTGCTTTTACCAGGCACACTACTTTTTATGCCCTATTTTTTGCACTTATTTTCTTTTGGACAAAGTCTCCATTTTTGTCAGCATTCTAGTTCATGCCACTTGAATGTTTTTGTCTTGCCTCAGTGTGGGGATGATCACCAATCGGGTTTAATATGAAATAAATTCATAAGCTCAAGTGGGCTATGCAATGGATAAAAGTGTATAGGATAGAGAAATAATTGTTCTTCATCATCCTAAGACACTTCACTACCGTATAAGTTACATCTTTGAAAGCAACACTCGGAGATTGATGCAAGTGTGAGTAAAAAATTTTTTATCATCCATTTCAAATTTTGTCCTAATATGGGATGGTCCTTGACAGGGATAATTTAAAAAGCTCTTCCCGTGTGTGAGCTCAAAGGGCTAAACAATGGGTATACCTATAGTGTTTCGAGTAGAGGAAGAAATTGCCTCTCATCACTTTGGATGACGTACCCTTTGCGAGATCGCCCTTTTCCTTGTAGGCATGGAATTTTTCCACATAACTCACTAGGGGTTAGTGTATGAAATAGTGTATAGAATAAAGCTTGCCTTTCATCAATATTCCAAAGCATCCCATGCAACACATTCAGTTTATCTCATACAATTAACTAAGAAAAAGGCAAGATTTGTAACAAATTTGAACAATTCAACTCATCGAAAATTTAGTATTCCGCTGTTTTTACTTCTTTTTCTGTTTTTGGAAACAATGCCGCCGCCTCTTATGTTTTTTTTGTTCCCTGGAACAAAAAGAAAAGAAACACAGTTTGCGTTTTTGTTAGGAACACTTTTGAATGTTAAATAAGAAACAAGAAAATTTGTTTCTTGTTTCTCAAACAAAATTTTAAGAACAAAAAAAGAACAAAAATAAATGAGTTTTTTTTTGTTTTTGCTTGTTACAAATTGCTCGAACACCGCCTTCTCCTCCTCTGGATTCTCGTGACCTTCCTGGCTCCACCGTCGCCTTCTCCGGCGCCCACTGCCTCCTGAGACCATTATCCGGCTTCTCCACCATCGTCCTCTCAGGCGGAAGGTGACGACCAACGCTTCTCTTCACCGGAACCTTTCCGATTCAAAAGCTTCACCGTCTGGCCCGCCGTTCCTCCTTCACCTAGATTGACGCAGGGCTTCGCCGAGCCACCCCTGCGGATCTGGGCGATGGCTGCTCGGAGCTTGAGCATGAGGGCTCGTCGAGCCGTCTTGCCCCCGACCTGCGAGACGCTTGCTCAAGCGAGCCCTCGCGCCAAGCCCGAGCAAGAGTCTCGAGATCTCGGGCAAGCGTTGCTCGCCCGGACTGCGCTAGCCGCCTGCTCGGCTGGCTGAGATCCGGGCGAGCACGTTCGCTCGTCTACTCGCTCGAGATCCTAGAGCGAGCCACTCGCCGGGCCCCGAATGAGCCGCCTGATCTCGGCGGTACATGCGCATAGACCATTAGCTGCTGTATTGATCATCGAGAATCTTGAAAATACACGGAATCTTTGATTTGTTATGTTTCTCGTTTCAGCAATCCGCTTCGGCGCGCCATGCAAATCACCGCGAAGACCTGTCGATGGCCATTACTCTAGTCCTCCTGGATATCTTGGAGGTTTGAGTGCATATCCTTTCTCGTATGAAGTTCCTAAAACACAATGCTAGATATGCATTTGAGCAGCTTGTTTGCCATTTTCGCCCAATTGGCTTGTCAACTCCGTGAGTACCTAAAAATTGACCATCTGCGTGACGACTAAGATCAGCATAAGTGTCAACAAGGTCTCCAGGAGAAACTGCAGATCGGCACATTGCTCACTTGCGCACGTCATCATAGAGTATGGTGTTCCTTACCATTCTCAACAATGAATTAGCTTCTGAAAAACATCACATTTACAATCCTATCACAAGCAATAAATAACAAATCTCACACTCGACCGCTAATCAAGCAAATCTTTTCCTTGTCGGAAAGTCAGAATCTTTAGAACTAGTTTGTACTCATAATTGATGATTATTTCTCAAGTAACCGCAATAATTTGATCCGGTTCTTGTATAATCCAAGTCAAACACCCATGCTTTGCACGCCAAAAGCTTGGGTGATGGTGTAGGCATAGATGCTTCAGCAACTTGGTTTTATTCGGTGTCTAAAAGCTTGGATTCTTTTACACTTTGATCCGGTTATTGTATAATCACTTCTTGATCCTTTCGCTCTGATAATGGAAAGCTATGGTGGATGATGGAAGTAAGCAGTCTTTTAGAGCGCATGGCTTTTCAGTCTCTTGTTGCTTGCTATGCCTTTTAATGCAAGCTGAACTTTTTTGTGCAGATCCTTGCAACATTAGAAGAACTCCTGCAATCCAGAAATCGAAGCAGCAGCTATAGGTTGTGAAGCCCAATGGGTCCTTGCAAAGTGACTCGAGACTACCTCCTCCGGACGAGATCACGTTGGAGAAGTTCGATGGAAAGAAAGGCTCAACTGGAAAAAGCCGAATGAAGTAGCCGTGTGTAGCAAAAGACAACTCGTCGGTCAAAGGGATGTAAGTAGGAACGGAAGTCTCTTGAGTTTCGGGTTTATCATTGCCTCGAAAAACTAAGGATGGATCTCTGTTCACTCAGAAGCTCAAGTTCTTGCAGGAGGTTGCAATAGAAATCAAATTCGAAGCCGCCAAGAGGAGGATCCAAGAGTGATATCAGCGAGAAGCAAACGGTAAGTGATTACAGCAAATAAATCTGGCTATTACACTGCTTATTTAGCAGTTGTTACTTTACCATCATCCTTCAGCAAGGATTAGTTTTAGTCTTCATTAGCCAGAAAAGAAAACAAGTCCTAGCCCGCGCCAGTTTGGTCACAAACAAAAAAGATTTGCTTAGAAAAGTTTTATTGTCTTGGCAAATGATTGAACACTGCTCTGCAGAATCTTATTTAGGAATCAATGGTTACTCCAAGTGGAGGAAATTAAGGTCTTCCATGTACTCTCAATCTTCGGAATCATGCAATTACTGGTTATTTTTCCTGGACAGCCAAGAAGTAGCGGGCAATACAAGATTTGAACTTACCCCATCTCCCAAAGCAGGCGGCAAGCAATACGACTCGACACTCAACCACCGAAAGATCTTATAAGCAGCAGACGAATGGACAGGCTCTAAATCCCGTAGTTGTGAAGTACATTCTTCAGAGAGCTTCTCCATTTTGTTCTCAATAGGCGGAAATTTTTGCAAAATCTGCAGGGACAGCGATCTTGTTCCAGACAGTGTAGACACTACATTCTGAATTTCCGATGACAGATGACAGTTGCATATGTCTGTCCTCTTTTATCAGCTGAAAACATAGTTGGATGTGCAACAGTTAACTCATTAGTCATGAGGGAACAATGATCTATTGCTTGTAGGAAATCCAAACTCGCGATTGGTCATCGTTAATTCATTTCCTACTGCCTAATTAATGTTGCTACAGGATACATACATGCTAACGAGGAAGCGTCGTCACAAATCTTGCAAATGCATACAGAGACCACATTTTGGATTTAAAATTGACTCTGGGGTGAGACCGTCTCTGCTTGCTCCATAATCTTTTACTCACTTGGGAGTCATCAGAATCTAGGAACACAAACATTGTCACTTGATTAACACGGCATGAAAATTGCAGATTTAATCACATGCATTTGCCACCCACAAAAATAAATGATGAAAGTTCAAAGTTATCATATGTCGGATATACACAGCTAAGACCAAAACACTTCACGCGCCTACACCGAGACAATGAAGTCTGTTACCCTGTCCATGAGGGTGATCAAGCCACCGGCAATCATATACATATAGTCAATGGGTTAAAGTTTTCATCACAGGGATTTGGTGCTAAAAGGAGAATCTCCCAACTTCTTCATTGTCCTCATCTATTATATCTTCATCCTTCTAAGAGAATCTCTCGAAACCGTCTACATATGATCATGTTTAGAATGCTTGTTTTCACTCACCATGAACAAAATTAAATTGATGAGCATTTCATGAGAATGATAATTCAATACCAAGTTTATACTTTATTAAAAATTTTAAAAAAACACTTGAAAAAAATTTGAAACAAAAATTTTGTGCAATTCACCAAACGTGTTTATTCTTTTTCTATTCCAGAAACAGAAATTTTGTAGCGATTCAAACATGTTTCTGTTCGTTTTTCTATTCCGTAAACATAAATTTTATGAAGTTACCAAACGCGTTTTTGTTCAAAAATTGTTCCCGGAATGTAAACCCTTTTTTCTATTTGTTCCCTGGAACAATTTTTAAACAGAAATGTTACCAAACGCACCCTTATTCATCATAGAAATACTTGCAGTTCAAAACATGACATGGCAAATTCTATCATGGATTATACTTCTTGACAGCATCGAAATTAACGGAGTGGAAAACTCATGACCATCTATTTCTGCCAAGATCAAGGCACCTCCGAAGTACTTTCTTCACCACATATGGGTCGCCGTAATTTGGAGCAAACTTGCCCCCGAGATCCGGAAAATTGGCAACAAATTTAGAACAAGATCATTTACCTCGAAATGTCTCGGTCATACCTTCCATTTGAAGGATCTAGCCACTCTCTATTGATAAGTTTGGCCATGACAGAGTCTTCAGCCATTTCTCATCAATCAAGTTTAATCATTCCAATCTTTGTTGTGACCGTTTCGCCTCGATAACTCCACTTGGGATAAAATTCTTAGAGAAGGAATCTCCACTTCCGTAGGTAAAATTACTTCCATGCCATATATCAAAGCAAAAGGGGTTGCCTTATAGATCGATGTTTGGTACGCTCATTAGCACGAAGGGTAACCCGTCATACCAATCTCGATAATTCTCGGCCGTGTTAGCTAGATCTTCTTGATGTTCTTGTTGGCCACTTCAATGCTTGGCCCGTTCATTTGAGGACGGTCATGGGACAAATTTAGATGTTTGATCTTGAAGTCGCTGAACAACTCATCATTTTTTTCAAATTTGTCCTTGTTATTAGTGATGATTGCTTCAAGAACACCATAGCGAGCAATTATTTCATGTTTGATGAACTTCACATCATTTGCGAGCAATGACACTTGCAAATGATGTAGCTTCAATCCATTTGGAGAAATAGTATATTGCCACCAAGATGAACCGATGCCCATTTGAAGCCTTAGGATTTATTGGGCCAATCACATCAATACCCCCACATTAAAAAGGGCCATGGCTCGCCAAACCGGTGCGGCTCGGTTGGAGGAACATTTATTTTATCACCATGAATCGAAGAATGACAACTTCGTACGTACTTGATGCGCCACTTTCTAGTGTGAGCTAGTAGTAGCCTAATCTCATGATCTTCTTAGCCATCATGTGCCCATTCATATGAGGGCCACATACTCCTTTGTGAACTTCTTGCATGATTTGAGTGGTTTCACTGCATCCACACCGCAATAACACGAATCATAAGATCTCTTATACAAATTCTCGCCACCGATGAAGAATTTTGAGGCCATCTTCCTGATGTACTTCCTATTAGCTCGAGTACTTCATTCAGGAAATTCATGCTTTTTATTGTAGTTCACGATATCGTAATACCATGATTTTCCATCAGATTCTTTAGTTATGATCATACAATAAGCCGGCTTTGGCAAAACCTCTATTTTCAATAGCTCAACTTCTAACCTGTCAGTGACTTGCAACATAGATGACAAAGTCGCAAGTACATCAACAAATTGATTATTAGACCTTGGCAAGTATTCAAACGAAATTTCTTCGAATTCTTTTACCGAGATCTTTTAAATACTGGTGGTACGAGAGCAACTTGGCATCCTTTAGTCTTCCATTCACCTACTATCTGAAGTATGATCGTGTTGAATCTTAATACCTCTTAACTTGGTCACACCCATCTCGATTGCGGCAAGTCCGAATATGCAAGTTTCATACTCGCCACATTGTTAATGCATGGAATATCAATTTTGCAGCTCTTTGGATGGTGTTGTTTGTCTCGGGGATATCGTAACTGCCCTAGTACCGAACTGTACAAGTTTATAGCTCCATCAAAGAACATTGTCCATGAGTCTTCATTTACACTCAAGACACGATCATCTAGGAAATTATCATCATCATTTGAGACTCCTGAATTTTCAGCCAATAGATTAGCAATCACTTAACCTTTAACTGATTTTTTGGGATATGAATTGCACGTCAAATTCCGAGATTAAAATTTGCCACTTAGCCAACTTACCCACAAAAGCTGGCCAATCAAGTAAGTATTTGATAGATTATTCTCGGGCCACAAGAAACATCTCGGTAATGCAATGTGTACTATCCCAATCTATGCAATACCCACACTAATGTAGCACAAGTCTTTTCATCAATAGAATATTTCAATTTTGATATAGTGAACTTTTTGCCGGTAGTAAATGGCGCATTCTTTTTTATCAATGGGGCTTTCCGAGCTAACATTGTGCCTAACGATTCACTATGAATGATGAGATAGAGAATCAAAGTGGATGCCCTGGGTGATGGCGGGACAAGCACTAGTGGATCTACTGGTACGTTTCAACTTGTCGAACGCTTCGACATTCATCATCCCACTGATTTGTGCATTCTTCTTCAAGAGTCTCGAAGAACGGGCGGTTTCAAAAAGTTGGAAAATGAATCGAGCAATGTAATTCAATCTCCCCAAAAGGCTCCACACTTCTTTCACGATGTCGACGGAGGTTGCAACTTGCATATGGCCTTAACTTTTAGATGGGTCGATCTCAATCCCTTTACTGCTCACGATGAATCCAAGTAGTTTACCGGATGTTACCCCAAACACGCATTTGGTGGGATTTAGTCGAAGCTTGAATTCATGAAGTTGATCAAACAACTTCTTCAAGGTTTCAACATGGCTTCTTCCAGGTCGAGTCTTCGCAATCATATCATCAACATAGACTTCAATCTCCTAATGCATCATATCATGGAATAGTTTTACCATAGCTCACTAGTAAGTTGCCTTTGCGTTCTTGAGTTCGAAGAGCATTACCTTATAATAAAAGGTCCCCATGGGGGTGATAAATGCAGTCTTCTCCTTGTCTTCCTCCTTCATCCTTATATGATTGTACCCAAAACCCATCCATAAACGAGAATAGTTCAAATCCGGTAGTACTATCCATAAGGACATCTATATGAGGTAGTGAGAAATCATCTTTTGGGCTAGCCTTGTTCAAATCCAAATAATCGACACAAACTCGAACTCGGTCATCCTTCTTCATCACTAGCACAATGTTAGCCACCCATTCTGGGTATTGTGAGACTTCAATGAATCCCACCTTCAAAAGCTTCATCACATCTTCTTCTATCTTTTCGAGAGCTTGGCTTAGTTCGCTGCCGTAGCCTCTGCTTCTTAGGTGGCACATCCGGGTTAGTAGGCAAACAGTGCTCCATGAATGATGGGTCTAACCCAGGCATGTCAGCGTGGGTCCATGCAAAGACATCTTGATATTCCTTTAGTAATTGAATTAGGCGCTTAGCCTCGTCTTTGGGGAGATTCGCTCCAATTTTCACCTCCTTGGCTTCTTTAGTATCACTTAAATTAATAGTGACAGTCTACTCGGATGTAAGAACCTTGGCTTTTTCATGTTGTTCCCAACTACGCTGCACCTCAATGGAATCTTCGATGAAGTCCTCGAGATCATCAATATTAGCATTTGTTGCATTGGATTGGACCATTTCCACACCTTTGTATGCCGTAAGACTATTTCCCGAAACATGAAGTAGATAAATTAGAAAGACAAACAAAATAATCTACATCTTTTTGTTTTTGTTTTTGTTTTTTAAATTATTTGGCAAAAACATTTTTTGAAACATTTTGACATGAGAAAGCATGATGAAGCCTAGGCCTCAAAATTCTCATTGGATTTTCCTTTTCTTTTATTGGCTGGATATCATCACCTGGGCTGGTTTGGTGTATCTCATGATGCCCTAAAAAAAACTTGTAATTTTATTGAAATTCATCAATCGATTACGTTTATTGAATGGAAATGCAATTCTCAAGCCCTAAAAAGAAAGCGAAAAAGAAGGAATTGAAATCAATTCCTAGAAAGCAATAAAGATTCCCACACAGGGAATGTGGAAGAGCAATAAACGAGTTACTCTTGTGGGCTAGGGCCCATCTCTTCTAGAAGCCTTTGTTAATGGCTCTATGAAGAGGTCATCGAACGTACTTGTGATTCCTTACAATGCATCATCGGGGTTCTCTGTCTCTAGGTGTGTCGGATCGTCCATGCCACCCCATCCATCCGGGACTATGTTGCGAGGGTCGATGTAAAAGCTGAGAGGAGCCGAATACTTCACTAGATAGTCGAATTTGCCGCTTGGTTGCCCCAGGGTGTCCATCATTTCTGCTTCATCTTGCATCATTATCGGAGGACCAAGGAATGTCTCGCGAATGTTTGTGGGTAGTGAGTTTTGCATCTCTCACCCTTGGTTAGGTGGCGGGTTCTGCCTTTCCTGTCTTCGTCCTCCGTAACTTTCTTTACCTCTTCCATGGTACCCTAATCCAGCGGAACGGGACCTTTGAGGGGCTTCAATGGGGTTTCGAATGCCCCGACCATTTCTTCTAAGACCACTGCCAGGAAGAAAGCCATTCCCAACCATCACTCTTCCCATCATGAGGGCAGCATTTGAAACTTCGGAAGTGGGTGGTGGCGAATATCGGGAAGCATGTATGGTGGACATCAACTCAAATGAGTGGTAACTCGAGTTGAACTCAAAATCTGGCTCTGCATAAGGGATAGCCGCCTCATGATAAATTTGATGATCTTCGTCATAGATAGTGACTGCTTCCTTTTGATCACGAACTTCATAGCTTGATGTAGACTTGAAGGCGTTGCTCCAAATAAAGCATGTACCCGGGGACGACCTAGTAAGAAATTAAATGCGGTAGGGATATCCAGCACTTGAAAGGGAATATTGAAGATGATTGGCCCTATTTATACTTCGAGGTGGATTTCCCCGATCACCTCCTTTTTTGTCCCATCAAAAGCTTGCACCGAAATCTTCGCAGCATGTATCTTGGATGGGTCTATCTTGAGATGGTGAAGAGTGGCCAATGGACATATGTTTAGGGCATATCCATTATTAATGAACACTGGACACATGATAAGACTTGTGCTTGACAGATATATAGAGTGATTTGTTATGCCCTTTGCCCTCAAGAGGGAATTCCTCATCAAAAAAGCAATCAAGTCCTTAAGAATGATAGATCCCACAAATTCTTCTAGCTTGTCCGCCTCAACAGTCTCTCGGCACACGAATTTCACTAAGCACTTTCCATCAACGACTTTTGATGTACATGGGATGTTAACAAGAGTTTTGAGTAAGGAGATTTGAGTGGGCATCTTTCGCAATTGGTCGACCACGTTATACTCGCTTGCTTTAATCAAAGCTAGAAATTCCTTAGCCTCTTCATTAGTGACAGGCTTTGTAGGTTGAGCACTAGCTTGAGCATAAGTCCAACTAGACCTTGTAACGAGGTCAACATCTAAGTCATAAGACCAAGGCATTGCCTTATTGTTGACATAATCATACGGCTGAGGCATTTCAATTACTATCTCCTCGTCAAATGCATCTTCTAATGGGGGCAAATCTACGAGCGAATGATCAACTTCTTCCTTATCAGCATTGAGTGCAGCCTGCTCCTCCTCCTAATCGATAATGATGTGGGAAATAGTGGAAACCATGTAGTTATGGTCATCATACACAATGATTCCGTCATCCACCATTTTGGCAACTCTTTCCCTCATCAATGATAGGGGAATATCCTCATGATTTGGATAATATCCAGCTCTCACTAGTTTGTTGTAGGCATCCGCCACGTGCACCTTCGAGTTCTTGATTCGACCGACTTTAGGTTCTACGATAGCATTGACCGTATCCTCATGCTCCGGTAGTGGATTTTTCTGGATATTCGGCCAAGCAATTTGAAATGAAAATGCCTTCATGTCCAAGAGGTTTTGGATTCGATGCTTGAGAGTGAAACATTCATTAGTTGAGTGCCTCAATTCACCGCTATGGTAGTCACACTTCTTCGTCGAGTAATAACCACGAATACTTTTGCGATTAGGGCGCTTCGGTTCACTAGTAAGAAAGCTTTTCTTTCGGAGGATTACCAACACCTAGGATGGAGATCTAGGGAGAGGAGATAACTGCCTTCTATTATTTGCTTGGGCAAATGATTGACGGCCAACGCTTGTTGTTGCCTTGGATTCATCTAAATTGTCGGGGCACGATTGGTACTTTCTTGGTTATAAGCCACATTCACATCAACAAAGCTTATTTCTCCTTCTTAGCAGAGAATCTTTTACTCGATGGCTCAATAAACCATCATTCCCTTATCCCCATCTCGATTTGTTCTCCCACAAGAATAAGCTGATTGAAGTTCTTGACGTATGTGCTAGCCATTCAGTTACAGAACTCAGACAGTAGAGTCTTGACAAACAACTTCATCAACTCCTTATTAGTAGGCTTAGGAGTGATTTGAGCTGCCAGATTTCGTCATCTCACGGCATACTCCTTGAACGACTCTCTCCTCTTTTTCTCCATCCTCTCAAGATCCTCTCGGGAATGTGCAATGACCATGTTGAACTTGTACTACTTGAGAAATGCGTCAGCCACTTCATTTCAGTGTCGAGAAGGTTCACATTCTTCATCATATACCGCCCAGCGCAAGTCCGGTTAAACTCGCATGGAATGATTGGATCATGAGGGGCTCATTCTTGACATATTAGGCTATGCATACGTGATATATCTGCAAATGAGCTTTTGGGCAGTAAGTACCATCGTATTTCTCAAACTTCGGCATTTTAAACTTCTTTGGCATCTTGACTTTCTCATAGACTGGCAAGTCAAATGGGAGTGAACTTTGCAACTCTTGCAGTTGCTTCACTTTCTCATCAAGCTTTGCAAAGCGTTCATCTTGCTCTGCCTTAGGGACGTTGTCAAGTTTAGCCTTTTGCACATTGATTGGTGATGGGTCATCTTCCCTCGGGCATGTTGTCATCACCCATTTAGGCATTGTTGGTTTGCTTTAGGACAACTATCTCAGGGAGAGCAGGTGCAAGAGTCGGATTCACTAGGAGGGATTGGATTTGAGCTATTAGAAGGAAGGAGAAGTGACTAATTGTTGGAGTTGGTTTTCCATAGTGGAGATATGATCCTACATTTCAGCTTGATCGGCCATCTTAGCTCTTAATTGTGTAATAATTGGCGAGCGTGGAGGATCCGTTATCACCTAAATTTAAAGATATGAATACACATAAGCATTTCATATAAAGCATGCCGGTCCATGACAAAAGTCAAACCGCTTTTATTCATTAATGAAATTGTTTGACATTGAAAATGTAAAAAGAACTTGAAAAGCCTTAAACAAATAAACTAATCAAGTAAATGACTCAATTTCCTAAAGTAAAAAACTAAATAGATTCAAGCCACTTTATTTGGCCCGATCTATAAACAAATGGGAAGCCAACACTCGATGTCGTTGCCTCTTCTCATTAACATCATTCTTACCTTGCTTCTCAAGTTCTTCAATCTTCTTCTTGTGACGATTAAGCTCCGCTTGCCAAGTTGGCATTTCAGTCACATTTGGCACCTTTGGGAGATACTTGGTCGGAATCTTATGCTGATAGATGTATCGAGCCGTGGCATAGTAAGTTTTTTCCTTCCCTTCAAGCTCATATTTAGGCAATCTCAACTTTTGTTCGCGACATGTGAGCCAAGCTTGTTCGATACAGTGAAGCTTCTTGTTGTGATCACTATCCTTGGTAGTGAATCGAGCTTGGAACAAACCCAGCTTGAGAGGGCGCGGTAAATCCTGCAAAACTCGATATTGACGGGCCACTCGGAGTGGGTAGTAGGAAGTGGCACTAGTGATCCCAAATAGTGGGATTGGCTCATCATCACCATGAGAGAGACGTGCTTTAGAGATTTGGAACCATTTAGCATGCCATAAGAAAATCTCAAAAGATTGGATTTTTCAACAATTTGACCCATTTTGAGTAAGAAAGATTCGAGTTCAATCCCGATGATTTTTGAATACCTCGATGGGATGATGGGAATCAGTGACATTAATAATATTCATGCGAATATCAATCCTACTCATATGAGAAAAGAACCAGATTTGTGAAAACTCGATTGGTGCATGAAAAGTTTTATCTCGATCTTCCTTAAATCAAGTGAGCGACAAGAATGTTTTAGCTAAAATGGTGTTGACAAAACTAACTCTAGCATACACCTGTTTGACCACCCATGCGACAGAAGGATTAATGGCGCCTTTACGAAGAGGAAAAACAATAAATCCAAAGAAGGCTAGAAGGAAGATCTTACTTTTTAAAAAGAGTGTTCATCAGCAAAATTTTGATCTAGGAAGGAGAAGGGACACACATGACAATTATCTTTCTACACTCTTTTAATATGATTCTTATCCATCCTAAGAAAGTTCGACAAATAAGTCCAATTCCAAAGGTTTTTTTATTGCAATGGTGTATTCTTCCAGAGTCGGAGTCAACCCGTGCTTACCAAATATGAACATTCATGTTTGGGGGCACTAGAAATGAGCGAGTGCTTGCATGACGCCGCTTTGGACATCGATGTCAATAAGGGGAACAAGGCGACCAAGTCTGCCTTCCACATAACTTTTGACCATCATGGCCTAGACAATCCCATCATGATTTGAATTCAACCTTTGGTGCAAGCACGAATCGAATGTCGATCTTCCCATTGTTTATAGATCAAGACTCAACTAACCTAATGTCGTGGACCGACCAAACACATAATAAAGTAAGTAAATTGCAAGAGTAAACGGTAGAGAGCTTACTTTTTACCAAACAATTAAAGCAACCACATAAACAAGCGCATGAAATGTGGGGTTTGATTTCTAACTAGGAAGCCTAAGCAAAGTGGAGTTAAAATGGTGGGATGACTTAGTTGCAGCCTCGTATACTAAGTCAAGTCCTCATTAGCTAGTAATCATTAGCTTGCATGCAAGAGCCACTTGGAGAACCCTTCACACCACTTGTCATTCTTCATGCAAGATGGTGGGCCTCATTTAGCTGGGCTTGGGCCAGCCTTTGGTCGACCAAATGGGGGAAACGGTGGGCTGGTTGTGGGCGGTCTTGGGCCTTAAGAAATTAGCCCACTCATTCTTTTTAATAATCCACCTTAATCCCCACTTATATAAATACCTAATTACAAATTTATATGGCCATACAACTTTGTAAATATAGATCAATAAAAATCCATCTTATAAAGTTCAAGGCAAAGAGCAAAATTTCCTTATCAATTTATCCTTTAATACAATCCTTAATCTCACATGGACATAGGATGCATTTCCAACAAAATAATTGTCCATTAAATGCTCGGCCTTGATTTATTGAAATCCATTGGTCTAATGGCTATAATATAGTCCAATGGCGCTTCCATCACCTTTTCATAGGTCATGGTGTATCTAGGGTTCGCTATGAAATCTTAGGACGCGACATCCAATTTATATTAAGAATTAGGTTAGCCAAACCCTAATTTAAACTAGAATGTTATCATAATTTAAAAATCCCTAATGCAATACCTAAAGAATATCTAAACTTATAATAAATTAGAAAATATTATCTAGAATTAAACTACGAAATTTTATCCTAATATGCAATGACGCAAAGAATGCTCTAATCCTATTTTTCTTTCTTTCTTTTATAAAATTAGAAATTAAAATTGTCAAATAATTAAACATGCAATTTAAATTAATGAAAAGACAATCTAACATACTAAATTTATGTTTTTGGTATTTTTTATTTCGAAAATTTAGAATAAATAAAATTCTTAGTCTAAATATGCAAATTACCCCGATGCATGCGATATTATGATATGAACCTAATCTAAATCAAACATATATTTAAGGACAAATAAAGCAATCAAAATGAGACAAACCATCCACAATCATCAAAGATACCGTACATCATTTAGATCATGGGATAATATCTCGCTAATAAGATCGATAAATTCATATTAAGCCTTAAAGATCAATATCAATTTTATTCCCGCTTGATTGATTATTTCATCTAAAACCTTATAGATGGAATAAAAAACCTTGGGCATGGTTGCAAATTAGGTGGTATGTTGGAATTTCCAATTAGGCATAGAGAAATATTTCAAATAAGTAAACAAGAAATAAAATAAAAATAAAAATAAGATAAACCTACCTAATAAAATAAAGCAAATATGCCTAATTCGATTTTTCTTTTCTTTTTTTTTTTTTTTAAAAAAAAAAGAGGAAATCTTGGCTGCCGGCGAGGGGATCAACGGCAAGCGGTGTGTCCGGCGTGGGCAGTAGGGCGAAGTGGATGGCAGTGGTCGTCGTAGCAGGGGACCAGAGCGGAAGCAAAGCTGGCCGTCTAGTAAGGGACCAAAGCGAAAGCAAACGCGCACCAAAGGGGTTGGTCGATGGCAGCAACGGTGGCGGAGCAGAGGCAGCTAGCAGTTGCAGCTCGCTTCGGGCTCATGTCAATGGCGAAAGCAAGGCTGTTATGCACCGAGCAACGCGGACGGAATAGCAGCGCGAAGGTGGGGTCGGTGCGAGGCTCGCTCAACGGTGGAGCAATGACCGGCCGATCTGCGTTGTCGAGACTCCCGAGCGTGAGATCGAGACATCAATGGTGTCGCGGGCCGGCATGGGCTGGAGGCAAGGTGGAGCACGGTGGGGATCGTGGCTTCGCGGCTCGCGGGAACGCGAAAGAAGCGATGTCGTGGACCGGTGCGGTTCACTGGTGAGGAGGATGTCCAACATGACATGGCGACAACGGCAGGCGCAAAGGTGGCCGGTGGAGGGCAAAAGTTGTCGCCATCGGCAAAAAAGTGTGCCCGCGAGGTCGGCATGGTCGGGGGCTCTCCCGACAAAGATGAATAGCCGCACACCCTTTCTTTCTTTTTCTTTCTCTCTCTCTCACGTCACTCACCGGTCTTGTCTCTCTCTCTCTCTCTCCGCTTTTCAAACGTGAGTTGACCTCACCGAAAAGATTTTTTTTTTTTTTTTTTGTAAATTTTAGTTCCAAAACCCAAAAGCCCCAAAACTTCCTCACGTATTTGCTCTCAAAAATTTCGAATGGCACCTCTCTCCTTCGTGTCCGTACACGAACAACACTTTTTATAGGGGAAAAATTTAGACCTTGTCACATTTTTTTTCCAATTTTACTCTGTGCATAATCCCCGAATATATTGTTGCACTCCGCGTGATATTCTCTTTTGTATTTTTCGAATATTCCATCCTAAAATTTCCTTTTTGCTCGAAAAATGTCCCTTAGTGTATATTACCTGAATATGTGAAAATCTCACGCTCACCGTTGATCCAATAAAATACAACAAAATAAAAATAAGATAAATGTTTTTTAACTATAAGTCATGCAATGTTTTTTTTTTTTTTTTTGGTAAAAATTAACCCATATTTTATGCAAAAGTTTAGGTGTCAATAAAGGGTAACCTTGTAGTGATTTTCCGGTAGCCCCTATGGTGACTCCTTTGTGGGGGCATCTGTGACGCCCTTCGCCTGGCAATCAGCTCCAACTTGTATCGTTTCAACCCAAGAAAGAGGCAAAAGACATCATAAATATAACATCGGCTATATAATAACGTAAAGAAAAGAAAACTGAATACAAATTGTTGAATTTATTGGGTATTTCTTTCGTGCAAGAACAATCACCGAATCTGGTCGTTAAGCTACTTGGGCCAATCTTCAACCTGCGTCTTCTACCTTGCTCATGTTCAAACATGCCCTTTCTTTATGACTTATTGGGTTCTTCTTGTGACGATAAAGACATTACATACAAGGCCAAATAGGATATTATGTACATATTTATGATAAACCACAAAGCAACATAAAACATAAATTTATGACTTACTGTGCTTCTAGTTATCGATCAAGAACAATCGACTCACTTAGCCTTTCGTTTGCCTTTTCTCCAACCGTCCCTTCACTGTGCCCCTTGGGCCGACTCAACCTGCTTCAAGCTGCTTCCTCAATTGACAACCTTTAGTGCTGGAGGCCTACTACGCGACAATAAGAGCACATCATCTTTGCACCTGTCCTACTCATTCTTTGTCGACCCAAGACCTCTCCCTCCGCCATCCTTCATCATCGTTTTTGCCTTCCCATTTTCTTCTTCAGTGGCAAAGGTTGAGGTGCTTCATGATCCATCGGCTCTCAAAACTTGCTACTTCTAATTGGTTGCATCATGAACTCGACACGAAGTAAGGTATTTTGATTTTTGTACCAATCATCAAAGTAATCCTCTACATTATGGCCCTTCAACTAGATGGTACGTATGGCATGTGCACAAGGAATTCCACTTAGTTGCCATGCTCACCGAAGAATGCCCCGCACCAATGCTTCGGTTCTGTTTGAAATAGTGTTGCACAACTTTCCTTTGTCAACTCGAAGCAATCCTTATTTGGCTATCCTAAAGTCAGTTATATTCGTACTCTTTGTTAATTGCCAAAATTGCAATGTAGCTTATCCCCTTTGTAGGTCTTTGGCCAAGTCCCATATATGTGCCACGCACACATTTGATGTTCAGATGGGGCAACAACTCGGCCACCGTCGGAACCAATCCCTACAATAATTCAAAGTAAGAAATGTAAGCAAATAACATGTTAATATTACAAAGCAAACCATTGACTAAATTTTTCAAAAGCAAGCATTACCTTTTGTCGGTTACTCATGAACGCTAACCCTTCCCTATATGTTATTTCTAAGTCAGCCATCAAATTTTTCAAGAATCATGACCAATTGTCCTTGTTCTCAATCCTTACAATAGCCCAAGCTAGTGGGAACATTTGGTTATTTGCATCTCTACCAATCACCACCAACAATTATCTCTTGCACAAGCTCCTTCAAAAATAGCCGTCCAATTCTATAATCCGTCTATAACTAGCTAAAATCCTCGCCGCATGCATCAAAGCACACATAGAACTTATCGAACTTGGTCCCACTATCGAAGCGGCCTCTCCACCACCTCTACATACACTCTACTTGAAGGGTTTTACAACATTTCACACCCCAAAGCATATCTATCACACTTTGCTCCTTGCTCATCTTGATCCTTCCTT